>JANIJI010000021.1:6232500-7432500 GCA_024500535.1 Leptonema lineaticorne
GAAGATTGTGTCACGTAATTACGATAACCGTCACGAAAGGGTTAAAATGAAATTATTACCATAAATAAATAGAAATTATATAGAATAATTTGTTATATTATATATATTTCAATATAATATTATTCATATGAATAGTCATAATATAAATGTGAAATATGAACACCTTCGATCAAATGGTTCAAGATAATATTTTTGTCTGAAAGATGAAATTTCAACATTTTTCAAGTGCACTTATCTTTCAGCAAATATGCACAGTATTCGAAAAAGGCAACTCAAGCGAGATTTTCAATTATATTTTTATAGATTATTATTTTCGCTGTTATTATTATTGTTATGATTATGTTGTGAATCGATATCAAGTATATCACGTAATATATTGTATATACACGTTGAAATATCTGTAAAAAATGTGTAGTTCAAAAGATCTTCATCATAAAAAATAATAATATCTATTTGTGATAAAAAAAATAGTTTTTCCATTGGACTGCGTTTTCCACAACGTCTATTTCATTATAGATGATAACGTTGAAGCTTTTGTGCGTTTGATACTATTTCACTAAATTTCAAATTTTATTACATAAAAAAATATAAATATACTATATATATAATAATATATTATTAAAAAAAATATTACTTTAAATTTATTTCAGAAAAGACATTTTTTTGATTTGATAAACGAATAAAAATGTTAAACAAATAATTAAAAATAAAAAAAATATATATAAAATATCAAATCTCATATAAAATTCTATATTCCAAAAGTGTCTCTGTTAATTATTATTTCAATCACTTTGAATATATAATAATAAACATACTAAGTTTTGTAATTTACCGGAGACATCTTTGCATATAAAATCAGCAACGTTTCTGTCAACTCTGTTAATAATTGACGTCACCGATGACGTCATTTAGTAAACGAAGAGCGCAACGTCGCTACAATTGTAAGCTCGTGTGTTCATTTTTGTACCCCCATAGAAAAAAAAACTATTATAGAACACGTTCGCAAACCACGGTTTGTTGATCGCCTATTTAATCAATTATATCATAATTTTATAAACACAGTTTAATAATAATCTTTATTTTTGTACACCATGCATGTTTTTGAATTTACGTGTGCGCTTTATTAGAACGGCACGTTGGTTGTTTCATATAATGCACGATAAATAAAGTTTTTTATATGTATTAAAAAAATAATTTACATTATATGTTCTATATATATAGAAAATTTGTTTTTTTTTAAACTATATTTTGCGCTAATAAATCGCTTTTGAAGTAAGCATTCGGGCGTCGTGAACTATTTAAATCACACTATTTTTCATCGATAACTTTTCTATATATTTCAACGCAAAATGCACGACATAATGCAATTACGAAAAAAAAAATATATATATATTTTCTGAGGTGATAAAGGTATGTAAAAAATGTTTTATATATTAAAAATAAATATAAAATTAAAAAGTTTTAAAACGACGCCTGAATGAAGTTCGCTTTTCATGTTTAGCCATTCTTATTATAAATGTCTGAAGACAATTTTCTTTGATCAATGTCGAAGTTTTTCATTGTTGTTGTAGCATTTTCACTGGTCCACGCATCATATGACGAGTTTAGATTGTGAAGAACATTCTCCGTTGACGCATCATCATCGTTCAAGACCAAGGATCAATTCGGCAATTTTTGTATCGAACGATTCAACAGGATTTGCAGGATTCAGCGCCGGTGATTTTCTGAGACGTTACGGCTCTCAATCGAAATTATGCAGGAAAGCGAGGTAATTCATATGTTTCATCGACATTTCAATTAAATAATAAACTCAATAGTTTTTAAATAAATCTTCCCTTATTCAAATATTTTTAATTATTCTACTTCATCCATTCATACTAATGTAGTATATTTAAATGTTGCTATGAATAAAGAATGTCAATATAGAGAACGATTAATTTAGTAAATGTGAAATTATCCATGTGAATAAAGAGTTTAAACGATTACTAAACTGATTCGTTGAGTTTATCTTATGAGATTGATTAAAAATTTGAACAATAATATATTTGTTTATGAAATATATATATATATATATATATATATATATATATATATATTTATCTTTTTTTTACTGATATAAATATTTTATATAACATACACTTAGTATCCAATTTCAACATAAACAGACTACTTAAGGATGTTGAATTGTTAAGACTTTAGTCTTTCAGATGTTTTTGTACTGCATCAAAGCACTACTAGACTAAAAGACCGCGACAAAAAAAAGAGCAGAATCATCGTTTGCTTTTGCACTTTTGAAAACAACCCTTTGAGTCACGGTTACACTTTAATGCTAGTTACTTTGACTAAGTTTTTTTTTTTAATGAACAGAACAACTTTTTTTTTTAATTAACAAAATTAAAATGTTAAATTTTCATATTTGACAATAAAAATATAATTAATATCTGATTGATTTTTTTTATTGAATACGTCAGATATGATATAAGATTCGAGAATCAATTAAGGCAAATTTTGATTCTGCGAAAAATAACACTTAATCGATTGCGTCTCACCGCATGGGTCTGGCGAAAATTTCTCAGAAAAGATTCTTCCGATAATTAAATCGGAACCCAATTATAAAGTCTTTCAAAAATATAATAAAAGAAAAAAATGAATATCTCAAAAGGTTCTAAACTCGGATGAAATTCATAAGTTCCAAAAGTTGGTATCTACAATATTGTAAAGCTACTATATTCTTTTATTAGTTAATTTTGTATTTTTTCCATAAATTAATATATTTATATATATATATATATATATATATATATATATATATATATATATATATATATCATTTTTATTTAAAATTATTTGAAATCTTATATATTTATTTTTATTTCAAAAAATATTAAAGTATTTTAAAATCAATTTGAATTTTATAATAAATATTTGTGATTATATTTATTTTACATTTTAGATTTTAATATTTTATTTTACGTAAAATGACAATTATATATATACTAAATACAATTCTGTCGATAGTTATTAATCAAAATTAATACTTATAAATATGTATAAAATATTACAGAGTGTGTATTAACATGGTCGTCAAATGAGTTGTTATAATAAGAACAATTTGACGAATGCCCGCCTAAAATGATTATTAGGATGTTCCGATACGTTTTTCAGACTCTCAATAATTATTTTGGTATCTTTTTTCATACATGAAAGGTTCTTTTAAAAACTATTAACATTAGTCTCCTTTGCTATTTACTAATAACAAGATTTAATACTTATTATTGCTTCACAAACATTTGTCTCTTATTTTTTATTCCTAGAGCATTATTTTTCATTTTTATCAGTATACTTTTATAATCTATAAAATTTAAAATTGAATTTAGTAATATTTACAATTAAATTTTAATAAACTAATTTGTAATAAGACTGTTTATATTTCTAATGATCTAACATACAAAGTAGTCCCATGTACGAAGTCGCACTATATTAATAATAAAAGTAATATTAATTTACTTTAATTAAATTTGAAAAAAAAATTAAATTTAAATAGAATTAAATGAATAAGAAAAAATATATTAAAATTCCTTTTCCTCCAACGTTCATTGTACATCAAGAAGATTGACATTTTATTTTGCGTTTACGACTTCCTTATCCTTCATCACTCAAACTATATATTTTCTCAGACATCACCAAAGAGATTTCACTACATTCGCCAAATTTTTCGAAAAAGCGGATTATTCTCGGAAATCACAAAGTGATTTCTTATATTTAAATAGATCCTTTCTTATATTCGAACCGGAATAATGTCACTTTAATTGATAATAAAAAAATAAATAAATATAAATAAATATAAATAATATATATATATATATATATATATATATATATATATATATATATATATATATATATCGTATTAAATATTTTTAATTTATCTAATAATCTAACTATAATATTTTGACCTCGTTCTCAATTATATATATATATATATATATATATATATATATATATATATATATATATATATATATATATATATATATATATGATAATTAAATAGAGTTCTATTATATTTATGGAAAATTACTAAATTTATTGTCGCATAATGAATCTTTCTAAATTCATTAGCATAATAATAATGAAAGAAAACATGTATTTATTTAATTATTTTCAGATCAGCCGATAACATACCCTTGACGACAATGGTGGAAGGTTCGAATGAAAAATTACCAAAAGACGGTGAAACATGTACAGCAAACGTGACTCACCATTTTGGTTTACCAATTTTGTCTGTTTCTGGTCCATCACCGCCTGATGAAGACTACGAACAGATCGACGAATTTCTGTAATTATAAGCCACTATCTTTCTCTATCTCTTTCAAATAATTTCTATGAAATATCTTCTGTAAAATATGTTAATATTATAATTGATTATATGAAATATAAATATAGGCATAAATATATCGTTGGATTAATATTAATGTAATAGTCGAATTAGATTTATTGAAAATAAATTAATTAATAAAAATTATATTAGAGAAATTATTAGTGATTAATAAATGTAAAATTTTATTTTTAACGTATCTTATATTTATATATATATATATATATATATATATATATATATATATATATATATATATATATATATATATATATATATATATATATATATTCGAGGGAGTGGACCAAAATATTGAATTTGGATTTGATATTATTTTTCAGTGGAAAATTTATTTATATAGCAATAATGCATTGATTTATAAAGTATATTAGAAAACAATCATTTCAATATAGTCTTGGAATTAAAAGCTTTCGACACGTTTTTTTTTTAAATTCCTTTTTAAGTAAAATGTTATAAGAAAAAACTATTTCTGATTACAATTAATAAGTGAATATATTATTAGGAAATCGCTGTAAGCCTATTTGTGAAACGATATCTTCTTCGATCGCAATATTTTTTTTTGTAAAATTAAAATCAAAGAAAAACTATTTTCTTAAAATCTATAAATATTTTAATGCTGTCTGATAGCATATAAATTATACATATACGTGCATGAATATTATTGTGTAGATGTGTAAATTTTAAAATAGCCGTAATTTTACTTTAATGAAATTTGTAAAAAATAAATACTATATTACATTATGTAAATACTATGCTATTCTAAATTTGTATGATCGTTACGTGTAGTGGATTTTAAAAATATATATATATTTTATGTTTATCGTAGATTTTGTACTATAAAACTTAAACTTCCTAATAGCCATGCGAAAATATTTTAAAATATAAATTTAAGTAAATATCACATGTAATATCAAATGATCATTATGTATATTTCATAAACATGATTTTAAATTTTTACTGTTAGCTTTTGAACTCTTCTATGACCAAATTTACTTGTGTAATACAAGTAGATATACAAAATCGAAGAAGAAACAATTCAAAAGGAAAAGTTTTGATAATATTTACGAAATATACATATATTCGTATCAAAATGTATATAGTTTCATATCATTGTAATATCTTGAACATAATCAAGAAAAGCTAATTAGTTGAGAACCTTTCTCAAAATAAAGATTGAACAATTGAAAGCGAAAAATATATGCTTAATAATCAATATCATTCTAAATTATATATTTCATTTTAAATACTAAAAAAAATATATTAAAATCTTTAATTTTTTGCATCGATTTTTCTCATGTAAATTAATTTCAGATTCTTGATAATAAATAGAACCCAAAATAAAAGTATTGGAATAATCTTTTATCTTATTTGGTTGAATAAAAAGAGTGTAAACTACAAATTTTCATTTTTATCAATTAAAACATCATTAATATTTTGTCCTTTGATCAAATTTAATCAATACGGTATAAATTACGAAGTTCATGTATTAAAATAATTTATATACAAATTAGATGCACGTAATTATAATATGACACAGACGAAATTATAAAATTTCGACATTTAAGTAATTGTTAGTAACTATGGACCATTAAAAATTGTAATTGACATACTAACGTTAAAATCAGCAAACTTAAGGACCAAATTAATGCTTACATTTTAAATTTTATATAAATTAAGATTTCAATATTCCACGAAATAAATAACATCAAAAAAAAGTCAATTATAATATATCCATATAATTCTTTATGTATCACACAAAACCAATTAATGTTATAATTATACATAGAATAATATACATTTACAATATATCTTGTATATTAGACGATGTCGTTTAAATAATCATTTAGATACGTTAAAAACCTTTTAATATTTTACACTTGTAAAATGATCAGTAAATAATTTAAAATGTATATATATATTTTACGACTTCAATGCAACGAATATCATTTTGAAATATTTATATATAACATATCGCAAAAATTTTGATGTTATATAATTAAATATAATTATTACACCATATCTTTTTATTTTAGTATATAATATTGGATTTATTATATTTTTCAATATATAAATATATATAAAGTATATTTAATTTTCTCTACAACAAATTATCAAAGTTGTTTAATCATTTTAAGGCTGTTGTAATATTTAACATGATTATCAATCACAATCATAACTTATTTTTCCACATAAAATTACACTAGTAATTATAAATATTGTATTAACTATTGTAAAAAAACGATAAATTATTATAACTGGTTATATATATATATATATATATATATATATATATATATATATATATATATATATATATATATATTATTTTTCTTTTTCAATTTATTCATTCGAGTTTCAATACCATAACACTATAAAAAACCATAATTGTAAATAAATAAGCAATTTCAATGAATAAAACTTAGTATTGACGAAATTCAGATCTCCATTTTAATAAAGATTTACTTCATAACTCGTATAATTGTAAATTTGTTACATTGAAAGTCAATTTAAATAATCATTGAATGTTAATAATTCTTGGCTCGAACTTATTAGCTTAATACTTAATTTTTGATATGTTCGGGACCATTATATTTATAAACTCTACCTATAACTTTGCCTTTAGACTCCCTCCAACGTATATACACTTTATTGACCAGTAGATTATTATTTTATCACATATTGTATACTTATAATTTTTTAATTATCAATATGCTTATGATATATTCAAACTTCTTTGTATATTATTTACTTTTGTACAACGATGTAATATATATATATATATATATATATATATATATATATATATATATATATATATATATATATATATATATATATATTAGTATTCATTGAGACTCGTTAACTTTTGTTGAAATTCATATTTAAATACCATTGTATATATGTTGTTCAATTTATTTATCTAATGTAAGCTTGTTCATTTAATAAATTCAGTACTTGAAACTTTTATCTTAATAAATTCTAAAAAACACTAATATGAATCTTATTTCATCACTAGTCCACTGTGTGTATGTGTATTGGGTGGTTAACATGTTTGTTTTAGTTCAATAAAAATAAATTGGAAATTATTCAGTTAAATATTAAAATTTTAGTTTACGAAAGATTATAACAGTGTACTGATAAAGAATAAAAAATAATAACCTATTAACTCAATATATGTAATGTTTTATATAGTACAATAAGAATAAAAAAAAATAAGAGACAAATGTTTGCGAAGCATTATTTAAAATATAAATAATAATTCTCATTATTCGTAAATAGTTAAGGAAACTAACGTTAACAGTCTTTAAAAGTGCCTTTAATGTATAAGAAGATAATAAAGATGAGAAAGTAATTGTTTAAAGAGAACATGCGACTCACTAGAACATCCCAATAATTATTTTAGTCGGGCGTTCATTAAATTGTTCTTATTACAACTCGTTTGGCGAACGCGTTAATATGCACTCTGAAGTATTTCATATGTACAATTTTACAAAGAATATTTCAAAAGTTAATATCTTTTCGATTCGAGAAAGAACCGGGAAACGGAAAAATTGGATATATTTTGTGAATATGGGTCACAGTGATCATCCCTTTGGTGGAAACGTTATCAATTCTTATTGTACTCGTTGCGTAGGATATTTTGACAAAAAATTCTAGATATTTTTTCAAAATGACTATTTTGAGCGGACCAATTGTTTTAAAATATTAAATAAAAGTTTAAATAGAAAAAAATCGTTTTCCGAGGAATAAAATTTCATAAAGTTCGGTATTAACGTTTTTGAGTCTTTTCAAAATATTTTCTTTTAGGGATGTTTTAAACTGTGATTAAAAAATCGAGCATTTTCTAATTTTTTTTTTTGAAATAGAAATCCCATTGAGGCTGCTTTATTTTTTTTAATAGTGCAACATGAAGGCCTAAATTTTGATTTAAATTTTGAGTATGAAAAATGGAAAACGATGAAACGAATTTTAATTAAGTAAAAAGTAAAATTTATACGCATTTGCATATAATTAATGTAAAAATATACGATTTTAATTATAATTAAAAGATCGAAATCGCCTATTTATATAAAAGTAATCGATTTTAAGAAGAGATCGTTTATTTTAGAGAAAAAATATTTTTGATCGGTGACTTTAAATTTAACAAAAATTGTTAAACGTCGGCAAATCGACGTTCATAGTTTTAGAATTGTTAAAAAAACCCGTAGGATAAATATTTGGCGAAAGTTTGTGAAAATATAGTCGCGTTCGCGAGCGCGCGTCTCGTGTTCGACGACGCGTTCGCGAGCGATGTTGTGGTGGGGCGGCCGCGGCGGCGGAGGCTGCGGCGCCGGAGGCTGCGGCGGCGCCCCCGACCTGCCGCCCCTAACATGGACTTCGTATACGAGACGAACGCTACCGGTAACCGCGGTCGATTCGCGGCCCCGCGAACGCGAGCGTCTTCGACCTTCGGGATCGTAGCGTCGTTAAGCGGGGTTGGCGTCCTTTGTTCGCCGCCTCCGCGAACGTCCCTTCGATGTCGACTTCCTTCTTCGACGCGACTGCGGTCCTTTCGCGCGAAGTCCGCTTCGCGTCGGCTCTCGTCGGCGCTCCGTTCGAAGGACGACCGTTTCGACGATCGTCGTCGTTCGCGACAGTTTTGTTATTGTTTTGACGGTCGAGTGACGTTCGACGTTCGACGTTCGCGTTACGTTCGTCCCGTTATTCGTTTCGCGGCGTCGTCCGGTGACATGTGACGCTCGTCGCGATGACGACGCGCGCGATTCTCTCGCCCTCGTCCGACGTTTACGGTAATTTAGGACGCTTTGCGCGTCCGCATTCCTCGTTCGCGAGCCGCGGCGGTTCGCAATCTGTTTCGTTTTCGATCGTTCGAAGACGACGTCCGCACAAATCTCGACCTAGATTTCGAAAATTTACCGCACTCCGGTAACCCTTTCGTCGCGGCGCGCTTTCCCGTAACCCTTTCGCGATCGTTGCGCGTTTAAATATTTTCGTTATCGTAGTGTAAAATATGCGCTCTAAAAATATTCGATACCGTACGATGAGTTCGAAAGTTACGAGAATCGATATTACGGTCGCGTCGATCGTCCTTCGAATATTTTTGACACAATTAAAACTGTAAATTTTTTCGACATAACGCATCTTTACATATATTGCGGTGTTTGAAATTATTTAAAAATGATCCAATTAACGAAATTAAATCGCAACATATAAAACTGTGCGACTCGATATTATTTGAAATATAATCGTACGCGTATCGTTATAAATATATGTTATATAAAAATATCGCAAAAATAAATACGTTTACGTACATCGGAGTGAAAGTGAACAAAATTGGAACGTAACGCGCTCGACGATTAGCGTTTCGCATGTCTTTTATAATATTTGATTATTTAAATGTTTCGATTCGCCGTCGTAACGTATTATTTTATATATCGAATCGTTCCTAAAGTTGTTTTTTTTTAATTTAGGTCAATATGCGGCATATTACGTAGATCCCTACGGGGTTAACGGCGGTGAATTAGAATACCATCAAATTGGGACGGTATTATCGGACGGCGGCGACACTTTTGGCGTATCTAGCGTCGCCTTTGATAAATATGAAGAATTATTTTGGATGGGAAATCAAGGGGTACGCTTCGAGTTCGCGAGTTATCCGTTATTATTATTTCTAATTTAATTAAACTCGTTGACGTTTTCTTTTTAGGGTCATGTCACGTCATATTATGGATCTACCATGCAAAGGTATACGTCGTTTCAAGTGCACGCAAACGAAGAGGTAAGATCGATTCTTACAATCGAAGATGGAATTCTAGCCCTGACAAAATCTACTCTCAAACATCATATACGAAGAGGACTTCCAAAATTTACATATAAGTAATTGCATTTTTAATATTATCGCTGATAATATATATTAAGTAATAAAGTGATATAATGATTGTTTTAAATATAAACGCAGGTCTTGTAATATGATCGATATGCAGTGCCTGATAATCATGGATAATAATAGAATTATAATGGGAGGACATCAAAATAAATTGGTCGATTTTGATTTAAATCGTCTTAAAGAAGTTAATCAGGTTTGTTCTCGAATGTTGTGTCGTTTTTAACAATCCTGTTAAATTAGTGCGATTAAAATATGTGATTCGTAATATTTTAGCATCTATTAGATACACCCGAATCTAGTTGCGCTATACTAAGACGACATTCTCATATGTTAGCTACGGGAGATCCGTGTGGCACCATCACTCTACATGATCCAGTGTCGCTTAATAGTCAACATGTAATCAATACTCATTCTGCCAGTTTAAGTGATTTTGATATACAAGACAATCTTATAGTTTCTTGTGGTTTTAGTATGAAGTTAGTTTTTCTTATCGTAGTGTTTATATAAAAGGTTTCTGAAATTTTTTGTTTATTGTAGTTAACTATTCTAACATGTTTTGTGTTATGTTTTAAATTTATATAATGTTTGAAGTGTCTTAAGAAGAAAATACAACTAGAAAAATAATTTCAGACGCCCTTTAAATTTTATGTAAATTTAATGTTCAGTATATTATTGCTAACATACTAACAAATTTGTAGCGCTGGAAGTCTTTCTTGTGATTGCTTTTTATTAGCATACGATATTCGCACAATGCGGTCGCTACCACCATTAGCTTTATGTTGTGAACCGTTATTGTTAAGATTCATTCCACCAACAGTTAGCCAAGTTGCGGCTGTTGCTTCTCAAGGGCGGGTACAATTAGTTGATACTTCACATTCTGTACAAACTCGTCTTAATTTATTTCAGGTTAGTGTAATGAGTTTTTTTTTATAACAGTTTAATGTATGTTTTACTACCATTATTATATGATATTATTTTTTAGATGGATACTCAAAACTCTCAATGTTTATCTTTTGATGTATCATCTACGGGTCAATCTTTAATATTTGGTGATCAAGTAGGACATTTACATTTATTTTCTTCGAATCAAAATACTGAAACACTTTTTAACGATTATTCAAGGTATTGAAATTGTTTAATTAATTATTGTTATTTTATACGTATAAAAACAAATTTTTATGTTCTCATAGAGAAACAGAATTTGCGGATCCTGTCGAGGATCTTCCATGTATTAGCATTACAGATGATACATTTATGCTTTCGTCGATACCTTGTCCACAATTGTCACCCAGTAAGAAACTTGCCAGCGATTGGCCAAAAGAATACATGAAGCCTGGATATAGATTACCAAAACTTATAGATCCTGAAATACTTAAAAATATGAAAATGCAAGGACCGATTGGCTGTGCACCTAATCCTCGTAACACATTACGAAATCAAGTAATTTATTTGTACGATGCTCTTAGTTGATATAGAAGTATTATTTTATTATAATATATTCATTAATTTATACAGATTCCTTATATTTTTGAACAACCAACGAGTCCATGTCATAGTAAAAATGTTGAAGTTAATATTAGTAGTAATTCTGAAAATGATGGAAGTGCATTCGTAGCCATTCCTAAGAGATATCGAAAGGTAATTTGTAATCAAATATTTTGTTTATTAATAAAAATTAATAAATCATCTTTAAATATAAACTATTCTTTATAGATTGAAGTACGTTATACAAAGTTAGGGTCGAATGATTTTGATTTTGAGCATTATAATCGAACTGGATTTCCAGGTTTAGAAGCAAATTTGCCAAATTCGTACTGTAATTCAATGTTACAGGTATATTATATTCTCAAGGTTTTATATATACAAAGGAAATATGAGTTAATGAGAAATATAATTCATTTTAGGTATTGTACTATAATATTCCAGTTAAGGTAACACTCTTAAAGCACACATGTAATAAAGAATTTTGTTTAAGTTGTGAATTAGGTATTTAAATTATATATTTATTTTTTATTTTTGTATAACATGAGTGTTTTTATTGTTTTTTTTATTTTTAGGTTTTTTATTCCGTATGTTAGATACTTCATCTGGAGCTCCTTGTCAAGCTTCAAATTTTTTACGGGCATTTCGTACAGTGCCTGAAGCCTCAGCTTTAGGACTCATATTGAGTAATAATCCTGAGACTAGGTTGAAAACTAATTTAGGATCTCTAATTCAGGTAATTTCATCATAGAATCTATTAAATATTTATTTGATAATAAACTAAAATAAGTGTTTTTTTATTCAGAGTTGGAATAGGTTCATTTTGCATCAGATGCATTATGAAATTCTCGAAACTCGTAAAAAAGAAAAGGAAGTTACGATGGATGATCATGAACATGGTGTTCGAAATATATCTAATCATATAAATGCTTTATCTATTAATTCTTCATATCTAAGTCATAAAAATGCAAACCCATATTGGGAAAAGTTTTCTTTCGACGAGTCTGAGTTTCCAGAGATCGGAAAAAAGTTTCAGAAGAAAAAAATGGATGCAGAAGAAGTAGATAGAATGAGTTTATTGGCTGAAGATGAGGGTAAATATTTGTGGTTATCTTCTTCAGCATTAGCTAATACAAGTGACTACTATGATTCATTAGATTGTTATGAAACAAATTTGCCATCTACACAACAATGTATAGATGGTAAGGATAATATTGAATTTTCCTTGGATGAATATGAAGGTAATAGCACAGTCAATATGTTCAATTTCTGTTCTGCTGCTTTGTTTCGTGTGTTTGTGCGTTTTCAACTAATTTTTAGTTTAATGTCATTGTATTTATTTATGATTTTGACATTTTATATCTTAAAATAAAGGCTTGTGCTATTTTCTGCTCATTTTCAGTTTATAAATTATTCGTGCATGAGATACTGTATTATTGATAGTATATTTAATCTGAGGCTCAGAATATGCAGAAGTGGAAGATTATTTTTTGTTTTTTGGTATTTTCGAGTATGATTTTGTTATTTTATTTTTTTATTGTTTTGCAGTGTTTAGGTTCTTTTATTTTGCATGGAAATATAACTATGAATTTGCACTGTATTAAAATTTATTATTTTCCATGTATTTACCATATAAAATATGTTAATTATTTAAAATTAATATTTAACACGTTCACTAGAATCTACTTATATTATTCGAGTGATTAATATTTATTGTGAATAATTTTATAAATAGCTATTATATAGATTAATTTATAATAAACAAAAATACTATAGTTGCACCCTCCAAATTTGGTGAGGGTTTTTGAATTTTATTAACAATATTTGAATGAAAATTTGTTTCAATTGTTTATTGAATAATTTTAAATATATAACGATTCGTTTTAACTTTCATAAATTATATTTTGGGCTGTGAATATGACTTCTTCATTTCATGAAAATAAAACACATTTGCATGTGTAGAAAATGAAAGAATTCCTCAAAATATGCTCCATCTGCAGCTATTAACCATCTCCTATTGTTAAAGTAATTTACAGATTTCTTGCCTAAAGTTCTTATCTTAGCAATACAATTATCGAGTTAAATTTTTGTCATTTTTTTTTAAATGTAAGCAGTAATGCTGGCAAACTTATTAGAAAGAACAAAGTTATATTCACATATTCAATTACTCTTCGTTTTTTTATATGTGTAAAATAATATTATATTAAAAATCAAAAAATTAAATTTCTTGATTACCTTTATATTAGTAGAATAACAGTTAACGTGTTAAAAGTAGAAAACAAAGCTTTGTTAATGTTTGAAATAATGTATTAATATTTATACTGATAAATTTTATTTTGTAATATATAAATATATATATATATATATATATATATATATATATATATATATATATATATATATATATATATATATATATATATATAATTTTTATGCTAAATGTAATTTTATGATTTATTCTATAATAGTTTTAATTATGATTTTTTATTAGATTCCACTAACACGAATCTCATAGATGTAAACAGTAGTCAATTTGAAGAAAATGTTCAAGAACAAAGCAATGATAGCCAAAAGAAAGTAAATTCAGAAGAAACGGAAATATCGAGGTTTTTTGGTACTAAGCAGCTTCAAACTCACAAGTGTCTTAAGTGCAATAGAGAGGTATTGATAGGCTTTTGTGTAGTTAATCGAAATTTTAGTTAAATTTATGAATAAAATATAATAATAAATTGATTACAAATGTCAAAGAACGAATGAAAAATTTATATATAATATTGTGAAAGCATTTTGTAATTTAAATTAAACAATTTAGTAACATATAATTTTATTGTTATTTTTAAATATTTTTTAGGATCACAAAGAATCCATTGTGTTACTTTGTAACCTTCAATATCCTAGTCAACTACCTGCAGAACCAGTCTCATTTTCAGATTTATTAAGAGCATCATTATGTCCTAGAAGGACTACTCCAGCATGGTATGATATTTATTTAAAAATAATAAATTATGTTTGTAATTTTATAAATATATTTATTTAAAAATACAGGTGTGAGAGTTGTAAGAGATTTACACCGACACTGCAGTGTTCTTCTGTAAGGCAGTTACCACATTTATTAGCAATTAATTGTGGTTTAAGTTCTTCATTGGATCGCTCGTTTTGGCAAAAACAGATGGATCATGTAAGTAATTTAAAATATGCTTTGGCGTTTATTGCTTTTATTTTATTTTTTATTGAATTTTAGGTGGTAGCGTCTGTTTTAAAAAGTCCGAATAACATTAATGAAAAATTTTCGAGTACTTCGGCATCTTTTAGTTCTAAGTTATGTAGATATGGTAGTCATTGCTCAAGACCTGGTTGTAAATTTAAACATCCCGAAGAGTACATAAAATTTAATTTATTTAAGATTGTACTTTTTTTGTATAGATTTATAAATTATTTTTTTTTATAGATCTACTAGTAAAAATTCACCTTCTTCATTAAGTGGCTTATTATCTGGATCATCTTCTCTTTCTTCAAGAGCACTTCATCATCTTTATATTCAAAATCCTTGGCTTCCTCAAGAAATTGAGGCAAGGTTAACTAAAACTGGAGAGTTATCAATCAGTAGAACAGATTTTAACAAGGTATACTCACGTTCTTTTTTTATTCTAAATATTATTTTACATTGTATAAGAAGGGGATTATTTCTTTTAGAGTGACATATCAAATTTACACAGTACAAATTCAAAAATTAAACATGATCAAAATGGTATTACAAATATAGCTGATGATAAATTAATAGACACAACGAGAAATTATTCATTAAGTGCCGTTGTATGTCATGTCGATGATGTACAACAGAAAAATGTTGTATCTTTTATTAAAATGAATGGTGACGATTCTGGGATACCTCAAAATAGTCAACCTCAGTGGTTTCTATTTAATGATTTTTGGTATTTATTGTAATCATTATTTTTAATGTTATTGAATTATTGTTATATTATTATATTTTTTTTATTAACAGTGTGTCACCTATATCAGCTGCTGAAGTAACTTGGTTTAATTTAGAATGGAAAGTACCATGTGTTCTTTTTTATTATAATAAAGCTTTAACTCCAAATAATAATTTGAATGATAAAAATTCTTCAAGTTTATTATGGAATGGACAGTCAAATTTCTTGACATCTGCTAATAAAATATTTTTTGATAACGTCCATGTAGCTACATCTTCAGCTGTAACATTTACACCGTTAGATGAACATGAAATGCTAAAATCTGGTACATTTAATATATATTTAACTATACATTTATTTTTTTATATACTAATTAAATTTAATTTATATTTAGGTGAATTAGTAGGGATGGATGCTGAGTTTGTAACTTTAAATCAAGAGGAAGCAGAATTGAGGAGTGATGGTAGGTTATCTACTATTAGACCAAGTCGTTTAGCAGTTGCTAGAATTACTTGTGTTAGGGGGTAAGTTTTTTCTTTTTTGTCGTTTATTTTATTTTTAATTTTATTTTAAATTAATTAAATTTTATATTATAGACAAGGACCCATGGAAGGCACTCCGTTTATTGATGATTATATATCCACTCAAGAGCAGGTTACTATTTTTGAAATATTTAAAAATATGTTTTATATTATAAATAAAAATAAAACAATTTTGTATAATTAGGTTGTGGATTATTTGACTAAGTTTTCTGGCATTAAACCTGGTGATTTAGATGCAAATTTTAGTTCCAAACATCTTACTACTTTAAAGAGTACTTATCAGAAACTTAGATTACTTGTAGATATTGGAATAATATTTGTTGGCCACGGCTTAAAAAATGATTTTAGGTATTTATTGTTTTTATTTCCAAATTTATTATTTTTCTCGATTTTTTTTCTTTGTAATTTTGTGTTCAAATTTATGCCAGATATGTTTAGTAGCAAAAAAGAAGTATTTTCTTTATATTACATATATTTTTTTTTAATCATATTAAAATTATCTAATTTATTTTTCGTCTATTTTACGAGAAAATTAAGGTTCTGGCTAATGATTATATTATTAATATTCAATTTAGAATTGTCATTGTAATTTTTTTTATTAATTTTTATGTATTTATTTTTCAGAGTAATTAATTTGGTTGTTCCTCCAGAACAAGTAATAGATACTGTCCAATTATTTCATTTACCGCATCATAGAATGGTCTCATTAAAATTTTTAGCTTGGCATCTTTTAGGTATTTTTTTTTGTTTTCATAAGTAATTTGGATATAATTTTATCAGATTTTATATTTGGATTTTATTTAAAGGTACAAAAATTCAATCAGTTACTCACGATTCTGCTGAAGATGCTAGGACTGCTTTACAACTATATAAAAGATATTTAGAATTAGAATCAGAAGGAGCAGTCGCCGCTTCACTGGCATCACTTTACGAAACTGGAAAAAATCTAAATTGGAAAGTTCCAGATGACTGATATAGTTCTAATTCACCAAATATATAATATTTTAATGATTTTGAATTCTGAAATAGTGAGAAAAGTTAAATATTCCATTAATTGACATTATTGTATATTTAAATATTATATAAAGTAATATTTAAGTAGCGAATGGTGAATATAAAAGAGAGTAATTTATTTTTTAATGCACTTGTTAACGATGCTTACTATTTATCGCAGTACAAATTTATTCGAAAGAATCTACTTTTGATTTTGAAATCATCGTTTTTGAGATTATTCAGTCAATTAATAATAATAATAATATGTCTCCTAATTTCAATGTAATAAAATTATTTTATACGTTTGTATAATTTTAATGACTATTTCAATAAATTTAATTTTTAAAATAAGGGTTAATATATCAAAGACTATTGATTTTGATAAAATTGTTTACAATTCTTTTTTGCGATATTTTTTTCTAATATTTTTTTTGTGCTCGGAGTTTTATAAAGTATTCCATATTTATTTATATTTTCTTTTAAGATTTTTACATCTTTATTTCCATGTTCATACATAAACACACACATGTGAGTGTGTGTATTTTTTCTTTAGATTGTTTATGTATTTTATGTTTTTGCATATTCATAAATTATTTTTTTATTTTCATATAATAATTTTTCATATATTTAATTTTGATATTTTTAGAGTACACAATTTCTATAAGTTGAGAATATTCAGAACATGAGTTTTAAATATTGTATATGTTAATGATAAACTTTTGGAGATTATTTTTATTCGTTTATACACAAAAATTTACTTCTTAGATAACGCCATTGAACTGATTTGTTTTTTTTAATTTATTAAGAATTTTATATTGTGCATTGGTATATTTAATGGAATATTATATTAAGTTATATGTGATCTCTACATTTACAGTGCTTTTTTGTCGTGATCATTTTTATTAATTTGTATTTTTTTAAGAACTGTTTATACAACGAATAGATAAATTTTGTCACATTGAAATTGATGTTATCTATTTTTGAGAGAAAGATACGCTGAAAATGATTGTAATAACGATGATTTCAATCAGTATTTTTTTATAACGTTTTTTCTGTTTATATTTATTAGTAATTTGTAAATATTTATGAATATATATTTTTTTTACACAATGGACCATTCGATGTCGAAATATTTTTCCAATCAAATAAAAAATGACATTTTCTCAATGTGTTTTAAAATTATACCTTAAATTCTATTACATATTTTTAGTTATTTAATTTGAATCAGATAAACAGCAATCTTTTTATTTATTTTTATTAATTGATGTGCAAATACACAAAATTTATATGTAGTTGAAAGATTAACATTGAATGAATAATATTAATATCTACATGTTTGTTTTATGATGAGCACCATTTGAAATCGTCTTTTTGATTGTCTCATGGAGGAATACGTAATATATTTTATATAAATGTATTAATAAATTAGACTTACAACTACAATTTGACAAATTCTTATAAAGGGGAAATTTAGGCAAAAATAGAGATATGTTCATAGTTGAAATATAATTTTTCCAATGTTGTGTTTTTAATGTCATTTTTGTCTAGACGTTTCTCTCCAGAATTTATAATTAAAACTATTGGCCGACAATGAAACTTTTTTCTTACTAGAATACGTTGAATTTCATCAGAAAAATTAAATGTTTCAGCTTTGAAAGTTTCTCAAAAATATGATATTTAGAAAATAACCAGGAAAAACCAATGGTTATTTTTCGATGAATTTGAGGAGTACAAACTTTAATATTTTTTAAATATTTTTGGCAATTTATATATATATATATATATATATATATATATATATATATATATATATATATATATATATATATATATATATATATATATATATAGAATATCAGATATTTTCAAATAAATTTATTTGTATACATAATTGGTCTGTCAAATTAATGTCTACGAATGATCCTTATTCTTCTTCGACTTGTGTCTGGTGAAGAATCGTCTTCACTATCGATGGAAAGACGACGTCTTTGAGCATCAGTTCCATCTAATAAAGAAACTGCCGGAAAGGATGATCTCCTCAAGAGTTGTGCCGGTCTAGCTCCTGTAATTAATAATTAAATATTGTTAACTTCATATAAATAAATAAATAATACTTTTAATTCTATATATATCATGTACTTTTTTAACCAACAAACCATTTATTATTTTTTAGACGATCACATATATTTATTACATATTAAAAAAAAAAAAATTATTATATCTTAACTTTATAATATAAATTTCATATTATATTATTTCATACTATATATATTTTATAATATATATTTTAATACATAATTCGATATTAAAATCATGAAACTTCCATAACTATAAATTTTATGTGGTAAATAATATATCAATCATAATTATTATATATTGCAAATGTGTAATATATATCGTATCATATATAATATAAAAGCATTATTTGGTGATAAGTGCAGTTTATATGAGGAATGTTTATTTCGATAGCAAATTCATTGCAATATTGGAAAAGCATAAATCAATGAATTGATAAGTTCTTTTTATCCCTAATAAAATATGAGGCTTTAATTATATACTGGATTGTTTAGTATAAAAAATTGACAAATTTAATATTACGACGACATTAAATTTTTAATTCCTAGATTAATCGTTATTTATTTTAACATTGTGTAACGGTTAAAATACTTTTATTACCGCGTAAAATTTATATTGCATGATTAAATCAATATCATTTATGGGTGATTATAGTACCAAAAATAAACGGTTTAATTTGGATCTTTATTGTAACTCACTGATAATATTCACTGTGAATTAATTAGATATACCAATTGAAAGCTAAAATAATACTATAATCCGTACAGGTTGACGTATGATAACTGTTTTAATAGTATGTCAATTTATAACAAAGCCAAATATTTTTTTATTTTATATATAATATAGAAATTACCTAATAATTTTAAAGGTGTTCTAATAACACCAGCCTGAGGTGTTGTAGGAGTTTCTGTTCCGGCATGAGCTGAAGCTGTTGCGGCGGCCGATATTGACTCCCTTCTCATCCTGCTGAATGCTGAACCGACCGATTCAAATCTACACAATTGAGCAACCCTGAAAACACTCTTAGATTCCCTTCTATTGGAATTTGCAGCGCTGCCAATGGACGATTCTCTTCTGACATGTTTCATATTGGCGAATTCGGCCAACGAACATTTGCCATTCAAATCTGAATCCGGAGATGATTGATTCGATTTTTGCTCCCTTTTCACTTTCAAAACGTCCGCCAGTGACACGATTGTGGATACGATTAATAAACCTAACATAATACCAACTAGAGATGTTTCATTAATGCCATGTTTTTTCAGATAGGTCATTTTACTATCGACCTGTTGCACTGCATCCGCGCCGACAATAGATTCTTTCACTTGATGAGTGTTCCTCGCAATTTTTGGCCATTTCAGAAAAATATGCATATCGTGACATACACCGGATTTTTCCAAAAATCTCTCTTCATACGCGGAATATTTTTTATTTTCATTTATATCATTCTGTTCGTTTCCTTTATCGTTGTACGAATTGTAAGTTTGCGTCCTCCATAATATATATGGCGATACGCAAATCAACACTGCCACTATTAAAAATCCTGTTTTGTATTCCATATGGTCCTACGTGATAATTTTCTTTTACAATGTTGACGTTTTAATTGACAAACTGATGGTTTGTTGTCGTACTTCAATATACGTTAATGATTATCGTTGAGAATGTATCACATTTTTGTCCGGGTGTATCCCGAGGTGTCTCGGGCACTGTTTATTCCTATATGTTTCGATACGACGTCGACGACGAAACAAATCTCACGTCAGACTGAAATAAATTTTTCAGCATGTACTGAAAGGGCATATTGTGCGCAGACTGTTTGCGCGTTGACCAGGTGTATATGTGATTTGTTTCTTTTTTTTCCTATTATTTTTATTAACGAGGGTTGCATTCATCGTAACGGAGTGTTGTTATCTATTTGATAACAGTGAATTGTTTTAGATAGCGAATGTATTACATGTAATTTTATTTTTCACATTTGAACGAAATATATAAACAAAACAGTACATTTTTTTTTTATTTCGAGTGCGATTTATTATTAAAAGCTTCGAGAAGTGCTACAGCGTTACTTTAAATAGTGAGAGTGGTTTCTATTTTCAATTTAAATTGTCGGTTCAAATGCGTGTACTAACATATTTATTGTTAATATTTCATTTGTAAAAGCTATTTTATATTGTTTTTATTAGAAATACATATTTGTATGTATATAAATAAGTTTATTTATATTGTTCTGCAACGAATGAAAGTTTTCTTTTAGGAAGCATTCCAAAATTCTTCGGATCACTGTAAAAAGTTGGTCCCACTACAATTTGCTAAAATGTAAAAAAAAAATCTCATAAATAAAATAACAATATTATTAATTACGTTTATATTATAAATTTAAAATACTTTTGATTGAATAACGCCATCGATTTGATCTTCTTCTTTAAGTATAGACTTGTCTTGAAACCAAACGGATCTTCTCATTCTTTCCATTTGCGTAAAATTTTTATATTGATATTTTAAAACTTTGTATATACAGTAATAAATTATTTCGAAGACTGTTATTATACTGCATCCCAAACATAAAGAGAAAATTCCACCCAAACTATCTAATAAAATATAATCAATATAATATGATAATAATCAATTGTTTGTATAATATAATGTTATATCCTTTATATTTCAATATCTTACACATTAAACTCAACCAATCTCCGTATAAAATCCTTTCGTATTCTTTCATCGATTGACTTGCAATGTATATATGAACAGCGGTTTCATGTGTTTTGTTCTGAATTAGTTTGCTGAAAATATATATATATATATAAAACAAATATCAGTTAGTGTTTCCAGTGTTTATTTCTTTTATAGTTTTGTTATATTTAAGCATACTAAAATCCAGAAATATCGTATTGATCCGCATTTAAAGGTATTATATCCGAATTTACAGTATATACAAAGTCTGAACATTTGTTCCAGCACGGACAAAACGTAACACTATTTCTTTCTGATTCGTGTTCAATGAATTCTAAATCATTTTCTAAGTCTGGATCATCTTTAACGAGCTCGGCAGCGTATATTATATCTAAAAAAAAAATGAAGAAAAAAAGGCAACTATAATGAAATTTGAAAAATATATTTACATTGTATACATGAATTTATTTTAGAGATACTCAAACATTGTTTGGTGGATTTGTGCCAATGCACAAAATTATAATAAGAGCATTTAAATGATTTATTTGGAACTAAAAATATGTTAGTTGCAATATAATTATTACTTGAGATAACGCGTATCATTAATTATGATAAAAGATAATTAGATTGATGATTGTGCATAAATTAATTTCGATTATGGTGCCGCGTAACATAAATGTAATCGGTCCATTTTCAAAAGAAATTACGTTCTTCTAGAATATCAAATCAGCTGTAAAAGAGCTCCATCTTACGAGAGAGAAAAGAAATGAACAGACAACAGCATCTTTGATATTTTTTTTCCTTTTTTATACTGCAGTATCAGATGACGTTAATAAATATAAGATTTTTAAATCTTCACTGATAACAATAAAAAGAGAACAAATAAAATATATTTATAATATTAAAATCGGTAACCATAGTGATCATTCAGGCATAAAATTGACGGTATATTGCAGACGAATTCATCTTCAACAGGTGTATTAAAAGCGGCGCATTCGCATAAATTTATCGATGCATTAGCTGAACATTCCATCATGCAATAGCTATGTTGGTAACTGTCGAAATATTTCAGACTGATTTCACTATCGTCGTAACAGCGGCGACTGTAAAATAAAAATATAGGTCATAAACACTTGAAAGTTGACAACGGTTGTGAAGTGCTATAAAAAATATACAAAATTCTCAACGTAATCCAGCAGTAAACGTTATCAGAACGTATGTTATTTGAAGGTATTTCGAAAAAAAAAAAATTTTTTTTTTACTGTTTTAATCCGTTTATAAACAATATTTGACATCATTTGTTTGATAATTCAGCATAGTAATTATTGTTGAATTTTTTTCATACATTATATTATGTTATATATAAAACATTTAATAAATAGAAATATACCTTTTTATAGGAAGACTGAGCATATTTTCTGTAATATTTATCTTCTCAACAGTGACAGGAATAAATGTTACATGATTAGCAAACGGTTTTATATAATAGTCAAATGCTGCTGCAGTTATCCATGGTATTTTATTATAATGATGAACGAAAATTCTTGTATAACCGTCTAAAAAGTCCAAATCTTGTCTTAGTATAAGCGATAAACCACTGTTTGGACCGAATGATGTGATCAAAAATGGATTAAAAGTTTTTCTAAAAATTTAACATAGATTATATATAAATATTTATTGAAAATTATAAATATTATCCATTATTAATAGACATACTTATTCTCTTTTATATTAAATGAACAACAATAACCATAACCGGTTTGAATTGGTTTAAATATACTATCACATGGTATATATTCATCATTCCATAGACAATGTAATATAGTTTCATTACAAGGTACAACCAGTTGTTTTATTAAATCTCTTATCTAATAAAATATTTATAAATTATAAATATATAAACAAGATTGAAAAATATTGACAATTGGAAAAAAAAAGTTTTTCAATCCATGAGATTTTTTTGTATTAAAAGTAATCAATATTTTTATAATAAAAGAAGGCTATTCTTATTATGTTTTTAAATTGAAAAAAAAAGTATCTTTTACATGATCAATTTCACTTACGATGAGTTCGATTATATTGATAGTGGAAAAAAGATCAAAGTTACACAAATAAAACTTTCGTTTGATCTTCAATTGAAATTTACGGTTGAGTTAATAAAATATTGAAGATTTGCGATTCAGCTTATTTTCATTGAATACTATACATATATTATATAATAAGAATGTCGAATTCACGGTTTATTTTCATACATTAAACAGCATATGAATATTTTTATATTAATATGCACGTATATATTATAAAAATGCACATGCAAAATATAATTTTAAAGATTTTTGTTCTAGTTATTTAATTTTGAATATATATCATTTATTTCTATTTCATAAGAGTACTTAAAATTGTAGCAAATAACGATTTTCAGAATAATTTAATTTAATGTAATGTTATAAATATTTTACTGTGTGCATCAAATTGTTTTACCGATAAATCGTTCAGCATCAGAATTTCGTTTAATTTATGAAGTTTATCTGGTATTTTTGTCGCTTGTTCCAAATTCATAAATGTGCTTATTAGTATTGGAATAGCCTTTTTGACATCTGATGGAACTATTTTATTTTTGTATTGTCTAAAAATATAAATATTTTTATTTTATATAATTCAAAGTGATCTAGTTGTATTTATTGCAAGTTTTTATTTTTAATAACTTACAATTTCTTTAACATTTTTTTCAATTCACGCTCATTTAATGTAGAATCACAAATGGTAACTGCCGGAAAATTCACCATACTTGTTGTAGCTTGAAATGAACGAATGGTTGTTATCACTGCTTGTTCTTGATATCGATGCATTAATAATGGTGATAAATAACATATCATGGCAGCTCCAAACATAATCACAAGAAACCATAGCCATCTATAAAGAAATATTGTATTATTTCAATAGTACAAATATAATATATCAAATAAAATAAACAGTTTTTTTTTAATGCGTTCCAGATTGTTGGAACATTTGACATTTTGCATATACAAAACGCAAGAATTTTCTTATTTTACATTATTTAAATATAGATAGTGTTTTATTTATTCGAATGTCTCACTTGAATTTAGAGTGCTCCGGATTTTTCAGATAGCTCAGTCCGTGGATTGATGTATTCTCCAAGAATCCTTCGAAATAACGATCGAACAATTTTCCCAAACGGCGAAAAAAATGTTTTGTCTTTTGAATCGCACCCAAAGGACGCAAAGTGTTCTTAAAAGGCAGATCTGTTTGATTTAACATGTTCTCGATACGAAAGTTTCAATAAAAAAAAAAAAATAGAAAATAAATCTATCGATACACTGTAAATTATGATGTAAATTTTTAATAAGATTTCCCTTTGTTCTATACATATATTTTAAAATTATATAATAATTTCATACACGCTAAGTGATAAAATGGCATGCATAAAATATTGATTTCAATATATATTTTAATATTATTAAAAATTTATAATATAAATCAATATGTATTGATTTTGAAGGAAAAACTTGGATTAATGATAAAAAAGTAACACATTTTATAGTGTTTTTATAATGAATGTATTAAAGTAAATTTTAACATCTTATTTGAATAGTCAGAAAGGCTTTTTATTCGAATAAATATTTTATAAATACAATATAATATTTATAAAAGTTACACGTAAACTATGTTTTGATATATATTTTTTAGACGCTTTCTTAAAAAAAAAAAATAAAAAAAAATGAAGGACAAAATTATTTATTTATCATTGTATATTGAAATGTTATCATAAAAAATGCTAACTATATTTTATAAAGATGTACTTATTTTTATATAAAATTTAAAAATGAATAATAAATCAAATTTTTTTTAAAATATAGTTAGCATAATATTTTTGGTTTCTTTAGATATATATAATAGTAATGAACAAATTATAATTATTATATTTGTTATTGGTAATTCTAATTAATTAAGGTTATTTAAAAAAAATCAATTATCGGTCCAGTATATTACATATGATTAATTTAACCAATTAAAAACGTGAAATATTCTTTTTAAACGATTTAAATATATAAATTAGACTAAAATGTTACGGTTTATATTTAAAATTAAAATTGTATAATAATAATAATAAGTACGTTATTGTTTCGTTTCAAATGTGATAATATTTTTTCTAGTGTAATATAAATAAAAAGAATAGTATAAAATGCGAAAAGTCAGCGGTTCGATTCTATATTTTGGGTTAATGCCAGAAACATTTCGAAACAAATTTCAGGTCAACGAAATCGCTGAAAAACAGTCTGACGTTACTGTTATTACACATGTGATAATCGCCCCTGAAAATTTGACGTTTTTCGTTTTATTCCGTTTACCAAAACATGGAACGCGAGTTTGATAGTGATTTTTCTAATATATTGCATTGGAATTATAGAGAATACGTCGAGTTTCCGGTGAAATCGCTGCTGAAACAAACGCCAGCCACTGAAATCTATCTGAAAGAGAACAGAATTGTCAAATTGCCGCAGAATACTCAATGTTTGTTGTACGTAAGAAAATTGTATTTGAGCGGAAATGAAATTAGCGAAGTTCCGGTCGAAATGTGTAAACTGTCCCATCTTCAGCATTTGGATTTGAGTGGAAATCTTCTGTGTAAACTGCCCGAAGAGATAAGTCATTTGAAGAACTTAAAAAATTTGATACTGGACGATAATCAATTGAGATTTTTACCGTTGAGTTTGCAAAATATTGATAGTTTAAAAGAATTGAGTGTTAATGGTGAGTAATATAAATTTTAATTTAAATAATAGTCTTTGATATTAAAAATATATATATATTTCAGATATTAGTTTACATTATTTTCAACAGATGTCACTAAAACATAATTTTTGAATTCTCAGTATAAAATAATGATTTTATTATAATATTTATGTAAAAATATATTTTATATATGTTGAAAATAAATAAGTTACAATAAAAATTAAGTTAAAGTAAAAGAAATAGTGTTACACAAATTTCAGATAATTTTCTACACTGGTTCCCACAGAAAATTGGTTCAAATTATTATTCAACTCGTGTATCCTTCTGGAGGAACAGGACATTGTGTCACGTTCCATTTGCAGTATGGCTGCACGTTCTCAAGGATTACAAAATTTCAAGTTCTGAAAAATTACGGTGAGCTACCCATATAATTTCATGTAGTATGTATATACATGGCAGCTAACACTTCATATTTATTTCTTTCAGGTATCTGAACGACTCGTTATCATATAAAGATGAGGAAAAAGTGAAAAATACCATAGAAATATGTGACTTTAAAGCTAGTTTGATTCTTCCAGGAGAATTTTATTGCATAGAACATGTTGTGAATGTATCTCCAGTTTCATTATATGAATTATGCTTGAGAAAATATTATTTGATGTATATCATATGTAAAAATATGAATCAGGTATCAGTAGATAAAAACAATAATTACATTCCAATGATTATAGAAAAAATATTATTTAGTGGTCCTACGGCATTTTGTGACAATTCTTATTGTAAATGTCCTTTATTTGGATTTACTATTTTAGCAGTATTTACTAGGTATGAATATATTATAAAATTTGCTATCAATATATAACCAATAATAATTCTATTATAATATTATCTAACAGAATTGATGAATTCAATAATTTTGTTACCATATAATATTAAATAAATTAAAGACGAATATCACGAACAAAGCATGTTTCAATTGTATTTTAATTATTTATGTAAATGCGTACATAAATTACAGCAGATCATTCATCTATTAAATATGAATTTCGCAATTAACATATTTTCAATTAATTGCACAGCACTGTAAAATAATTAATTTCGATTCATACGTATAAGTAAAACGCTTATATAATTTAAATTTACATTTTATACATAATATATAATATAAATGATAATTTATTTTAATGTATATTGAAGAAATTTATATTATTTCAGAAAATTGAGTAATGATGAGCAAATATTGACAACATCGTATTTTTGTTCAAGAAAATGTTATTATAAATGGATTAATAATTACAAGATAGATATGCTTCGATGGATAATAATTTCATGAATACAATATTTTCATGGCATATAAAATACTTTTTCGTTATCGTTATTTTAATTCATCACTTTTACGAAAACTAAGCGATTTTATTTTAAAATATTTTTTTTTTTGCAAAAAGTTGTTTAACAAAATAATAGAAGAGAAAAAAAAAAAAAAACAGGAAAAAGAAGGCCGTGTAATGGCATTAAACAGGATACTTATGAATGATTGATCGATTGACGTCTCGTCTTTTGCGTGATTAATGAATAATGCAAAGATTAAATAGGGGTAGAATAAAAAGAAATAACAGTCTAAGAAAAATGCGGAAAAAATAACAATTTTCACTTCCATCTAAGGGATTTGAATATTGGTTTATTTAAGTTTTAAGGAAAAAAAAACAGCAATGATTTACAGACATTAAAATTTATTTGCATTTTTAAAATATATAGTACATGTATGTATAGTTTTAGCACAGATTGTTAATATATGTATATATTTTATACCATAAATATATTTTTGTTAATCAACAATTAAATTATTTATTAAAAACAATGTTTTTTTTTTCAATCTGTTATGTATTGTATATTGTTGAAAAATATATTTTTAATGTTATAATATATTTTTTAAGAAATTTTGAAATATTTTAGCAATACACATATATTAAAAAAAGTGTCAATATATGAATAATTTTTATAATATTTGTAGTAGTATTACAAAAATAAGTATTTAATTTGGTACAAAATAATATTGAAACAAATCAGATTATAACAATATTTCATAGAACTGAAGCTTTTCCTTCAAATTCAAGTTCAATTTATTTATTAATAATTAATTTGTTTGATATCGAAGTATTATATTTTTATAAAAACTACTGAAATGTCTTTTTTCTTTGAAAAGGATAATCTTATTTCATATTTTTTTCAACAACATCCTGCTTCACCATCGTCAAAAATCCGATCAATTATATTATATTAAAATGAATAATTGATTAATTGATATTAGTTAATGATGTACTACTTTTAATTACATATAAGTTTAGTCACCTTAATTAAATTTAAAAATAGTGTAACCAAAAAAAAATATTCTGTTTATATTATATTAACAGATAACAATGAACTAAGCTTTGATTATTAAAAAAATAAATTAATTAATTAAATTAATAGATATGTCGCAGTTTAATATCCACATATGAGGAATATAAGAAGAAAGGCTTTATATTTGCTATATTGGAAACGGTATGAAGTCTTGAACTGTTTAATTCGGATCGTCGATTTTACGGTTATCTGCCAGATGTTGCGGCTGTAACACTATCCGATTTCGATCGGAAAACGTTCCGGGGGACAATTTTCCGGATTTTCCGGATAGACATTATCGCCGCGGGCCCCGATAGCCTTCCCGTAATGACGAGACGACGTTTAATTCAATAGCCTAGATTCGATCGTATCTGATCATTCCAAGTTTTTATTCGACGACGGTTTTTCTTTTTCTTTTTTTTTTTCCTTCTATCCACTTTTATTCATCTATAAACTCGCCCTTAAATTCTCTTACTGTTCAATTCTTTCTTTTTATTTATTTCATCTATTTCTTTCTTTTGCGTTGTTTTCGACTTTCCCTTTTATACGGAAAACTGTCTGAAAATACAATCGATTCGATTGTCGTTCGTCGGTTTGTTTGTTTGTTTATTTATTTATTTTTTTTTTGTTTTGTTTTGGCCTCGCGAGTCCGATTGATCTTTATTTTCGTTTTATTCGGTTTGCGTTCGGAAAAAAAACTTTCAGTTTGTCGTAATTACAAAGTACTAAAATAGGAATATTTTATTTTTATCATTGAATAAATAGCAATAATAAAACGGAAAGGTATTCGAAATATTTAGACATTTAATGGAATTTTGGACTCGGATTTCCTATATATTGAATGTGACCTATATTTTTTTTTATTATCGAATAATAAAATCAACATTTTACTATTATCAAAAGTAATAAAAAAATAACTATTAATACTTGTTTATTAGTAGTGACGAATTTTAATATTGTTTCGGAAGGTATTTAAATCAAATTGCTAATTACAAAAAACATTAAAATGATGCAGTTATTTTGATTAAAATATTTTTTTATATAATATTAAAAAAATTCTTCTTACTTTAAACGAAACTTTTTATTAATTTAATATTTTTGAGTGTTCTTTTCATAGTAATAAAATTAAATTTTATTGAAGTTTCAATATATTTTATCGGTTTTTTTTTTAATAAAATAACAGATATGGACAATAATGTAACAAATTAACGTATACCAAAAATAATAAAAACCAAATATACTATTCCGTTAAATATTCGGAATATAATGGGAAATTTTAATAAAGACTAAAAATTAAATGCAATGTTTTAAATATGTAAAGATGATAGTTAAATAGTTATAAAATAAATATTAATTAAAATTCGTACATATAAAAATTTACACTAAACTGTTATGTATATATATATATATATATATATATATATATATATATATATATATATATATATATATATATATTATATATATATATATTAAAAAATTTCCTTTAAATTAACATATAATTGAAAATTTTACTATTCAATTTTATTTGTCACTTAACGATGAAAATCAATAAAATTCTTTTTATCTGAAAAGAGATTATTATCCAAAATAAGATCTGTCTCGCTGGGAAATAAATATTTAAATGCGATATATATATATATATATATATATATATATATATATATATATATATATATATATATATATATATATATATATATATATGCGATCTTAAGTCACAATATTGATTTAGCCATAATACGATTGAAAGTCGAAACCCATTTCCTTTTAATATCCATTTTCTGATCGGCTAATGCAGGCACAATGTTGGTGTGGCCAAAGTGAAACATTTTCTTTTTCATTCTTATACACAATATATATATATATATATATATATATATATATATATATATATATATATATATATATATATATATATATATACATAATATATATGCGTGTGTATGTAAAAAAAGGCAAAAAAATATTACTTTTATACCCTCGGAAATGAAACGATTCTATCTTCGAATATAAAATTTCGCGTATATATATATATATATATATATATATATATATATATATATATATATATATTCGTATATTAGACGATCGTGGCTCGCGGACCATTTGTTTCATTCCCATAACCGCTAATGTGCTCCTTCGACATGAAGACTTATCGGCTTATTCAATTACCGAAAACGTACTGACGATTTTCTATTTTTGGATTAGATTTTCAATTTTAGTCTTTATATATATATAATATTATTTTAATGAATAATTTTAAATATAAATTAAAAATAATAATGAAAATACTTATTACAGATGGAGTATTGTTTAATTTAAATATATTTAAAGATTGCTATTTATTATAAAATATATTATTAATTAAAAAAGATAATAATATAATATGATATTATATATATATATATATATATATATATATATATATATATATATATATATATATATATATATATATATATATATATATATAATATTTTTTATGTGAAATAAATTTGTATCAATTAAGATTAAGTATTATTCATTATGTGATTTTGTTTATGATATTTGGTAAAAAAAAAAAGCGAAGAAACGAAATGTTTTCAAAGAGCGCGACGTTCAATTAATATATACATAATTATGCAAATAAGTTCTGAATTATAATTATTTGAATTAATTCGTGAATAATTATTACAACGAAACGATCTCGTGGGATTAAACAAAACGTTTTACAGTGCAGAGTCTAGAATGCCATATTGAAATCATAAAGTTACCTGAGAGACCAATTCAGTTGCTTAAAATTGATATTTCGCACCGTAATCACGCGCATTACACGTAAAATTATGCTAAAATTACATATTCCACAAATTAAAGAATAATTACTGACAAAAAAAAATCGCCTTTTTTTATCGCGGTCGCTGAAAAACCTCGGAAAATTCTATATTTCTATATTGGCGGGAATACTTTTTTAATATGAAAATACGGTTTAAAATAGATGTATATATCTAATTAAATCGAATATTGATTGTTAATTATAAAATAGTATTAAATATAAATTTATATTTATTCTTTGTATTGGTCTTTAAAATAATAAAATAGTGTTTTTGAAAATGTAATTTAAAAAATAATAATTTCATGAACAAATATTACATAAAAAGGTATTATATATAATATATATATATATATATATATTAAATAACATTTTGTATTATATAAGTTTTTTAAATTATTAATATATAAAATTTTAAGTTTCCGTGTATTTTTTGTGAAATGATTAAGTATTTGAAAATCTGTAGATGAAAAACATATTTTTTTTAAATCTTTTTAAAAAAATATCCAATATTAATAATCAAAATTATTGATTAAAAAAGTTTATTCACTTTTAATCAAAATAAAAATTATTAATATTAAAAATATAATTAATTTCCACATTAAAAAAGATTTTCATTCTTAGATATCCTCATTAAAAATCATTAAAAAAATCAAAATCTGAAATGAATAATATATGACATCATTTCAAATGTATTATTATTAAATTATCAAAATTTAAAACCGGATATGAATATTATTATCATAACAATCATATGACGCATATTAATCAGATTTAACACATCGAACGTGTCATTCATTCATTAATATGACGCCATCAATCGACATGTATTAAATAAAATATAATTTATCAACATTATTAACTAATAACGTTAATAATTTATTTAACCGTGTCCAATTAGCGCTTTTATAAAATATTTGCAATGGAAAACGAAGGCTTGCACGGTTAAGGGTGTAGCATGCGGTTTCACCTTCACCAAACCCCTACCCCCCTCCTTTTTAGATACATCCGTGTGGAGCGAGTAGTTTCGGAACCCACTGTAGTTTCAATGCGGCTTTGGCGGCGGCAGGCGTAAACAAACTTTGGCTAATTACCACGTGAGTTATTGATTACGGTATGCAATATTCGAATTTCTCGAATGAACCGCATATTTATATATATATATATATATATATATAAAACATGTTTTTTTTTTATAAGTACATATATAAAACTTTAAATTTAAAACAAAATATAGATAAATAGTATTATTTTTTTTTTGTGAATTTAACTTTATTCGAATGATATGCCATTTTATTTGAATATGCATTTTCAGTATGTATTGTAGATATTTCGGTTGATTCGAGGGAAGTATAAATGGAAAGTTCAATTTTTTATCAGTTTTCCATTTACAATTTTCCATAAAGTATATGGGACTCGGCTAAAAGTATTCATTTGAATCTTCCTCAATACTACTACGCACGACAACAGCAATAGCATTTTCGGTTCGCACTGTATGACATTTTTATTCTGTATTATCCTGTAGAGTAAAATCTATTTGTTCTGATGAACGTTTATATCGATCGTAAAATGTATGATGATTGCGGATAATTAAACTATGATTTTTCATTTAGGCATTTGTTCGAGTGTTAGTTTATACATTATGTGATGGCATATCAAACTAAATACGAAACAAATAATGACTGCTAAAATGGTGTACATATCAAAAAGTATAGTTATCATAAAGTTTTATACCTTTATAAAAAAAAAACACTCTATATATATATATGTACAGAAATCGATTCCAATGAAATTCGTTATAGTTTTCAACCCCCCCATCTGTATTGTGCCCCGATTTCCGTTACCCCTCAGGTCGGTTTTAATTTTTCGAAAGTTTCCCCGAGACCTAATTATATAACGAAGAAGTGGTTTAACTTCGGACAGAAATCCCTTCGAATTTTATTAACGATCTCAAGTTGTTCTCATTTGCTTTCTGGCGGCGTTCACTCCTTCCAGCTAAACGTTCATTGTAAGGGAATTTTCTGAGAAATAAAATTTTGCTTTGCCCTATAGACATATTATATATATACATATATCTAAATAAATATTTTTATTTAATAATATAACTTCATATATTATTAAATGAAATCGAATCGCGCTCGTAATTTGATTGGTAAACGACTAATTTCTACGTTGATAAAAAATAAAATGATCACATTTGGACATGAAATGGAATCGAACGAAACAGAAGAATAAACTAGGACCGAAATATATTCATTAAATCGAGTTCCGAGCTTTCCGGGCGTAAAGTATGTCAGAGGGAGGAAGGTTTCGAAGCTCGCCGCAAAACTTTTAAGGTTCAATTTTAATCACGCTTCGCGAATGCTCCTTCGGTTAATTGTCGGTTGGAAATGTTTGCGGTTAGGCTTGCTAGCTCGAAACAAACAACAGCTTCGGCAAACTGGAGACGGTTGAGGGTGAAAAATAAAATAAAATAAAATATAAAAATAAAATAAAATGCGGAGAGATAGACGGAGACCAAAGAAGAAAGTGAAGAGGGCTTCGAACAAATGAAATGGAGACCGTCGTCGACCGGTTTGAGCGTCAAAAGGCCGGAAAGTTCGACTGAACAAATTCGACGAGTGGCTCCGGATTAAAATATCGCGGTGAACTCGTCCTGCATTTATCTATTTGTTGGTGTTTTTGGCTAGGATTCCGTGATTAATTGGAGTATATTTCATGATATAAAAATGATGAAGATAATGCTTTAATTTTGTTACATTTGAACATTTAGATTATTTTTTAAAACCACTTCATCAAGTGTATATTTGATGATGTGGTTTTTATATAAATTATTTCGTGTACATTCTCCATGTAGGATTTCTTAAATTGCATGTTTAAGTTGATATTGTTAATGTAAGGAAATTGGTTATTATTGATTTTTTTTCTTATATACAAGAATCTAAAAAATAATATGATATTTCGACATACTTAATTGCTGAAAAATTTGATTTGAATACATATTTATAAATCATTTGTAAATATAATAATTTTATATCCTTTTCTACATTGATTTTAATAATTAATTTTTGATGATTGTTCTCACATTATTTAAGTTTAAATATGAAATAAAAATTTTAAAAATTCAAACTGAATATTATTATATACATTATAGAATTATTATTTTTTTGAATATGTATATATTAATATTTGATTTGGTAAAATAATGTGGTGACTAACAAATTAGAATACTTTTTATATTTATGCATTTTCATGCTGTAATTTGATGATGGTTCAAACTTGTAGACATGCAACGTGTTAAAACGATAAGAATCCATTTATTACAATATTTTTCAACACCGGCAAATTCAAAATGACACAGCATTATTAATGTTATATAAATACGAATAACTTCAAGGATTTTAATATTATTATATATTATATAATAATTGAATTATTGTGTTAATATATTTTCATTCTATGTGTAGAATAAAAATGTACATTAGTGAGACATTTAAAAAACGATGAAATATTAAAATAAAAATTAAATTATTCATTGAATTAAAATGTCAATAATTGAATATTTCAAATAATGTTAATATTAACGTATAAAAATGACAATGCGTATTCTATTATTATTGAACGGTGACCGCCGACCGCCGACCGCTGTCATCACAATCGAACGATAACAGCTATTTAATTCTTCATATCTGTTGATATTAAGCAGTTTTCTTTCAATAAAAATCTCAATATAACTATCTTCATTCAGTTTATTGTTGTTTTTCCTCCGTCTGGTTGTCTAGCGAGTCTTATTATTCGCGTAGGTTCATCGTAATAATAAAAAATATATACATATATATATATATATATATATATATATATATATATATATATATATATATATATATATATATATATATATATATATTATAAACCCGAGACAGATTCGTATATTAAGAACACAATGAAATTTCGACTAGGCATCCAGCTCTCTTGGTTCTCTAACAAAGCCGAAATAATATTGACTCTCGAGACCGCGGACAGGGCTGAGGAAAAACTTTTTCTTTTGCGAAGAAGAAGAATCGTTTAATTACGTCAAGGTTCGAAGCTTTCTTCGGCCAATAACGAAAAACTCTTCACCGTCTGTCTCCGGTCCCACAAGCGAGAAGAATAAAAATACGATTATGAGAAAAGAAAAGAAAAATCGAGCGAAGGGGGACAAACGGATTGAATAAGCTATATATAATATATACATATATATATATATATATATATATATATATATATATATAATTATTTTTTCGATGATTCGCTTAGCGTAACGACCGCAAACCCCGACGTACGTATAACGTTTCAATTTCGCTTCTTATTTCGCGGCGAACAAAGCTTCCATTTGCATAATGGGACAAGGCGCGAAGTGTCGCAAAAGCTTCGGCGACAATGAAAGAAAAATATTTTTACGACGTCTTTCACCGACGCTAGAACGGCAGTCGAAATTCTTTTTATTATTATTATTATTATTATTATTATTATTTAAACAAAGAACTCGCGAAGACAGGAATAAAAAAAAAATCGAGCCAATTACGAGCGAAAAACGAACAACTATATCTCGGTATAAATAGATATTCGGTCTTTGTTTATCGAATATGAAAATTATTATATTATATAAGATGATTATTGTACGTAAAAATAATGTTAAATTTCATATTAAATTAGTTGATTACGTTTATAATATTTTTATTTATAGAAATACAATTAATTATATAAAGAAATATAAATTTAATTAGTATTTTTTCCGTTGAATATAATATATCAATATTGATTTTAAAATATTTTTTAAGTGTTTTTTTAATATCAGGTCGTATATTTTATTACTTTTAGATATTTGTAATAATAGTATGATTTTTTTTATTTAATATAATATTTTAATATTAAATTTGTAAATTAATGTAATATTTTTACATTAAAATTTTATATAAAATAAGTAATATTTTGTAGATAGATTTAATTTTATATTGATTATAAATATCATTGTTAATTATCTTCTGTATGCTTTTTATATAACATTTTGAAAAACTCTGTAAATAAGATATATCTGTGTATATGGCAGAAAAAGAGGTTTAAATTAAACTTTCGTCATAAAGAAGATGAAAATGCTCACACTATAGCCTAAGCCGCCACTGTTATTTTTCCATCTTTTCATTTCGTATAATATAATACAATGGCGGATATTTCCGTTCGTTTCGACCTCATCCTCCTCAACGGTCGCCAGATTTTTTTTTGTTATTATTCGACCTAAAGACGGGGGGGGGGGGTGGAGGAGGAACAGATTTATTTTTGAGATTTTTCACGCAGTGTTGCTTCTTAATGAAGCCACAATCCAAATGAGAATCCTTCGCGACGCATATGTTGGAAAATTCGAGGGAAAAAGTTGAACTTTTCGACCGCCACCCACCCACTCATCCTCCCCCCCCCTCACCCACCCCCCCTCACGTGCCATTCCGTGTTAATGTTTGAACTTTGTAAGCGTATATGAGACGTTAATGTGAATATTATAAAACGTTTGGAACCTTTACGAGGGTATAAATGTTAATATAGAGGCAGGATTTTGTGCGCGAATTCGAATTAAATTTTCACGTAAAAATTCATATCGGGCCTCGACAGAAAATTTGTGTAGCTAAGATAAATATTATAACTCCCCCCCTTATATCCCCGTTGGTCAATATTAATTACATATGTATGAAGTGAGTTTTTAGATCGTAGATGAGATTTAAAAAGTGTGCAATATTGGATTAATATTAATTTACTTTATTTTCAATAACTTTTAAATGTGATATTTAATGATTATTTTATGTAAATAATTGTAAAAATTAAAATATATATATATTGTATGTGGCATACTCTAATTTTTGTTTTAATATCTTATTAGTATTGTTCAGGTTTCTTTTCTATTTTAAAGGATTTACAAATTTCTTTTGCGTCTTGGGGTTTCGATCAACTTTAATCCGCTTCCGTTTTGAAATTTGAATAAATAATATAATTTCGCAGTTTCTCAAATTATTATATATATATATATATATATATATATATATATATATATATATATATATATAATCTAATTGAATAAAGTTAAACATAGTATTAGTGGTGTTCGCACTGAGCAATGAATTAGCAATTAACGAAAGCCAAATATCGTTGGGGCGCGTTGTCCTTGGAGTTCAAGCTGGGGGTCGCGTTAACAATTTAGTCCTCGAACGGATCATCGTATAAATCACTTTGATGTTTCCGAAAACAATAAATTTCTCACGTAAGACTAATGGCATTTTGTTGGCCACGTTGCCGCATTTTGGCGAATCTTTTGTTGGAGGATGGAGATGGAGGACAGCGAAATCCTTGGGCGCATTTAAATCTGAATAGGTGAGAGAAGGACTAGGAGATGGAGAAACTAGAATACAATGGTATACCGACTCTTACGACGATATGAAACAACGTCGGATTCATTGTTTTCCGCTTCGCACATAAATCACATTCTATATACATATATATATATATATATATATATATATGTGTGTGTGTGTGTATGTTTGTAGACAAAGTGTACAACTTAAATATCGTATATTTTAGTGCGGCTATGAAATTTTAAATTATATATAATACATTCGCAACGCTAAAGTCCGCACTAATGCGAGTAATACGATCCCCGTTGGGAAAACAAATAAGTCTGACATTATACGTGACTATGATTATATATATATATATATATATATATATATATGAATATTATTGTCAGAAATAGCAAAAATCGATATTTCAGCAAAATTCAAGTACAAGTACATTGAGACCTCGAATTCCTTATGAGAATCAATGTCAAATAACTCTTAATATTATGATAATTTGTAGTTAATAATTTCAAAATGATCTAAATATCATTTACTATGTTATATATTCATACCGATATTCGTAACATATATTTGTTTAAAGAAAATTCACGAATGATTCAACAGCAGTTATTTTCCATAGTTTATAAAATTATAGTTACCCAATTCTAATGATACATATAAATAAAGAATAAAAAAACAATCGTTTAAAAATATTATAGGACACTATAATATTTTTACCACTAAGTTCAACTACTCAATCATCGAATTGTTATTTTATTATATATATAAAAATAAATTATATAACACACACACACATATATATATATATATATATATAAGAAATTTAAATTTTATTTTAGGTAAACGTAATAATTTTTTAATGTCTATTTATATATAATATATACCATATACATGGCTCATATATCGCAAATCTTTTTAGAATCTGATTATGAACATCGGACATCATTCTGAGAGTAAGTTGGGCGCGTGATTTATTTGCAAAATTCCGATATAGAAGCGAAGCTTGCCATTATAGTCACTATTGAAATACGAAGCCCTTAATATGAACATCGCCATGGGAATAGTGAAAGGACAAAGTTGGCGAATTCTCCGGTCGCTTTGCAAACAACTTTGTTCCTGTGAGAGATGGAGCAAAACTCTCCATTTTGCGCCAGGGCGTGGATATCGAAAATGCTTAAAATAAAAATAAAAGCCGAAGAATGCCGGAAAAACGAACTAGAGCGGAGAGATGAGGTAAGGGTGTTCAGGGGAGGGGTGAAAACAAACGAAGTGTCGAGGGCGGAAAAAAAATACAATAAGCCCTTCGCTGTTATTATTCTATTTTATTTTTGTCGTGGCTCAAAAAGGGAACAAATAGAATGAAATATAAGATAAGGGTAAGTGGAAATTTTTTTGGTGAGAAAAAAAAAAGTGTTGCTTTATATTTAGAAGTTTTTTTTTAGTTCCGAATAAAAAAGTTATTTGTAAAGTAATTAAGAATTTACGCACAATTCTACAATTAATTATTATAGATTTTAAATTACTGACAATTTTTTATACTTTAATATTTAAATTTTTAAAATTAATAAAATCTCTGTTCACATTTTCATGATACTTTTTAGCTTCTTATAATATAAAATAAATTAAAAATTATACTATATAATGATCGTAAAATTTTCATGTGTTATATATTTTAATACATGATTCATATAATTATTTTAACATCTCAGACAATCTTTTTACAAATGAAAGATTAATATAATACGAATTAAAAACGCTTTGATTTTTAGTAAAATTATATAAATTATGTATTTTTATATTATATAAATTAATAATACTATATAGAATATTTACAATCTGAAAATTTATAATCGGCAATATATGTAATTTTATAATTAGTAGACTGTATTTTTTTTAGAAATTGCTCTTAATTTTGACTGCATCGCTTTTACTTTTCATAAAATAATAAAATTTTAATTAAATCAGTCGCATGGTCTCGTTTATACGTTAAAGTGGAGAAAATTTTCGAAGCGGTTAATTATAAACGTTAATGGGCACAAAATACTCACACACACACACTTCATACGTATATATATGAAAAAAGAGGGTTGAAAACAAAATGGTAATAAAGGACGTTTGTGTGTCGCGCGAGTGTTAATGTTAAACGTTGTTAATGCGATTAAAATTTATGAAATTTACCAAGAATGAGGTTCACCTTTCCCTTTATGGACTTAGAATGTAAAAGGATTTCCCCCTTTTCCGACATTAATAAGAGAGACGGAAAACGAGGAAAAATTATAAAAAATAATTTGCTGCTTCGTTGACGTCGTCGCGAAGGGGTTAAAGAGCGGCGGTGAATGTGAAAAGTGACTTTTTCCGAGAGAATATTTTGAATAATTCGCATTTTTTTCTATATATATATATATATATATATATATATATATATATATAAACTTTCGGTAAGTTTTCTCGGAAAAAATTCAAGCGGCAAATCGTTATTTTAGCGATTACAGGTAATTATGGAAATCGACAACACTTTTACAAGCATTATAAAATATAATAATATTCTATGAATTAATAATAAAAATTGATTATTTAATTTTTTTAACGAATTTTACATAATATAAAATATCAAACGAATGATGAATAAATTATAAACAGCAATAAAAAACATTCAAGATATATGTAATAGTTGTAGATTGTAAAAGAGTATTTTGTATAAAAATTAAATAGGGAATATATTGAAATCGTCGCAGTCGCAAACATCATAGATACGATTTTCCGAGATCAAGTTTTCCATTTTCCATTTTTGCATGATTTACGCGATACACACAGTCGATATCTGCGCCATTCCAGGGGTTTTCATAAAACGGTTCGATTCGGTTTGTTTTTGCACGGGTTTACGATTCTGTTTATTTGCACAAGAGAACGCACACAAGACGACATTGTATCTCCGAGTTTAAATCTACAAGGGTATATTCAAAGGGTTGAGAGATATCCTCTTGTCGCAAGGTTGAGGGTTGAAGGGTGAAAATGGGGGGGGGGGGAGGTTGAAGGGCAAACAGATTGAATGATTGATGTCTTTGTTTGCAGAAATGTCACGTGTCAACAGCGAATATTTCGCGAGAGACTAACGAACCGCATCACAGCCTCCATCATATCTGGTGATAAATCTATATTTGATATGGAACGATGGAGAAATATTGATTCTGTTATCTTTTGCGATCGTTCGATCTTTGAATTTTCAATCTGATGAAATCGTCGTTTTTCCGCTATTTTTGATATTCATGATACATTCGATTGCATTATTGACGAATTTCAATGCAGGATATAATTTTGACGTCTCATTTTGAATAATAAATAATTAATAAGATGACTCTTTATTAAAAAAAAAATATTTATACAAAATCGTCTTCCAATCTGAATATTGAAGATAAAGATCAGGAGTGTCAAATTTATAGCATATTACGGGCCACGTGAATTTTTGTGTACTAAGTAGTGGGCGGCTCTCAAAAAAAAAAGTTGAAAACGTGCTACACGCTTGATAATCTTATTAAACGGAACTATATACAAATAAAAAAAAACAAAATTTACTTTTAAATATTAAGAAATATTAGAAATTATATGGTGCTAATTAAGGCGAATACGGTGACTGTGGAACAATATGAACAAGTACAGTATGAGAATGTGATATAAAAATCAAGAATTGTGTGCCTAAAATCCAAACTTCTTCTAGCTAATATTTTAAAGCCAACATAATACTCAAATAATATTATTTGTTTGATGGTATAACTTTAGAAAGAATTATGAATGGATAAACACAATGATAATTGATGAATAATGTCAAAATGACTTTAATTTTTTATTGATTTTAATTCACTTTTTGCATAATATTCACCTAATTAGTCATTGGTTTTCAAGAAGTATAAGTCGAATTCATATCTCTGTCAATTATGTATATATTTTTTAATCAATTAATAGTCAAGCTACATTTCTTTATAACTATTGCATCTATTTTAAAAGATTAAAAAAATATTGATGTTTTATTAATAATGATCACTTTTTGCTTAGACAAATATTTAAAATATTTATAAACGTTAGTTATGAAAATACCTTTTGGAAACTTTAAAACACGCTTAAAATATAAATATTTACAATTTTCACGTCGTCGAGGATATTTTTTTTTTTTTTGCGAGATATTTTAATTAGTATTTATGAGCATCTCGAACGCTTTGTACTCCCGAAGGAAGAGTGAAATATCAAAATAGGACGCGGATTTAATGAAAAAAAAAAGGGTAAACAAAGAGAATATACGTAATGCGAGGTATGATATTTTATTAGATTTACATACACCACTTACCGTTCATCCTCGTTGGGGAAAATTCGAATTTCACGTCCGTATTGGGAAATATGTGCAAAGATAACTTCGTTAAATTTTCATTATGAAATTATGAACCGACAGGATACGCGGATTTCAGAAAAGAATCATGTAATTTCAAAAATAGAATATATGCATTATTTTTTATTTCAATATATATTGTAATTAATATACAAAATTTTGATGTTTTTTTTTTCTATATATGACAAAATCTTCCATTAATGTACAAAATTTTGGAACGCGAGTCACTAACGAGTAAATATAATTATAATGTAATTATCTAAATAATGAATATGGTGGAAAGTCTTGACGAAAAGTACGAATTTATCCGACGGATGAAGAGTAAACATAATTACATTATATTTCCGAGTTTAAAGCGATTTCATCTCGGACAACTTTTCTGCTTGCGATAATATATTGAGATATACGCGTTTCGCGATAAACTTTATTCACTTGTATAAAATCTAATTAAAAAAAAAAACATAATTTTCTTTAAACGAAACGCCATATTAATTAATCAATTTATTTGATTATTATGTTAATATAATTATTTTTATACGATTTACGACGTTCAGGTTGAGATTTGCTGGCTGAAATCTTAAAAATGTGCAAATGTGTGATTCGTTAAAAATTATATATATTTATATATATATATATATATATATATATATATATATATATATATATATATATATATATATATAAAGAAAAGAGGCATTTGACCGATTTAACATAACGACGCCTTCGAGACCGTAGTAGAGGCAGTTGTATCCGAAGGTTTTACACGTCAATATTTAATGCGATTTGGGGGTGGATGTAATGTCTGCGCCGAAACGAAAAGGGTTGAACTGAAAATTTCGGAAGTATCTCATAAATTTAATCCCTTTAGGGGAACATAAACAAGGGGAACAACTCCAATAATGGTCCACTAGCTAAACTAAACTAAACTAAAAAAAAAAAAAAAAAAATAGTTCTTCCCGTATAAAGAAACCAATAAAATAAATAGCGGAATTTCATTTGATCGCTATTCTCTCGGCGGAATTGTTTCTTTTCTCCAGAGATGGAGGAACAAACCGCAAGAGCCGTTTATTTTATGTTGCAAAAGAAAACATTGTAAATATTCCACTGCGGGACAGTGATTCTGAAGACAGCGATCGAATATTCTGCGCGAAAAATAACTCTTGGGTATTTTTAGACAATGAAATGATTTCAACTGTAAATTCTAATATCAGTATCTATTGCATTCTATATGTATCTATTTATGTAAATTTCATTATAACGAATTCCCACATAAAAGTACACAAAATGATATAATTTTAATTATAAATAAGATTCTCTTATCTTATATTAGTTCAAAATCACGTAACCACAAACCGAAATGTATTTTCAACATTGAAACGATAAAAAATTTTTGCAGGTTTACTAAAGTTAAAAATTTTAATCTCTATATACATGAAACGATAAAACGATTGTATAGGTCAGTATACTTCAATATACTGTTATTTAGAAATTTGTTCAATAAATTCATATATTCTATATAAAATAATTAAACAGCAGAATAATATGAAATATTAAAACTTTAAATTTGTATGTATAATAATTTTAAGTTAGGAATAAAAAATTCGCCAAAAACACCGTGAAACGTCTCGAGTGCAATGGTTTAAATTTTATATATTAGATCGCGTCTCTTTTTACTTATTGTAAAAAAAATTAAATTGAAATAGAAAATATTGCAAATATATATATATATATATATATATATATATATATATATATATATATATATATATATATATATATATATATATATATATATATATGTATTATGAATAGAAATATATTATCGTTTATAAAGATATGTACGTTTCGGATTTCTACGTTCAAATCACGGACACCGTTCGAAGCTGATGGGTTTTATAAATTTTAGTAGTCCTATCACATAACAACGAACCCGGTGTGATGATGAGACCAGTATCGCAGATTACTAATATTCCTCGAGAAATACTTCTCTCATCCCCCCCCCTATCTCGCCCCTCCCCCCTTTGGTAGGTTAAATTTAATAAAGCCATGGCGAAATTCTCTCTCACTACGTACCCCGGATTATGTCTTTTGGTCAATATTGGCTTTTGTTCGACGTGAGCCCCGACGAAAGGTTCTTTCACAGCATGCACACCTCGAGAAAATTTGATTATCGATCAAAATTTAATTTATTAAGGTAATATAAAATCGTGACAATGTTATTTTTTTTCATATTTATGTTTTTTAATAAAAAAAAATATATAAGAGTTAGATTGATTTAAAATATATATTAGTTGTATATTTTTTTTATATGATTAGTGATACTTTTTTTTTTTGATAATACTGCAAGAAATAATATGAAAAGTGAATCTGTAATGAAAAGTAAAACATTGTTTTTAAAACTTGAATCGACTTACACTATTTTTAAAATTAATTCTGATATATATATATATATATATATATATATATATATATATATATATATATATATATATATATATATATATATATAATACTAAAATAAATATTTATCATTAGGTTTTTGGATATTTACTCCAAAATTTTGTACTTTTTATCACGTTTCATACATTCGAATTTCAATTACCGTTTTTCGAAATTTTGTATATAAAATATTTGAACAAATTATACACTTTAAACATTTTACTGGGTAAATTTATGTAATAATTGCTAATTTTGTAAAAATATGATTATTTAATTTCGGGTAATATTTCTGACAAGAATCCGATATATTTAATAGCGGGACGATTCCGAGAAAATAATTGCGTTAAAATATATTTGAAATATTACTTTGTACAGTATCTCCAATATTAATTTTGCTAATTAGCACGTTCAATCTCGAAATTCAAGACAATATTGTAAACACGGAAATTCGAGAACGCCTCTAATTTATGTAATGTTTATCTTTATATAATTAATGGAAATAAATCAAGCAGATCTTGAAGCGATACGCGGATGGATAAATATTTTCATGTATTTTGTACAATTTATATTTTCTTGTTTATGTTGATGAAATAAAAAAACATATGACGAAAACTTATGATATACATTTTTGTATGTTAAACAAGTGTGCCTGAACGTGTAAAATGACGTAATTTTGATAATAATATTGCGTTTTATATTAACCAGGAAGGAAATAATGAAGACATTTTTCTCTCCACTTTTTTTTATATTTTCGTATATTTTTTTTCTCAAGATGTTTTTTCTTATTTTTTTTTTATTAAAGTATTATATTATACGGTATATATTGGTGTTAGATTGATTATTTTGGTAACATCTGTCGTATCGAATTTCCCAATTAAAAAGAAAATTGAATATTTTCTTAAGTAAAACGGTGCAATATTTGTTAATTGAAGCGGTTAAAATATGATTGATGTATTTATATACTGTATCGAAATTTCTAAATAAATAAAATTTTTATATTAATCTAGTTTTTCGAATGTTTGTATTGATTAATTTTAAATATGAAACGTGAATAGTATATACAAGTTAACCGAAAAAAAAAAATAAAGAAAGTGAACACGCACAGTATGAAAAATCAACGAAGTCGACCAAGAAAAGAAGTTAAAAATTCAAATCGTCGGCGAACTTTAGTGATCTTTTTATTTTGTCCGGGCCATGTTTATGGTGTGGCATGCCATTGTGCGTGGTTCATTCGAGAAGCACTTTGGATTCGGACTTTTCCTCCGGGGGGTTGTTTTTGTCGGAAATAAACACGTTGGGATTTTTTTTTGCGCGTCGCGAACGGAAAGGGAACGGTGGTGGGCGGGTGGGACGGGGTGGGGAAAACTTTGAAGGAATTACTGGTGCGAGGCCCCGGACTCCTGCAGGACACCGAAATTTATTGTCGGACTACCGAAGGGTAAGGGCGCGTCTATATTATGGTGCGCCTATATTCTCTCACGGACATTTCTTAACGCCACATCCCATTATGGCGCTCATTAGTTAGACCGGCTTCGAGCGTAAAACACTCTTTCAACACCGAATTATTCATACTTAGTTTTAACCTGACTATTATTATATCAAATTTTGTCGTATTTTCTTTTATGTAATCTTTTCGGATGGTAGTGGTAGTGGTGGCGGTGGCGGCAGGGGGGGGGGGAACCGTTTATTTATATGAATTTATTCGTAAAAAAAAACATACTTTATCAAATTAAAACAATTTTATTATTTTATTTATAATATAATGAAAATTATTTATATATATTTTAATCAAAAATATTTGATTTATTTCAATATATTTAAATGATATATAAAGTTATTCTATAAAAATATGTTTAGAACAATAATCGTTCAAACTTATTAGATTTACAATTGATTTTTTTAAATATAACTGATGTTTTATTATAAATAAATATAACGGAATTTTTTTAACGTATTATTATATATATATATATATATATATATATATATATATATATATATATATATATATATATATATATATATAGATTAAAAATATAATAAATAGTGGAGCAATACTTTTTTATAGATCTTTAAATTGAGTTACGAGATCTTCCACTAATTTTAAACATATATATTTCGGTTTAATTAATTATAATATTAAAATAATATCACGTTATTTCATAATCGAAAAGTATACATATAACAATAATTTTGATGATTTTCTGTGGAATTAAATGTTATAATAGTTTATTGACAATATATTGAAATAGTAATAAAAACAACGTAATTACAAAGGTTTAATATTGAGCATTAAGCTATAAAATATTGTAAAGAATCAAAGTCAAACAATAAAATTAAATATGTTTTTTTTTTAGTATTTTACAATTTTACGATCGATGAAATCATGTTTTATCGTTATCTTTATTATATCGAATGTAATATAAGTTTTTTTTTTCCATCGCAAGTATTGTAAGTGGTCAAGCATGTCGTGTGTTTAAGAAAACCTCACGTTTACGTTTTACGGTCAGAATAACGTTTACGTCATTTTCCTCCCATCCACCCACCCCCTCGTCTAGTCTTTCATCTTAAAACGTTGTTTATATGATCGATCGACTTTTACGTACTGTTAAACATTAGTTTTTAAAATGTTATAAAAACTCATCGTTTATATAACTAGACTAAGGTTTTATGCCGACGATAAAAATATTTCGCGGAAAATTATTACCCACCAAACGGTTCGACGGTTTGAAAACTTATCTCCAGATATGCTGTTTTAAAAGACGTGTTTTAAAATTTATCTAGTTTTTTTTTAATGATTTTTAAGTAAAATTTTATATGTAATGTGTGAAAAAAGATATATTTTTTTTGTTCTATGGTTTGTTTGTTCGTAGTTATCATCATCAACTTTAATACTAAAATTCATAGTAGATTTAATCATTCATTAATATGTGTCGTATATGATCTCTTTTTAAGATAAATAAAATAAGTATTTACATTAAATTTTAATTCGTATGTATTAAATTAAGAGTAAAAACTATTAAAGTCAATTGATTCTCAATGTATATTTAAAATTAATTTACTATAATAATCATAATATAGGACAAGATTCTTTGACCTAAAATATCACATTTCAATAATGTTTTTGTATTATATAAAAATAATTTAAATATATTAAAAATTTACAATATTTTTTTAATTTGATCGCTTATACTAGAGACTATTTCATTTTTCAGTATTTGTGTAATTTTATTTGGTAAAGTAATAAGTGAAAGCTATTAAGCGATTAATAAACTATCGATTGTTATCTATATAAAAGCTAAGAAATAATATACAAGAAAATTTGATTTTAATACTTTATTGATTTGTATTAATGCGGTCAGGCAATTTGATAAAATTGAAAAGAAATTGATATAAATGATTCTTAAAATTAACTATTTAATAATATTTTTATTTATTATATGATTGAAGGGATGTACTATTTAGAATTTAAAAATATAATATATAATAATAAAGCTATTGAATATTGCAAAGCGTTGAATTCAAATATCTAAGAATCAGAAAGAATTTTCTATTCTTTACAGTCAATATATTTTCATTTATATACTTTATACTTTTAACAAACATTTCTTGGTGAAATGCGAATATTTTCATTATTTCGAAAATATTTACGAAGAAAATTCTGTAACTATGTGAACATTCAAAAGTTTTATTTTGATACGTCGAGCGTAAGAAATTTCGAATGCGCTTTTAAGGATTCTGATCGCGGAATGAAATTAAACCTTACGACGAACAAACGGAAGAAAAGCAAACAAAGGAGGCGTAGGTGAGTGAGGGGTGGGGGTGGGGTGAGGGGATGGGGTCGAATGAGAAGTATGAAAAAAAGGGGGAAAAAAGAAAGAAAAGCTCACTCTTTCCACACGTGAAAAGCTCGACCGAAAAGCGTTCGCTTTTGTGTGTTGTAAGCGATCCTTTATCTCGAACGGTAATAATTCTTACCGGGGTAAAGTCAGGGGTAAACAAGAGAAATGGCCGTAGCTTATTGCGGAAGAATACACTAAATGCTTCGCCGTGAAGAATTTTATGCACGTAACTCGGCGTAAATTATACAATTACGTATGCGTTTCATACTAGTAACGTCGTAATACGGTAATAATATAGAGCATCGACGTAACGGCGTTTTTATTAAGGGCGGTTAAAACGCACCCCTTCGGTTCTTATAGAAAGTTTAAAAAGTATATTATTGATTGTAAAGAATTGTACTGAAATCATAAATTAAAATTTTATTATTGAAATAAAACACTATTATATATTATAAAGACAAAAATGATTTTTGTATAAAAATTGAAGAGTCGTAATCATAAATTAGCAATAAAGAATATCTGAAGATTTTCAATGATATTTCTGTAATAGTTGAAATTTATAGCAGAGTACGAAGGGAATAAAATAAAATTTATTACACAGAAGAGATGCGCATATTTATTCATATATATTATAGTATTGAGCGATGGTGAAAAGTGCTTTTCCAGATCCTGAATATTTCTTGGAAGTCAAATTCGGTCTCGGGAGTAACCGATATTCGGTACAAATCGCATGGGAAATTGCGTCATTCAAAGCGCTTGGAAAATAAAATCGCTTTACGCATTTCGAAAAATAATTCCGAATATTTTCCGTTTTTTTTTCCTTTTCTTTAGATATTTTTTTTTCATTCGAATATCTTAGTAAGCTTAACGTTAACTTTAGAGTTTCGCGCGAATGCAGTCGAGTATATGAAAGAAATCTCGAAAGCGTTACGCGCGGCAAAAATGAACGAGAAAACCACGACAAGAACAAATGCGAGCTTTTGGCGAACGAATCTGGATAATAAAGCTCAGTCATAAAACAACGACGTTATAAGAATATATGGCGTGTAACAAAAAAAAAAGTACCATTTTTTTTTTATGTCGTTCATTGTTGTTGCCGCGGAAGGCGCGTAACGTTATGAGATAATGTGAACTTAAAAACTTTAAAATTGTTCGTAAGTAGCGTTACGGTTTTGCAAAAACAAAAAATAACAAGTAGAGAGTATAATAATGCACTTTTCCTTCTTTAGTAGTTTTCAAAAAAAAAAAGTTGAGAAAAAATTGGTAGAGAAATAAAAATAAAAATTTTGTATAAAAGTGCTTACGTGATATGGCTTGCTTTCCGCGAAGCGTTAATAAGGCTACATAAGTAAGCGGAAAACAGAATTTTTATATTAAAAAAAAATAAATAAATAACTGCTTTTTCTATATCTAGAAATTACATAAATTATGGTTAGTTTTTTGTATGTGTGTGTAAATGTGATAGAAAAACGTAGAAAGGGAAAGAGTAAAAGTTTTTAAATGAAAAATTGTTCCTCGTTCGACGTAGCACTTATGATTTATGGGGTCAGGTTATAGATGAAATCGCATGGTATTGATTTTTATATATAAAAAAAACTATCTGCTTTTAATATTAGTTAGTATGAAAGCTATGAAACGATATTAATGATATATACAATAAATTAAATAACGCCGATGAATATATAAATTATATTGGTTATCGATGACTGATAATAGCAATTGTATTTTTTTAATGTTTTGTCAATGTTAAGAATTATATTAGAAAGGTATATAAAAATAGGTGTTCTTTGAAAGTTGTTTTAGATGATAGTAAGTGATTCCGTTTTCTAAATGGCACATCATACGGTCTTCTGTTTAATAGTGGAAATGTCTAGTCTTCTTTGTGATGAAATGACAGCTTAATACTTGCCAGTAGAAAGTGGAGATTACCTGATTGGCCAAAAGCTGACTTGACGAAGGCACCCCTTGTACATCTCACACCCTGGAAAATATCACTTTTGCGATAATACAATACGTCACCGAATAATGGGGAGCCGTCAGCGAAGGGTTTTTGAAGCGTTTCGGTCTTCTCAGATGAAACGACGAAGGAAGAAAGGTGGGCGTGCCAGTTGGGGTAATGGGCGGTCGAATGGGTATATTGGGTGGTGAAGGGAAAAAAAAATGATCGCGTAAAATATGAGAGGCTTAAAAATAAGCTCAAATAGCTGTTGCGAAAAACGTGGGTGGAACGAGGCCTTCGCACAATTTATGTCACACCGGCCACTGCGTGAAAATTCACGGATAAAAATCTCTTGCGAAAATGTGACCGAAAGGTTGATTGATGAAGACTTTTGGTCAATTTTTGAGCTGATGGTCGAACGGTCGCACGAAATTTTCCAAAAGCCGAGGGTGTTATTTTGGAATGTTGCTTGAATGGGAGACGCGATGTGAAAAAATCGATACAATATTAATAATTTTATTTATTAATAATCGTTCAAATCGTAGATTGTTTACTCTATTATATAATTAAAAATCAGTATTTTCATTTTAATTTATTAACATAAAAAGATATGATTAATTAATTGCCACTAATTGATCGATTAATTTATAAATTAGATTCATGTATTGTCATTGACAATAAGCAAGTATGCAAAATTTCGAGACAATTATATATTGGGAAGTAGTAAAAAAATCGATTACAAGATTCCACTCCGACAAACAAACCAATAAACAGTGCAAGTTAATAAAAGTGTGTAATTTGAATTATTCTATAAATATAGAATAATTCAAATAATCAAATGATAATATTTTCGCTTTATTATTTTAAATAGTTATAAATTTATACAATATATTAATTTTAATATATATTATTATGTAATATATTGTTATAAGCTATTTTTTACGATTTCTATTCAATATAAGTAGTTTCATATATACGTATAAAAAATAAATGAAACGTCCTTCACTTCACATCAGCTTTTTTTTGCATCACATCTTCATCGAGTACCTAAAAGTATATATATATATATATATATATATATATATAGGGATGAAATAATAATAATTCTCGTAAAAAAAAAGCAAAATAGAAAGGAAGAACGGTCTGAAATTGGAGAAAAAAGAGCACATATAAAGGTCGCGAGTGAGCTAAGGGATGTCTCGTATCTATTTTACGTTGATGACACCCTATAAAAGTTATCCTCCGGAAAATGTTCGGGAAAACTGAGAGAAAATGGAGAAGGCGGCGTATACTAAAACGATCCGTCAGCGTTTTTCCTGCGACAGGTGTTTGCGAAAGTCTAAAAATCAAATGCATGCGATATATTATTAATACAAATATGACTCTGTTATATCAAATGTACATTTTATTCTGATATTATACAATTCAAATATTTTTTATTTTTATCATATATATAAAAATACTAGTGATCTTCAATATTAGTTGGTAATATAATGTTGAAAACGGATCGCATCTAGAAGAATTGATGTCGTTTATATATAATATGTGGTTTTATAGAAGACTATTACATTTATTGTACAATATAATACAACACGTCGTTAATGTAAAAATGCTTTAAATACTCGATGTAAAGAAAAGCGTATTCTTAATATCCGATAAAATGAGAAAATTCAAATATTTCGGCATGAGAAATTTCACAAGATAGTTTCTTCCAATTGGTGATTCGGGAAAATATACTGGGTCATTGCTGTTTTAGTGGAAGAATTTTATCTATTTTGATTCTGTAATTTGTGTAAATGAGTTGTAAAAAGTTCAAGATCTCTCTTTATTTAAAGTAAAATACTATATATTAAGTATTAAATCTTGATTTTGGTATATATTTTAGAATTAAAATTTTTATTTTAAAAATATATTACAGTATAGAAAAATCTTTTTTTTTCTGAAAAAATAATTGTTTTATAATTATAAAGAAGATGAGAGAAAATTTTAATGCGATTTTTATTTGTAACGGAATTATGGAATAATTATATTTATTTTATATATAAAACTCCAAATATATTATAAAAATATTTATAGATCGTAGATAATTTTTATTATTATAATGTTAGATTAGAACAAGAGCTTTTGATTGATTTTATTAGCGATGCCACAAGGCAAAAACGCATATCATATATGATAATTATAGATAGAATCGATTAAATACGAGCGTCTTTTAATGGAATTCAATTAAAATATACGATTTTGTACGGAATAAGAGCAGAAGCTCGAGCGAGCGTTGCAGGATTTTTATGAGAAGCTTTCTCCTATTTACGAGGAAAACTCGACGGCCGGTTCGGCAAACTTGCGGTAATAAAAGGTGCGCATAATTACTTACGGCGTTTCACGTAGAAAGGAAAGACTTTCATTTTGAAAACATATTTTAACGGGAATTTAGGCGCGTTGTAAAGCTCTTGTCGTAACAGTAATAATGACATTTTGGACTTTTCGCGTTTGCTCGCAAAAAGTAAATAAATATTTAATTAAATATTTATGGGGCGCGAAGCTCGACGCGCCGTTCGAGGAAAAATCTAATGGAAATTTCGAAAGTTGTCCTTCGGAAGCAATTTGTTTAGTAAAATTCTCTCTATATATATATATATAAATAAATATGTATGAATAGTATTTTTATTTCTCTTGATTTATGATGAAAAAAAAAATTATTCATTAAATATATAATATTTGGCTTGACAATTACGACTATAAAAAAAATGAAGATTTTATCAGATTATTCGTTCGATATTTCCATCAAATAAAAGCGATTGAAAATCGTATAAAACGTAAATTTAGTTTTTTTTTGTCATTATAAAGCGATTTTAATTTAATTACAGTTCTATTATAACTTTTGATCGGTGATGTTGTTTATTTTAACAAAGTGAATGTATTTATGTTATGTTCTATACTATTATTTCCATTTTGTTACAGATAATTGAAATCGTTATTTCAAATAAAATAAAAAAGAATATTGAAGCACAGATCTAACTATTAATTGAAATTTATTATAAAGGAACGTTTGCTTTTTGAATTTTATTAATAAAAATATTTTTATCAAATAACAAAAATAGAAAGGAATCTATATTTTTCAATATTTAATAATATTCGAATCACAAAGAAAAGCAATCCAATAAAAGCTTTTAAATATTAATAATAAACGAAAATAATATTTACAATCGATTTTAATACTATTATATATTTAAATTTATATTTATAATTATTTATACTAATACATACACACACACAGACACACACACACACACACACACACATATATATATATATATATATATATATATATATATATATATATATATTGTTAAATATAATATTACAGTACTTAAAAATCGTGAATTATATTTTATTCAGAAAAAAAAATAAAAACGATAATTATTTAGATTAAAATTAAATTCAAGATATAAAAGAAAAGATTTTCATGTTTAGACAGTTTAAATTGTAGTAAAAAGTTTTAAATTGAAACGTAAAACTTACAAAAAGAATATTAAAAATATTTTATTCTGTTCATGATTGGTTTAATACATATATTATTTTATATCTCAACATAATTTTTACCCAAATCTAAATCTATTTTTAAATGAATTACGATAAAATGAATAAAATATTTTTCTTATTCTTAGTAGGAATAAAGTAAATAATAATATTTGGGTATATATTATATAATATATAAGAAACAAATATGTTTATTACAAAAAATAGATTGTTTAGAGTAGTACTGAATTATCGATTTGTATTCAAGATTAGATACGTACTATTGATATATACACATGTATATTGGTAATATAGTTAAATATTTGTCTATAACTGATCCTTTGAACAAGTTACAGCGGCATAATAATCGAGAAACTTCCTTACTGCTGAAGTAGACGACAAACGCGACGAAACTATGTAGTTAAGCTCCGAGTATTGTTCGCGAAACTATCGCGGAAATTCAACGCAACTTGCCGAGCCAATACTAGGGAAGTGAATCCGGAAACGCCGTATATTACTAAAACGAAAGGAAAAAAAAATGTAATTGCGAAATTTAATTAATTGCGACATTCCCGGTGGAATCGGTCGGCGACGCTCATTGTTAAGATTGTAACGTAAAGGCGCGCGTGCGGTCTTGAAGGCGCGCGAGCTAGTCGAGTAGCACGTGTCGGTGATATAGGATGCGTTCTAGTATGGGAAATGCACCAACCAACGTAATGTTATCCCGTTCATAAGTAATGTGTGTGTGTGTGTGTGTGTAAAGTCTAAGCATAATATACTTTTGGATGCGAGGATGCAATACCAGACGTTTTAGACTAGGTTGCAGAATGAGAAAATGGAAATGTGCAATTGAATAATTCTATACTATTTTCACAAACGAATGTTATATAATTTATTATTTAAAATTTTCATTAAAATCTTATCAACAAATAATGTTATATAAAATAAATGAATTTAATTTTTTAATATGAAAATCTATATTGATTTCATTAATATATGTAAATTTGTTCACCATTATCAGGATTTAAGTGTTATATAAAAAAAAATAAACAGTTTTGCTAAATAATTCTATTTACAAGTCTTATTTCAATACGATTAATAAAGTATGAAATATATTAGAGAAGGAACAAAACTTCCTTTTAATGTCTTTAATTCATAAATTTTAATATCATCTTATGAATTTCTAAGAGTTGCAATATCTTTGAATTTTAATTATATAAAGAGATTCTTTGGTAAATATTACAATATTTTTCCAAAACTATAACTGTTTTATAGATTACATAAGATTAATAACGCATAAAAAAAATAATTAATCCGCAAAAATTACAATCTTTGTGAAGTTTCATTATATAGGGAGGATTCTCGGTAAAAATTACAATAATTTCTTTAAACTACAATTAATTATATAGATTGCATTCAGTCTCAACAATTGCCGATTGAATATTATTGATTTAATTAGAATCAAGTCTAAATTTGATATTCTTAGGATATTGATTTTAGTGCTATATATAGATATTTCTAATTAAACAAAATTATTATTAGAAATTATATATGAAATATAATATATATGATACATTAAATTGTATATTTATTTCTAATTGTACAGACCGTCAGTACTTCTAAATAAAAATTAAATTAAATTATTATACTGATTTTTTATGAGATGGTAAAGTGCAAAATTATCGATTAGATTCAGTAAAAAAAATTCATTTACTGAAAAAGAAAGGCATCAACTTTAAACAACACATAAACAATAGTAATAAAATATGCATTAAAAAAACGCAATAATAAATTATGCAAGAATCGAGCGATTCGAAAGTATAAATTACTGTTGCTTTTTTTTTTTTCATTCAAAAAGTCAAGGACCTGAAATTTATATCCAGTCGTTTCATTTTCGTACGTATGCCAGTCTCAGTCGTAAAACTTGTCCAAAAGTGTACGAGCATGTAAAACAAGCTATGCATTTTAACTGCACTCCTGAAAATTGCTTAGAGTTATTCGTTGTTTTATTCGTTTTATTTTTTTTTCTTTTGGTCCCGATCGAAGTTTCAACGCTGAAAACACTGAATTGCTGAAAGTTTGTTTGATACTGTTTATTATTTAAACCCATGAAATCCTTTAATTACCGTATATATATTTCAACGAGATTTGGTCTAAAATTTATATATATATATATATATATATATATATATATTTTTTATTTAATTAAAGTATTTATGCACCGAAATGAACAATACGTTCAATATTGAGTTCGAGTACAATATGTCTGAATTCCTACTAATTTAATATACAAAGCAAGAATTCCGCAACATATTAAGCTCGGCGGTTTGCGGTTGAATTTTAATCAAACATCTCTGTCGAAATTAAATCAAACAATCGTCAAGTTCGAGTTATCTGCGGTTTGACGTTTTCAATCGGATAGTGATAACGCATAGTTTATCCCATTTGAATATTATTATTTATAAACGATTGAAATTATACTATATTGTATATATATATATATATTATATATACAACAATATTTATATGATAATAACGGAACTGAATTTTAAAGCGATATTGCTAGTATTGCCAGCCGTAAAATTTAAATTTGATAAAGTTTTGTAAAATTAATAATAAAAGTTATAATTTCGAATATATATAATATTAAAATAATATAAATAAAATAACATATATATATATTTAATTTTATATGATCAAATAAATAATTAATAGATAATAAATAAATAAAAAACAGAAGGGATGCAGCGGCGCCGCCATGTCATTATCGACCGCTTTCACCTGCGACGTCGGACATGCAATCGTGTATAGCTTCGTTTTCGAAAACGGACCAATCGCGTTGCAGCGTCGCCGCCGTCACCTGTTCGTAGCTTCGTTCTTCTTTCCGTTCGGTTGACTTCGACAATTTTCGTACATTTTCGTAATGGCGTCGTGCCAAACGTCATTGCTCGGCTACGTTCGTAGGTTAACGCTACAGCGTGCGAACCAATTTTCAAACTGTGGCGCGCGTAATATTAATTTTATATAATAACTCGTCATTACGTACACGTGGCACCCGTGCGAGTTTGTATTAGTGCACTGATACAGTGTTTAATATATTAAGAAATTTAATTCGAAATATACACCGAAATTTTCCATTTGTATTTGTTATACTTTATTCGAACTTTATAAATATATAATATAAAAAAAATGATTTAATTTAATATGACACATCTTTTATTATCGTTTCATTTTTTTATTCAACAAAGTACGATCAGTTTTCGACTTATGATAAACGTAAGTCGAAATGGTTGTACATCGAATTTCATACAAAAATAAATAATATAATATAAAACACACACATACACACACACACACACACACACATATATATATATATATATATATACACATACATTATTCTTAATCATGATTGATTATCATCTGAGCAATCGATTGCAGATGCACAATCAATCGTCAGAAATGTGCAAAATTATATTATTTATGATTTTGTTGCAAATGGTTGCAAGTCGAAGTCTTCGTAACTCGAGAACTGACTTTATAATTAAAAAAAATAGAAAAACTTGTATAATATCATTAAAATAATAATTAAATGGGTTTGTTGAATTATTTCACTTAAATTCAACAAATACATTTTCCTATTAAGCAATTTCACTTTTAATATGCATTAAATTTGCTTATTTTATTTTTCAAAAACTCAGTGTAAAATATGAGAAGGTAGATTTTTATGGTTGGATGAAATTCATGCATACATAAAAGAATAAATTTCATCTAAGAAAGAGAACAATTTAAGAAAAAAACCAACATGTACACTTGTATACATATAGTAAAATATTATAAACAATGTATAAAAATGTAACTTCAAATTCAGAAAGTTTTTTCATATTATTATTTTAAAAAATATGTTATATTGAAATTTATTAACAACTCGAAATTATTTTTATTTCGATATTTGTATTCAAATATTTCTTTTAGTTCTGGCAATTTAAAAGTCTTTTTTTTATATTCTTATCAATTATAATATTAAAATGATTCATAAACGTTAAAACATATATTCATTATAAGAAAGAGATAATAAATGTTATTGAACGAATATAATGTTTATAGAGTAATAAATTTAATTAATATTTGTAATTTGATGACACATCAGTATACTGCAAATAACAAATAGTTGTTAATTTATTATAAATAAAACTCGATTATAATAATAAATTGTTTTCATTACACAAAAATACAAAAATTATACTTTTAAAATAATTTATTGTATATTCATTTTATTATCGCAGTCGTAAAATTTTACATATAATTTTAATTATTTTCATTCTGTTATTAAGAAATATATTTATATGAATATTTACAGAAATATTCCCATATTTATTAATTTAAAAAAATACATATTTCTTTTATATATACTTGAATATGAAAAAATAAAATATTCGTACAAATTTTTTTATAATAATATTTGTAAAAATTAATAAATTTTAAATAATTGTAGTTTTGATTATATGATTTAATGTAGATATGCTATATTCTAATATTATATAAATAAATTGATCACAAAAATATAATTTTTATTTAATAAAACACACGATAATTACATTGTTTATTTTTATGAACAGTTTGAGAATCTCGAATGGTTACGTTTTGTCACATTTCCAGTAGAAAACGTGACGCACGCGCGCGTAGTCGGCGCTCGTTTCGTTATCACTTTTGACATTTCAATATATTCATAATATAATATATAAGTTTCTAGACCGGTTTTTTTTTTATTAACGATCCGAATCACGCGAACACTTTGAGAAGCGTCGACGGGTCGTTTCGTCGTCGCGAAAATTTCGTGAAAATTCGACGTCGTAGAACGCGTTTGTTTTGAGCGAGCGCACATAACCTCAAATATCCGAGTATTGTATAACGCGTAGATATCGAACCGTTTTTTCAGTTTACGCACTTGATTCCGTTGTACAATTGTTCTAACGATTTAGAAAACGTAATATAAGGATCGATACTGTGTTTTTTTTTCGCTTATATTTCATCACATATATTATATATATTGGAAATTATCTCGTTGAGCTTTTATTTTTTTCATCAAGATTCTAAGGTATAATATTTTAATATAATATCAATAGTTTTATGTATTATGTAGTATTTTTATATAGTTTAATTTAGTCTTAGATTTAATGAATGTAAATTAATCGACTATAATTGAGTGTTACGTGACGTTGTCACGCATGTTTGGCTTGTTTTCTATAGTATTTTGAGACACATGTATTCAGTGGCGTTACTAGGGGGTAATAAAAGGGATATTCAATGTACTAGATCATATTATTAGTAATTTTCAATTATTAAATATGAATTCTAATTTTTATTTTTTTTAACACACATTTTTTTAATATTTAATTAAAATTTTATTTTTATTAATGGATTATAATTTTATATATTTTAAATAATTGTATATAAAACTATTTTTTCGAAATAAAGTTATAAAATAAATTTAAACTATTTTTTTATAAAAATATTTGTTATGTGAAAAAATATTGTAGATCAATGATGTTATTAAATAATTCTAGTAACACAAATCGAATCCATTTACTAGAAGTATAGCTATATTTAGCATCATTTAATTAATTAAGAAAATATCTGCTACTATCGTTTAAATATTTATTATTACATTAATTAGTGCTGTAATTGATTGCACATCGCGTTCATGGTTTCTCGTTTATGATATTTTATCTGATAAAGTTTTTAATATATTAATATTAAATGATAAGCTGAGTTGTATTAATCGTATGGTATGTTGTTAATTATGAATTAATTATTAATTTTGTCGTTTTAATAGATTTGTTTTATATAATATTAAATGTTCAGAAATATAACAAGTATATTTTATATGATCAATAATTACAATAATTTGTTAAAAAATATTATTTAATATTTTAGTAATAAATTGAAAATAAAATGTAATTTGGCTTCTAACTGATTTATATAATTATATTCACATGAAATATATATTTTATAAATAACGGTATATCTAAATATTGATTTTATGTTTTTTTTTTAGTATCATGAATATATAATGAGATCTGAGATATTAATAAAAAAGGTGTTTGTAATATCCCGTTTTTTTAAAACTCGTTTCTTTCGTCTGAAAATTATATGTAACCGTGTATTATCGAAGTATCGCTAATATAATAAACATTTTTTTTAAGATTATTTTAAGATTACGTTCAAAATTATATATTTTATAATGTTTTAGTATTTTTAACACGAAAAATACGCGATAGATTAAATTAATACAGTAATATCAAATTAATTAATTATAATGAAATTTATCGATTATTAATTTCGGAAATAATTTATTATATCACAATTATATGACGTGAATAAATAAAACTTTTATTTTTAATAATTAAATTAATTATAATATCTTGCACACAGAAAGATATTTATCAAATACACACACACACATACACTCATATATATATATATATATATATATATATATATATATATATATATATATATATATATATATTGTGATACTTTAATTTTTAAAATTATATAAAAATTATAGTTTTACTATATTATATAAATAAACTTAAAAACAAAATGTCAAAAAATTGAAATATAATAGTATTAAAATATTTTTTTCAATTTAGTCGGTTTTTTTCATATTATCATGTTTTTTACAATAATTTGAAATGTAAATATTATCAATTATTTTTTTTTTCATTCTTATGTAACATGTGTTATATAAATAAAGTCTATGATACTTTTTATACAATGTAATTAGGTACAAAATTACTTTATTAGCATACATAATTCGGGTATATGTACATATTAAATTATTATTCGTATACTTTATAACATTTTTTCTTTTTTTTTCTCAGATAATAATTTTAATATCTGAAACGAATCGAGAAACTGCAAACGATTCGTTTTGTTAGCGCTGTACCGTTATGCACAAAAATTCTTTAAGACGCCAATACAAAAAAAAAAAATCTCCTTCATAAATAAAGATAAATTCTTATGCGCGTATTTTAGAGAGAAAAAACAGAAATTTGTACGATAGACATATTTTCTTGTGTGTATGTAAATGTTCATAAATTTTTATACGCGCGTCGAAAATCGAATATGGTTCACGAATCGTGAACTATGCTCTTACGAGGTGTCAAAACTACGCATACCGTACGAATAGCGGTAAATTTCTCATTATATATATATATATATATATATATATATATATATATATATATATATATTATATAAATAATATAGGTTTCGGATTCGAACCGCTCAATTATTGCATTTAGGTTCATCGCTTCTTTTTTTGTTGAACGCGTCTTGTTTACTTAATATTCAGTTATTTGATGTGCACGTCCGACCTGTAATTCTTTACGTTTACGCAATCGTCGTTTACGAGTATTTCCTTTTACATTTGAGTCCTTATAAAGTTGATTTTATGTATCCATATTTAGAAATAGATATTTTAATCTGAATTTTTCAAAATTTTCTATTAATCATCTGCTTCATTCAGCTGCAAATTGGGATTAAATCAGAATTTCAAAAATATCAAAAATTTTACGTATTCATTATAAGAAGGAAATCAATTTTAAAGAACATATTTTTTGTATTAATAAAATTTATATTTAATTAATATAATTTTTTTTTTAATTTTAATAATGAATTTTTTCATTGAATCTGTTTGTAATGGTATATGAAAATATGCAAAATCGTCAATTTCGAGTGCCAATTATCAATTATAAATAGCGTCAATAGGGTTAAGTGGTCAGAGGAAGAGTCGCGTTTCCATCATGTTGTGGAAACGCAAACCAAGTGGCAAAAGTCGCCAGTCCGGTTGTGGTCTCATCGACAAGAATGTTGAGGCAACACCAGAACCAGACTACGGTATTTCTCTTGGTTTCTTTTTCTTGCTCGTTTTATTTTTTATTTTTTTGTTCTTTGACGTGTTGCATGCGTTTGTGACATGCAAGCCAAGAGAGGCCAAGGTGAGTGACTGCCGATCTGATGCATCCGAGCTCATGACGAAGATCGTCGACGAGTGGACGTTAAAAAAATAAATAAATATATATATATATATATATATATATATATATATATATATATATATATATTTATTATCATGACCTAATCGGCTCACTTATTCAATATGGCTATAGACTTTTACCACATATAACTAAAATAGCAAAGATGGCACGGTGCTAATTTTTAACTGTCGTTTTTAACATACGACTTGTATTTTATCACAGTTTTCCTTTTTAACATATACGGTCAAATTGTATTCGCTGATAAATATTGATAATATTTTCTCAACATTAACTATTCTGTCGTTAAAAATGATTAAATATTACTACAAAAACTATATATAAATATTGTAAACATGAGTAATGATTCATGTAATAATATTTTTGTTTATTTATAAGAAGAAATATTGCGAGTGAGTTAATTTCACATTTTTTTTCAGTTTGAAAAGTGAGTTTCATTCTGAACTTTCTCCATATTTGGCTTTCGATATATTTACTTAAGTTTTTTTTTTACGCTGTCTAAACTCATTAGCATCGTTGTCAAAAGTGCATTTCAAAATTCGACGTACTAAACGAACATTCTATTTAAACAGATGACTAGAGATTTTTTTTTCAGGAATTTGAAAGTGTTTTTGGTTAAACTCGTCGGGATTATATTATATTTGCCCATAAAGTACAATACTACTTTATTATATAATTTGAAAAGGTGTTAATCACGTATGCGAAGCATCGTATTACGTAAAAATACGACTTCTTATTTATTTGTATATTTAGCTATTTCTAAGTCTTCATACGATCTAAACATAGGAACTGTTTTATATGTGATAAAGTATTATAGTCGACCTGAATCGTCACAAATATCATAACGTTTTACGAATATAAACAACTTAATAAAATTTAGTTTATAAACGATACAGTTATAACCGTTAAAAAAAAAATTCCAAAATTTATATTTATAAGATGTGCTCACCGTACATGAACTGATGTTCTTTTGTTACGTTACTAGCCTGTATAATCTCGTATAACCCTATAAAAGCGCGAGTGTTTCAGACCTCTCTCTCTCTATCGTGTGTATCCCATGTCCAATATAAATTGGCCACAAACTGGTCTCATTTTTGGGCTAAAGACACGCAAGTTGTAATATCTTCAGGAGTCACGACACGCGTGTCGGCCATTTTATATAACCGAGTTTTCCTTGCTTATATCACGGTACAAGAGCGTATCGAATCTAATATTGAAGCCCCGGGAATTATTAAAGAAACTATATATTTTCATATATATATATATGTAGTATACGAACGATATTTGGTTCCTGTTTCAAAATTTAAATTTATCTATGATATAAATTTCGTTCTATCATAATAAAAATATTTAAAAATAACGATTGAACGTTTGAGAAGCTATATTATACGTATAACGTGAATTGCTTTAAGTTAAACGTAGGACGAAATCGCTTATAATTCACGAAGCGCCCTATATACATATAAACAGTTCTTGAATTGTATGTAGTCAGTGTTTTAGTAGACTAATTCCTTGGTAACAAACATAAGCATACCCCGCTTTTATCATTATATATTATTACGGATCACGCATATTTGATAAATGAACATATAATAAATTTTATAATCTAATGTTTTTTTTTTGTTAGATTTTAAATATTAAATGTTTTAAAAATTCCTTTCGATTTTTATATTTTAATATAATATTCTATGTAACATTATTATTCGGGGTATGACTGTATTGTGTGGGCAATGCGTGCGTTGGCTAACCGCAAAGAGGCTTGATTTACTACACAAAATAATTCGGTCGAATTGGAATCGCGATAGCCCTACAGATAATTGAAACGCTCGAAAAGTGTGTATGGAAGAATTTCTAAAAGTGTGGGTCGCGGTAATGAAAAATCATATCAATATAAGCTCTGAATTAAAATTGATTTCCAGTATTTTATTATTATTATATTAGATTTAGAATTAATCAGAGATATAATTTAATCGTTGATATTATTTATTAAAATAATTCGATTTTATTCAGTATGTATCAAGTAATATGACGTTTAAAATTAAATAACTTTTTAAATAAAAATATTTATATATATATATATATAACACAATATATGCGCACTATTTTATCTTGCAACTTGAGAATTTCTGATATTTTAAAGTAACATTTCGTAACCGAAAAACCAGTCACGAATCGGGTTAAGTTCGGACACTTTTCGAACAGACCTATATACCAAGGTCGTAGAGTGCAGTTACATTTGTGATTATTTGCAAAATTGCAATGTTTTTCCAAGGACGGTCGTATTGCATAACATTTTTTTTTCAACAATTTTTAAATGTATATCTAGTTAATTTATGAGACTGTAAAATACGGTTTTGTTAATACCATATTAAAGTAATACAATTTTTATCATATGATTTTTATACATTTATTTTTTATTACGCAATAGTTGATTTTGTTCTCAAATATACTTATATGTATATTTTATAACATATATCTAAATTTAAATATGACATTCGTATTTCTATATTTTACATTATGGAAATTTTAACAAAAGTGAAAACAGACAAACGTTCAAAAGTAAAAATAAAGATATGACGATTTTTTTTTTTTTGTAAATTTTGGTCCGTTTTAACATATTTAGTATTAATGAATTCTCCAAGAAAGCATTTATTCACCGTCGGATCGAATTTCTCCAATTTTGCTTCGTTCGCGTGTTATGCATACAAATTAAATGCAAACAAACATTTACAAAATTCGTCGTACACTCGGAATGAATCAATTCAAAAAGAATTTTTCCCGCTTTCTTGTTTTGTTATTATTTATTGTGCGGGTTTTTTCTTTCTTTCTGTATTATAATATATAAATAATATTACTTTTATTCTTTTTTTTTGTATACTTTGCATTCGATTTTGATGACGTTGTTTCTTAGCGCGATTTTTTTTATATTGTAATATATGGTATATATACGAGAAAAATTATTCCGCTCGATTTGAGTGAAAGCCAAAATTTTCAATGGGAATTTTAATTACAAATTAGTTAAATGTTCATTAACTATATTTGTTTGAACATGTTTTTTGCATTTGCGTTTGTTCATATTATTGCTAATTAGCAAAAGTGTCACATGTACGTATGTACTATAAATTTGAAAACATTAATGTTAATTTGATCGATATTATTATAGTACATATTTTAATAATATAATAAAAACAATAATTTATATTATATACAAATTTAATATAATTAATACATAATGTAGTGATATTTATTGTATTTTTTTTTAGAAATTTTTGGAAGATATGTATTATAAAAACTCATAGCATATTTAAATAAAACTATTAAAAATATATATAAAATATTTATATCGTGATTCATCGTTCTTTTCTAGAAATCAGGTCAATACCAAATATTGCACTGAAATCATTTTTTCGATTTAAAATAACCATTTAATATATTCGTTACGTAATAAATTTACAGTTTAGATCCACAGTATTTAATTAATGCAAATAATTGTCTATATTTGGTTGAGATCCAAATTAAATCGATTTTTTCAATGAAAACGATTAAGAATTAGTAAACAAATTTATGAAACTCTTTCATAAGTTGTGTATTATATTATTTAGAAATCTTGTCATTATAAGATGACCTATTTAAGAAATCGTTTATTAATTTATATAAATCTAAAATAGGTAAAATATTTTTTTTTCATTTATTTTGTTATGAAAAAATGTGCAATTGTTATCAATTTTATTTGGATAATATAATATATATGATTTTTTTATGATAAAAATTGTATATATAAACATTTATTTGAAATTTGATTTTTACGCAACGTTTTATCACTCTCCGTCTCTGATGTCTCTGCTTCGTTATGAAGCATCGAGGAGCACTTTAAAAAATATTCAAATTTCGCATCCCCGGGAGAATCGTAAGATTTTATAGAAGATAATATTTTTTACAACAATAACAAAAAAAAAAAATATCTTCGTTTTTACGGCGAAGAAAACGCGAACGGTGAAACCGCGTCCTTTTCTATACATTATTTTTTTTTTGTCTTGCATATATTCGAGAGTCGTAAAAGTATCGAACGACTAAGGTGACCGGCAAACGACACCTTTTTTAGTATGAGAAATTGCCTTTCTAACTTCATTGGTATGCATTAAATGGCAACATGCGACCGTGATAGAAACAAGGTCGTCATTCTGCCTCTTTGACGTTCACTATTTGTCAATTGGTCAATATATATGGTATAGGCATATCTTACAAAAAAAATATGTATATATATATATATATATATATATATATATATATATATATATATATATATATAACTAAATGTAAATAGTTTGTGCGTTGAACTTGAGAGTAAAATACCGGTAAATTGATGAGCGACATCTGTCAGTGTCCTTTGATAATCGTTGTAAACAATTCACGGGATTTATTTATTATTATTCGGTGGCTGTTGACCGCACCATTGATTATTGAATTATGTTATTCAATTAATATTTCATTTAAATTTATACTTATATATATATATATATATATATATATATATATTATAATTATTTTACTTTAAATATTATTTGAGAGTCGTATAAAAATTTTGATCTCAAATAAATTTGATTTATTCTGTTGTGATATAATTTTCAGTTCATGAATATATATCATTAACACTCAATAATTGTGTGTTAATGATATATTTAAATAAATTTATATTAAAAATAAACTTCCGTTTTATTAGAAGAAATAAACCTAAGATATTTTTTATTTTAATTTTTGAAATATAATGTAGTAATTTATTTAATAATTAATTTTGAGAGTAGTTAATAGGTATATCTATAAATTCTAAATATAATTTTAACAAATTTAAAAAGTTATAGAACCATAAAAAATATATTTTAATTCTTATAAGGTTATTGAAATTATTTATTTCATGATATTTGAAATACAATATTGAAGATCAAGTAATGCTAACAATAATCGATTAAGTTATTAAATAAACACGCATTTTTAACATCATTTATTATAACGCTTATTACGATGTAATAAATTGATTAAAACGTTAAAACACTTATCAACGATTCGAACTTTCAAGCGTTTTTGGCTTAATTTTATTATTTTTTTTTTGTGAGAATTTTCACGTTCATTTAATTTTAAATCAATTTCCACAACCGTGACTTTCCTCTAAAACATCAGTAAAACAATAGGTCGCTCTATTCAGCATTTGTTTCACATAAATACACTTGTAATCTGTCCATTACACGTTATAAGAGAGAAAAAAAATCGTTTTTTTTTTTGGAGTCACTTAATTGTAATCATTTTAATTTCACACGAAGTGTACTGAACTCTTGTGCTAAAGGTCTTCGTTTTTAATGAAAATCGTTTCAAATTACACGAGATTTTTCACGGTTTTAATTTAAAGACCGGAATTTTTCCCATCTGAATCGACATCTTTATTTTGCATCGCAATTGCTACAATCGTTGATATACGAGATTATATATATATATATATATATATATATATATATATATATATATATATATATATATATATATATATATATATATATATCATTTTTAAGTTTTTTTTATTATGTAAAGTCTATGATATATGTTTGCATGTATTATAATGTAATTGATTTATTTTATTATTATTGCAGTTCGATCTCGTTTTAATGTCGTTATTAATAGCGAATTTTGCCGTTTTATCGTCGAATAAAATTTATTTAATATTTCGTGTAAAAGAGTAAATTTCACGGCGAATCAACAATAAATTTGCGCCGGTTTTTGTTCGAAATTTATCGCACAATTACCGAGTCGACCGTTTAGCATATATATATATATATATATATATATATATATATATATATATATATATATATATATATATATATATATATATATATATAATGTATTTATTTAATTTTCGAATTAAATACGTACATTGAGATTAACGATTTAATATGCCGTTAATATGTCAAAAAAATATTAATAGCTCAAAACGTAATAGTTAAACGGAAGAAGGGGTAGCGTTTGTTGTAAATAAATAAATATATAAAAATTGATCACACGCGATGTCAATTTTGTATTTTCTTCATATTATAAAATCAGGCCAACGCGCGATTATAAAAGCGTTGTGTACTTCCGGTCATTTGTAACTATTACGTACGTGCACTTGTTACTTTTTGCGATATACGTGCGTATTTTTTATTTATTTATTTATTTAACGTATCTACGTTATAAAAGCAGAGATGTTCAATTGATTGAAAAAAAAAGAGGATTATTTTGTTTTTTTGACCGTTATTTTTTTTTTTTTTTATATTAACCCTTTAACGTGTGCACACCCCGGTTTATAGTAGAGCGTGACTGTTCGTGTGGCTTAAATGTAGGCTTTGTTATGCACGATAATTTTTATTGTATATGTTTATCGCTTATTCGTTTTCATATAGCACTACTTAAAAAAAAAAGTTGTAAAACTAAAATTATGTAGTAAAATTTAGTTCATTTTTTAAAAATATTTATAGTGTTGTATAATATTAAAATTGTATGTTACTTAATTCTATAATTAAATTTAAAATTGAAATTTTGTTTCCAAATTTTTATTTATAAAAGAAATGAAAAATTACATATGTAGCAAAAAATATTTAAATTTTTAATACAGATGATAATGAAGAAAATTATTTAAATTGTATATGTATCTAAGTCTATAATGCATATAACAATATACTTAAATAAATTTTATATTGTTAATTTTGGTATTCCAATGGATAATATTTAAATTAATAGGGGATTCGAATGGTCCTCGAATTTCATTTGCGTACAACTGTTATAATATGTAGTTTATATTTCGAACAACATTTTAACTATTATGTGCATTCATATTTAGTTCGCTTGTAAAATTATCATCAAAGTTGTAACTTCCGTTGATAATATTATGAACATTTTCCATTGTGATAAAATATTTTATATCAATAATAACTTACAAATACTATGTTACTGTATCATTTTGATATTTTTTATTTAAAAATCAAGAGAAATTTTTTTTTTTTTTGGATAATAAATTTTATTGAATTTACATGTTTTTTCAACACGAAATAACAAATTTTAACTATATAATTATACTTTTGTAGTTAATAAAATTGCAATATGATTTTCTATATATATTTATTCAATCGACGATAATAAAATGTAAATAGTTAACACATATATTCGCAAATCTATATTAATAAGGGATTTTTTTCGGATCTCTTTTTTTTTGTATATTTTTTTCTTTTATATATACGATAATATATAATTCGTTACGTCGCGAAAAATACAAAACGGGTCGCGTTAACAAGCGTATTTATGGCACCCGAAGGCGTCGTAATAGCGAAATAATGGTGAAACCTCTCCTCCCTTCAGCATAAGCGTCTTAGCGTATTAAGAAGATTTATATTCATTTGGCCGTCGCTGAAATTTCTTAAAATATTTAAAATGGACGTATGAAAAAAAAAACGGTAGCCCGGCGAGTTCACGCGCGAGCTTTTCCCCGTCGCTAATGGGTTAATAAGAGCGAACGCGACTCCTTCTGGTCTTTGATAATTAGAACCTTAAAAGTGATAAGTGAGTGCTGTTAGAGACGTTGATAATGTATTTTATAACTAATGACACGAGATTGTCGTCTTAAGTTACATCATTGTTAAAAATAATCTATAATTTTTATTAATATATAAACATACAATCAAGTTTTTAAATTGTTCAAAGATTTTAAACTGAAGATTAATGTATATTTGTTTGTTTGTAATGTTAGTCCATATCAAAATATTCAGTATATATTATATAATAATTATTTAATTATAAATCAGTGATTATTAAACCGTCAAACCATTTTCTCTATTTGACAATATATTGTTCATATATGGCCATAGCACATACAACGGATGTGCCTTCATATTTCGTTCTGACGATAACTGTACTTAATTTATATTTATTGAAACGTGTAGAATCCTTATGAACGTTTACTTAAAGTTGGAATTATTGGTTAAAATTGAAAGATTTTTATCAGTTTTGTGTATTTATCAAATTAATTTTTGATAAAATTTAATCACTTAACTCTCTATTGAAACATGTAATAGTAAACTCTGTAATGGAGACAAATCTTAAAACTAATTGAATTTTAGAATATTTTTTTTCAATTGTGTCAATTAATTTTATTAAATGGTTAATAATATATTTTTTATTACAAACATATATTCAATTTAAATTTAATCATGAATATATTTGTACGTTTCAGATGTTACACAACATTTTTTTCTGCTTACGGTCAATCTCACGGTTAGCGATGGATTAGTTCATTGTCGATAGTGTATTATATATATATATATATTTTTTTTTTCCTCTATCCAAAATTTTCACACTTGTTCCCACGATTGGGTCTCTCACATTGACCTCTGTTTTGTAACGTCGTGACGTTTGCCGAAAAAGTGCGCCAAAATCGTTAATAACAACGACGTGGCATACCGTTATTCGGTCGATTGTTCTCTTAACGAAAATTTCGATATATATATATATATATATATATATATATATATATACATGTATGCGCCTTCCGCTATCGCGAGTTTATTTTTCTTTTTCGCAATTTATGTAATAGAAGAGTGAAGTTGAGATGAAAAAAATGTGGCTATTCTTCGATAAATAACATGCGGTTTTTCAGTGTGAAAAATACACGTTTAAATTTCCACATGAGAAACCGGCAAATGGAAAACTACAAGTATTCTTGTTACGATTTTTTCGGTATGACATTTAATGACTATATTTTTGGTTCCCATTTATTTTTATTATTTCACCTTGAAAATTGTTATGTGAAATTTAAATTATTATATTTTAAAGATATTAATTACTCAAAGTTTAATTTGTTATTTTTTGTACTTCATTTTGACTTTGTATAAACTAACTTTTCATCGCATTATAACGGTCTGTTGCGATTTGAATATATTATAATCATACATACATATATATATATATATATATATATATATATATATATATATATATATATATATATATACTAGTATGCTAATATAATATATAATATGTACGATGAAACGATAACATGAAAATACAAGGCTTTCACGAGACCGTGTTATTTTACGATGATCCGAAGACGTTAATTGAAATTGACGCGATGTTTTCGTTTCTGTTCATTCATCCGAGATATATTTTCGCATTAACGCCAGTATAATTACGCATATGTTCCCGTTGTATCCTGTCAGTTGAATTGGAGGTATTAAACGTGTTGGCAAGCGCAATTGTTCAATTATTTACATAAATACAAATTATGTACAATATATATGTGTGTGTGTGTGTGTGTTAAAAAATATAGATTTCTAGTTAGGCTGAATTTTATGAAGGATTTTCTTCGATATGTTAAATAAAAATGTATTTTAAAAATTATATTTGTCAGCATTGGACAATATTTAAATAATGCTAAATAATATAATAATATTCTTAAATAGATTTTAATTTTTGACTCTTTTTTTTGGATTTACTCTGTACGTACACATTAAACGGTCGAATTATTCGTTGGAATTTACGCATTTATGTAAATTAGCAAACTGGCAATTGACCAATTATTATATTATAACATTCGATATTATTTATCGTAATAGTTAGCACTATCGTACCGCATATTCACGATCGGGTTTTAGCTCGGTTCATGAATTTATTTACAAATTTATATTATTATATTAGGCGCGTTGTGAATAAAATCGTTATTCACACGAAACGTTATTATTATTTCGTATCAAAATAGTGTATAAGAATTTTTGCACTAATTAAATTATCTTCAAGGTGATAGATGATAATACGTAACGAAAAATACCATTACATCTGCGAAATGTTGCAACATAATAATGTAATGTATTTTGAAATATTTTTCTATATACTACAACTAACTGCGTTAGGTGAGAATCGTTACGTTCGATGCTAATTAATTTCTTTATTGAAAATTTTCAGTCCCACGTTATAGTTTATTTTATTGGGGTTCATAATAAATTCAGACAAAGGGCCAATACCGTAATTGTGGACGAATTTATACACCATGCGTAAAATGTAATAATTAACATAATTGAGGATACGATCATAAACATGTATGCAAATGTTGAGTTATATGAAACTTTATACATATGAGAAAATTTACGTTCAGCAATAAGTACTTTATCTTTTTTAATTATTTTTGATTTTGATTTTTATCTTCGTTTTATATATTTAAAGGAGATATTTCTTTTATGGTACAATATTGAAGAGTAATTTATTATTTTATTTATCAATTCTTAATTGTTTCAAATATTTTAATTGTCTGTGTAATAATTATAATAATTTTCTTTAAAATTTGAAATAATTATAAGGTTAATGTGTAATATTTGAAGTTAATTACATCGCATGTAATATATTTAAGGCGTGTTATGTTGCGGTAAATATTGAAAATGTTCTGGCTTTTACGCAAAATTTAGCCATATTTCAACGATGAATTTTCGTAATTAATCCTCTTACTCTTAGCGATTTCTAAATTAGGTGATATTGTCCACGTGGGTACGATAAAATATCATAAGAGGAACCTTAATGTAAAAGAGCTTAGGGAGATGAAGAGAATTGATTTAAAAATTAAACGTCATTTTATAGAGAATTGAAAAAAATAATTATAAATCTTTTTTTTTTTTGAAAAATTAGATACACTTTTGAATTTTTAAATAAAACTATTTTTAGCAATTAATTATTAATGACACGTTTTAGAATATTTAGCATTACCGAAACTGTCATAAATAATGAGAATGAAAATTTTTGAATTATACATAATTAATATGTGGGCGTTCAAAATTTTTGTTTCATAATTTTGTATGTGTGTTTTTTTTTTATTAAAAAATATGAGGGCTTAGAGTAAAATTAATGATCTAGTGCTGAGTACTTTAATTAAAAAGAGGGATATTTTTATACGTAGTGTACATGTATAACGGCTATTATAATATATCGTGCTAAATACATTTATATTGTTACAGATAAAATATAAAATAAAAATTAAGTTTTATTAAAAATTTTAAAAATATTTTATGCTAACAAATTTCATTATCAAATAAAATAAATTTGAATTTATGATATTGCATGTATATTCTAAGCTTTAGTATTAAGATGTAATAATTTGATGTGCTCGAATAACATGTTGGCTTAATGTGTGTAATATAGCATGCACGACATAGAATTGGAGAGTGTCCAGCTGCACCAGCCGAGTGAGCGCAACCTGAGCGTAACCAACACACAATTAAACGAAGAACAGATCATCACAGACAGTGGTCAGATTCTTGTGGCCGTTCAGGGTTCTCGGAGTAAGCCTGCGATAATCACTTATCATGACCTGGGTCTCAATCATGTCTCTGGCTACCAGGCGTTCTTCAATTTTGTCGAGATGCGAAAGCTTCTGGAGAACTTTTGCGTCTATCACGTTAACGCACCCGGACAGCAAGTCGGTTCTCCGGCTTTACCAGTAGATTACGTGTATCCGACTATGGACGAATTGGCCATTCAGATTAACTATGTTGTCAATCATTTCGGTCTCAAGTCCTTTGTTGGTTTCGGTGTTGGCGTGGGTGCTAATATTTTAGCTCGATATGCCCTTGTCAACCCCGATAAAGTGACTGCCCTTTGTTTAATCAATTGCGTATCCACTCAAGCAGGTTGGATCGAATGGGGATACCAAAAGTTGAACGCTAGCTATTTACGTTCTAAGGGTATGACCCAGGGTGTCATAGATTACTTGCTGTGGTATCATTTTGGTAACGGTACAGAGGACAGAAACCACGATTTGGTGCAAGTGTACAAGTCGTACTTTTTGCAACACGTTAATCCGAGCAATTTGGCTTTGTTTATAGATTCTTATATACGTAGAACGGATTTAAATATAAGTCGTGGAGATTCCGATGGTATTAATAGACTACCAGGGGAAAGGTTACCAACATTGAGGATGCCCGTGTTGAATATTACGGGTTCCTTTAGTCCTCATGTTGAAGATACTGTCACTTTTAATGGTCGTTTAGATCCGACTAATTCCACATGGATGAAAGTATCCGATTGTGGAATGGTTTTAGAAGAGCAACCTGCTAAGGTAGCCGAAGCATTTAGACTATTCTTACAAAGCGAGGGTTATCGTATTCAGTCAAAGTGAAAATAATGTCAATAAAAATAAACAAACATTAAAATTGGCTCTTGAATATCGATCGAGTATTGTTTTCATTTATTTTAGCTAAAATTGTAATTGCACAAAATTTATGTGAAATGCTTAACATTTGTTAATATGATGATTCAAATTATAGAAATATGTAGTTAAATAGCAAATTTTAATTAATTATATATTGTTTTTTGCACATGATGCCTTATAATAAAATATTTAATCTTTGATAAAATTTAATGTTTGGATATTTATGCAATTCAATTCATTGATAGGATCGTAGTAGTTATCTCACTTATAATTTCGTTTAATATAGAAATGAAGGCAGCAAGTGTTGCTATATTAAAAAAATAATAAAAGAATTTTATATTGATATTATGAAATATGTAAGTTAATTTTATTAAAATTGAATTCATTGTCTGTATATTATATTATGATATGATAAAGTAAAATATTTTATGAAAATAAAATATGTCTTTTTTTATTCCGCATTTGTCCCATGAACAAATAAAAAGCCTGAAAAAATCGATCATATTTCATTTTCATTATCCCTTCACATGAAAAGATTATACACATTCATAATTATACTAACAATTATATAATTTGAATCATTGTATTAACCACTTATACTTAATTTAACACAGGTAAGACGATTATTTTCATATATATATATATATATATATATTTTAATAATACTCAATATTATTCGAGAGGTCACCGGATATTTTTCTTTTGAAAAAAGTAATATACATAAAAATTATCTTTAATATATTTTTATTTAATGGACATAAGCAATATAGATCTTCCGTTAAATTCTCGTTCAATATCCGTTATTTAATGAAATCCTGTTATAATATGCAAACAAAAAAATAATGTTGTTTTCGATATTTTTAATGCATATACATTTATATCGATTCCAGATATAAAATATTTAATATCTTTCAAATTTTATTACATTACTTAAAAATATCTTATTACAATTATATTTACAATGGCCCAAACGGTAGTATTAAATATTTGTTTTTAATATATTTTTTTTAATATAAGAATATTAATTGAAAACAAAACATTTTTTAACAAAAAAAAAGTAATTTGATTGACGTAAATTATAATTTTCACTTATAAATAATAAGACAATACCTTTATTTATTTTGAAATTTAAAATATCATCGATGTACTCATTTTCATATATTATTATTTTAATATAAAAATTTATTTTATTATTAAAAAAATATATACACAACACAAAACTAAGAATATCGTAATATTTTACCTGTTTAAATTATAAAGTTGTTTTATATTTTTTTCTAATATTGATAAATAAGATTCCAAAGAATTTTGATATACTATTTTGCAGTAATCTTCAGAAATAGTTTTGTCTGTTATCATGGTAAGTTTTGTTATATTTTTCTCAAAATTTTCTTTCAAAAATCTTTAGATAAAACATATAAATGGATATTTGTCTGTTTTCTTTTAATTTTAATTTTGTTTTGAGTAAATATAATTTATTTTACGTTTCAATTTAACAAAATATTTATAAAATTTGAGATAGTTTTTTTTGAAATTTTTTATTTGCATTATTTTAGAATTTTACATTTAGATAATAGAATAAAATAGATTTTTATTTTATTCTATTTATTTATTTTTTCTGTAATGGCAGTAGTCTATTAGAGCTACAATTTAACAGTTAACAATGATGTTCGTGTCTTGTACTAGTTAAACGATTCCAATTTAAAAAAATCCTGTAATTTTTGTAAAAAAAATATGATTTTTTTTTTATAAATTATCTATAAATTACATGATTGAATAGCTAGATACACTTCTTTAAATTATATAATTACGATTGTGATTTTTAAGGTTATGCATTATAACAAATATATATATATATATATAGAAGCGTTCCATAAATAATTATTTATATAATATAAATATTTTCAATGGAATGCACTTATATAAACTCGATTCTTTATTGAGAAAGCTTTGAATGCACAAGCTTAATACCCATTATATAAATAAAAGTTTCACATAAAAATAAATGTGGCAATTTTATGACGTCATAAAAATATAAATATATTCACGTGTAGCGCATATTAAGCGCGTTTCACGATAATTATCATAATAATATTCGTACGTTATTATAACTAGATTATTGCAGAGATCGCGCGAACGATAATTCGCATCGATCATCGCGACAATAGAGCAAAACGAGGAAAATTCGATATTTTCCGCCGAATGAAAATGAAAAAATACGAATTGGTTCAATCGAACGGAACGATTCGTTCATTTTGACCCCCCACAATATTGTTCTTTTTATTTCATATGTCATACATGTTATATATATATATTTTTTTTTTTCTATATGTCGATTTTGATTCGATGTGGGACAAACGGTTAAAATAATTATATCCGCTTTTCGTACGAAGGTCTAGCCGATAAATTCATTTACTTTATTTCAAAAATATGTGTACATACGCCGTTTTATTGTGAGTTAGAAGCGTCGCGTTCTCAATACTTAATGTCGCCGACTAACGACTCGTTGTTATATAAAGTGTAACGCCACTTTAGAAAATCGATATGCGAACAGATGCCTCGTAAACGTATTATATGATACGTATAACGACTATTATATATGTACGATAAATGATGGTTTTCGGTTGTTTGTAAAATATGCTCTTTGACAGATTTCGTATTGACACGCTTTTTTTTTATTATTATTATTACTATCTTTCGACGTAACTATGATGATGTTCGTACGGTGAAAGTGGACGGTTTAGTGTGAAAAGTCGATTTAGATATAGTGTGAGCTCAATTTTACTATATTATTATTGTACTGGATTTTATCTAGAAAAGTTTTTTTTTTTAATTTGTTAATAATCGTTTATACGTAAATTTACGAAAATACAGTATGATTATTTTGTATAAATTTAATCAAGTATATATTGAGTTTGCTTCATAGTAATTTTATTTTAAAATAAAAATATATTATTTAAAATTTCAATTTCACAAGTGCAATATATTAATATAATCAAAGTCGATCTTCGATTATTAAAATATCAGTAAACGCTTAATAAAGAAAAAAATAATAATATGGTGTGAATATTGAATTTTTAAAAGGTGGAAGTAAAAAAAAAAGATAATACCACTTTGTTCAATGAAGATGAATTTAAACATGATATAATATGTATATAATTTTGATTATATCTGTAATTTTGTTTTTTATTTCTCTCGAAAATTACTTTAATACAATGGATAATAAAATTAGATAAGATAATGATAATAATATTTAATGGATTAACGTAATGGATTTTATGATGGTAATATATTAATGTAAATATCAAAGTTTCAAATTTTATTAGCAACATAATAATAATTAAGAATGTGAAAAAATATAATTATTAATTTAAAAAAATCGTCTTATAACTGTGGTAAAATTTTTACATTCTAAATATATTTAAAAATATGAGTTTATTATAAAGATAATAATAAATTGTAAATTATTTCGTAAGCTTTCAAATGAGTAAATCACGTTGAAAAACATCATTACGACATTTAGATAAACGAAACCCGTAGTTATAATACAGTAAAATTTGAGGAACTGATTTACCATCGGAGACATTTCCGGTCTAATCCGATTAAGTTAGACACAAGTGCTTATGACACGATAATCGTCGACCTTCTTCGAGGAGAGACATTCGCCGGAGACAAAGGGCAAATTATAAGTAACAATTTGCACGTCGTCGACGATTAAAACGTTCAAACCCTTTCGCTTAATTTAGAACATGTACTTTTCGTAAATTTGAATTCGTTAAATAAAATTTGAAATTTATTGAGCTCTGAAGTTTTTTCAACTAAAATATATATTTATATGGTATAATTTTAAATTGATGCGATTGTCATTGTGTTTATCGGTGATGGTAGTCGTTATACGACAATGTCACCGCGTCGTTCATCATGTCGTAAAGCGAGCGATTCGGTAAAATAGAATAGTGGGCGAGCTGACTAACATCAATTCGACGTTGACCCGCTAACTGACGACTAATCAGGATGTTTCGGGGTCAAGTTGGGGTTTCCACGTTTTAAACGTTCAATAAATGCTAATGTTAAACTAAGCGCATCCTCGATTATTGCACGTTCGATTGAAAGCGATAGTTTTTTTTTTATTTATATACTATGTGTTGTTTCCATTTGCGGAAATCGTTTAAGGTTAAAAGCTACACGGTTCTATTTGTATTTTTCTATAGTTCGTTTTGATGATTGATGTAGTATTAAATTAAGGAAGTTGGAAATTGTAATCTAAGCAATGAATACTACTAATAATCTTATCACACATGTTTAAATAAATATTTTTATATTATATATATATGTATATTTGGAGGTATAATAATGATGATGATGGATGATGGTAGTATAAATGTAAAGTGTATAAGTGTGGTTCTCGTGGACAAGGACTTGTATAGTTACTGGAGTGAGTCGACGAATTGTAGCCCCATGGATTGAGCGTTAGGGCTAGCCATATGAGACGCCATGTTAACAAAGGTGCAGATAGTGAGAAGAGAAGGATTAGTTATCCATGATGTACGTGTCATCAGCGTAAATGATGATGTGAATAGGCGATGGAGTCTCAAGGTCGAGAGAACGTTTTTTATTACTATTATAGAAACGCCGACCATCTCCACCGCATATTATATATTAAATTTATACTAATTAATAATAAAAAAAAACACGACGATAGTTAGTAAAATTAATGAACTATTAAATTAACTTGACGTAATTAATTGACCTAATTTAATTATTAATTAGAAAATAAACGCGTTAATTAATCGTGAAGCGTGTGATGTATAATATTGGCTGCACGATAATTTAATTGTGCCATATTATTAATTATTTGTACATTTCGCACGTACAATATAATAATAATTATACTAAACACTAATTGATGGTAACTCTTTAACGAGAATCGAAATTTACATATTGTTCAGATGCCGCTTTGTCATAATTTACATCGAATTACCTAATGAGTTTCGACTTTTGCAATAATCGTAATTGGAAATTGCATCTAGTTAACGATATCGACGAACCGTTTCGGCAAATTTGAATCCATTCCGTTGAACGATTTCGTTCAAATGACCGTTCAGATGTTTGGTTTTATTCACTGTGCTTTGTAATTGATTCAATGGAATTATTCGCAAATTGCATTGCTAAACGCAATGAATTCTATTATAGCAAACACCGTTGTGAACACAAACTATTCGCATGCATGGACAAAACAAATTATTCTGTTATATAGTGACCCCCTATAATAATAATAATTTTAATATAAAAATATAAATAAACTGACTAAAATAAAAAAAAACTATTGAAATTTTGAAATTAGTTTAAAAAAATATATGAATAATGATTAAAGGTTAAAACAATTTGTGATCAAGTTTATAAAAATATTTAAAAATTTTACTTATTGATCGTACTAGTGAAATTTTAAAATTTAAAAAAAAATGTTCTATGTACTTTTATGTCGACATCCTTCTCATTTTTACAGCTTCATATAACTTAAGTGTAAAGTTTCTGAATCATAAAATATGTACAATTTTCATAAAAATGTAATTGGAAGAGTCGGTGGCGATCATTTTTGATTATGTTTTACACGATATGCGTGTTTTATGTTCGTATGCTTTTAACTTTAATTTCGTATTAAATTTTATATTATATGTATTATATATTTTGTAATATTTGATAATAATATTATGTATAAAATTATGTCTATATATAAATTACTCATAAAACATTCTCATCATTATTTAAAACTTGATTTTCATATTTTTTTTATTATGTAAAATATTCTCTATATCAAAATAGTTTAATTTCAAAAAAAAAAATATTTATTTATATAAGCAATTTAAATAGTAGTAATTCGTAAGGACAATAGTATCACCGATTGATTTATTTTACAATGAAAATATTACAATATTTTTGTATGAAAGAGTCGTACATGTGCGTTTTATATTTATGTTTTTTTTTTTAACAATGCAAAATATTTATTTTTCATAGTAAATTATGAAGAGTTTGTTTTTGCAACAAATTTACATGTGCGCGTTAAAAAAGCGTAGGCGTCTTCGAAATGCACATTTCATAAACATTACATGACTTTTGTCATAGAAATACTTCGGTTCCGTTCCTAGCAAATATATATATATATATATATATATATATATATATATATATATATATATATATATATAAATAATATACATTGTTTCTATAATCTTATATTATGCTATATGTAATACGTGTATGTGAAATTTCTTCAGTGCGAGAGTGAAATGTAATGCGATTGCGGAACTGTTATAGTCACCGTGAAGTTTTATAGTATCACAAAATTTCACGACGCCATTCCGTTTCATAACTTTGATCCTTGAACTTCGTCTAGCCTTTTTACGGCGTTTGTAGTTTCTTCAATTAAGATTTTTGTCATGATTTCGCTTTATGTGCCAACATTATATAATATCATGCAGCATCGAGTGGACAATTTCGTATCATTGTTTGTAGCACGGAAACAATGTGCACTAATTTATTCTATAATGCTCGTTGAATATTTGATTGAAGCGAGGTAGATTCATCAACTATTATGAATTTTGAACGTGTAAGCGATCTATTTCCATATTTGATTATCACCATTTCTCAGCATCGCTGCACCTATTTACTAGTACACAATAGAGAATTTCGCATATTAGCCTAACAATAGCTATTTTGAAATATCAGATTTTATTACTTGCAATACTTTAATATTTTTTTTTTGAGGCGATTTGTTATTTTGGATAGGGTTATCGTGATTATGATCAAATTAATATCTTGACAAAATTTTTATGTTTACAAAACCGTATTAAATCACGAATAAAGTTTCGTCGAGATTTTCGCACGGATTGTTGTTGATTATTATATTTCATAAAATTGTATAAAATTATAACATAATTAACAATATATTCATAATCGATGTATTGAATAGAAAGAAATATTTTTTGAAAATTATCGTTAAAATAATTTTAGCTCCCCTTAAAATGGAATAAAAATATTTGAATATCATTTAACATAATATTAAATATTCTCAATATTGAACAAACAAGTTGCAGAAAATATTTTTATCATTTCAACGAAAATTATTATTCTGTATTTATATTTTAACATTGACTCATAATATTATTTTTTAATATATTTAATATTCAAAGTAAACTCACTACAAAATTATATCTGAAGAACATTTTCTTATATAAATATAATATATTCCGTTTTCTCAAGATAGAGTTTAAAATTGTATTTCATTTCATTTAAGTAGGGACTTCGAATTTTATATCATTGATTTTTAGACAAGTATGATTTTAAAAATGTTTTCATATTTTATCAATTAAAATTTTTAATTTTTTGTTCTCCTTTAGATAAATTATTTATTCATATTTCTATATATATTATATGAATAGGTATATAATTTAAAATATACATATTTTTAATTCAGAATTTTACGTTTTAATTTCAGAAAAAAATATTTCTTTCTCAAATCAAAACAATTTAAATATAAACATCATATTTTTTTCACAGATAAACATTAGCTATTTTAAGATATCACATTTAAGTCCGGTTTCGTTATTAGATTTGAAGCTTATCGCGAGCTTTGAGTGCGAAAATGTCACGTTTCGAATTTGACACACGAATGCTCCCCGTGTTTTTTTTTTTTTTTCATTTGTCACTTTTCAAAAATGTCGCACTCGAAGTTTCATTTCGGTTTATTCGAATTTCTCGTGCATGAAAATATAAATATTTTACGACGGTCATTTTTAAAAGTATCGTGCGACATTTTCGAATGCAATATTTACACTTTTAAGTCCGCCGAAGAAATAATTCATGCATTCGGACGTAGTAAAAGCTCTCGAATGGAATGAGAAGGTAGACGCCTAGAAGGTGTTATAATTTAAAATCGGATAAATTTATTCCATTTGTGACGTTTATTGTAATTTATGTAATGAATTAAACAACAAATTTTCCGATATCACTTGTCTAGTTTAATTATGGTTCCTTATCTAATCCCCAATTGAACCGACATGTCTTTGTGAGATACATTAATCAATCTGTGTGATTAAATGGATACATTTAAACGTAATTTGATATATACCTATATAACCACATTAATTCGTAATGCTATTATTAGAATATAAATATATAATGTATTCAAGTTTCTAATTCGTTGCAATAATTTGAGATTTTTACGTTGTTTTAAATAAAAGAATTAATTGAATTTGCAGAATTCGTCTAAAAGAAAATTTATTTATGATATATAAATCCAAATATTATATTAAAAATGACAATTATTAATGAATGGAATAATGCTAACTTTTCAAACTATCTGTAATGTAATCATCAATATAATTAATAAAAACTCCATGGTGTAAAAATATTTGTAATATATTTTAATTTAACTAAAAGCTTTATTTTATAAATTATAATTTCGTTGCTAATAATTATTATTTCATTTAATATGAAAAAGAACTCTTAATTAAAATCCATTTATAATGAGTTTCATGGATATATTAACATATTTTAGTTATAAAGTATTTGCCGCGTTAGTTATAATAAATTATAAAATTTTATAATTTAAAATCATAAATAATTTCCATTAATATTTTGTCGCTTCGTATAAAATTATATATATATATATATATATATATATATATATATATATATATATATATATATTGTATATAGATTATTCTAACATTTCAAACTTAATAAATATATACGTATTCAGGATATAATAGAATTTATCCATCAAACTATCAAAATCCGAAAACTTTTTAAAAGTATCAAGATTTAACATTATTTTATAGTACGGTAAAGAAAAGGTTCGACTCTGAACTAACAGAATGACCCTCGCGCGTGCATATTATATAAAGATGCGAGCTTGTAAAACGTTCTAAGGTCTCGAAGTAAGAAGTAACAAACTCATTGCGTATTCATAGCTCATAATACAAAAAAAAAAAGAAAAAAAAGTGAAAAAGAAAAAAAATACACACACATACACAAAGGTTAGTGCCCGAGTGGGAACGTAACGTATTTCGAAGTTTTCATCCCGAGTGCCCACTTTTCAGCGTTTTCAGCGGTCCGCTGATAAATATTCGTTCGTTCAGAAAAGTGCCCCTCCTTCTTGCCCCCCCCCCGACTCTTTCGCCTCGTGTTTGTTTTTATTTAAGTGCTCGCGGAAAATGAAGCGTCTCGCCGAGGCTGTAATTCATTTTGTAAATACTCCCCGTGTTATTTTTCGAGTGTGATTATGTACATTGTGTATTTTTATTACTTTTACTTTATACCTGTTTATTTTTTTTTCTTCTCTCTCTCTCTCTCTCTCTCTCTCTTTATTTATTTATTTTTTTTTTTTTGAGCGGGCGAAATTTCAATTAAATATTTCAGACGGTTTGCGGTATTCTCCGGTGGCCGCTTTTTTTTTATGACGCCGTGGCGTTGCATAAAAAAAAAATAATATTTATATTATAATATAGTATGGCGTCGTATGTTTTAGCGATAACGTTGTAAAAATTAACGCGAGGCGCTGTGCGTTTATTAATTGACCGTTTTATTATCGTATAATAAATATATAAATAATATTTCCTATTTTATTATATATATATATATATATATATATATATATATATATATATATATATATATATATATATTTTATTAACAATCGTAGAATTTTTATCCGTATCAATAGCAGTGACTAAAAATTATAAAATATAAATATAGATAAAATATAGTTTTATTTTTTTGATATTAATCAACATGTTAACTTACGTGTTTTTTTTTTTTTTTTGTTAATGTTTCATGCACGATATTGTTATGGAAATATAACTGATATCTTAAAATATGAATTTAAATTATGTTTTATATATTAAACGAATGTTATCTTAATGTAAAGATATGAAATTGTATGATTTTTATTAAACTAACTATAAATAAAAACTATATTTTTTGATAAAAAAAGCTTAATATCCTTTTAAGACGGCAAAAGGAAATTATTCTATATTTCAGTTTTCCAAGGAGATTTTTCTTGATATAATTTACATTTTAATCTTCTTTTCAAAATAGACTGGAAATAATATAAAACTATATTAAAAATTTATAATGACTTACAACTTTTATTTTATGTAATTGAATTCAAAGCTGCAGTTTTCGTATTTATATATATATATATATATTTTTTTTTTTAAACCGATGGTTTTCAATATACATACACCAAATTGAAGTCCCTTTTTAATGAGGCTACAGTCCAGAGCAGAGCAGAGCTTTTTGTTCTCGGAAACCACATTCGTTTTTGAGGTGGGCCCAACTAGAGTGGTTTGAGTTTTGCGGCATTTCTCGCCGTAAACAAATTTAATTTCCGTCCCAGGATCTTTTTCCATTTCTGCGGCGGCTTTCGAAGCTAATAGCGCAGACGCTTTTGGTAAAACGAAGTAAGGGAGCGAGAGACGAAACCTCATTTTTCATCGCCTTTTCTGCCCCTTCGTTTTCAAAGTTCAAAATGCTGAAATACACTCCCCCGCCGCCCTTTCCACTAGGAATATCGTGTGTTTTTCATATTTTCAACAACCCCCCCGTTAACGTTTTCCTGTCGCCTAAACTACGTCGACGATGCCATATTTATCTGTGAAATATTCAGTTTCCGGATACTATTACATTATATATCCTGACTGGTGAAGTTTATTGTTGAACGAAAGCGCTTTTGTAGCCTGTCGACGATGTAACAAAAATGGAAGATGAACAAAAAAAAAGAAAAAGAAAAAAAAAACGTTATTTATTCCCGGAATATATATTTGTTTATAAGCGGAAATAACGTGCGTGCTACGCACACTCGACACGTTTCCCCTGTGTTTTATTATACGACGATAAATAGAACCTTTCAAAACGTTTTTCCTCGTTTTGTCATGCGTTTTCTATTTCTTATAACCTTAAAGAGTCTATATCACTTATTAATGCCATTTTTTTTAATACAATTTCATTCACTTTTATATATATATTTATTTTTTAATATATATTATTGCAATCTAGTGACTTTACACTATTTGTTTTTTGAATGGTTTAATTAATCATCTGATGAAGTCATCGTTATCTAGGAATTGAAGAACCTCACTGTTCACTGTTTATGACTTTTATCATACTATTTGATTACATCAATAAGATCCATATTTAGATCCTTGTATAGATTGTCATTATAAACGAACGATGAAGTATTTTGTTTTGAAATCCTTGAATAATTATTATATTATTTTGACTAGTTCATTCTCAGAGTGGAGTACTATAAGTCCAAACTGGCTTAAGGATTTGTTGATACAATACTAACTTGTATATTGAATGCAGTAAGTCTTCCTGTACTTTAATTTTATTCTTCTTATTTTCTTCTTATTTTTTTTTTTGACATACGGTTTCCGTTTCAAGATATTTCGCTGTATTCTCATACAGAATTATATTTTATAAAATAATTACATGTAAATAAATATTTCATAAAATTTCTACTGGTCTACTGGCCCTCGAAACTGTGTTCGTCATATTGTTAATGCAAATTGTTAGGTGTGATTTTTTATACATTTATACAAAAAATATAAATTTGTCGAAACGTTAAAAAAGAGGTGAATTGTAATAAATAAAAAAAATCACCATGTCATGTCGTCTATAATTTTAACATAAGATCGACCTTATTGATCAAAAATTTGAACACGCCCGACATACAAAGTTTATTCCATAGTGTGACGATAATGTTAAAAAAATTTTTTTTTCAATATTTGATGTTTTAATTATACTACTCTTTAAATATTTCAAATATGTGAAAATTAATAGAACCTGATATATCGTAGTGCTCGACTTTTAATCCTAGCTACGTGTGTACGTTTCGTGGAAATTTGAAGTCGGAGTTATCTCGAGCACCTTTTATACGCATTCGAGCAGTAAAAAGGCACACATTCCACCCCGCCCTTTTCCCCTTGTAATATGTGCAGGGGTTGTAAAACAGTCGTGAAGTCTTCCGTAGGCTTCGGTCTTACGGAAAGTATATGGAATAAGGGCGGGCGGATGGGCGGGTTTATTCGCATGCGACGATTAATATGTCGCGAAGGCTTCGCGTTCATTTTCCGAGGAAAGTCTCTGTATGCTTTATAACGTGTCGAGTTTACGACCTTTACGCGTTTTCCCTTTTGCACAATAGCCTCTGGCACATTATCGAGAACTTTTTGAGTAAGCTTCGCCAACTCGCAGACGTTCCCCCGTGGAAGCGCCATGATGAAATATGGCGTCGTCACTATATAAAATGGCGGTCCGTATAGTGAAATTTATATCGTACGATAAAAATTCAATTTTATGCCGTTTCTAATTCTTATATTCTAATGCACAATTCAATAATATGGATTTTTTGAAGAAAATTTATATACAAATATCGTATCATAGTTTTATATATTATATATTTAACTCTTTCTTTTCGAGAGGGTTTATGTTAATTTCTTTGTAATGAATTGCCACACTCTTTCTGTATAATATTATGAAGTGTAAAATAATATTCTTTATAATAGAAATAAGCTTTTTTTATCTTAAATTGGTCCGTAATCACGCAACCGGTCTGCATTTTCGGTATTGAAACTTTGAAAATTTTTTGATTCAAATTTCACAAATTTGACAAAAGTTAAAATTTTTAATTTCTATAAACGTGGAACGATAAACGATTATGTAGATTAGTATACCTCAATATAGTGTTTTTTTTAATTCTGAAGCGGTGGAAAAAACTATTTTATTTTCGGTCTAGAAATTTGTTTAATAAATATATTCTACATAAAACCAATGTTAAAATATTATATAAAATTTTTATACATCAATTTGTATGTAAAATAATTTTAAATTGAGGAGTAAAATTTCGCCAAGAGCGTTACGAAACGTCTCGAGTGCATGGAATTAAATTTACTGTAAATTAAACTTCATTTAAGGTCCATCATATTTTTAAATATTTTATGAATATATTGAAATTTCTCTATGAAAATTGACTAAATAATAAATGTGTTTAGATATCATTAGAAAAAAAAAAATTAACCGATATGTCATTATTTGAATGAAAATTTATATATATATATATAACGTAAAACAAGGCACCTTTTTTCGAATCGTTCGACTTTAAGTTTAAATTCGTAAACTCGTTTCGACGGACTTTAAGGGGTGGCGAAGGCAAGTTTACGACTTGCAACCGGAAAATTCGAGACGTATCCGAGATTTTTCACCTCTTCGCATTTTTTTTTCTCTTTTTTCTTCTCCTCGTCGCATTTTTTTTTCTTTTCGGAATTCGCCCGCGATTTCTCTTCGAGTAATTTTATTTTCCCGCTGTGTGTGAGAAAGGGGCTTTTTTCCGAGTTTTGGTTTTAAGTTTCCCGCACTAAGGCCAACGTGCGGAATAATTTAATTGCGTTAGATTTCTACACACATGCCTTATATATAATACACATATATTGTATTTTATAGCAATACGTATATATTATATCACTTAAAATATAATTATATAATATAATAACAAATATAATATTTAATTTTCTCTGTCATATTATATATATATATATATATATATATATATATATATATATATATATATATACATAAATCCTTATAAAATTATAAAAAGAGGTATCAAATTAAAAAAAATATAAAGAATTGTTTGATTTCTAGCTTTCATAAAAAAATCATAAATACGAAAAACTTTTTGATGCTGTTTTTTATGATCGCATGCAATATATTTGTTTATGCTTTTCTTCTTGTATTTATCGTAAAAATTAAAGACGTGTAAAAAAAATCATAATTCATTTTGTATACAGAATAAAAATTCGTAAATATATATATATATATATATATATATATATATATATATATATATATATATTGTATAATATTTAACAAATTTTCATATTTTAATAAAATTATAAAAGGACAATCATATTGAAAATAAAATTATATTATTTTTATAACTAATTCAGATAAACAAATCCATTTCGTACAAAGATACCTATATGAGATTTTACAGAATGTAAACGTATGCTTTTTGAATTTAGGTGTAAAACGTTAATACTTATATACGCAACACACACACACACACACACACATTTATATATATATATACACACACACACACACACATACATATATATATATATATATATATATATATATATATGAGTAATTCTGTATCACAAAACGTCGACACCGAAACGACAAACCGCACGAAATGCGCCATCAACCGCACGTAACAATGTTCTCATACTACTATATATAAAGCTGTTAAATTCGTGCACTCGAATGTACAACTGTTAATTTCCTGTGCGGAAAATCTCCCGTGTACGATCATAATGTGTACCGAAAGGCTTGTCTGGTCGTTAATTTTGCATATATGAGTGCCACAAGTGAAATTCTCAATACGTTTCCACGTACTCATAAATAATGCTACACTTGTATATATACATATTATTACAATGGATCTTTCGGATCATGCGTATTTATGATCTTTAGTTTTGAGATTTTTAATGAGCGGTCAATATGTAGCGCATTACATGATTACGTGTGACGCATTATATTCTAGAGATATACTTCAGAAATCCTTTTTTGAGAAAACTTTCAAAATAATTAAAAATTTGGATAATTATTTTGTTACGCAATGAAATTGGCTACTCCTGTTTCATAAATTGTCTATATAATATCCATAGATTATTGAATTTAATTATATAATTAATTTATCATTATATATATATATATATATATATATATATATATATATATATATAATATAAAATGCTAGCGCCGGTGTAGGATTCGTGATGGTTTAACATTTTTATTCATCAAATGCAACTTTATTTTCACAATTTAATTTTAAATGATCTTTATAACTCATAATATAGATTCTTTTCATGCCGAAGTTAAATTTATTACTATATAATTTCATGTAAAATATTTCAGCATTTGTGATTCAATTTGCTTTGATTTCTTTTCGATTTTGACGGCTATTAACGTGATATTACTTTTTGCCTATACGACTTTAATGCAACAATACAATATTTTTGTTAATATATATATATATATATAATTATATAATATTTGATCTCTATTCATTTTTAAAATATTAATTAATACGATTTCTTTAAAAAAAAACATAATAAAATTCGCTTTAATTAAACTCAAATATTCAATGTGCGCAGGCTCAAAAACGAAATTCTATTTTTATGAATATTACTAAATTTATTCGAGAGGTGAATTTGGAAATTTCTACGAATTTTTCGCGAAAAAATTCTACGGGAAAAGCGTCGCACAAAATTTCCATTAGTTAATCGAGAGAAAACTCTCTCGCCATAATGATGCGAATTTCCGTTTTTAAATGAAAGTATAAAACGTTATTGAATTCATATCTTTATGATTTTCATGAATATATATACATTATATTATATAGTTATACATACGATTATTATTATATTTGAATATATATAGAGTGAATAAAAAATATAGTTCCTCGTTTTAAAATGTCATCAATATAATATTTTGCTTTATTTTAATAAATAAATATATTTTTTCCTAATTAGAAACAAAAAAAATCTTATTTTATTCGCCTGTCATATTTATGTCGTTTTAAATGCGTCTTAATTAAATTGCGTTTTTCCTTCGTGCATTCAGACGAAAGCTTCAAAAGCGTCTTCCGATGTTCCAAATTTGCCGAAAAGACTTTCTCGAGATGAAAGGAATAAATATATGTCATATCTGAATATGAACGTAATTCGGACAACTTCAAAGAATCAAAGCTCTGCTTAGTATATTCGACATGGTTGTAATTATTTCGCTTCTCTGTCGTATTTTCCGTAATAATTCGTTGTTATTTTAATTCCGTGCAGTGAAACGGCGAATGTATATAAAATTAAATTAGAAAAAAGTCATATGCATAAAGTACATCATTAAAATCTGAAGCTTTTGAGTGTTTCCTCGAATGAATTTGTAAAAATTCTATATATAATGTATAAATATATATATATATTATAGTATAGACATAATATCTGTTTCCGTTTGTATATAGTGTCAGTTTTCTGATGTGTTCACGCGAAGTTGGCCCTGTAATGTTTACATATTTAATCCTGTTATGAAAATGCAAAATAACCGGATTAATGTAAAATTCTAGTCTCTTAGAATGAAGGTTAAACTGGCTTGCGATAATTTTACTTATGCGATACTTTTAAAATTTGATCGATTCAAGTGCATAAAAAATGCGGTATAAATAACAACAACATTTGATTTTTATATTTTGAAGAATTTAGTTTATTACAAATGTTAAATAAAAAAAAATAATAAGACATAATTAAATTTACTATAATTTAAACATTAATATTTAGATTATTATTGATATTAAAATTGTATAGAATATTATTGCTCTTAAAATATAATAAATAAGAAAATATTATTTTTGTTTTAAAAAGGGAGAAATATTTTGTCATTCATATTTAAGTAATATAAATGTAAAATTATTATATTGCTTTTATATAAATTGTTTATTTATGTAATTTATTTAATTATTTAAATTACCGCACTTGTCTCTGTTGGCTTCTGTATGAATCGCACGTGTGCATACATGTGTATACAACGGATAAGCTGATCTCGTTGAATGTGGAGCTTTCGTGAAAAGCTTCCGTTTCGGGCGAAAGATCACCATTTTACCCCCTCCCCCCCTTTTGTAATAATACCTGGAAGCGCTTCGTTACCCCGAAGCGAATAGTTGATTATGGCGAATTATGCTCAAACTTGAAAACTTTAGATTTAAACGTGAAATGTTATTGGTAAATTGCCCGGTTTCCGGTTGCCACGTGTCGCACGACACTATATGCGATTTTCGAACGGTGCCGAAATTGCGACCCGTGCTGTATAAAATAAGTAACGCGAACATTGTAATACATAAATATACAAGTTACATTAAAGGTTCGGGTTTAATTGTCGTTTGTGTTGCAACCCTTTAATGGCTTTAGTTTCAACCGGATGTGTGTTTAATGTATTCAAAGTATGAAGCTATGTGTAAACTTTGTCTCTAATAACAGAAAAAAAATGATAAAATGGCGATACGTTAAAATTCAACATTGATGAAATTGAACGTCTCTCTCTTTTATAGTAGCAAATAAAAAAGACTTGAACATAAAAAACTAGTCCAACATATTTTTTTCCTCTGTTTTTCTTGAACTTTCACGAAGTCGCCGAATATCGTTTTCAAAAAGAGTGAACAAAAAAAAAAAAAAAAATAGAAAGCTACGAACGAATCTAAAACTTTACGCTAACTCAAGGGATTACTCTATCAATTGAATTCGTAAGTTTATTCATAAGGAGAACTTTATTCGTTTCTAGTTAACTATAGGGAAGTTCGAGTATAAGTTTGACATGAGATGTGCTAAAAGCGCTTTTGCGCGATTCCTTGACGTTCTTCGGGCATTCGTAATTAGTTTTTGCACTCAAAGATCTTTAGATTAATCCGTAATAAAGTGCGCTTCTTGATAATAATGAAAGTAAAAGATTCAAATTTTAATAAAGATCTATTTGAAATTTGCTTTCGCGAGTCATAATAGAATACTCATGAACTCGTATTTAATTGTTTTCAAATACGACTAATTTTATACACACATATATATAATAGTTATTAAAATTTCAACTAATTAAAATTGAAGTATAAAACTTGTATTATATATGAAATAAGACAAAACAAACATTACCGTTGAATTTTAAATACATTTCTATTCAATATTTATCAATAATAAACAAGTAACGCAATAGATTTTAGAGGTCGATTTCATCAAAATTAACAAACAATGTGTGTGTGTGTGTAATTGGTTAAAACTAGAATATTACCGCGATAGTTGTTTATTTATTCGGTGCTCGATGTGTGTACATCAATATTGACATATTCGCCAATTTTGTTGTCGATGTAAAATATGTTTGCACAAATTAATTGGTTCCCTATCCATAATTTAGGTCGGCCTATAATTTAATAATGAAAATAACACTAGTTTTATTCATTAATTTTATTATAGAGCTGACGAAAATTTTAATAATTTCATTAAAGGCATAATTCGTTTTTTAATTATATATATAAATATATATATATATATATATATATATATATATATATATATATATATATATATATATATATATATATATATATATATAATGTGGCTGTGTATTCACAGGGGGGATGCTGACAGTATAAAGCACTTAACAGATTAAACGAAATAGGTTAACATTCTTGAATTAAAAATAATGCCCGGCTTATCTCTAATACGCTGTAATTAATACTTTTCAGCGGGTCTTATTTATTCATTGTTGAATAATACACTAACCGGTTAATATATTTTGTATATGTGTTTGGTGATTTAATTATTATTATTTTTTACTTTTTCTTCATATTATACTATAAATATAATATGAATTAGTTTTAAACGTAGATATAGTAATCGTTATTTATAAGTATTTTCGTCTTATTAAAAATAGATTTTGGTTCATATGTTTGTTTAACGTTTAACGTTTCAGAGTATTATTTTTATTATGATAAAATTTATGTTTAATTTTTATTAAATTACATAATAAAAAAATTTATGAAAATAGGATCTGATTTGAGATTTATGTATATTCATAATAATTTTACCACTAAATTAACATAGATATCAATGGTAGTCATCATATCATAAAATTTGTATATTCATAAAAGTCTTAAACATATCATTTAAATTGAATATCCCTATTATGATTGATATATAAGATCAGAACTTTTTATGCGGGTTATTAAATTGATGTTGATATTGTATCCATATGAAGTTGTTTTATTTTATTTTTGTAATAAAATGACACGATCACCAGTATAAATATTAAACTTTTCAATGAAAGCTAATTGAAAAATTAAAGCCGAACATGTGATATATTTTAAAGTAAGAAAGTTTTTTTCAATTGCGAACCGTTTTCATTCAAAAAGTACGTGTTTAATGCGACATAACATCGAAAAAAGGTATCATGTGTGAAAATTATTAGAAGTTTCGGACATCAATTGAATGTAACCGTCGTATTAACACACAAATTGCCGTCGGGGTTAAATTAGATAACTTTGTAATTGTGACGGGGCCGAACGATGGCGGGAGGGGAGAATGGGGCGGATGGGGGGTTCGGATGTGGGGGTGACCGGGCAGAATTTGTTCCAAATGTTACAACTAACCAAATGATGATTGCGAACTGTCTCTCATTACACGACGATAACGATAATTTTATGCGGGGAGACAAATTGGAGAGCCGTAGATGGAAATTCGGAAAATTTTAACGTTTTTGACACGTTTCAGCATCAGTATTATAAGGGAGGTGTCGATTAACGGCCGTTTCCGAAAAGTGCTTTAAGTTTAATAAAGTGAAACGCTTTTCCTTTTCCACCGTCGCGCTTCTTCATTATATAGGGTGTTCTAACGTCTTTTTTTTTTATTTATCTTAAAACACATACTTAATACAATTAAAAAATAAAATCAATATTCTCAAATTTCATTTTAGAATTATTTTTTTGAGCCGGTGATTTTCACAGTTGATAGTCATTACTCAATCATTTTATGAAAATATCCATTTTTACTTAAAATTATTTTATATACAAATTAATGTATAAAGATTTTATATTTCAACATTTTATATATATCTGGTATTTAGTAGTTTTATATAATAAATTTCTAAACTATAATTAAAAATATTATATTCAGGTAAACTGATTTACACAATTTTTTTATAATTCTATGTTAATAAGGATTAAAAATTTTAACTTTAGCAATCTTTCTGTTAAGATTGTTAAATTTAAATCAAAAAAGATTCACAATTTCAACGCCGAAAATACAATCGTGAATTAATTTAAAATAAGAAATTCTATTTCTCTAAGGTTGTGATTTTATCTTCATAATATTATTCGAAAAGAGTGTGGAAATTCGTTACAAAGAAATTAATATCGAGTTTTCGCATTAATTCAAGTGGTGACCAAACGACATATCTCGAGTGCAAAGGGTTAATTCGTTTTATACGTCTATATATTTTATTTTTTTGTAATTCTATATCTAGAATATTTTTTGATTTATCTTTATATTTTATAAAATATAATATATTTTAATATATATCACGTTAATATCGACTTCAAACTAGCGAAATTAAAGTGAAAATAATAATAATAAAATCTCTATTACAGCAGTAAAAATGATTTGTGACAAAACCCTGTGTTTTTCGTCATTTCCAACCCCTTCTTTTAGTTCAAATTAAAGCGCCATTATTTTGATCTACAAATATTATTTCATTTGACTTTACATTTTATAAATATATTTGAACATATATCAACATTAATGTCGACTCTAAACTAGCGAAATTAAAACGAAAAAAAAAAATATTTATATAAAAAAAAAATTCGCCATTACGACAGTAAAAATGATTTGTGGCATACCCTGTGTTTTACGTCGTTTCGAACCCCTTTTTTGGTCGAAATTAAAGCGTGATTGTTTTATAAAGGATTCCTTCGATCCTCGGCAGCCCGGTTCCCTTGCCACTTTAGAAATAAACCCGAAGCACAACCCCATCCCCACCCCCCGCACCCCCCGCGGAGGCGGAAATATTATGCAAATTATTCAACAAAAGTCCGAGTCGGATTTAATCCGCTCTTTACACCGTTCGTCTCCGAACACCGTGTTTTACTTTTGAGCTTTATTTAACTTGGTAAACTAAATTCGAATTCGAATTCGCCGTGATTTTATAATTTGATCGCGGTGATATTAAAAAAAAAAAAAGAAATCCTTTACGCTTGCTTTAATTATCAGTTAAAAAAAATATTTATCCATTATCCAAAATACGAAAGAATATTAATATTAATATCTAATCACCGATATTCTTTATTTTAAAACTTTTATATCACGTTCAACATATATTTAATATAATGTAATATTGTTATTTTTATCCGATTAATTCAACTTTGTAATCGACGTGTATTTTCAGTCTGGCAAAAAATAAACTATTATATAATATTAAAGTTAAAATCAACTGTACCAAGTTTTAAGTAATAAATATTTTATTTTAAAATAATACAAATCTTTGACTTGTTCAAAAGTCGTTCGCAAAGTTTGTACCTATTTAAAGATTCTTTAAATAATTAAATTGATTATTGTTCTCGTTTATTTTTAGTATATTGTTTATAAGTTTCAATTTATAAATAATATTTATTTTTAATCTAGAAAACGTATTTATAGAACATCACTGTTTTTCATGATGTGATTTTTTATATTTTTATATAAAACGTAAATTTTTTTCATAAATTTGCCACTTTTAAAATTTGAATGCGGCCTTTCTTTTTTTTTAAATTAAGCTCTTCTCTTTTAAAATTAAGCTCTTCGGTTTAACTTCTCAATTGAAATAACTACATATGTTCGACTTTTTATTTACATGATTTCACACATTTTTTCTGTCTAATGTGGTTCCTATAATAGATCACTGCTAAAATGTTACTATTACAGTTAAAACGGTTCATTCTAATTCATTTTAATTTTTGAAATATTTAATTTTAGACGTAAAATATTTAATTTTAAGAATGAAAAGTTGATTTTCATTTACAAATGTCGATGTTGAATCCGTACATATTTTTAAATTGGTATGAACAAAAAAAAATATTCAAACAAAAATAGAATAGTATATAAATTTCTTAAATTAAAATATGTATTTAATAATTTCACTTTAATTAATTATGAGACACGTAATATATTTTTTCAGCAATATATAATGACAATAAAATAAAAAGTATCCACGTAAATTAACGTCAATAAATTAGGTACAAGTACCGACGCTGAAAGCTGCCGTTTTGTTCTTATAAATAATTGTTTTAGGTACAAAGTTTCTCTTCTTCAGTTTGTTAGGCAAAAGTTTAAAACTCAAAAAACAGTTAGAGGTTGGAAATATTTTGAAAGAACACGCGCACCATTATTTTAATTCCGATATCATAAGTGTTTAACGAATGAACGATATGCCACTAGAATTGAGTTATTTATTATGCGGAAAAATATCGATTTTATACATAGACGACATTATTAACGAGATTTCCATTTAAAAAAAAAAAGAACTTTATTTATTGTTAACTCGCAGATTTTCCGTTCGTAGTGCGGCATTACGGGCAACACCTTTTCGAATCGACTGAATAAAATATCGCTTGAAAACGAAAAGAAGCAACAATAAAAAAGGGAACTTTTATTTTGTCCTTAATTCCTTCGAGAGAAAGCTGTATCCTTTATCGTCGAGAGCCGTGTAAAGAAACACAAAGGACTCAGAGCGCTTTTTTTTCCTCCTTATTTTTTTTTCTTTTTTTTTTTTTTGAAAAAACTTAGTTGTTCAAGGATATAAATCAAGAGGCCAGTTAGTGAGTAAACTACCTTCGTTATGTATACAAAACGTCGTACGTGAGATTGTACCATCAAATTGAATGTAAAAAATTGAGTTTAATCTGTATATTTAGAAAATGTTGGATATAACATAAAAATTCAATTAAATTGAATTTCATAATGTATAAAATATATTATAACTCTTTATAGTTTTTTTTAACCACAGTTTAATATGAAAAAAAAAATTTCCATACTAAATAATGATACGTTTTTACATTTTTCAGTTTTTTCCGATTAGACACACTGTATTAAAAATATATGTATATTTTTTAAATATATATAGCATAATATTATTGATAATTGAATTTAGCCTATATACAAAAAAGGAATGAGCATTTAAAAATACATAAATATGATATTTATATTATACAATTAATTTATATATAATTATTTTTATAATGTCACTTTCCATCTAAGGCTAATATTTAATAAAGCATTGTATAATCTAATCGTATATAGTTTCATATAGTATTATATTTTTTATTATTATTAATTACAATATTTAGATATACAAGTTTGTTTGTTTTGAATACATTGAAAAAAATTCAGAATGAATACTTTAAAATATAAAAACTAAAATATATATTATTTAATATGGAAAAATATTTTAAAAATCATTAATAAGGATTCATATATGTTCGGTATCGTTTTTTTTTTTTTTTTTTTTTTTTTGGAAAAAGACGTTTCACGCACTTATTTACATTGGCTTCTGAGCACCACCAATTCAAAAGGTCTTCCAATCAAACGATCCAATTCTATTTCCACACCGTGTTCTAAATACAAAGCCACTTTGGCTTTTCACACCGGGGTTCACTTTGATTAAATATTAAACGATATTGTGTTGTCGGTATTTGTGTGCTCGTCGATTCGAGTGTTTATGTTCAATGCCGTTTGTTTATTTTGTCTGAACGAAAAATAGGATGTGAAAAAAAAAATAATGTAGGATTCTCCATTATTCGATTCGCCTTCGTTGAGTTTTTCCGCTATTTTTTCCTCGTGCGACGGTTTTCTTTCTCGCCTTCGTCCTTCTTTCCGCTGTCGGCGACTCGACATTTTCTTTATATATATATATATTTTTTTTTTTCGGTTTTATATAAGGTTTTGTGCTGAAAAGTAAAGAAAGAGGAGCAGACATGCGTTATCGCGGACATGAATAATGGAGCAGAACGTATTCAGTTGTCCGGACAAAGTTATACAGGTGAATGAGTTTTGACGAGTCGACGAATGTGTCTTCTCGTTGAGAACGAAATAAACCACACCTGAGAACTGAATATATTAAGCAATAATAGTAATAATGTATATAAATAAAAATTACCAAGCTTCAATCTATTTTAGAAGACGTATTTTTTTCATATACTAGTAAGATTATATAGATTTTGCTTAACTATATAAAAGTCAATTTTTTATTATATATTTTATATATATCGAAGTTTCATAATATAAATTCGTTTAACAATATATTAGAATATAAATTCACCAATTATTATCTTTTGTGTTATAATATAATACAAATTATCGAGTTTAACAATAACGAGAGTATCGTATAACTTCAACCGTCAATTAGTTTAATTTATATAATTTTAAAAAATCATAATAACCAATATATAATAATCAAACGAGATATATATAGAAAAAAAAAACAAATGTATTAAAAAAGGTAAAAAAAATTCAAAATATTTTAATATATTAAAAATTGTTTGAAATGACTTAAGACACAAAAATAAATGTTTAAAATCCAAAATTAAATATTTAATTAAAGTTTTAAAGTGTTACTTTCAAAGTATATTTAATACATGTTTATGTTGTTCAAATTAAGAACTGTTGCATTAGTATTTTTTTTTTAATTTATATCTGAGAATATTTAATATTATATGTTCATATAATAAATACTGTAAAAAGCTTAGTAATAGTTATATATCTAAGTCTTTTTAAGCTATATAATAAATTGTTAGATTGTATTATTGTTATATACGATTAAAATAATTCACTATTGTAAATTTTATTCTAAGAAATTTGTCAAATTGTGATTGAGAATAATTGGAAGAATATCGATGATATTATCTTTTTTTTTTTGAACTGAATTCGTATTCGAATCAATAATAATAAGAGGCGTCTGCTTTGTATTGCTTAAGCGAATAAAAGAACAAGCGAAGCCAAAAACGACAAGAAAACAAATTGATAAAACACATTTCAATCCTATAAAGGAAATCATGAGAGGAAGCAACGTTGACGGAAAACTCTCGGAAACGAAATAAATCCATTTCGAAACGAGAATGCTAAAGATTACCTCCTCATTCCTTTTCGGTCGAAAGATAGAAAAAAGTTTCTTTCTTTTTTTTTCGTCCTCCTTTTCATACATTTTTTTCTTACTTATTGTCTTTTTTTAATCGACCAAAACGCTGCGACAATACAAGAAAAGAAAGAAAAACAAGCGAACAATATTTAACGAACATAATGACGCTTACTTAAAACGCAATTAAATTCTATCGCTGAAGACGACAATATAGAAAAAAAAATATATATATATATACACAAAAAAAACAAGGAAATCCTGAAAAAAAATGCAAAAGAATTGTAATCGTCGCTTATTTCCGGTCGTTACGACGAATTTTTTTCCTCTCTACCCGTTCGATTTTAGTGAAAAACCTTATTGAAAATCGTATCGATTTTACGTCAACTTGTCTTTCCGCTTTGTCTGTCGCTTTGATCTCATTATTTTACAATTTTTCCGGCGAATTTAAAACGAGATTTTTCCGCCGATAACGAGATACGGAAAAGTTAATTAAACCTTTTTTTTCAGATCCGACGCTCGTCGTGTTTTTTTTTGCGCCGTAAAATCGGCAGATTTTTTATTAAAAGGACTCATTATGATCGATTCAAAATGAAATTCCTTTCGTTGTCGATTTTTTTTTCGCTTTCCTGTTGGGAAAATTTTGTTTTCAATTCGTTCGTCAAATAGCTAAAAAGAATTGTTGTTTCCAAGACAGGTTATTAGCGTTGCTTTTTTTTTTGTTGATGTTTCAATATCTGATTAAATATAAATTGTTTTTTCATCGGAATGACATTTTTTTATTTACAGTAAGTAAAAAACCTCAAAAAAATAATTGAGTTTTTTGGAACGCTTTTATCGTTTCATTTGAGGGTTTAAAAAGACTTTTCTTCTATATTCACTGATTAAGTATTGTTTGCCATTTGTATTTTAAAATATTTAGATATTTATTTATGTAAGATTTTTTTATAGATTATTAATTTTTCTTCTTCTTCTTCTTCACTCCGTCTCCTTGAGAAGGTTGGCGATCCACACGGCCCAAGAAACCTTTGACACAGCCGTACGAAAAAATATTAATTGAATTGTTTTAATTATATCAGTGACCTTTAAACCAAATCCATATCAAACATTCATATATTATTATTTGTTATTGAAGAATTTGTTATTCTTAAATGAATAGGACTAAATATAATAATTGAAGTATTAAAAAATATCAATAGCATAACAGTTTTCATGTGACAAAGTTCAAAATTTCGAAAAAAAAAATAATTTTGTCTATATCCTTTATGAAATAATTATTGTATTTTATCGATTTTATAATTATAATGATAATAATTTGATTGATTCTATAGTCGAGTACTTGATGATCTTGACCATCATGCTATTAGATCTTTTGATTTGCTTTATATATGTTATATTAGTTGAGATTTTTGTTACACTATTGAAGATTATACAGTCACAGTTTTAAAAAAAAATCTGATAAAATTCAGACGGTGCTCGTATTAATGGATTTTTACGGTTTGTCAGTTGGCATGCGATTTTGGATATTGTGTTTGGTGGTTTACTTAGGTGTCGGCGACACATTGTCGTTTTGTAATCCCCATGGGAAACCGCCTATTGTCGATCGAATTTAACAATTCGGTCGGCTTTTAATCCGTTTTTGGCTTTGTCGACGTCATTTAGTTAAACCGTATTTGTGTCAGTTCGTAGACGTAAACGTGAACGGCTACGTTAACGTTCCAAGACAGAACGGTGTTTTTGTTTTTCTTAATGACTCTATTGCGGTATTACACTTTATATACCATATAAGTAAAATATTTTTTTTTATTCATCGTACAATTATAAATTTTTATTTTTATATAAGTTAATATGTAAATTAATTTTCAAGCGATAAACGCTTTCGAATTTTTAAAGTCATATAAAAGTTTAATCTAATTTTCTTTTCTAGAGTAACTTATATTATATAAGCTCTTTTTTATACATCGCATTCACTTCAACTTTTAATTAAAGTTTTGTTACTAACCGAGTTTGAGAATTGTAACATCCTTATTTCCGTGTAATGGAATTAAAATTTGTAAGGTTTTAGTTGGTAACGTATTCAAATTTTCAGTATAACGTTCATTTTCTAAACATACTGAAGGTATTTAGTGTAATATTTGCTTTAATATATTTGTAAATTTAAACTTTAAAATATAATTATGATGGTTTTTTAGAATGTCTATTATCCAAATTTGAAGAAAATTTTACATATTGACAAAAATGTCTGATGAAAGTATTGTAATAATACTTGGAACTTTGAATTAACTGATTTTATTTTCAGATTATAAAATTGAAAATGTTTCTTAAATATAATATTTTTTTTACTTATATATTTTATTCAATATTAATTATAAAAAAAAACATTTTACATAAAAGTGAAACAATATAAAACAAATAAAAAAAATATATTAAAGATTGTCAATTTTTGAAACATTTAGATCATCAGATTATTATTAATAAGTTAAATTTAATTTTATCCGAAAGTGAGCGGCAAACGAGGATTTTTCGAAACAAATTTAAAAATTTGAAATTACGATTATGTAATAAAATAGTTGCAATTTGCCAATACTTATTTTAGATATAATTTTGATCAGAAATACAGATTAAATGATAGAATAAGTGGAAAAAATGATGTAAGTAAACATTAAGAATACTACGGATGACTAAAAACTGTAATACAGATTTAGAATATAAATCAAATTCTTCACAATACGTCAGCAAATTGTATTTATTTTAAATTACAGAATTCGTAGTGGATAAGACAGTTTAGAAAAATTGATAGTCACAGAAACTGTTGAAATTCGTTGTATAAGAATGAAAATACTCAACAAAAACTACGACATACTTCTGTGTATGTATCTGTCTAGTTTATCAAAGAATGAAGAATAATGGATAAATCACATGTTATATATAATTTATTATTAAAACAATTTATCCACTTATATCTTTGTATATTTTACAAAAAAAAAATCTAAAAAAAAACAACAGCAATTATTGCGTATTGCAATATAATATATATATATGTATGTATTAAAGGCAAAAAAAAAAAATGAAGAAAATCGTCGAATTAATCGCACAAAATAAAACAGGTTCAAAACGTGAGCGCGCACAGGGAACAAACATCGCGTAATAATTACGTTATCTTGTCCCTAAAGTTACCCTGTCCCTCGTCAATTAGGGTCAAATTGATACGCGTGTGTGCGGTCCGTTTTGTCGATTAGTCGCGCACACAACACACAGGCGAAAACCGCACAATTAGTGTGTGCGCACACGTACCACTAGTCGTACGACTTCTTATGAAGTATGACATATTGCGCGTGATCGTCCTCATTATATATATATATATATATATATATATATATATATATATATATATATATATATATATATATATATATATAATTTTCCGATTAAACGGTCGCATTATATATTAATCGGTGTTAAAAGATTTCGACATTTACGTGTACGATTAAAATTCAAAAACATCCGGGGTTGCCGTAACCCCGATCGTGCTAATCGCATTAACCCAATTTCAGTATCGTAGCTTCGATTTTAGGATGAATTTTGTTTATTTTTCTTATCAATCGATTATTACTTTTTTTTTTAATTTATTTATTTTGAAGATGAATGTCTGATAAGAGAACTTTCGTCGTCTTGTAAAAAATATAGCTATAGTTTTGTTTATAGTCAGCTTAAAACCATGAAGATCTATCCATATTACCTGCAGTATAGAAGACGTAAAACTTTAAATTATGAGTGTTATTGATGACCAACGCTATTTAGAAGGATGTACCTGTTAATCTCTTCAGATTCTTCAATCAGTCAATTATAGATCGGTCTTTTAGGAACCCGTACTTTATTAACGAAAGTTCCCTATTGTCCTATTTTATAAAGGTTCATTGTTATGTTAGTATCAATCATTCGTTTGAGGATTTTTCTCAGTATATTAAACACATACAGTACTCAGTATGAAAATTAATATGTTTGATAATAAAGCTGGCGAATTATTTTTGTAAAAAATATTATGCTGTAGTTAGTATCGATTTTTTTTTAATTAAAATAATTTTTGTATTGCTTTTTAGCATTATTTAAAATTTAATAAGTATATTAACATTTTACTTTTAAAATTGTTCAGTGAAATATAAATTTTTATTTTTTATTATTAAAAAATAACATTCGTATTTAGTAGATAATTTATAATCGAAAAACTGTTTATTTATATAGTACAATATAAATATCGTATTTCGAAATTTTTTGAAGGTATCATAGACACGGTCTAAGGGGGTTGTTTTTTTTCCAATTTTTTTTTTTCGTTTTCGTCGTGACAAAATAGTGTCGTATGTCGTTTAAAATCGGACACATTAACCGCTGCCGAATCTGTAACAATAGCGTTTACTATAACACTCTTACATACCGTATTTGGCGCTACAGTAATTACTGTAGCGGCGGTGATGGTGGTGGAGTTTTCGTTTAACCCTCGACCGACCCGACGGTTAACCGTTAAACCTCGGGCCCGCGTTATTTAACTACGGGATCACCTTAATATGGCCGACTATTAATTAAGTTGAATTCTAGTTTGCGGGCGGCTCTTGGAAAATCGCTGAATAATCTCAACACACATACATATATATATATATATATATATATATATATATATATATATATATATATATATATATATATATATATACATCAATACTATAAGTATATATATGTATATGTGTGTACACGAATACATATATATATATATATATATATATATAAGTCTATAGTCAGTTTCAGCTTCCGTTGCTCTTAAATATGGTAGGCGAATTAAATTTTCAGTGTCATTTTGTCGAGTGCGCCTTTAAAAATTCACATGCAAAAATGTTTTACAACTCCCTGCGGCGGAACGTTTTTAATTCCGATGAAAATTTAAAGAATAGAAAATCGCCGCCTTCCTCGTTTTATTGTATAGTGGGTGTCCGCTTGTGTGCGTCGCATGTGATAGTTTTAAATTTGCGACATTTTTTGAACCGAAAAAAATAATGTTTTAAAGTCAAAGTTTATTTTTCTCGTTTAATTTTTTTTTTTTTTTATAGAATTACGATACTAGTTTTATATATTATATATTAACTGTCAAATTTTGGGTTATTGATACACCAAATAAGGCACTATGAATAAATGATTATTTAATAAAAAATATATAATATCACGATTTACAATATATTTTTATATTTACATGCATTCATATTGTAGTTTTAATAATTTTAATATCAATTGAAAATGTATTGATATATTTTAAATATTTGGATTATATTCTAATCTGAATAGTTTAAAACCTGAAAAATGAAGGCCATTACTCTATTATAATCGATATATTGTATTGTTATATATCTATTCTAAATTCGATTTATAACTGAAAATAAGATTTTCTTTTCGATTCTAATAATCGTGGAAAATTTATCGAACGTGATTCAACTATATTCACATTTTGAAGTTTAGCTCCATTAAACACACACATATACACATTCGTATGTTATTAATATTATTGTTATAACACGCACACACATGTATATATATATATATATATATATATATATATACATGTAGGTGTGTTAAATGAAACGTGCTGGGAAATGTTTCTCGAAGGGATTTTCCCTTATGAGCTATGAATTCGGATTGTTCAGAAGACGATTTTGGCCTCGTGAAATGTTATGTTTCTTAAACAGTGAGGTCAATGTTGCGTTTATGTCGTAATATACGCGTTCCTGTGACATATTATTATATGGAATAACGTAGTTTTAATATAACTATATAATGTTGACCTCGTGGCCTAATGCTACCTAGGCCATATTGCAAACTATAATACAATATGCCGAGTTTACTGCGATGCTTTCATATTATATAAATATAGTAACTATATGTGTATATAAAGAAAAACTCTATTTGATATATGGCTCTACAAATTATTATATCAAAATTGTGTATATTTACTACTACATATCTAAATCATATATTATATTACAAGTTTTTTTTATTCATTATTTACATGTACACGTATTTGTGTGTATTAAATGTGATACTGGCGATATCAAAATAAATAGTGTGTTTGTTTAGTATTTTAGAGATTAAATTTCGTACATATTTGCATTTTTATTATACTACTTCAATATTTAATATTAAATTTCGCATTTAAATTGGTTTTACAGTCGATATGAAATTTTCAAAATATAACTGTAATACAATTTGGCGATAATTAAAATTTGTTATTTTATTAATATTTGATGTTTTATTACAAAACGAAGCAATTTTAATTTATATTATATTATTTTTTTTGTTTTTATTATAATGAAAATTAATCTAAATATACAAAACAATTTTTTGTATATACATATATCAATGTATAGATAAAATTGAAAGAACTGGAAATTTTAATTGACAATATTCATTTTTATCGAATAGTTTTAGATTCTATACCAGAAATAAATGGTTAAAAGTGATAAAAAAATACATATAGTAGTTTTCTTTATATTAAGAATCCATAATTTTATATGTTATGTTAAAAGCAATATCATACAACTTATTAAAAAAATTGCACTCATTTTTCAGTTTGCTCTGAAACGACGTCGAATTTTCAAAAAAAAAAAAAAACGCATCTCTGAAAAATCAGGTTAGTGAACGAAACACATTATGCACGTTTCACCGTTAAATTGCACATTTTCAAATCGTCCGCATTAATAACGACGATACGACGGAAAAGCGAACACATTTTCCACGTCGCAACACGTATCTCGAAATTTCTCAATTTTACGATTCACCGCGACAAATGCGATTTTTTTTTCCGAATGCCGCAATTACGAAATTATATATCTCTATTTGTAAAATTGAACATCTATTAGAGCCGCGGCAAATTATTATTAAACTGCAATTGCGAAACGTTATAATAATAATATAACGCATATATACGCCATTGTCGTTTATTAGTTAGCGTCGTTGCGCAATATCGAAATACGACGATGCTATCCGATTTCATCATATAGTAACTAACAAACTAACACAAAACAATCTAATAAAATTTACACTGCATTATATGATATATATATATATATATATATATATATATATATATATATATATATATATATATATATATATGTGAGAGAAAATGATTTTTTTCAACTAATTTATTGTGCAACGTCGTATAACAAAACGGCGAACGATACGAATCATCATCACGGTGAGTATTTAAGCGTTATTGTTTGATGACTTTTTGTATTGTGTTTTTAGTATTATGCTATATATATATATATATATATATATATATATATATATATATATATATATATATATATATATATTCATTTTAGTTTTTCATATATCAGCCGCTTGTGTAACACGTTTCGTGCAATTTTAGTTTAAGTTTTACCCTACACATTTTTTTTTACGTTTTCGTTTCGACGTCGTTAAAAAATTCTATCGTTACGTGTTATATATAATCGCAAAAGCAATTTTTACTTGATGGATGTCATAGTTTACGTCTTGTATCGTTGATGATGGTTTCTATCGATTTTTAAACATATTAAATACAATATAAACGATCGTCTTTTTAATACAATTTTAATATTACATTTAATATAATTATTATTATTTATATTGTGTATATATATATATATTATTTTAATTAAATATTACTGTCATATATGTTGACTAATTAAAATAATCGATGATATTCATATATTTTTTTTTATTTTACTCGTTTCTTCGTTGATCATATTCTCTGTAAATTTAATTAAAAAGCTTTTTAAGACTTGTTTTTATTATATAACGATGATATGAGAATGCAGTTAAAATACGTACTTTGTTCATAATTTTCTATATAAAATTTACGTTAACTTGGTTAATAAAACTTTTGTTTACTCTGAAGATTTACATTCGAGACTATCATTTGAATATTCAATATTCATTTATGAGAGATTTTTTTCACAATATTAAAAAGAAATATTTTTTGAAGGATTAATATTTAGTACTTATTATAATTGGAAATTTAAATTAGTCCATAATTTTATCATTATTATTTAATTTTTTTTTATATATGTATTTTGAAGATTTTTTGATTACTTTTTATTTTTTATTGTTTATATACACAAAAAAATAGTAAAGAATGTTTGGAATTTAATCTCACTTTTTTATCAGATTCAATTTCATTGAATTTAATAAAAAGTGAATAAAATTTCATCACAATAAAATAACTCTATTATGTTAGATTATTTTTTTGCAATCAAAATTAAAGAAGTTTATTTGAATCCATCTTTCAAGAACATGTGTAATGAATAAAAAAACATAATGTTATATACATAATATAAATTATTCAAAACTTTCTAAACATTTTTAAAACACATTTTTAATATTTTAATAATTCATAGGCGCCATAAATAAAATTTTACTTTTGTTATTTACTATCGTTTTTTGACATTTTAATAATGTTAATTTTTGAAACATTTATTAGTATTAAAGGTCAAATTTTTGGTTTCATATTTAGAAAATGCGTATTTTATAAATTATACTAAAAATTAAACAATGAAAATTATGTGCATTTATAATCAATTTCTTGACATTTGCGTAAGATTAATCTTTTATATAGTAAAAATATATGAATGATTATGTTTCAAATTTTCAAAAAAATATTGAAAATATTAATATTTTTTTTATTTTGACAAATATGATTTATAAGCATTTAAATTCCATTATATTAAACATCTAATAATTAATTGATTTATGAGATAATGTCTATGTATGATTTAATAATTTGTTTACTTATTAAATTAAATCAACATCCAGGATAAAATCCGGAACGATATAAAAATTATTGGATTGAAACAGGATTGTCTTGTTACTGATTTAATTCGAAATATAATTATATTTATATGTAAATTTTTACTTTAAGAAAGTTTGTTGTAATCATTTTTTTTATTATTATTATATATATTTAAATTATTATGAATGTTGAAGAACGATGATATTTTATATGTAATATTTGATTTCTTTTTTTTTGTATAATAAGATTATATGAATTCATACAAATTTACTATTATTACATTATTTGATATATTGCTTAACAAAAAACTGTTTTGACAAAAATATTAAACATAAAATTTTATTAATTTATTCTTGAGGTATTTTTTTTTATTCAATATTAATCGTATTAAACACTCTCTCGGTGGCACAATTTTATCAGGGATTTTCCCTCTATATTTTTTTTTATTTTTTTCTCTAGCCATCATATTTTACGTCATTGTCCACATTGAATGTACACAATTCGTGTGTTCAACCGCGGGAAACGGTCAATTTCACGGTTGGACACGGCTGCCTTTTTTTTTTCCTCCTCGTCCCGTCGGAAAAGTCGATTCTTCTTCGCTCTTACAAGCTTCGGGCCCCGCCCGCTCGTTACGGCTCACCGTTGGATGCCAATTTACATGTATAATATCGGAGCTGCGCTTCGTCATTTTTGCGGTTTCCGACTCGCCTTTTTTCTTTTTTTTTTCGAGTTCCATCACACTTGATATATTCAATCTCGTTAACGCTCTCGTATTCATTACAGGTAGACCAACGTCTATTTTCAAAATTAGTATTTATAATTTAGAATTTCAATCGAATCGCGTGTCTTTTAAGAGCTTCACATTGAACCGGAGCGCTTTCAAAGCATCCATATTATTGTACGTTTTTCTTTGTTATTTCATTGAAAGCTATTTTCAAATAGACAAATATACAATTAAAACATCTTTTTATTTCCGTGAAAATCTGCATCATATAATTAGTTCATTACAATGTATTTTCCAATAATGGTCAAGATAGTTTTTATCATATAAAATTTATATGTGGTTTTGAATTGTTTCATTATATAAAATTATACATATTAGTAGAAATACGATTTATTGAAATAGAAAATAATATGAGAAATACGATTACATCATAGCATGCATTTCTTTGATCCCATTATTAATTGTCATATATTTTTTTGCTATTTCTATTATTTCATTTTCTAAACATACATCACGTTGTGGCAGTACTCATATTCAGAGTATACACATAAAAGTGTGTCGGATATACGTGCACAAATATTATATTTTATATCAATATATGTATCATTGAAATACGTCGTACATTCTATATATTATTTGATCAGATTTATATAATTTAAAATTATCTTTTATAAATTTAAAAATATTCATTTATATCTCACGCACTATTAATACCTTTATATGTCTTTTCATAATTTAGTATTCGCGTGCAACAGGAGCGTTTCCTTGATGTAATTTCAACGCGTGGGCACCGTAACTTGTTTATTCCCATTGGATGTGTTACACAATTCTAGTATTTGATATGTGTACATACTTGAAGGAAAAAAAAAGAAGATAGGAAACTCTAGGTAAATATAAAATCGCGTTATGCGAATTCTTATGGGGATTCCTAGTAAAATATAAGCGAAGAATAGCATTTTCGCATATGTAAAATATTGTATATTTACTCTCTACCGTTATAGTGATAAATTTGTTCTATGCCCAAGTTAACGTCTATCCACGGAAAATATTTCACTGAAAATATATTTAATTCTTTAGAAAACGTCATTCGTACGATTGATTTATTTTTCTATACAAAAATATAAAATTCAAATATTCATAATAACAGTATTTTCTAATATATATATAGAAATATATAAATAATTTTATTTGCCCCTGTACAATAACAGTATAAATATATATTAAAACAAAATTCACGTTTGTTTCTTTATACATGTGAAACTTTTGATTTAAACTTTCGAGTTAATATGCGTTTTGAAGAGTTATTAAAATTATCTAAATTTAAACATAACTTTATAGTTTATGAATTCTAAGAAAGATTGCAGCTGCATAAACGTAAACAGCTGTTTTGTATTTAAATTTATTATAAACATAACATGTGGTTAATAACAATAAACTGTGAGAAAATTTTTACGAATAACGCATCTAAATTTAAACAATTTGTAGTTAAAAACTCATTACATTTATATTTGTGTATAATTATTATTATTATTTTATTTAAAAACATTATATATATATATATATATATATATATATATATATATATATATATAAGGAACAAAATATTTTGTGTTTGATTTTTCTATGTAAATTTAATACTGAAATATAAAATAAATTTATGTAAAATTCTCGATTCATATAAATTGATTTTTATATAGGTCGATTTTTAAAGCCTTCGTTACTAGGACAAAAATAAAACTGATCCGCGATAATTCGAGCTATACTTAGGCCGCATTCAATCTAATTCTTTACAATGGGACCGAAGAGGTCCTTTTAAATTGTCCATTTCACTCTTTTTTTCTCTTTCCACTTTCTCGAGAATTTCTTATTCTCGGGAAATTTTTTTTTTCTTACAAGTCGCTAGATTAAGACCGGCGTAAAACCGGAGTGTTTTCGGTGCCCATCAAGCGACTACGTGATTTCCTCGAGGAAAACCCCTCAGGTTAGGTGAAGAAAAAAGAAAAAAGGACACCGACTACTAGATTATACCATTCGATCTAGATAACAAATTTCGTGACTTTTAAAATTTTATTGTTCGCGAATAATTGACGTTCGGTTAAGCGCTATTATTTCACTTTATTATTAAGAAATTGAGTGGGTTCGAAGGGTTTTTATTTTATTTTTTTTACATTTTAAACGACCAACTCGTTTATATTTATTCTGAAATTGATGTCGAATCAGTTTTTTTTATACGGAATTAAAAATATACTATTATCGAGTAAATTAAAAAAAATAAATTTATTTGCATAAAATATATACAGTATTAAAATATTTCTCCATATTTTTACGAATAAAAAGATGTATTTTTCCAAAATATAAAATTGAAAATTTAAATAGAATTTCAAGATCAACAACCTGAATATTCATATATTTATTTATTTTATATGAATTGAATATTTATATTTCAAATTAAGCTCTATTTTAATTATATTATCATATATATTTTAAGCGAAGACTAACATTTATTTAACATTAATAGTAATAATATATATTATTATCAAAAAGGTTCAAATTAAATATAAACAATACAATTTACATGAATCGAATTTTATTTAAATCATTTAGATTATGAATATATTCATATATTATTTTCAAAAATAATGAATTTATTATACAAATAAACAGAATACATTATCAGAAAGGTGATCCACCTTCATCATGAATATCGCTTAGAAACCATTACGATATATAAAGATTTTTATATAAAATATTATTGATAGAGTCATGAAACCGAAGACATTTCGATAATGATACAGTATTCTAAAAAAAGAGGAAAAAATCGAAAAATATTCGTTCTCGAAGAAGCAAAAATATACGAGAAAACGTAACGATCTGTCATAAATATGACGTTCATGTATGCAAACTTTCAACGTTATTTCTTGTGCATCTGAGGCTGTTCACTCTCATTTTCTCGATTTTTCTTTTGAAAAAAAAAATAGAAAAAAATATATAAATAAATATACATTTTTTTTTATAAACACAAAGAGCGTGCTACACGTAATGTTGTTATTTATTATTACGATAATTATAATACAATACTCATCGAATCATGCCAAGGTATTTACACTATAGCACTGTATATACAATCGATCAATTATAATTTTTGCATGATTCGTTCGTGTCGTATTTTTAACGATTTTAATTTAATATAATTCATCTTTCCCTAGAGAATAGAGAACAGTTGACCTTATTTAATTTTGAACGATCATGTTTTTTTTTAAACATACGTTATGTCAGATCGGTTCAATTTATGTTTCGTAAACCGTATACGATTTATAAATATTAGCAATCTGGTAAAAAAACGATGTGCAAAATCAACACTTTCTTGTGTACGATATTTATATAACGGAATTTAAAAATATGATTTTATTTTTTCTTTAAAAAAAATGACAGTTATACCATTTTAAAATTAAACGGTGTACGATTTACAAAACTTTTGGAACATCTGTTTTTTAATACTAGACTAAGTTATGTTTAAAATATTTTCAATTAAATTACTTATATTATTTTCAAATCTTAAAATATGTAAAAATATAGTGTGATTGAAATATATTACAATATTTTTAAATATTGAATTTTCTTAAAAAATTGTTTTAGAAAAAAAACCAGTAATCTAAGTATCGATGAAAAGAATTTGTCCTTCTCTCGATGTGGCTCAAAAATGTCAAAAAGTTGAATATATCTGCATTGTATTGTTTTCAATACGAAACGTGATATAATTATTATAAAAATGTTATAGATCGTGCAAATTTGACACGTCTATGAAAAATGAAACAGGAAAAAAAATACTCGTCTTCAAATATTATTTTATCTATTGAAATAAATATTAGCAAAATTCCTCAGTCGTTTTTTATCAATATATTATTATTTAATGTTTGAGCATTGAAAAAAATATGCTATATCAATAGAATATATGATTAAAATGTTGAAAAAAAATGTCATTACATCTTATGCTGTTTTTTTGTAGTATTTCAAATGAAAGTGAAAGGTCAAAGTTTTTGAATTATCAATATAATTTTTGGCTTCCGCTGAATCAATTGAAAAACATCTTTATATAATAGATTTATTTTTTTACTTTTTATTTATATTTTTTAAAGTCTTTTATAAAACGTTGTTTAAATTGTATTACCATTTATTTTAAATTAACGAAATTATTATACACATCACCTATGACATACATATCATTGATTTTTAGAATGGAAAAGGTCTCATAATTTACATTTCTAATTTATATTTATAAATAAATTTCTTTTATCCGAATGTCAATTTTAAGTGATTAGAATAAAAAATTGATATCTGAATTAAAAAAAAACTTGTTCGTTGAATAAAAGTCATAAATCAATAAATTGGTTACTATGCGATTTTTTTTTATTTTATTTCTCTCTCATATAAAAATGAAAATGTATCAATTTGTAAAATATTTTTATGTTTAATTAAGAATTTATTTTTGGAAAACATTTTCATATAAATGTCAGGAGTTTAATTGAATCTCGTATTAAAACATTCACATGATATTTTCGACAATGAAAACATTTTTAATTAGTACATTAATAATTTTATTATTAAAACAACAATAAGAAGTGTTTTATGAACGTTGTAAAAGCATAATATAATTGCTGATTTTTTTATGCATTATATATATAATATATGTCGAAAAAACAATAAGTAATTTAAAATATTAGTATAAAAAATTCAACTTGTTTAGTAAAATTTATTTGATATGTTTGGAAAATTAATTACTACAATATATAAACTATTGTTATTTAAATTGGATTATTTGAAATTTTCTCATGTTTAGTATAGAAAGTGGATTTTAGAATTTTACGTTCGTTACAAGGTTTTTTTTATAATAATAATAATTAATTACAAAATTAATTGTGTCACAAAAAGCATTTAGTTTTATTCATTTAAATTTATTTTAAATTTAGATCAACCATTATTTTACTTTACAAACTATTGCAATATTGCACATTATTTCTTCCGTATTTATTAATTACACTTTTTTATTCTCTATTAATTTTGACATTACGATGATTCAACGATATAGAAATTGTATTTCTACTTATTTAAATAATTCAGGTTTATATATTCAAATCCTTGATATGTATGTTTTTTTATTTCAATATATCGTCTTTATTCTAAATTAATAAAATGTATTTGTATTATTACATTGATTTATTAGTAGTAATACGTAATATACATATTATTATACTAAAATTTCATAAAATAATATAATTGCTCATTGAAAATCGTACTTTAGGGAAATCTACGTTTAACCATTGCGAAACGATTAACTTTTTCATAAATGTTTTTTATTGAATTTTCCGATTATTATACCAAAAAAAAAATGTCGGATACATTAAGGGAATATATACGTAAAATAAAATTTTCAAGAAAATATTTATATCTTTGTCGTTATATGGCGTACGTTAAAATTCGAAAATTTTCCTCCCTTATCGTCTCATATGCATTATTTATGAATATTTCATATAGAAAGCACACATCGGAGACGTTCAAAAATTGCTCAATCGGTTAGATAACAGACGAAATCTCGCTTTCTTCATAATACGGAAAATTTTCTCGAAGACGCACTGTTTTTCAACGCGCGATTGCGTAATATTAAGCCTAATCGCATAGTCGCCATTGTTGACATAATTAATTTCAGAATTACAATAAATTATGCACGATATATATTAAAAATTGTCACACGACGACAGTATTATTGTACAAAATGTACTTTTTTTCCTCTTTACTACGTTTCATAGTACAGTCAATGATCGTTTAATATGATGAGTATATATATATATATATTTTGTATAGTTATTTAATACAATTTTTTTGGAAAAATATATTGTAAAATTTTTGAAGTAAATAAATTTTATTGTATGCTGTTCATACTTTATATATAGTTTTTCTTCAATAGACATTAATCGGTTTTCGACTTACGACGGCTTTTTGTTTCAAAACTTTAGACGTAAGTCGATTTATATAGTAGACATGTATCTTATATAAGCAAAATATTAATTTTTCATTATTTTTATAAATATTATTTTTTCAAAAAAATATTAATTTTTTTTTCATCGTAAGTACAAATAGTCGTAACTCGAGAATCGACTGCACTTCATTAAATAATATGCTAATTCGTCACTAATCATTTACTAAATTCAATTTATTAATAACGATTTATATTTTAAAATATATTAAATATATATGAAAAATTTAAATTATAGAGTTGCGTCAAAACCGATTAATCGTTAAAGCGGTGTATGACTATACATTCTTTTTTTTTTTCATACAACGTCGGTCTCTAGCGTTCGTCATACGTGCCGAGTCGTTATTATTGCGTAAATAATAATATCTCGGGGAAAAAATCGAGAGTGTGAGAGAACAATTCCCATTATCCATTAGGAGTCGAAACGTGCGAAACGAGCTCGGAAAATTCAGAAAGGGAAATCAAGGGAAAACATTCCGTACTTCTTCGCGCATCGACTCTTATATATATATATATTTTCTTCCTACAACTTCTTCTCATTTTTCGACGTTCGACGACAATGACGCTTTTCTCTCATCTTCGTTTCGATTCGACATTTTCCGTCGTTTCTCGAGTCGATTTATTTTTCTTTTTTTTTTCTTTTCATGTAATGGTGCGTGATTTTGTGATGAACATTTCGAAGTTCGATCACGCGATTCTCATTTTTTTTTTTTGCTTTATCGCGCGACGATCTCTAGTCAGATGCGACGTCTCTCCATACATAATAATAATATCTGATCGCGGTTAATACGACGATTTTAACCGGCATTCCGACGATAAAGTGCGTTCAATGTTTAAAATCGAGCGTTCGTTTTTTTAATCCATTGCGGCTGTGAGAAAATTGAGCCGCGTTATCAATTATTATTCATTATTCAAATTACGTTTTATTGTTAAAATTTTATGGATGTAAAAAATATTTTATTTATATATATATATATATATATATATATATATATTTATTAAGTGTTTGATGTTAATATTTCGAAGCGTTAATAATTTGTATATTCAAAAAATTGGAATATCATTATATAAAATTAATCTTCTCGAATGGAATATCGCTTGTTATGTATTTACACCATTTTATAAATATAGATATATATTTTTTATTATTATTATGATAAAATTTAATTCCCAGAAAATATATTTTGAATATTATCGTCGAATGAAATTTGAATGATATTCTTAGATTATGTTATATTTATTGGAAAATTCAAGAGTAGTTCAATAAAAAATATACGAATAAATCATATTAATATTATATAGTAATAAACGATTAATATGAAAAATAAAATATTTTATTTACATTAAAAATTAGTCCGCACATTTATTTAATATTAAAAATGCACACACGCTAAATTATATAATAGAATCGATTATGCGTCAAACAAATAAATCAGATTAAAAATTAATCCGAACGAAGATTTCGTCCCGTTTTATAATTAATTAGGTTTCGTCGTAATTAACTCGATTGTAACCGTTGTGACGTTTAGCGTTACGACGTAGTAAATGCGCGCGTTAATTTCTATCCAGAAAGAAGAGAGAGAGAGATTGCGTCCGATAGATAGATAAAGATAGAAGGGCGAATAATAATATATATATATATATATATATATATATATACATATATAAAGAAAAGAAAAAGACACCCTTCGAAGGCGAATAAATAAAATATTCCGGACGGAATCTAATTTGCGAAAAAACCAGACACGGCTATCCATCTTGTTCGTGGAAAATTCCGTTTTGTCGTTTTCGTCGTGCTCTCTGGAGCGTTCGCGGCCTCTGCTATATCCGTCGTAATGGAATATGTCAATCTCGTTTATTGTAATGATGTTAGACGACGAGACGATTTCTATATATCATTCCGTTGGTGCTTGCCATTCACGTTTTCGACGTATCGTATTGCGAAACGATATGGAAATTATGCGGATCAAAGTCAATTTTTCTCACACTCTCCCACACAATATATCTAGGATGCATTCGGCACCTGTTAGTAGAATATGCGATATACGCGAAAAAATTATATAAATATATCTTGGTGGTGAATCTTTTTTTTTTTTTTTTTTTGTTATGTGCGCATACTAGAAAATTATAAATATTATTTATCGTATTACTGGTGTGCTAGCCTAAACATAACACACGCGGTCAAATGACTGTTTTAAAAATTTGATCTTTTTTTGTAAAAAAAAAAAAAAAAACACTATTGCATCGCCTTTTACTATTTTTGTAATATTAAAAACTTTTTAATGTATATATATTTTGTGAAAAATTCGGCACTGATCTTGCCAACGGTAACAGGTCTTTTGACCGTTTGAATATTTCTATATTCGTTAGATTTGTTGATCAAAGAAATTAATCCGTATTAAATTCAATTTGATAATAAATTATTCGTGCCATAAGTTTGCAACCGCTGTTATATTATATTTATAATATAATATATTCGGCGAGGCTACGCTTTATATATATATATTTTTTTTAATATGAAATTCAATATATTGTATATTAAAAATTATTGATGCTATGGCCTTTATTTTGTATCATCGAACGCTAATGAATTGTCTATTTTGGCGCCCACTTTTTATATTTTATTACTTGAAAGATAATCTGAATGTGTGTGTGTATAATAATAATAATTTTATTTTTATATTATGTTGAAAATTAATTGAAAAATTATAAAAATAATATTTAAAAGTTACGTGTATAGTTAACGATTTGATTTTTTACATATTAAAAATACTTTTCTATTATAATAATAATCTTCAGATTAAAATTTTTTATTTCAATAAATCGATTTTTTTTATATAAATATTGAAATCCTCTTTGTTATTTTATCCATTGCAAAAATATATATTTTTACAGTTCAACCGTTTCAAATCTCAATGCCATCGCTTTATATTTGATATATAGTACTTAACTATATACGATACGAGTTCAAGACTAAGGTTATATGTTTAAGAGCAGATTTTCAATACAGTAAATGCAGTCTAGACTGCGAAACTGTATTGAGATATAATAAGATATCAGACGATTCCTTTTTTTTCATATCATATATTTTAGAAAATATTGTTTGCTAACAACACAATTTTACTCTGTCAATATTGCATTTCTTGAAAACAACTTTATTCTATTATGAACTTTTATAAAATTACATATTTAAAGATATAACATTTTTATATTATATATATATATATATATATATATATATATATATATATATATATATATATATAATATTTTATATTTTACGATAGACTGATAAAGAATAGGCGGAACATAGTGGTCACTAATTATAAAGAAAATAAAGTTTATAAGGACCATATAACGTAATAAATGTCAATAATAATAATAATAAATAGATCGCAATATTTTGATAATATCTAAATAGAAGGCTTTGACGAATATAACGAGACATGCAAATAAAAAAATATTATATATTATTCTTTATTAAAAAATTTGACGCATTTTTGTAATTTTAATATTTTAAATTGAAACATCTATTTATATATAATTAAATAATAGAATAGATGAAAGATTCTAAGAATATTTTTGATTATCAAAATTAAGATCGAAAGCAGACTTAATTATATTTTAAGACACTCGTGTATTACGAATATTTTCTTTCTTTCATTTTTTTTTTTTTTTTTTTTTTGTAAGAAAGAAATTACATTATACCAATTTATTACAATGATTCGCGATAATCTCATCACTTAACCGCGCTGTTTCTGACGCGTTATTAATCAGTGTGCTATATATATATATATATATATATATATATATATATATATATATATATATATATATATATATATATAGCTTTTTTTCCATTCGCCCTTCTTTCAGGTCCTAAAGCGTCGAAATAATTATGCAATTAAGTGAATCCGTAACAGGATTTAATTAAGTCGATCGTTCGCGTTAATAACGATAATGGATTTATTGAATGCGTGCACGGATTCCCAGTTCCGGTTGCGGTTGTTTTTCCGCAATCTGGATTTATTTCCGTTCATCTGTTCCGTTTAATGGACGCTTCTACCCCATATATTATATTAAAGACGCGAAAGAGGTTTCACTATGCTTTCATATTTCGATCTTGACGCTGTTGAATTTTGGCTAATTGGCTTTTTGAAGGTTTATATACATATATATATATATATATATATATATATATATATATATATATATATATATATATATAGTTTTTGGGACCCTTTTCATACGAAGGATCGTTTGTTTTGCGGTCTATTGTCATCGGCGCGAAACCGGCTTTTAGTTCCATTATCAGCATCTGCGTATTCTTCTCGTCATATCGTCGTGTTTGCGATTTTCTCAGTTTATTTTCGCGAAAAACCCATTATCTTCGCTCCTTCTGATAATTGATGTGGAAAACACGCCGACGATGGCATACACACGAAATGCAAAATTAATTTTAATGGAACTCTTCCGTTTATTTATTCATTCATTCGTGTCGTTTATTTCATATATTCGATACGTAATATTGCGAATATTACGAATGATAATTCATTATATGATATTATGGTATTGAAATACGCAACGCTTTCGGTTTAAAATATACTATACACATAATAAATAACAAATTATTTATATATAAAAAAACACATTTTTACATTTACCTGATGAAGAAAATTAAATTTTCTTTTTTTTTCAAAAAAAAAAGGTACAGGATTACAGTTTGGTTCTGCAACTTCGAACGTAATAGTAAATTGAATTTTATACAAAAATAAATAATATAATATAATAGACACAATTTTAAATTGTTAAGTAAATAACTGCATATATAAATAATTGTGCATATAAGCATAATTCCGGATTACGGTTGATTATCTGAATAATCGATTGCAAAAGCGTGAAATCAATAGTACGAAGTGTGCAAGATTATATTAGATATACATGTGACGAAAACTATAAAAAAAAATTACATTAAATCCATTTCATCTAATATAAATATATTTATACTGTTGTCAAATAAAATAATATTTTTCATAAATATAAATTGTATACGTCACACAATACAAACATAAAATTTAATTATGTATATATATATAAGTAGTTATAATAGTAACAACCGCTATATTAACTATACATATATACAGCACATTCATAATATAACACTCATTATTTTCATTCGCGACCAAAAAAAAAACGCACATACATAGCACTGGAAAAACAAAAACATCATAGCTTTTCGCGTAAATACAACAAAAAAACCGTAAATCCATACACACACACACACACACATATATATATATATATATATATATATATATATATATATATATATATATACAGTCAGTTCTCGACTTACGACGGGGTTCAGTTCCACAACTTTGAACGTAAGTCGAAATGGTCGTAAGTCGAATTTCATACAAAAATGAATAATATAATATGATAGACATATATGTACCATATATATTATATAAGCAAATATAATGGCTTTTATTTCTGATTTTTAATTTTTAATTGTTATTATTTTAGTTGGTTAATTAAACAACTATATTCATAAATAAGTATATATATATATATATATATATATATATATATATATATATATATAAGCATTATTCTGGTTTATGGTCGATTATCATCTGAGCTACTGATATTCATTGCTGTCTTTTGAGATTTATCAACGAGTGTAGTAGTAGTGCTTTTTGTTTTTATAAACAAATCCAATTTTATTTGGACAATTTGTTTTTTCTTCTCGTTATAAATTTCATCGTAACAGGCAATTGCTTGGTGAATATTGCGTTATACCTTCAAAAATCTATCGTTGTCTGTCGAATCAATCGTCAATAATGTCAAAAATCGTCAGAAGCGTGCAAGATTATATTAGATATGTATGCGACGAAAACTATAAAAAAAATTGACACATTTTTTAGAAAAAAAATTATAAAATTTTTTCGTCGTAAGTGCGAATGGTCATAAGTCGAGGTGGTCGTAACTCGAGAACTGACTGTATATATATATATATATATATATATATAAAACATTACAGGGATGCTCAAATGTTGCCGTTTCATATATACATATATAAATATATATATATATATATATATATATATATATATATATATATATATATATATATATATATATATATATATATATATATATATTATTCCCGATTTAATATCCGAATATGAATCGCATCATTGCCGTGTGTTGGCCGGAAGCGCACATTGTAAACACATGTCGCGTTTGCGTTATTCCGTTTTAACTGCCCGCAACCATTCGCAAACGATTGCCGGACACGTGTAATTTGCCTAACATAATACTTATATAAATATATATATATATATATATATATATATATATATTAAAAGATCGTCTATGAACACTATTCGATTATATATATAGTATATATTTATATATATAAAATATGAATTGTTCAAAAATTACGGTGTATTAATTGTAAAATGATTTTTTACACACACACACACACACACACACACACACACATATATATATATATATATATATATATATATATATATATAATGATCCTTATAAATGAGGTGTTTAAAAGTAAACCGTTTTGCGCAAGGACAAAGGTTTTATCGATATCATGACAAAAATTTAACGATAAATAGAAAGTGTTCGATATATTGTGAATAAATTATTGTAACTTGACATTCTTTTTTCGAGTCAAGGTTGTTTGATTTATTTTAATTCGCTAGTGTTGATTTTATTTTAATTAATCATAAACGATATTAAAAATGATCGTTAAATTAAATATAGATGCTATTCACAAATAATTACAAATTAATAATGAATTTAATTTTGTAGTTTTATTAATATACGATAATTTTTGTATGTAAAATATACGATCTATTATTTTAAAAGTGAACCTGAAAAGACGATAATTCATTTATGAGAAAAAAAATTTCGACGTTAATGTTTTAAAAATAGTAATTTAATGCAAAAACAGAAAAAAAATTAAAAATGTAACTTCTTGAACGATTTTTATAATTATTAAACATTTTATTTAATAAAATAAAAATACTAGTCCGCAAATAAAATATAGAATCTATTTTTTTTTAATTTTAAAATTTAAATAATATTTTTCCGAATTTGTAATAATAATAATGTGAATAACAAAATTTCTAAGAATCTGATTCATCAAAATTTTAATTTCATATACAGAATCAACAAATTATATTTCTATGAATTTACTTTATTTTTAATCGGGGATTTATTAATAACAAAAAAAACAATAATGAACTCATATATACCTATTTTACATCAAAATTATATATATATATGTTTTTTAATTTTTTTTCTAAAATTTCATTATATTTTTTATTCTATTTTATTTAATTTATCTTAATTCAATTCAACCGAATCATCATGATTTACTATAACAGACAAGTTTAAATTGAATTTCACGGTTTTCAATATGCAGAATATTGTTCTTGTTACAATCTTATATATATATATATATAAATATATTTAGGTATAAATGTTTACATTACATTTTGAGAATACAGCACTGTATAACAGTATTGTCTTCGGGTCGATACTTTAAGGCTCTATTGAATACGTTGCAATTGCACCTACATTTTGCATACGACAAAGCCTCAAGTTTTCATTAGCCAATAACCGTCACGATGTCGAATATCACGATTTCCGCTAAATATACACCGGGAAAATAAACTTTTATGTTCTCGGTAGTGGTTTATAACTTTTTTCCTGATGAAAAGTGTGTCAATGTTCACGAACATTTTGTTTACTTCGTTAAATAAACATATTCCATATATGACAATGCGATCGTCGTTGTTCGTTTATGCAATATTCGTTTCGATCGAACGCTATTATTAAATGAAATATCTCATAATACTTAATAATATTCTTTTTTTTTCACATGTATATATATATATATATATATATATATATATATATATATATATATCTTTATTCAAGTTTTAACAATGCGTCATAAGTTTAATGTTTGTTTTCTTTAACCCCTTTTGTATAAAAGTTACCTAAAGTACCTATTGTGTTTTTATTGTATTATTCAAAAGGTTAGCTCGCGTGTCAATAGTTGAATGCGTTAGAAAATTCTGATTCGATATTTTTTTTTAAAAATGGTCAAATTTAATTATATTATCAAAATTATTTTCATTATATATATTCATAAAATTTTTAAAATTTACTTTTGTTAATGAAATTTTGTAATTTCATTCCGTTTTTATTGATCTTTTTAGGAATAATTAGGAATACTCATTTTGCTATACTTAATAATTAAACTAACGTAACTGAAATTCCGGTTTGAAAAGTAATGAATCAATTTGCAAGTTATCTTAGTGCATTAAACTTAAATTTTCATTTTGTATAGTGTTCTAAATAGTATAAAATTCATATTGCAAAAATATAAAACTGTATAAAATACAATTGGAGAAATAGAATATATAAAATATATATTATATATAAAATAATTGAAATGTTCTATCCAATACACTGTATTTATAATTATTGATTTAAATGTGCTAATTATATGTTATATTTAATTACATAGTTTTTATTTTTTTATATAATATCCTAGATGTATATAATTATTATTCATGAAATTTAATTTACGTTTACTGTTTTTTTTATCAATTTATTTTGTTCACTTTATGTAAAATCTTATGATATAATAGAACTGATGATTTAATTCATGCTATTCAAAGAAGGCAGATTTGAATTCTAGAAGCTAGATTTTTATATCTGGTTCATTTAAACGGATTGTCCGTAATATATTTATAAAGAGTTCTCAGGCTTTCAGAATATATAATTTGTGATAGAATGAACGGTTCGAAGAAACTAGTAGTCAAAGAAGCTATTAAGTTGTCATGTAAAAAGGAGATCTTCAATAATGATCTATACAAGAATCCGATAGGTCTTATTATAGCTGCACTTAGTCAGTTAGCAGAAAATTAAGATAAAGAATGTGATCTTATTTTTAGTGTTGAAAACGAAAAAAAAAAATCATAATATATGTAATTTTCGTATCAAAAATGTGCAATAATCGACACGCGTAATATCTATTGAGTCATTTCGAATGTTAAAATGCGGAACGCGCTCTTTTACATTCGGATCATTGGCGTAATCATTGTTTGATCATAGTTCCTTTGTGCACTGTGAACGTGTGAGAAAAATTGTAATATTATTATATAGCGAATATATACGTTTTATATATATATATTTGAAAACGATGAATCGTCACTTTTACTATATATATATATATATATATATATATATATATATATATATATATATATATATATATATATATATATATATGCGTCGTTCACGCGATTGATTCCGGTTCAACTCCCCGTTGAATAAATTTCTTATATGTTCTTCTTCTTGTTGCCGGTAAAAGGCGGACTTTTTGAATTATGGCGCGCATCTCTCTATATAATTTTTAAACGGAAATGTAAAACGAATCGTACAAAGGACATATATTTTCACAAAAATGAAATCGACTAAATATGAAACTTTTACGCTTATTAAAGTTTAAAATATTTTATATGCGATATATATATATATATATATATATATATATATATATATATATATATATATATATATATATTAATATGTTAACATATTTATTCCTCGATTTGAAATATTTTATGAAATCGATCGCGTAATTTAAAATTAGAAAATTAGCAATTTATGATCCTTTTTTTATGCTAGCACCATTTACTGGAGATTATTTTTTAAAAAGTTTCTCTCAACATGACCAAAGTATACATAAAAGTCTCCTTATTTTTTTTTAGTACATGTTATGAATATAACTTCCTTCATATTCAGTCTCTTTTAATTACTTTCATATTCATAGGACTTGTTGAATTTATGAAATTTTAAAAATTCATCTTTTCATCCACATTTCAAAAGATATCAATTAATTCTTCTTTATATAAATACACTTATTAATAATTAACGTATATTTTAGATAAAATTTTTAAATATTTGCGTCAGTTTTATTTATATATATACATATTTTTTATGACAAAAATATTCCGTTAAATGAATTCAATGTTTATAGCTAATAACATGAAGATATAATGGATTGACTATAAAATAAAATTACAGGATGCTAGTGTAAGATCAAATAACGGCACTATTCCGACTAAAACGTTACGTATGATTATCTTAATTATATGCATTTAATTTATATGAATAGTTGACTTTTAATAATACGCGTTCTTCTACGACACCATTGAAACAATTATGATTGTAACTAAAAAATAATAATAATACCTTTTTTTTAATATTTTGATAAAAAAAAATTATAATCATTTGTAATTACGATAATTTTTATAATAATGTGTACGAAGGTTGACTTTGAGCTGAAAACTCAGTTTTGTATTATAAAATTTTATATTAAATCAGTGAAAATGAGAATTCGGCCCATATATAGTTGTCATATCGTTGATTTATATTTTTAATATATAAAGAAAAACTTTCTATTTGATATTTGATATTCATATAATACATGAAATTTAATAACAAAAAAAAATTGAACATTTTCTACTGTAATTTTTCATAATGAAAAAGATCGTTATTTTTTTTTTGGAAATAAAAAAAAACCGAAATAGTAATGAAATACAACACACTCAAGTGTTTTAAATGCGATTAAGTGTTGCAATAAATATTTTTATTTATTAAACAAAAGGATTATCAAAATATAAAGCGATAAAATCACCGCAACGGATGTAATAAATTCATAATAATGCAAAAAAAATATCACTAACGTGATCGTTCGTTAATTTTTACGGGAGAAAAAAATAACGAATAATTTATGCGGTAACCTTATCGTTATATATAATATATATATTTTTATTCTATAACAAATATAATATAATATTAATTTATTTTTAATGAACCGATGAAAATGTGCAGAGGTTATTTTAAATTATATACTGAAAAATCGCATATGCATTCTCGATATATCGATAATTTCACTATATAATACAATATTTATATGACGTCGTATCGCATAATTATTTATTCATGCACATAATAAGTTTAATAAATATAAATTTTATGCGCATTTATGCGATTTTAATGCATTTTTCGATATGTTATATACATTTTGTGACTTGTTTTTATTTTTTTATTAAGTGCCCGATGAATTTTATCGCGGTCGTGCAAATTTATCAAACGATTTGTCAAACGGTGTTATTTTTCATACTGTGGCGTTTATGGCATAATTTTGTATGTGAAACATAATAGTTTCACGAAAATAAAAATAATAATAAAAAAAAACGTTAAAATGAATCGTTTTAATATTCGCAATTATTCGCGGTTTAACGATCTCGTTCTATGTTATTATTATATTATGCATACAATACGATGTTTAAAAAATAACGGATTTTTTTTTCTTCAAAATATATTATTATTCCTTTTAATGTATTTATTTCAATCTCTAAAACGTTTCTGAAACTCGATCTTTGAGATAATTTTAAAGCGATGACTCTTCAAAGTTCTCTTTATTTTACCACTTTATTATATGCATGGGGCTATGTCCGGCGAACATGGAGGCTGGAGTATCATTACAATATTATTTAAAAATGCTGGAGTATCATTACATATCTTTTAAAAGTCAATAGGTTTAATATTCATAACGATTGAATATCTCGTGTCCCACTGTGATTATTGTGTTAATTAGTTTAAACTCGCTATTCTAGTAAAGTTTTTGAATATGTTTGTTATATATTTTTGGTGATTTTTATCTAGTATTTGATAAACGTCGTTATTTTTCATATCAGATATTTTATTTATTGCAGTAGACTTTGAAAATTTAAAATGAAATCTACTTCGTTAATATTCATGTCACTTTGTTTATAAAACGATTTTATTAAGCTTATTAAAGTTAATACGGATTTTATAAATTATAAATTAATCGCGTATTCGTTGAAATAATTCATTAACATGCAAATTAAATAGAACACATCGCTTTATTATATATGAAAATAAGAAAATGAAGTAGCTAACCATATATACTAATATAATTATGTTAATTTCAAAAGTTTGTATCAAATGAAGTTATTTTCATTTGATCGCAAGAATCATAAGTGATTTAACTGAAAGCGAAATTCGATTTTGCGTAAAAGCTAAACTGTTTTAGTTCTTAATGTAATAATATATTATGCAAAATGTTTTCGATTAATACGTATTTTTTAAACAAAGTAATTTCATTACACAATTCATTCATTAAGAGATAAAACATTCCTTTTATATATCAAAAAAAAAAATATTATTTTAATTTTTGTTCATAAAAATGTAATAATTACAATTAAGAACATTATTACTTTTAGTATTTTATTTTGGAAAGCTATTTTAATTTATGAAATTTTAAATTTTGATCACTATTATATGTATTATATAAAGTTAAGAATCTTAATTTGATGTATAGATAATATTAAATTATATTTTGTTGTTATTATTTTGAAAAAAAAATATTTTAAATTTATGGCTTTATTTAATCAATACAATCAAATTATAATAATAATAATATTTGTTAGCGATCTGCACATAAAAATGATTCGATATCGTTGTATTATTGTAAAAATGAAATAAATATACATTTTTAATATATTAGAAATCAAATGGAAATTTAATATAAAAAATAAAATATTAAGTATTCGAAAATATTCTATATTTAAAACGTCGATTATTAAAAGCGTTATACATTTCGTCACGCACAATATTCGCAAATCGCCGCCTTTAATTGCACATTGCGTACATTTTAATTGTTCATCGGCGAATTTCCCACGTAATTCCACGGCCAAATTGAGTGATATAACTTTTCCACACACACACATATATATATGTGTGTGTGTGTGTGTAATAAAAAAAAATATCGAACATCTGCCAGGTGGATGGGCGAGATTCGAAGTCAATAGCGGTTGCTAAGCTGAAGGAATTAACGGTAACGACCGGTCGGTCTGCCGACTCGTTTGTTCTCTTCGGAACCACACGTGGTACAGTGGGTCCCGTTTTGTACCTATTTTATTTGTATATATAATGCCAAAAACAGAGGTCTCCGAATGCCGTTAATCCGTCTGTACCTGCTCTAAGATAATACCGATGAGAAGGGCTACTATTGATCGGAACAAATATTTTTAATTTTTTTTTTACGATACTTATATATATCATTGTGATATCCGTATTTATATATTGAGGTTTCGTTGGTCTCGTATTAAATTTTGGACAATAACCTATAACGAGAGGCTTTACAGGCCATAAAGGTTCTCGGGTGCTCTAACGAGTTTAAAGGCACTGACCTTTTATTTTACGGCATCGTATCGTATCTTTGAATTACTTCTTCTTCTTTTTTTTTTTTTAACATTGTTAGAAGATCCTATCTGGGGTCTTCCTATAACAGATTCTTTCGGTCTTAATTTCGATACTTTTTTTTTGCGGTGAAGAAGTTTTGTAGAAACCAGACACGTGTGGAAAATTAGAAACAGACTATTGTTGATATATATACTGATTGTTATTGTATTTTTCTTTTCTTCTCAATATTTATGATTTTAATTACACTAATATTTTTTTTTCTAAATATATAGTAAACGTTGAATGATTGTTAATTTGTTTATATACATGATAAAGTTTTCTGAAAATATAATATTAAATAAATTGCAATATTTTTAAATATTAATATTCAACATATTTTTAATTAATATACGTATATAAACTATTATTAAAATAATTATACAACACATTATATGTATGTATATCGTTTAATAACAATTTTATAATACTAAAGGGAATGATTTGTTATTTAATTACATCCTATTATCTCATAATATGATACCTTCAAAATATAAAATTAAATATACGTAGCATATATATTTAATCGTGGAATTATGTGTGTGTAGTAAATATTGTTTATTGTGATTGCACTTGTAAACATTTCCAAGAATCATGCGTACAAATAACATGCGAAAACTATTAAAAAATATTTTAAATGCCACATATTCATATATTATTATATATATGAATCGATTTCACTTAAATTATGTAAATGGCGATATTAAAAGAAACCGAATTGGATATATTCAGAGTTCCCAATGGATTTGAACTTTCGTTTTATTACAATGACTTATAACGGCTGGATATTGCCTTAATGACAGTATGATAAATCGTCCTTTTTTTTCGAGATCAAGCTTTGTGCAGATATATCATTTGCGCTTTCACGATCACACATATATATATATGTGTGTGTGTTGGAAGTTTTCCGATACTCGTTAGATAAATTCTCTAGGGACCTTGAGATAAAGGCTTTTCGGCTTCATCACGTGTTTACTTCGGGAAAAAGGGGGGTTCGCTTTTTAGACTTAATTCCGCGGCAGAGAAACGTTTCGTCGCTCCTTCGTTACCGCTTCGTTGAAAAACGGATTTCTCCCAATTATTTTCCTGGAATTAGTCTGAAGGCTCTTTCGACGTTTAACGACGTTCTCCAAGGGATGCATTCAAAATTGTGTAGTTCTGCTCGTTTGTGCGCGAGGAACGTTCGAACGTTGCTTGCGATAACGGCGAATCTCAAAGTTTTAATATTTCGAATTTTATTATCACAAGAAAAAAAAATATTTTTCAATATATTAAAAATAATAGAAAAAAAAGTATTCTTTATTATTTTTATCTTTACGCCGTATCGAAATTGTGATCTTGAGATTAATCTATAGATAGAAATATCGAGCGTTTCAATAGATTAGATATGTTTTTTTTTTCACTGTACAAAAATGATAATGCAAAACTGAAGTTAGTTAAAATACGACGGATATTATATTTAAATATAGAAATTCCTCAGTCATTCATCATATTCTATATTATGTCGAAATGACATTTCATCAAGGATACAAATTCGACACGGGCAAAATTACTGAATCGTATGCGATCTATATAAATGCATATAAGTGAAACGTTCGTCAATAAAGTTTAAATATTGTAATTTAAAATTAATATTTTTTCATAAAAAAATACGTTTTATAAATTGGTAATAACTTTACATAATAAATATTTATTTGAATATTATATATAATATGTACAGATTTAATTAATGCATAATGCATTATTATGTACATTTACTATCTAAATAAATTCATAAAATTACAATTTTATTATTTTTTATTTATTAAAAGGAATTTAATGATGATAATATTTGTATAATAATTTACATATAAATTATTATATTTTCTAAAATATGAATATTATTTATAAAATTTATATATATTTTGACAGAAATCAAAATATCCACTTCCATAAATTGAATATATTAAAAATAATTACAGTCTGAATAATATAATACATCTAGTATTCCTCAATATATAATCTATATTTTACTTAAATCTCTTTAGTATGATACAACATTTAATATTAATTAATGTTATACTAATCGCATTCAACTGTATATGTTAAAATTAAAAATAGCAAATTCTCAAGTTACGACTTAAGAAAAAAATCATATATTTTTTTTAAATGTATCAATTTCTTATAGTTTTCGTCACATATATATTTCACATGCTTTTGACGATTGATTTCACACTTCTGCAATCGATTTTTCAGATGATAATAGTCCACAAGCCAGAATAATATTTATGTATACTTAATTAACGAAATAAAAATTGAAAATTAGGAATAAAAACAATTATATTTGCTTGTATAATATATATGTATATCTATTATATTATATTATTTATTTTTCGATGAAATTCGACTTACGACAATTTCGCCTTACGTCCAATGTTGCGAAACTCAACCCTGTCATAAATCTAGAATTGACTATTTATATATAAAGTTACTGTTTAGCGCCACCTTTACATATATATAAGTATAGAATACTTTCGTTAACTATATTTTTAACACATTAATTAATTATTTAAATATTTAATTAGCATATTTTTTTAATATCATGACAAAACAAAAAGATAATAAAAATTGTATATATAATATTAAATCTATTTATATATAGTAAACTGTATTAATAATAAAATACATATTAAATTGAATACTTCCATAACGGTTACAATAATAAAATATTTTATGATGAATATATATCGATAATATATTTTATTATTTATATATATATATTTATAATCATACAATTGTAATTATATATATATATGTGTGTGTAAATAAAAATATATTAATTATTATTAGAACGCATACAGACGATGGAAGTATTCGAACGCAATCGGTTTTTGCTATGTGAATCTTCCAAGTCGGCTGTCAGTCGGTGTTGGGCCTTTGGGCCGTTCGGTTCAACGTCGCTCGTTATACGTCGTTCGTTCACATTTTCTTCGTATATAACGAGCACTCGTAATATCGGTTTTTTTCTTTTTTTTATTTTGACGTTTCGCTACATAAACGACAAAACTAAAGGTGGAACATTACGAGCAATAAGGGCGAACTGGCAAGACGAAAATTTATTATTTTTACCAGTTTTTCATTATAATAATAATCGTAATAAACTATAATAAATTCGATGTGAAAATTTATAGAATTTTATCCTATTTATTATTATTATACAGTAAAATAAAAACGTACGAAAATATAAATAGTGCTTATATGTATATATATCAGTGATTATATATTTTTATTATATGTGTTGTATTATTATATTACAATTGTTTTAAATCGGTTTATTTAATATAATACTCGTTTGTGTACTGTGTAAAAATAAAAATATCTACATATCTTTTTCTGCTGTAATATCAGATCATCTTTTATATATAAGGTATATACAATTTATACATATATTGAAAATTTAATTTTTCTATATTATCAAATTACGCATACCATGCACGTTTATAGTTTTACTAGTGTTATATTTCAACTGGTATCCACTTTTTTTTGTATAAATAATACGCATTGAATGCGGAAAAAGACTACCGTGACAGCATTCTTATAGATATTCAATTTATTGCGGTTCGTTTTATAAGTAGAGAATATATAAAAAAAATCGCTTTATCTATATGAAATATAATAAAAGTAGGCTAACCACTGTAATTTATCTTATACGTTGTATGGATTTTGTTGATTAGATAATTTCGCTCAAATGTATAATAAATTATTTTTTTGGGTATATTTCACGTAGATACGGTTAGTTTGTTATGATTTTATGTAAATATTTATGTAGATTTTATCATAAAGGGGAACGGAAACCTTTCGTGATTCATGAAATATTATAATAGTCTAAACAAATCTCATTTGCACATTTTATAAATATTAGACAATTTCCATTAAAATTTATACGTGTGTTCCTTATTTTGATGTATTATAATTATTTTATAATTGTATATAATCCATCATTTGTAATATTTATTAAGTATTCTAAATAAAATGAAATTTTAAAATAAAGAAAGGGATATGATTCCATAAAAGTGTCTCATAATACAAAAGAAAGGTCAAGTTCACAGAAAGTCATATTTTAGTTAACATTTTGCAATATATTGGAAAATGTTGGATTTATTTTTTAAAAACTATTTGTTTCAACTGTAATATTAGAAATATAATGTTATCCATGTATTTTTCATGTTCTATAAAATAATTAATTCCTGTTCGTTCCTTTGTTCGCATGTGACCCATATTTTAATTGAATATGCAGCATAATTATAGTAATACAAATAGAAGAGTATAAAAATTCCTGCATAAATCTTTTTTTATAAAATTTTAATATGTTTTATGTAAATTTTTAATAACATTTTAATTGTATTACATGGTTTTAGTTTGAAATTTAATAAATTAAAAAAAAATTTTCTTATTAAACAATACATTTTTATGGTTTTTATTTAAAAAAAAAATCACATTCGAACAAAAGTAAAAGTATAAATCTAATGATTCAGCTTCAGATGTTTATATGGTAATTACAATTTTTAACGGAACACTAATATTAGCGCAATGAAATTTCTTAATAATGATAAACATTGTTTATTTATCGATTCGATTTTAATGCGATCATAATAAGCGGCGCCCAGTGCGAACGGTTTATAAGGTGTTAATTGATCGGTTCAAGCGCAAGGTCGAGTTCGTTGCACCTTCCGCATATCCGTTCGAATTCTTCTTCAGCATTTCTTTTTTCTTCGGCGCTTTTATATAAAGAATCGTTCACACGGGATCAAAATGAAGTCCGAATGAAAAGAAGAAGTATATATATATATATACAAAAAAGTGTAATAATAATGGTAAAATACCAGTTTGCTTTACGGTTCGGCGAACATATGAGTACTGAGGGGAATTTAATATTATATATATATATTTTTTTTTCATTATTCAACGGCTTATGTCTAGATGATTCTTCTTGTTTTTCGGTTCGCAATGGCGAATCGTGGGAGATTAAAAGGTCACAAGGTGATGAATACGAAGACGATGACGATCATCATGGTGAAAGTGGACTGTCTGGATTTTATGGAATGTCCGCATCTTCTTGCACACAGGGCCAATTTGCTTTCAATATGAATCAAATAACACGGCTCATCATCAGGATATATATATATATATATATATATATATATATATATATATATATAATTTTCATTTTAATAATTGCCCTTTTATCATTAGTATGACGGTCAAAATGTGATATATATATTTTGGCTATATTATATATCAATACATGTATATATGAAGAAAAATGCTATATCATCTTGAAATTGCCTCCCAGTAGGGTGCTTGCATCATGTTGAGAAACATTGCTCAAAATGAAGCCTCGGATTCATCTTCGTATTGAGTTGATGTTTATCAATATTTTTGTAATTTTTCATTACACATACATTTTTATAATATATTCGTATAGCAAAGTTCACAAAACACATACGTAATTTATGTTTTTAAAATTATTTAAAAAAAGTTTTAATATATAAAATTTATATTGAATAAAAAAATATGTGGATAGTATAAAAATCATATTGTTAGCATATTGTATTAAATTTTACACAACCAATTGTTCTATTTATTGATATATTTTTTATTGAAAATATATTAGTTATATTATTACGTTTGATTAGTTGGAATTGGGTTATTGTCGTCGTTTGTTATTGCTGATGCAATTCAATATTGAGAGCTTGATGTAATTGTAAAATAAAATATATTTATATGTGTTATAAGTAAGTTGGCATTTAATATATATATATATATATATATATATATATATATATATATATATATATATATATATATATATATATATATATAACTGGTTTCTGGTCTTATGGCAAGTTCTGTTTTTTGTCAAAGCGTGTTTTTATTTATTTTGTTTGACATATAAAATTTAATATTAAAATACGCATATATTATATAACGCACATTATAAAACGAACGCCTATATAATTTTATTTGTATATGAATTTTTATATGTTTTTTGAAAAAATGTTGAGATTGCGAATAATTATTGTGTTCTGATTATTTATATACACAGGTGAATTGTAAATTATTTATATATTTAAACATATAAAATATAATATATATATAATGGTTTATTAATAAAGAAAGTAATCGTTATCTTAGCATTTTCTTCGTTCATTTAGAATTCAAATATTGTTTTAAAATGACGAATTTCTGTTCTATTGATATAATTATTATAGAATAAGTAAATAAAAATGAATAATTAAATTATTTTTTTTTCATGTGATTAAAATGTTTTTGAGTAATTCTGCATTTTTATAATTTCCAGACGATCGTGTCAATTGTTCATTTAGACGCATGAAACCGTTATTTTTCCACATATATTTATTCTATATTTTCATTTAATATACGTAATCGCGTATTTATATTGCTAATTTTCGCAATTACCAGTATTTTTCGTATTGCCATTGAATAATTGTATTTGTCCCGTGATGATGACGCCATTATTTTTATTTCATTTTTTTTTCGGTTAATATTTAATTAACGGTATAATCGTATATGCATGCAAATTTCGACATTATAACAATAATAATAATAATAATAACGATAATAATAAATATAATAATTTGCTACGTTTAAATGATCGTTCAATATTCAAACGGCGTACAGTCTTTAAATGCCTAGCGTTTCATTTATAACTATTAAGTATTAAATAGCTGTATTTTAACGGTTCGTTTATCCCAAAATGTTAATTGCAGGACTGTTTATTATAATCAAGCGAAATGACAGAGAAATAGAAGGCATTTGTGACATTTTAAAGCGGCACATAGCGTTTTTGACATGTACCGAATATTTTTCATTCTGTTAATTGAAAATTCATTGGATCTTGTGGGAATTCCTTTTCGTAATATGCATACATTAATAATTAATTATAATAATTATGTTAATACGGTTTAATTCGGTTAAATATTTATCTTGCTTTTTATTTTTTTTCCTTTATAATTTCTACGTATAAATTAATCATTTTTCAATATTCGACAAATATAAAAAAATCATAAACCTAGTATTAAAATTGTCAAATTTGATATGAAACTGTCTAATTTCGACAAAAGCTTAGTAGAATCGTCAAATTTATATCTAGCATTCAAAAAATATTTCATATATTTATTGTAATGGATTTTATCTATGAATGATATTTAAATAAATTATCTATCAATTATTTTGATATCTTGATAATTATTATAATTCTTTAAAAATATAATATTATACTTTTTAACCTAATAATTATATGTAGGTATATAAAAAATATTTTTTATCTAATTGTTGATAATGATAAATGATTTTTAATGCGTCTAGTCGCGTTAATAGTGTTGCTATAAGATATTATTTAATTTTAAGATGTATATAAAATAGTTATATAAATCTCAGCTTAAATTCTTGGAATTTTATTCTACTAATAGCTTTTAATTTATCGAGAATTATATTAATGTTATGAACGCAAAAAAAATGATTTATTTAAAATTTAATGATTTACAGAAAAAAATATATTTAAAAATAATTATGTTTGCAAAAGGTTGTTACATCTAATTATATATCGTTCATACATTTCAAACGATATTATCTTAAGAAAAAAATATGCAAATATACCCTCTGCGTTTCAGTTTATTCACATGTTTATATATATATATATATATATATATATATATATATATATATATATATATATATATATATATATATATATATATATATAGAAGCGTAATGTACGATGAAAGACATTGATCTTAACGAGTAAACGAAGTCTGCTTTTTGTCGATTCAGGCTAAGTAGATTTTCCAATTTTCTTTCGACTTCTTCTTTTCCTCTAATTCAATATTCACGGATGTCTACACATTTTGAAATGAGCTGAAAAAAAGTCTTTCAACAAATTATTTACTTTTGTACGGAAAAATAATAATAAAAAAAAACACACGCGCGCGCGCGCAACAAACACGAAAAGGAAAGATCGTACGTCCATTTTTCTTTTTTTTCCGTTTTGCGCTCTAAAAAAATTCTAAATTCGGCTATTTTCTTAGTTTTAGATTATCAGAGTTTCCTTTCTTTGATGTCGATTTTCTGCCCGTTTTTTTTTCTTATTCTCTGCTTGTCCTTTTTACCATATTTTTTTTTCAAGTTCAAACGTAAGCAGCGTTACGGAAAGATAATATTGTTTTTATGTTAATTTAACGACGGGGGTGCATAAACTTACCGTGAGACAAAATCTTTTCATGTAAAACGATTTCGAGTTTATTTTTTTTTATTCAATTTTTTTTTTTTGAGTTTCTCCGTATTTTTACATATATTCACGTTAAATCTTAGAATTATTCGATTCGTCTTAATTAAATCGCCGTGAAAATCTATTCGCGCGCACGAAAAACACGTCTCGTATTTATCGTTTCGTAAAAAGGAAAAATCTCGCGAACGCACTTTTCCATTTGAAGGGGAGGGTGGGAGGAAGGAAAAAGCTGGGGAAAAAAATGAAAATAAATAAACGTAACGGGGAACGGGAAGCAAAATAAAAAAATATTCTCCGAAAACGAGATCGTAAAATCCTCTGCGATTCGGACGAATCAAACGTAACGCGGAACGATTTATTTTAAATGGGAAAAATCTAGTGAAAAACGAATGTGTCGTTTCGTCATAAGCTTTCGATTTAACTTTCAGATTTTGCTGACAGTTTCGTTATTTCTCTTTTTATTGCGAACATATATTTATATGCTCCTATATATATGTGGGAGAAAAAAAATATATAAATTTTATCCGTTTACAATGATATTGTTATTTTTAATCTCAACCAATTTTTATTTGGAATTACATAATTATTAATTCATAAAATATATCAATATGTAATTTAAAAATTACTCACAATTTTTACGTAATATTTTTCTAATTCTAATATATTTTTTTACAAAGCAATGTTTGATTTGACGAAATTTTAAAATTATATTTTTAATACCTAATTTAAATATCACAGAAATTTACAATTTTTTTTTGTAATTATCATTGTTTTTTTATGAATGATTATTTTTTATCAGTTATCAACTAAAAAAATCTTTTTAAAAGGTGAAAGAGATACAATTATAAAGTACAATATTTATTACGAAAGTCGATTATGCAAATGATGAACACCTGACTATAATTATATAAAAATTGTATTTTACTGATAAATAAAGTGGATATTATTTATAAATTTAACTATATTTAATCTACTTTTTACTATTATCGCACGAATATTTGAAATCTTGTTAAATATATATATATATATATATATATATATATATATATATATATATATATATATATTGTTAGTTAAATCCGCGATACTAGCAATTATTAGCTCATCTAACAAATAAAATATTCGAACGTAACAATTCCGGTTTTATATTAAATGTAAATTTTGAACAAATCGAGAACTACCTGTATTGATGGAATTAATGAGTTTTAAATTGTTACATTCGTGTAATTTGTGTTGCAATCGTGCGTAACGTTTATTAATGATTGAATCATCTACTTTTAATGACCGTCGAGGGTGCAAAAAGGTACACAAAATTGAATTTTAATTAATGTTTCATTTCTGTACTTCTGTAATCTTTTTATTACACATATCGAAAAACAGCGTATTATATATATATATATATATATATATATATATATATATATATATATATATATATATATTATGTATTATGTTTTTCATATATATTAAAATTAAAATTTATAAGGGATTTTCATTCAGGATATATATTTTTTTACACTCAAATATGTGTGTTACCGTAAGATTGTTATAGAAAATTTTCATGTTTTATAACCTTATTCTATGTTCTACTATTCATTTAATATTTTATTTAAGATCCATTTTTATTCAAAATTAATTAGAAAATTATTATTAATTACTCTGTTAGTTTTTTTTTTTTAATAAATCAGTATTTTAAACTTTACCGTTGACTATATAACAGGTATATAATATGACGTTATAAATTAGTTTATGCTTCGTTTTAATACTAAATAATATATTTTTAAAGCAAAGGATGTAGTAAAATCTATGTCCGGTCAACTGGTCAATTTTCTGTTAACGACTTGGATACTCAATTTCACATTACCGTATTTTTACCGACTGCGTCGTCGTCTACTTCTTCGATTTCTTCCGACATCTTCGGATCTACGTCCTCTTCCAACGCCTCGTCACCGACGGCGTTTCTTCTTCTTTTCATTATTATTATTATTATTATTCTTTCTTTTTTTTTTCATTCGTCTTCTTTTTTCCCGTCTAACGGGCGATAATTCTTCTCGAGGCGGTTTCCTGCTTCAATTTCTCGCTTCATTACCGACACCGCCGCTAATTATGGAAGACGCGAAGATCCGTTTTTAGTATTATAAACCGAGTCAATTCTGCGATTATTACTATCGAGACGGTAGTCAAACCGGCGTAAAACCGGCATTCGATCATTACCGGTCGTCGTTAATTTCGTTTCGATCGTTTTTTTTTCTTCTAGACTTTATTTTTATTTTTACCGTCTTCCGCGATAAATATTCACGGTGAAATCTGCCTCTTCCGCAGTTTTATAATTCGCATAAATTTTATGCATGCACCCGTCATATATATATATATATATATATATATATATATATATATATATATATATATATATGCGTTCTTTCTTTTTATGATTCTTCTATACGAGAAATCGAATGAGTTTTATGTACGAGTTAAACTTGTATTAGGTTGTAAAATGGAAATTTAGTAACAATGTCGTTACGTTTTTTTCTTTTTTTCTTTTTTTTTTTGCTACGGCTGCGTTATGATTCGTAAAATAGAGAGGGTCTGAATTTTTCCTTTTTTTTTTTCAGTATGACGTTTTTCTTTTTATTTCAAATTCTACATATTGTAATTTATGAAACGTTGCGAACGAAAGTACGTATTAAATTCACGAAAGCGAATGTTTTCTTTTATTATCATATGCGTTTGTTTACTTTTATTGGAATCGATTTTACTACGGCGTGTGGTTTTTACGTTTGATCGTAAATCCTCGATATCTATATAGTATTCTTATTTAGTATATATTATTAGTAAATTTTGATTTTAAGTTTGCGATATTATCGATTTTTTTTATATGTTCTAACGTATTTTAATGTCAAATCTTTAATTTATTACAATAGATGATTTATTTGTTTTAATGATTAAATTTAGATATATATTAAATAGTCAATCGTATATTAAATTAATTTTTATGAAATATATATATATGAAAAAATGATTATAACATTGAAAATTAAATTTTATATTTAAGTATATATTTATAACGTGGTCAAAATAATCGACGGATGATATGATATATGCATGATTTGTGCATCCTTTTACCATAATTGTTTTCTTTTCTTTTATATTCATAAATATAAAAAATAAATTTGGCAATTGCAACAATGCTTAACATTGTTTATAATATGTAAATAATATTTTAAAAGGAATTTATTTATCGACCGCGCGGTCAAATTTAAATTTAAAGATGGAAACGACGTTATGAAGCGTGACCTTAAATATTTGAGCACCACGGTATTTTTTTTTTTAATGAATATTTCGAGTATCACGGCTTGGAATATTTATATTCGTGACATAAAATGCAAATTTTGCCCAATAATGATGCTTCACATGCGTAGAATGTACGACGCGCCGAATGAAAATTAATGAACCAGTGAAAGGATTCATTTCTTTCCTTTTATTCATATATTATATATATATTTATATATTGTTTAGTCTTTGTTTTGTAATTATTGAAGATTTTTTTTTCATATTAAAGAAAAATAAGTGTGTCATGCGTAAAGCGTAGCAAACCGCAAATGTCATTTGCAGTAAAAATTAAAATTACAAGCGACTTTCTAAACGTTGTAAAAATATTTATTCGTGCGGTTTTATCATGATTTATGGTATATCGATGATACACTTTTATATTATCATTTTTTCATAATTAGAACTTTTCATACTTATTTATTAATAAAATTTATATATTTTTATGATATAAATATAAAAATCCACGATAGCATATATTTTCATCACTAATTAGCGATTTTTATATTATTTCGAGTTGACTCATTTGCTATGTATGTATAATAACCTTTATGTTTACTTGACATGTCACTTGGATTACGTAATAGAAAAGTTAAATTTGAATCTTATAATATTCATTTTATATCATGAAATAATAATTTCAGTTATTTTAGGTTCAAAAACGTTGAATTAAATATTATCGCGTTTAATATTATTAAGATTTTGTGCATTTAACTTTTTCAATTGTAATATACAAGTAAAGTAGAATTTCTTCCAATTTAATATTATATGAAGTTCTTATACTTTCTATTCAGAAATACATTTTTCAATATATATCACTTTACAATATCTTATTTATGTTTGATTTAATATTTTTCTGAATATTTAAGTTTGTTATGCAAACTTTATAATATCAATAGTATTGTGTATTATTATACAAAGAGTTGGACAAACATAGTATTTTGCAATATTTTTATATTTATTATTTAACATTACAGTTCTTATTTCTCATAGATGTGAAGTTAAATTTATTATATAAATATTCAATTGCATGCGAGCAAATTCTTATTGTACATACAATGGCTATTCATGTCTCTATTATCCTGAAAGTGAACCCGTGTGCAAAATCGTATCGAATATATATTATTTATATTTAAATTTATTATACATACATATATATATATATATATATATATATATATATATATATATATATTTTAAACAATATAATGCAATATTGTATTCATCATGATGCATTATTATTTTTAAATGAATTTTTTTTTTCTAATCCATTTCATTATTCGCGTTCATACGATGAATTGCATTTTGAAGCTTTCACATAGCGAACTTTCATCATTAAATAATCATTCGCAGTTGCAGCTTTTATGCGTGCAATTTTCATCGAATTCTCGTTAGCTAATCGAACGGAAGTTTTATTTAATGTATATATATATATATATATATATATATATATATATATATATATATATATATATATATATATATACATATATACATATATATATATATATATATATATACATATATACATATATATATATATATATATATACATATATATATATATATATATATATATATATATATATATATATATATTTCAAAAAAAGGTTTTCAACCATCGCTTCATCGATGGTCCAACACAGTCGATTCATTTGATTTTCTGTATGACTCTTCAGTTGAACTTTTTGATTTATTCACTTTGATGTGCGAAGCGTTCGAATATCAATTCGTCCGCACAAAACGAACGCTTGACGGATCGCAAAAATTGAATGCTTCCATCCGCATACTTTTCACAATGGAGTCAGTCACCAGATAAGACCGGTAGTCCTTGAGGTCCGTCTCTCTCTCTCTCTCTCTCTCTCTCTCTTTTTTGATTTGTTTTGTTTTGAAATTTTTATTTAATTTTCCTAGACTGCTTGCCATTATCGAGCGGCGCCAGTGAAATTTTCGTTTTTTATCTATACGACGATTTGTTTCATTTTCTAAATTGAAATCGACGCATTAGGTATTTGACGTGAAAAAAAAGCTTGTTAAGCTTCATTAGCCTTTGGGAATTTGTGTTAAATCACCTATTCAAATAGAGTTTGCTCAATGCTATTCAGTGGTTAAGTCAATATTATTTGACAGCGCACCTACTTATAGTGATGAAATTGCATAATATTCTACTATTAAATATTTAATTAAATATATATTACATTTATTAATAAATCTAAATTCTCTGTTATACATTTAATAAAGACAATATCAAATTGAAATTCTAGATATTAAAACAACTATTTTTAATATTTCCGTTTGACTGAATCTTTAGCATTCATCAAAGTATTTAATTCTAACGTGGTTGATATAAAGCCGGTTTTGTACATTAATATAATTTTTCACCTGTATATCCAAGTTTTTGTTTGTTGTCCAGGTGTTCTATCCGGTTATTCATACCAGTACTTTAATTCTTCTTTCATTTTGTAAGAAGATTATGCTTATATATCGTATTATTGATTCGAAACTTACTTTATACTATGAAAATATAATCATATTTTTTTATATTTATATTAAAAATAGGCAATCGATAAGAAAAAAATTGTGAATCATAGGTTTTTATGGGAGGCTAAACACTAAACAAGCAGGGTTAAAAGGACAGTTATTTATTGGCTGTCATAACCATAACGGTCCCATAGTCTACGACCAAGAAGTTTCTGGAAGCAGTTATGAGGCCCCGACCCCATATTTTAGTATATAATTCACTCGTACTTTCTATATATGTATATGTATAATTCCAATTGTTCTCAATACAACTAATGTATTTTGAAACACCAGTAGTTATCAGTCAGTTTAGGCCACTATCTATGTATTTCCTTCAGGTCCTTTTTGTTAGATAAGCCTTATTATATTCTTATATATTTTTTGAAAGATTTCAACCGTCATTTTCTTTTTTTGTTAGTCTGCTCCTTCCGTCGGTGATTCATTATCGCCGTCACAATTGTTGACTGTTGATCTATTGTTCGAATTGTTTCCACTTTAGAATTCCAACTATGCAGCTCTATATAATTATTTTTAAATATACATCAGTCAGCCACTTCTATCAACCATTTGACCATTGAATGTTCGTATCGCTAATCCTGTCTTTATTATTCGATGAGTTCTGTCTGTCGTTTCCCTTTGACTTTGTTGAATGTCACGTATCATATCGTGCAATATTTTATTATATTATATATTATTATTATTATTATTATTATTATGATCGTTGACTATTTCATAAACATAAAAACAATTCGTTATGCTTATATAGCGGTTTTTCATATGAATATTTTAATAGATTTTTTTATGGTACTAGAAAGGAAAAATAATATTTAAATTTTTTATTATATATTATTGATATAATTTATATAGAAATTTTGTTTTCTAAATAATTTAATCAATAATAATATATTTTTATACGTAATTAAATCAATAGTACAATAAAAAAATAGATTTCATTGATCTTACATATATTATATTATTTAAAGACATGATAAATTTCGTATATACGAAATACAAATTTCAAATTCTTCTATATAAAATTTTATCTAATATATTAAATTCAATTTATCTTTTCATATTTCATAATATATATCCTTGTAAAATTAAATAATAAATTTGATTAGTAAAATATTAAAATTCATAATATATATAGGTGAATTTCGAGTGTTAAACGTTTAAATTGAAATAGAACAAAACATTTATATGATTTTGTAATAATCAACTAATCTATCTGGGATTCCTTCACGGAGTCAGTCATCATCAGCACTCGCCTATTATTATTGAACACGTAGATCAGTTCATCGTGACCCACTTCATAATATCCAATTGGATATCTTGGAATTTCGTAATTTCATTTTGGATATCATGAACATTTTTTGTGACGGTTCGTCTTTCACGTCGGTGGTCCGTTCGTCTGATAATCGCGGACATCTCATCACAGATAGCATTACAAAGTATCTTAGGTCGATTTCGAATTTTCGAATTCGTGACATCAGAAAATACTGTCTCTACATTATTCGTATTATGTAAACATACAAAAATTACCCGAAGACGATTGTCGAGCACTTGTTTTTAATAAGCGACGTCATTTTCTTTATTATTCGAAAGCGCGCAATCTTTCTCGTGGAATTTCAATAATTCGTTTGCGTAATCAGGATGGTGATGAATTTCATAAACACACACACACACACACACACACACACACACACACACACACACACACATATATATATATATATATATATATATGTTTTATTGTATATTTAAATTTATATTTATATTATAAAATACATAAATTCGATTGATAAGCAGATGAATTTTAATTGAAGTATGAACTTGACCTATAAAATGAATTCGACAATTTAATATTAATCATTTTGATTAAAATAATAAATATTTATTACGTGTTCTCTCTTATTAATACTGAAATATAACTAAAAATCAAGGTTTATGTATAATTATAATAAATTTTATTTTTTAACATAATGAAATACTTATTTTTTTTTTACTTAAAATTATGCTTTATATTTTTAATTAAATTTAAAAAATAATATCACGAATGAAATAGAATTAAACGATAAATGGCTTGAATTTTCTTTTAAACGCGTCAAATAAATAAAATTACTAAGTTCATATAATAATACATTAAATTCACGAAAGCACGATTTTTAATAATTAATTTAATACTATGAAAACTGCCATATTTATGTATAACTATATATTATTTTTAAAATATATATTCTTTATTTATTTTACTTAAAAAAATAATTTTAACACTAAATTATTGTATTTTACAATATTAAAGTACTCTATTATGGTATATACATTTTTTTTAAATAATTTACAAAATAGTTTTTTTTTAAATGTATATATTTTAATTAAATTTAATTTATATAGCTAATGTATATATATATATATATATATATATATATATATATATATATATATATATATATATATATATAATGAAAAGTGCAGATATTTTCAAGCTATACATTTATATATATGAATGCTGTTTTTTATCATAAATAACTTTCTGTTTCTGACATCTTTAATTTATTTATGAGATGAAAGAAAGTCCTATACTTCACTGCTAATATTATTAATTTTGTTTTACGTTTTCTTATTATACAATATTTTATCACATACATAATCGGCTTCTATGTGTTGTTCGTGTAATATATATATATATATATATATATATATATATATATATATATATTTTTTTTCCTTATTTTCGACAAGTAAAATTTACACAACACACCCACATTTTCTTCTGAATCGACCAACTAAGGTCATATTAAAAATTCAAGTATGGCTTGTTTTTGATTATCGGTACTGGAAACTGGTATCACCGTTATAAATACGAGATCATTTTATATCATTACTGATGTAATGAATATGAATTTCTGGTCGGTCTTCTGCTTAAAAAAGTAGGTCACTGATAAAAAAAAAATGTTTAAATTTCATTTTATCGCAAAACATTTTTGGTTTTTGTGTAGTAATATCTTATATATGTTATCGTATATAGTTTTAACGAAAGAAAGGTTGATTAATTTAGATTTTTTGAGTGTCGGTTCTTTTTACGTTTAAATAGATGCCGAGTTGTTAATTTATATCCGACAATGATAAAGTTAATTATTATTGATTTATCTTTCGATATCAAAGAAAAATATTGTATAAAATTACATGAATACATTATACAATATCTATCTTGAGAAAACAATGAAAAAATTTGCATTAGAAAAAGATAATCCTTTTTTATTTTTAACTATGTCATCCTTTATACCTAAAGATTAGATATTGTGTATCGAAAGCTTTTATAATATGTTATATGAAAATATTTATTTATATATGTAAACGGTTATTTATATGTAGATAAATATTTAAATTATTTTATTTATTTAATAAATTAAATTAAAAAGTATTTTTTTATATATACGAAAATTATTTTTTCCCTTATTTACATTATAAAAACAGCTATTTGTATGAAAATCGGATTCAATTTAAAATTGAAAATCGAAACCACTTTAAATTCGTAAAAAAAAAAAAATTCGCGCACTTTTATATACAATATATATATATATTTATCTCGTATTATTTTCGCATAATTTGTTTTTCAATTTGGCGGGAAATTCGAGTCCAAACAAAAACCTACCGAACGGGCGGCGCCCCTTAATTAAATTTATTATTTATGTAATTTTGTGGACTTTTGTAAATTTTGACGTGATAAATGGAAAACGGATACGCGTTTTGTTAACGAATCGGATCAGAGAGTCTCGAACGATTCGATAAACTCCCATTTTGAAACGTGGGCGACGAAAACCGCCCATTCCTTTCCGCCCTACGCCACGATAGCGCCCATCCACCTCGCTCCATTACTTATCGTCTCTCTACCTTACGTACTCGGGTTCAATCTCCAGAAAGCTTAGTCAGCTTTCAGCGCTTCGCGTCGTTGCTGAATGGCTCGTTTTCGACTTTCGGAATCGGATTTCGTTCCGCTTTTAATAAATATGATAAATTTTCCAAAAAACAATCGACTGCCATTCATCGAATATAAACGTGCTAAAATTGACGATTACAAATACATATATATATATATATATATATATATATATATATATATATATATATATATATATATATATATATATATATATATATATATATATATATATATTTCTCAAAATTTTATAATCACATCAATTTCAAAATATTCATTATTAATGTTCCTTACTTTTATAATATGTTCAATGATCACCATTTCCCTTATTCATTAGTTTTTTTTAAATTCACATGCGAGCTTTTACGATAAAGCACAAAGTAATGCGCTTTCAACGGTAATGTCGCATTAATCGACAAATAATGGTTTCCTACGAAATTGTTTGGCCACAAATATATGTTGTATCTGTGAATGTGTTCACATTTATGATATACGTATGTATCTATCAATGTGACCCGAATCAGTACAACCACTATATAGTAATAAATATATAATACGTATACATAGTGCACGTACCTTGCTTTTGAACGTGCTGTTGGTAGTCATCTTCTTTGTTGAGCAGGTATTCATAATATAAGGATCGCAGACGAATGACAATTTTTAATTATTACACTGAATTTTTATTCGATGTTTTGATAATCAACATCATATTTTATAATATACAATTTCATTATTTTTTTATTACTCAATTTCATTCTTACATATTTTTTTTAATTCATTATATTTCAAATTTTACGAGACTGCATCAATATAAAAAATATATTCATTATTTTTTAAGAAAAAAAAAAAAAAAAATATATATATATATATATATATAATCAAAATTCATAAATTAAATTGTAAAATAAAAAAATCTATTGTTTATTTTAATTTATTAATATAAAAAAATAATAATTAATATTTAGTTTAATATTCAATAATTTCAGATCGTTTAAAATATTGATTAATATCAATACAATAATAAATTGAATGAACGTCACTGATTTCATAATAACGAAAATCGAATTTAGATACATAAAAAATATATAGTAGCTTCGATGATTTACCGTTTTATTAATATTACAATATATTTATATAGAATTATATTAAAAAATTAAACAATATATATATATATATATATATATATTATTTATATAAATTGTTTAAAAACTAAAAACAAAAATATAAAATTCATTGTCATTTTTGAATTTCGTCGGTGCATTCTATATTTTTGAAAACCTCTGTATTTCTGCTTGATTCGTGTCGTCGTTAATTTAACGTTTCTGCTTCTCCATTATAAAGCAAGCGACTTACATATGAGTTTCACAGTGAATAACATGACATAAATGTATATACAAAGCGGTACTAGACAAAGGGGTACAAGTGTAATTATCGTATAGATCGAATTAAGTGCCGTCCTGAATAATTAAGGTGAGAAAATTGCACGAAAAAAAAAATATATTTATAATATATATATATTAAATATAGAGCAAGTTTTTTTTTATTTTTAGCGGTTTTATGTGATATAATATTGAAAATAAAATTATATTTATATCTTTATAAGATATCGTATTGCTCTTTTTGTTTTCACTCGTATTTTTCATGTTTTTTTTCCCCCTTGTCGTAACAACAGATTGCAGTTACGTTCTCCGAAACAATTACGGTTCATTTTGATTGTTCCTTTCTAAAATAAAAATTGAATAAAAAGTTACCTTTCTTTCAATAAACCTCGACGAGTTTTAATCATAAACATCTTATAAGTTCACCGTTCGAACGGATTAAATTTAAAATTTACTCTTGATTATGATATTTCAACAAAAAAAAAAAAAAAAAAACCGCGAAATATGAAAAAAGCGATAACGTCGACGAAAGCAAACAATGTTACGCGATAGATTTCAGAAACTTTTAACGATATTGTTGATTCAAACAAAAGTGCTTATCGAGAAAACGGCTAATTTAAGTTTTGAAACACTCTTCGCGTTATTAAATTCCCGTTCACGGAATTAAATAACGAACAATATTTACAAAATGTGTTTATAATAATAATAAAACAAAATGAAAATCTCAGTTTTAATACGACGATGTGATTTAATATATATATATATATATATATATATATATATATATATATATATATATATATATATATATATATATTGCTTTTATTTATGTCTTCACGAGGATTAATGACGATATATTTCTATAATTATTTTATTGCAAAAAAATAGTATGCGAGACATTAGATCTGATAATATATCATGTACTTGACATTTAGTACAAAAAAAACGTCTTCTGATTGGCCTTCATTTTTTTTTATAAGGCTGTATAAATTGAAACCAAACAGGAAATGTACGTAAATAGCCATTTATGTACGTTATGCACACAAACACGTCATATATATATTAATTTACATTTATTTTTATATGCAATATACTTTTCTTTATATGATAGCTCGTTATGATGTATTATTACGTATTTAATAACGAGTATTGCGTTGCGAAATCGTCATAACATATTTTGAATTTTAATATTATATTATATATTTAATATCATATATTTTTTTTAATAGAAATTTCAATTACGATAATCGATTTTGTAAAGAATTTATATATAACGTAATAGACTAACTCGGTTCGTATTCTATAGTTATCAACAATGTTGGAAATATCTAACGTAACGTCGTAATAAGAAGAAACTTGTGTATATAATTATATTTATTAACATGACTTAAGTAATTAAACGTGTTATAAGTTCTATTTAACCGCGTCCTTCAAACAATAAGGGGACCGTATCTAAAACGGGATGCTAGTTTTAGTTTTACTATTAGAATATTGTTTTCTATTCAATAGACAGTAATAATTTGCCATTAAATAGGACGATATTCGGACACAAATTATTGTTGTATCCTATATATATATATATATATATATATATATATATATATATATATATATATATATATATATATATATATATATATTCAGATGTTGTAGTAATGAAGCGTGTGATGCAAATTCACCCTTTGATGCCGTAACCGTTGACTGAACGTTTAATTGCTTTCACGATGTTGAATTCAATATTGAAACTCTTCAGTTGTTTGACAATACATCGTTTTAACACAGACAATTATGTTCTGAATTTATTGATTTTTTTTTATTCATTATTAAAATTTGTCTTTATTTTTGTTTCAGGTATGCGTCATGTTGATCCATCTTTATAAAATTAAAATCAATATTCATCAAATTGTAAGTCTTCGATTGATTATATATATATATATATATATATATATATATATATATATATGATATTTTTTTATTTAAAATATAATAAAGTATTTATAATATATTATTTAATTGATCTTAGATAAGGGTGAACAACCTTTTGTTTTCCATACGTCAATTTTTTTGACATTGAATTCAGATATGCCACAAAATTACCATTCTAATTTTTAGTTCGAATAGATATTTTTAAGATATTTAAAAAAATGATTTCCTAATCATATGATTATTATCTCTGTAATCATATGATGTGCCTCATATTTACTACTTTTGTATTAGATTATATATAATTTACGTCATTTAATAAATTTTAATTCCTTTTCAAAATTCTTAAGTATATTTTAGACAATTATTGCTTTTAAATATTATATAAAAATTTTTAGTTTTTTGTATATAATTGAAATGTATTATTATATATTGGTCTAATATTGGAATCGCGTACATCTCATGCAAAAATACATTTGTAGTTACATTTTGCATTTCCCCGGATCGATTCCCAGGTATTCGAAATCAAACGTGCAAACCTTCAACTTTAATTGAACCGCCGCCTATTTTGTTGCATTTGCAATAGTATTTATATATATATATATATATATATATATATATATATATATATATATATATATATATATATATATTATACATACATATATTTATATATATTTCTATACATCTGACACGTTTTAAATAGAGCCTCGTTTTCGTGTTCGCTCCAGTTGGCTCGGTTATTCGAGCTCAACTTGTCGCCGGTTAAAATTAAACTTGTGCATCGAACTTGTTTGCGTCCCGTTTTCAATATCGTATCATTCAATATACGACCAGTTTTATGCCATTATGCCGCCGAGTCGTTCGATGGCTTTTATCGCTGACGCCAGTAGTTACCAATTAGTGACTTCCGGTACTCGGGTTTAAGGTGACGGGTGAAAAGGTTGATGCTTCTCTGGATGCGCTTTCATAATGGAAAAATTCGATTGGTATTTTATTAACACGATTTCCTGCCGTTATGGAATTGTGAAAACAAAATTTTCTATATATCATTACATATGAAATAAGTTTTTAATTAAAATTTTATGTTAGTATTGTATAATATAATATAAATATTATATTATATTTCTTATTATAACGTTGAGTTTCAATTTGATTCAAAAGTGTTACATCTACTACATTTTTTTTTTAATTTGCATAATTAAGTAATGCACTAGGCCAGACATGGAGAATCTGCGGCCTTATGACATCATATGGCCTTTAGGACTAAAAGAATTATATGCAGAAAGACATTATGAAATTGTAATGTTTTAAAATCGTAATTTCGAAAATAAAAACGGAAATTTTTTATGAAAAATTACAGTATATAAGTCGATTTAAATACTTTTTGCTCAAATTTTTCTTCAAAACATGTTTTATAGATAACAAAATATCAAAATTATGGATTTTTTCTCAACCTAATCGCAGTTTTACATGATTAAATCGCTTCTTGATATAAAATTTATTGTGCCTTATAAGAGAGACCTTTCAAAATATCCAGTTAATTCGTATAGATGCTGTATCAAATTATGCATCATCAAATATGTATTGACAAATAAAAGTGTACCTGTTTTTAAAAGTATATTCAGTTATATATCACCGTATATTGAAAATTATTTTAAAAATGTAATTTTCTCAGTAAAGTTATAACGTTTTTAACCGTCAGATGTACATTTTCATTGAGTAGCAACTACATACGTTTCTAAATGTTCTTCGTATAAAAATGTTTTAAACTACTGTCGTTCGTTTATATAACAATAATATCGCGTTTATTTACAAGGAGAACGGATGCTCGTATCAAACGTATGCTTTCGAACGAATTCGTTATTCGTCTTCTATTGCGTTATTTATTGCTCAAATTAACCGGTGTAAATTAGGTACCGTTGTAGGAAGATATTTTTTTTTTTTTTTATGTAACCAATACTACCGTTCACTCGAACAAATATTAATTTATGACCTCGAATTATACGGCTAGATAACATTTCAAAGTCCATTCGAATGCGCAGATAGGAAAATATCAATATAACCAGAGATATGACGACGGATCGTTTCGACAGGAAACAGGAAAACGAAAATATCCGACGATTTTCTTTCTATTGTTGGATCGAAATTATGATAGATATTAATTTATTTATTTTTTTGTTTTAGTAATATATTTTTTTTCGCACGATGCAACGGCTTTATCTTACAATAACAAAAATTGTAAACGGTTCACTTGAAAGTTTACTTTCTGTCCCGATATCGACCAATATCTTCGGTGTTTTTTCCGCACTTTTCACGAATTATTCGCGGTCAGTGACTTTCCGCGAATGTTTTCTTCCAAAGAAATGGTTTTCTTTTGTGCTTTTCCATAATTTCAGTGTCATTTTTATCGTCGTTTCCACTATTTGGACGCTTTTTGAAATTTTCCTAAGCTTTATTATTATTATTATTTTTAAACTCAATATTTATTTTGAATTATTTTGATATTTCTCTAAAGTGATTTGTTATTAAAATTTTAACAAAGATGCATTATCTGATAAACTTTGAATCGTTCATTAAATTTTAAAAATTAACGATAAAATTATATAGTTGTAATATTGAAAATAACCAAATCTTCATATAATTTATGTGTATCTAAAGTTTTGGTTGCTTTATTATTATCATTGTCTTAAAATGTCAACATTCATTGTTTTTCAATACGAATATATATATATATATATATATATATATATATATATATATATATATATATATATATATATATAAATAGAATTTCTCAACAAAATCAATATTTTCAGTGTCACTATCAAATATACGAACGTTTCTTATCATAACAATAAATATAATCGTATGTGTGATTGTTATTTTTTTCCGTAAAAGGATTTTTTCAATATTTTTATCCGTAAATAGAAATCGTTAGAAGGTGTATCGAAAAAAAAAAATCCGCCGCTATTTTTTTTTATTTTCCTTTATTTTTGGTTCGTTGAATTTATTTTAAATTTGTACGAGGAGTTGAACCGTATCGAAATCGTATTGAAATCGAGTAGAATCTCGATTGTTTCTAATGAACACGTTAAAGCCGGGTCTGTACCGTTTTAACCCCCGGGGTTAAGTTCAAGTTACGGCGCCTGATTTCATGAGTTACGAGCTTAATCACGTTCGTTCACTGGCTAACCCATTATTACCGTATAACGGCGCTTCTCAAACATTTTTCCGAACGATCTATACGGTATCGGAAAATGAAGTATCGATTCAGCGCTAAAATTATTATAATTTTTTACACTGAAATTAATTTTTAATATTATTAAAATAAAAATATTTAATTTTCAACTTTCTTAGTGTTTTTTTTTAAAGGGATACATTATTCAATTAGATATTTAATCATTACTTTCTAAATGATTAATATCGTACAATACATATAAAATTTTAGTAATTAATTAAAACGTCTGAGAAATAAGACGTTGATTATTTCTAAATGTATAAAGTTATATTGTTCTTTTCATTTATAAAGGATTATAAAAAGAAACTTTCTAAAGTAATATCTGTATTCGTGACTTCATGTTTTGTTTTTCCACCCCCACATTGCCCGACTTGGATATCTTCAATCAGCATTAATAATTCTCTTTATAAAATCATTTATGAAGAAGCAGGTCTACAAATTGTGTATTTGTACAGAGTTTTAATTTCTAAAAAAAAAAACGACATGGGTTTTAATATCATTACATGCAAAGCGTATTCGTTTAATGTCGAACTTTTACCCATCCCATTATTTACGATAAAATATTTATATAAATGATTTATGAGTTCGCTTTTTTTTTTCATTTCTATTTTAATAAATATTAGAGAAATTTTAAAACGTTTCATATTTTAAACTATCAATTATTAAATCAGCATTTAACCCATAGATCACATCGTGAAAGTTGACCCTAGGTTCAACGATCACTTTTATTGAGTGCCGGATTTTAATGCGAACCTTTCCTTAAATGAAAGTTTGAAGATGGTTTTTTTTTATTGAATATTAAATGCGTTTTCAATTTTTCAAGTATAATAAAAAAAAAATAAAATCGCATAGATTATGTTTACTCGCCATCATATTTTACAATACAAATATTTTAACGTTTCTAACAATGAAAATTTAGTTATTATTTTTCTTTGCTAAGCGTGATTTGTTCTTTTTTAATAAACATTTTTTTTATATTGTTTGAGTTTTATTCTTTGTAAAATGATTTTATTATGTGAAAAAAAAATTGATGTTTGTATATTTCAACACTTTATTGCTATTTTTATTTATAATTCAAAAAATTAAAATGTATATGAGAATTGGATTTCTGTAATTTTGCGCAAATTTTATTATTTTTTCCATTAATTAGTTTCATTCAATACGAGCGAGACAATAGTGATTTATAGCCGTTTCTTTACACATTTTAGTTTAATAAAAGAATACATACATACATATATATATGGTATATAATTATAAGAATTTATGTGATGTTAATGTGTTCATTTTTATTTTGTTTTTCCATCTGATAACAAGTACGTTCAATGTTCAAGGTTTAATAAAATAAAAATGTAATTGACAACGGTAAATATTTGAACATTTTTTGATTGCTTATGTCCACATTCAAAATCGTGAATTATGATATTTAGATATAAATCAACGTCTATTGAGGATTGAATTAAAATAAATATATATTTAGGTTAAAAATATTTGTAATAACTTAATTGATAACACGTTTATTTCACATACATTTAATATATTTTATTAACGATTCTCAGAATAAAACTTGCATTTTTAATTTTATATAGATTTTTAATGTATTGTATGTAATATAAATGTTTGAGTATTTAAGACATTTAGAGAAAATTTGTAATTCATAAAAATATATATATTTCATTATATTATATGCTTTTATCCCTTTAATCAAAAACTAAATCGTTCTATTGACATATATCTGACGTTTTTTTATGAATATATATATATATATATATATATATATATATATATATATATTTTTATTTTAAAAATAAAGATTCAATTTAAGAGTTTAAGAAAAATCAATTTTAATCTTTAAAATTTTTCTTCATAAAAGGTTCGGAAATATGATGAAACTTTTTATAAAACTTTCCATACTGGCTTCTCTATGGAACTTTCAGTAAAATTTTCGAATACAATAATGTACATTATATAATTTTATATTCTATTTTATAGTAATAATAATAAAAATAATAATAGTTTAAATATAAGTTTCTGAAAACTTTTAGAAATTGAATAGTGAATTTCTATGCATAATAAATATAGATTATATAAACCTAGTATATAAAATATATATTTATATATTGCGAGTAATATTTTTATATTTTCCCATTGAGATATTTCATTGTTCTTTTTTTGCCTTTTGTTTTTACGTGTAAAGTTCTAAATATACAAAATAATATATAATAAAATGTATAATTTAAAGTTCATCGTTGTACTCTGTAATTTTCGTTTATATTATAATAATAATATATACGGCAGGTGTATTCAAGTTTTTATATATTTTTTTTAATTCGATTTAAATTAAATAATTATGATTTTTTTTTTAAATTTTAATTATAGTTTATATTATATAAAATCAGTTTTAATAGATTTTTACGTTTATTTTACAGATTGGTTTATGTTTCGCAGTTTGCGACTTAACGAGTTGGACAGGTCTGTTATAGACGTATAAAATTTATATTTTATATAAAAATGTTAGTTATAAACAGATAATATTATGTTTAGTAAATGTCTTACGATATGAACAGTTATATTTATTATGTATCATATATTTCTAAACATCGGACGATACCAGTTGTAAATTTTATTTTATTTTTTTTCTTTGATATAATATTTTATTTGAAATAGAAAAATGGTCATCGTTCTAAATTTTCATTCTTATTCAAATATATCGTTTTAACATGGATTTTTCGTTGTCTTTTAAAATAATCGTCGTTATCCGGTCCGAGAGACCCGTTCGGTCGTAGTAATTCGTTTAAGCTTGCGTTTTTAGTATGGCGATGTAAGCTTTTAGATACAAATCGTCGGTGCTTTGTAGATAGTTTTGCTGAGCTTGTAGCTTTAAGGGTCACATTGGCCGTTGTGGTTTTTGTTCTTGTCGGTGTTGTGGATTTTTTTTCTTTTCTTTTTTTTTGTTGGCGTTTTTCACGATGTTTTTCCACGGCAGCGGAAAAATGATCAAATTATGCATATCAGCCGTGTCGTCGCCCAAACTATATACATATATGCAGTGTTTTGGACGTTTAAAATTTACCGTGTTTTTTGTTTAGTTCAAATAGAAAGTTAGGAAAATTGTTATTAAAATGTATATTTTTTTTTTTTGAAAAGCAATTGATTTTGAAAGTTTTCCATAACAACTTTATAAATACGAGTACATATATGAAAAGCAATTTAAAATTTTTAACGATAATATTGTACATTAAATGAAAGTAGATAATTTGTTATTTTTTTATTTTCATATTTTATTGATGATTTTCTTTGTACAATTTAATGAAAAAAATATATTTTCGTTAATCATTTTTTAATTACATTTTTAAATACAAATAATAACTCTTTTATACAAATATAATATTTTATTACGTAATATTTTTTAATATAAAATATAATTTTTTATTTCAGAAAAAATAGAGTACATATTTTTTTTATGAATTATATGAAATATTAAATTTATATTTTTATTCAATACATAACAATGTTATTGACGTTAGAAAAGCGCTATTAACTATTATGTGAATTTATTATTTCAATATCGACGTGAACATTAATAATACTGAAAATGTATTTCATCCAAAATAATATTTGTTATATTTCACATGCTAACTGAATTTCTTTGCATTTTTTTTACAAGTCACGATAAATAATAAGCCAGACTTAAACTAATAGAATTATTGATGGATATTATCACAAGAAAAAATCTTTCGAGTCCGTATGGAGGTTTTGGTCTTATTGTTAAAATAAAAAAAAAAACACTGTATCTATGGTGAATGTAATGAAAAAAATTTTTAACCATTCACGCACTTTAATTACTTTAGTTTTTAATTTTGTTAATGTACGAATTTTAGTAAAAATAAAACAAAGTCTTCTCTCTCTCTTAACCGGCCGTTTATTGTCACGGATATGATGATGAATGTTTTCATCGATTTTGTCCGTTGTTTTTCTATATTTTTTTTTCATTGTTTAAAATGATAGATGACGCGTCAAAAAAAAAATGTAAAACGCGATATTTACACGCGTTTATTTTTGTTTCAAGTGTAATTTGTGCGCGTCAGTTCTTTATATGAAGTGCAGTGGGTCTACGCTTTCGAGTTGTAAAGATCGTTTAAGATTAAATTGTGAAAATAATGTTACGTTTGACGAACCTTTTATATATATATATATATATATATATATATATATATATATATATATATATATATATATATATATATATATATATATATATATATATATATGATACTAAAAACGCAAAAGATCCGTTAAATTTTCATTTCAAAATAAAATCACTTTAAAAGTGATCGAATAATAAAAATAAAAATTGAAACGAAATAAACGAAAAGTCATCGTCGAAAAGTGCGTTATATGTACTTTTTTTTTCGTCACTTTTTTTATTTTATTTTTATTTATTTTTTTTACGTATTACTGCTAATCAAAATACCGCAATGTTATTTTTTTCATTTCTCAACAATGATGGTCATACAAAGAAGCGTCAAACCGCGGGTCAATTTTCTTTTTTTCTTTTTTTTTTTGCCGCCTTTTCCTCAAAAATATTTTTTTACGATTACGTTTTCGAGAATTCACGAACGAGACGAGATGAAAAAAAAATCGATATACAAACGTAATGAACTCGTTTTGAACGATTCTCGAATATTTACTTATATACTTTATATATATATATATATAATACATATACCATACATATGTCGACTTTGATGATACATCGAAATGTTCATTTTCTAATTATAAATAACGATTCGTCGTGTCAATCACGCGATTTTTTAATTAAATCTCGTTACACCGTATATAGTATATAAAATCGAAAATTGATACCTTCTTTTATATTATGATTGCGGTAGAAACTGTATACGAATATTATCATTTAAAATATACTAGCGAATGAAGTGTATATTTAATCGACAACTAATAAAGAAAAAATAATATATTTTATTTTTATTAGTAGTTATCATAATATATAAACATTGATATAAAAATTTGCTTGTTAGTTTATTTTATATTTCATATTTTTTATGTCAAATATGAAAAATATTAAAATATATTTAATGTAAACACAATGTCTTATTACAATAAATATTTTCATATTATGTAAATATAATTTAATGTGTAATTAATATAATTAGCGATATTAGAATTTTAAAAAAATATATTTATTTTTTATTACATAGATCTTTATCAATACATAGTTATATTAAAAAAAATATAATCAATATTGACCGCATAATTTATATTATTTTTACTGTTAGAAATGAATCACAAAATTTTCACTTAAACAATTAGTCTTCGCACGGAAATTCCATCATTAATTTTAATCGTCGTAAATAATAATTATGTGTGTTTGGTGTGGTGATATTTATTTATTTATTTATTATTCTCTCTCTCTGCGTTCATGTTACACACAGATAATAAAGCATATTCCAGTTGTAGCACGATTACTCTTATCTGCGGTCGAATTTTACACACATACACATACACAAATATTGATAAATATTATTATACAGATAAAGATTACCGTTTCAATATATAATAAAAAAATATATACATTAAATACTTCAATTTTGTGACAATTTTTACAATTATTTTCCTTCACATTGGAAACTCCTTATGCGAAATGTATTAATAATCCTGGTCGTTGCACTTTTCGCGTTCTATTATATTTTTGTCTTATGCGATGACTAAGTTCCGTTCATTTTTTCATTTTTTATTATTTATATTATTCTTCATATATATATATATATATATATATATATATATATATATATATATATATATATATATATATATATTATCATTTTATCTTCTTTTTCTCGTGAGCCGTTCGATGATGCGAAATTATAGTGATTTTCGTTTTGTTCCTTTATCGATTTGATTTAAGAGTCCCATCGGAATGTTCATCGTCTCGAATCTGCGATCTCCAAAACTGAGGACCCGTTCATAAATAATGGAAGACAGATTGGACGGTGCTCGAGTCATTAACCGTACATTCTCCTCTTTGGCCTTTGTTGGTTAAAACAGCCAACTCAAGGTCGACCACCAAACCCCATAATTATATATATATATATATATATATATATATATATATATATATATATATATATATATATATATATTAGTATTCTAATTATCATTAGCTTTACAACCCTTTTGATAGATACATATACATATTCCAATATTTAAATTTCTTTATATAACATTCTGATTTTTAAAATAATTATTAAGATTTGCTTAAATTACGTAGATATTTTTTTTCTATTTAAAAATATTAATAAATTTCAATCTCACCTTTGTGACACTAAATATCTAATTTCATAAAGATTTATATCATAATATGCAATGTTTATTGAACAATATATTTAACGTAACTCGACATTAAACAGCTTATCATATCAAAAAGGATTTTATCAAAAAAAAACATTATTCGGGGCCGTTCTGTACACGCTAAATAAACTCGATCGTTTCGATCGAGCGAATGCATTTGTCATGATAGAAAAAAAAAAGGGTAAAAATTTCGAGTTTTCGGTTAACTTTTCGAATCGATAAAGCGTACCGAGTTTTAGGCTCGAAACTTTTCTTTTAATGCTTCCATAAAATAGTCGTTATCGCGGACAAAACTACTTTTTATACGTTTTTCGAGACTTTTTTTTTTTCACCGTAGCATTTTCTTTGCTTCTCCCAAAAAAAAAAAAATTTTTTTTCCTTAATATTTATTATTATTATTATTACTGTTGTTGTTATATTCTTATGACATGGTCGTAAAATTACGAGTCCGTTCGATTATAGTGGAAAAAATAAATAGTTGTAGTACGTACTGTGAGTTATTTTTTGAAATATTTTTCGTGGATAATCAACCACATCCGTGGGGTATTTCGATCGAGCATACGAAAATTATAAATCTGTGGTCGTTTCGATGTATTAAAAAAATTGATATAAAAAAAAATATATATTGTTTATTGATTTCTGACGAAATAATTTATTTAAATTTTTGTAATAATATGGTGTTATTTTGCAATAATATCTCCGTTTACTATAAATTTAATGCTGCATTCATTGATTTTTTTGGGTGCTTTGAACCTGGAACTCTTTTTTTTTTGTATATGATAAATTACGTTGAACGAACGATTGCTGCTTATCATCATTACTAGCTAGTGTGGGTTTTATTTATTTTTTAATAATGCAATATAATTTTTATTTATATATTTCATGTACAAATTAACAATATATTTTTTTTGTAATTAGTTGAATCGTTGTTTATAAAATTAAAAAAAATATTTTAATTATATAATTTTGTTTATTATTAATATTTTTTTAATGTATTTATATATACGTAAAAAGGGCGTCACGTGTTATATGAATATTTCATTAAAGTTAGGAGACAAGCACTTTACTAGACACAATGGGATATTAAATTATCTCATAGTGTTTAGTTCAGGGATATTCAATTTTTTGAATTGTATAAAATAAATTGAAAAAATAATAATTTAATTTTCGACGAAACGATTTAAAAAAACATTAACTGAAGCGCAGTAGCAAAAGTTGGCACGAAATGTCGTATAATGAACCTATAAAATCGAGTAATGTCACCGCATTTAGTATTACTTTTGTGAAAGTTAAGTGAATGATATGCTTCGGCATTGCCAATTTTCAGTTGCATGTAACATTTTTATTATTCGAATATATATGTTGGCGCCGTAAAACGACGCAACAGCAATTTGCTTAAAAAACCGCAAACTCTGTCGCGTCACGTCGTGATCTTTGTTTTCCAGCGTTCGGTAATCCTGAATCGCAGTTTCGTCCTCGAAATAATGCGACAATTCATATTTCGAAATTGTCGATTTACAGTCGGTAATTTCGAGACGATTTCGCTGAAAACTCTCGGCATTATTATTATTATTATTATAATAGCAATTAGTAGACGGTTGAGTAATGCGACTCGACTTTACCGGCGAACAATTAAAAAATGCCGCGACTCGACTCAAAAGGAAAGATAACAAAACCGACAGCTTTCGACAGATTGCGGTCTGTCGTCGTTATTTTTATCCGTTCGTCTGTTCGTTTGTTTGTTTGTCTGTTTGTTTCGTGCCGTTTTTATGTGGGTTAATTGAATATTTATTCTGCGCGTCGACGACATCGATTTTAAGGACGACGTCTTTCAGAAAAAATGCATATATATATATATATATATATATATATATATATATATATATATATATATATATATATATATATATATATATATTATATGTCGATTTTTCTACTTTTTCTTTGGTTGTGTTTTTGACGTATATAGCCTGAAATAATGTGGAAATCAAGGGAAATAACCTTTTCAATAAATTGCGAAATAAACTCTTGAAGTTATTACGCATTTATATCAATAGACTCTCATGGAAATATTTCGTCATAATATAATATATATTAAATATATTTGATAAATGCATTTTTTGAAGAAATGTAGAAATGTACGCCTTGCATATTATTATTATTATTATTAAATTTGTAATTATCAGGATTATTCTTTTATGTGTGAATAACGTTGTATATAATAAAAAGAATATTACAAACATTATTACTCTGAAATAATAAAAAAAAAGTTATAAATTTCAGCAATGCGAACGATTGTTTGTTTTGTTCGTGTTCGATTCTCATTATAGAAATAATGAAAAAAAAATACTATTATTTTGGAAAGAAAAAAATATAACACAATATCTGGGCCAAAGCATGGAAGCCATCGGCAGATCGTAATACTATTATGTCGAGATTAATTCTCACGATTCAATTATGCGAATAAAAGATTACATATTATATATATATATATATATATATATATATATATATATATATATATATATATATATATATATCATATTATTTGCAAATTAAAATGAAAAAAAAAAACAGGAAAATATGTAACGTCATAATTTATTTATTAAAATGTGAAAGTGCTCGCATAAAATGACATGTTTATTAATAGGATTTTTATAAAGTATTAAATATGCACTTGAAGGCTTTCCAAGCTCTCATAGTTAGGTTAGATAATTCTAATAATATTTGTTATTTAACATATGTTGTTTTTAAATATAAATTTACATTAAATATTTTTATCACTTTATTATTATAGTTTTTTTTTATTATTTAAATAATATATATTTTATGTATACATGATAACGAATATATAATTTTCACTATATGTGTTATACGTTGTATTTTTGTATGTAGAATTATTATGTTTATGATAGATAAATTCATAATAATGGAAAAAAATATAGATAAAAATATTTAGGTTAGTTATATAGTTGGTAACACAATATTTAACAATTAAATTCATACTTTAAAAAGGATTGTCATTTAAATAGTTTTTTAAAGATTCATATAAAACATTTTTAATTCAAATTAGATTGTAAAAACCCGATAGATAAAGTATACAATTTAAAATAATAAAAAAAAAAGTTCAAAATGAATTATCATTTCGATATTCAAGAGAGAACCGAGATATATTTATTTGATAAACACGCAAATTACGTTTTCGATAAGCAAATATTGTGATATTTATTTAACAAATATTGACGAATTCAATAAATAATAATTATTACGTTTTAACCGAATGCAGAATTCTGCGAATAATTAGTGTGTTAAATAGCGAATATATTATGAGGGGGGGAGGGGGTTCGTTAAATGTGATCGCGAAAGCTTTCGATATAAACATTATTAAACGTTATTATTATTTCGAGCGTGTAATTTCATACGAAGCGTGCAATCGAATCCGCAGTTTACTATAAAATATTTACTTTTAAGTCATATCACGACAACAATGTGGGCGGTTCTTAACACCGAAAGCGTATTTAATATAAATATTTCGTTTTCATCTCTCGAGATACGACAACACCTTAAACCTACTATACCTGGTCTTTTCTAGTCGATTCTAGAACACTATGGACTCTTGGAGGTTTCCAATTATTTGATAACGTCTCGACCGTATGAATATGGGAATCGGATGGAAGCACATTTATATATATATATATATAGTATACAAAGTACGAATGTTGTATGTTGGGTTAACACTATCGAGACCTGTGTGTCAGGTCATCAACGTTAAAGGGTATCTTTGGATGAGAGTAGATTCACATGCTAATCCCGCGATAAAATGTTAATTTGCCACCGAACTGAATATGTAAAATTGCTTCGCGCCGAAGCTAAATTGAAACTGTGCGGCTTAACCGCGAATTGTAAAGTTAAAACCCGTTGCGCGCCGCCGCCCTTCATCCGCCCTTCGGTAGCTACCGTGTCCCCAATATGGGCGGCCTTTACGAAACGGGTATACAAATTTCGAGGTAAAGCCGCAATCAGCATTTTATAAATACGTTTTATAAGACGGCGCGTGTGCTAAGAATGCGTATACGCGGGTGAACGGCGCCGTTTCGCGTTTTATATCTCGCTCTGATGTGAATAATGCAGCAACTTAAAAAAATATATATATTTTTTTATTGTTCATGAATACTCAAATATGTTGAAAATTAAATAAATAATTGATATGATAACAAATTTCTGTATTAAATCATAGAACGATTGTAAAATTATAATATATGTTTTTTTTAAATTATATATTTTTAAACAAAATTCTTTAATTTGTATATATTATTATTTTTTTTTTTGTAAATAACATTAATAACATACAGCAATCCCTCACTTATCGCGGAATTGCGTTCCAGTATTAGCTGTGATAAGTGAAAATCTGCAAATCAGAATTGCTATATTTATTTTAAGATTTATAAATTATTATAGTAGACTATTTTAAATCTTTATAAACTCACCCACACACTTCTACACTATATAATATTTTTTTAATTACTTTAATTAGTTATCACATAGTGTTCTGTACATGTACAATATTTGTTTCTTTTAAAACTCCGTCTTGAATGTTCATACACATACACTAAAAATATTTTAAAATTTTAAACATAAATATGTAATTTTAAAAGTTTGATTTTGGACACTCAATAAAAAGCCACAATATTTTTTTGAAAATTCGCAAAATTTTCGAACTCGCAATAAACGAACCGCGAAGTAGCGAGAATTACTATATTTTGTATCAGTTTTTTTTACATTTAAAAATGATTTATATTTATTATATTGTTTTATTTTTCCTGTATATATATATATATATATATATATATATATATATATATATATATATATAAACATCAAAATTTACATTAAAAATATATAATTGACGTCGCATATTTATATATTATACGGAATAAATTAACGATGTTTACGATGAAAAAAAAATATATTAATTAATTAATATAAGCTGAATGTCTCATGCGTTTAAGAATATTTTTTTTTTTTTAGAAAATTAACGAAGACAGAAGAAGAAAATCGTAAAACGAAAACAGGTATGACGGCATATAATTGAGGTCAAAATAGTGAGCATGGAAAAAAAAAGCGACGGCCAAACAATATCATCGGAATATTTGTCTTGGAAAATTATGTAATGATTATAGCTAGTAGTAAAATTTTACGTAAAAGTTGCTTTTGAAATGGAACGCAATCATTTCTCACCTTTCAATATTGCCATCGTTCAATATTTTTACTCTCGCGATTACCTAATTATTTGTATTTTCTTTTATGAAAAAAAATACGATATTACAAGTTTATTTTAAAAGTTTTTTTAAATATAATTTAAAATTCATTGTTAGTCGTCCGATATTTAAAATATAAATATAATTTTATTTATCATATACTAAAAATTAATAAGATAATAATATTGCTAATATTAATCGACGATTGATTAAAATTTGGTATGCAAAACGGTTAAAATTTCATATTGTTCTGTGTTAATTACTTTAATATACATATATAGAAGTTAATTTAAAATATATTATCAAATAATTATTGTGAACCAATGAAATGTAAATTTTATCGATTGGATTAACAATTTTCCCATTAAAATGTTAAAAACGTAGAGAGTTAATTTTATATATGAATATATATTTTTTCATTATAGTAAAATTCGTTATCGATATTTATTTAGTAATACAAAGTCTATTTAAAACAATGATTAATTCATATTTAATAAAAAAATATTAATAACGAAAGAGTCTTTTTTTTAAATTTAATTTTGTTTATTTAAAGATATTAATACAATTTTAAAAGACTTTTTTCAATATAATATTCACATGTATAATGAAGTATATGAAGGTTTAATTTTGTAAGAAATCCTATACCGTTTCGCATCGAAATAAAATACTTTTACGTTTAAATCCGATTGAGCGTAAACGGGTAAATAAGGGGCGGTTTTTTGGATTTTACCCGTTTTAATCCCTATACTTGCTTTGTGGAGCTGCAACGGGTCTATCGAAGGTCTCGAATGGGCTTCCCAGCTTGAGGGTACCAAGGGTCGGTTTCGTTATTTATCCGAATTGGAACATTGTCCATAAATCACGATCACGATATAATTTATTTATCCTATCCGACCTTTGCCACGAAACATCCCTCGATTTTTGATCATTGCGCGGCTTTCTGATTTTTCCGTGTTTCGTTTCGTTTCTTAACGTATTTTTAGAATTCGTGTTAATTTGTCTTAGTTATATTGTTAAAAAATTTATATTTTATATTCGATACTTTTAAATATTCGTTGTTTTACAATATATTTTCAGAATTGTTTTTATAAATCAGACATCTCACTTTTTATAAATAATATATCATATCATATATAATTAATATCATCTCGAATATTTGTAATTTATTTAAGGTGTATATAGATGAGTTTATTTAGTCACAAAGCTCATACAATTGTTGATTGTAATATATTGTATTATTTTTAACACCAAAAAATATGTTTATTTATATATCAATATTATAAAAATTAATTTTCTTAAAACGAATGATTTTATAACTATTTATAGACTATTTAGAATAAAATATAAATTTCATGTATTATATTTTCTAAGAATTGTTTAAAATATAATATATGTTTTTGAATATGATATGAAATATTACATATATTAATATTTCATGAATTACCTTTTATATTACAAAAAAAAACATTTTATATTACGGATAAGCCGGTATGTTGTTTCATTTAATATCACATGTAATATTTATTTTCAACTTTGAACTTATCCATGCGTTAGCATTTTGAAACAAAATGATAAAATTGAATAAAATAATACAAGTAGAGATTTATATATATATATATATATATATATATATATATATATATATATATATATATATATATATATATATATATATATATAAGCAATCCAGCTTGCGGCTCTCTAAAACCTACGTGCAGCCCATCAACGGATTGCATCATGAGAAAGGCTGCTTTATACCATTTTGTATATATATATATATATATATCTCATCCCCTATCACCGGTGCGGAGAAGCCTTAATTTAATACTCTGCAAAGGGAGTATGAGGTACGAACAAGAGAGTGAGCACACCTCAGCCGCACCCAGTTTCGTAATTGAATTGCTCGTTGATTAATTTAGATCCGCTTTGTTTACGTTTCTAAGCTAAAACTAATTGCTCGGTCACGTTTTCAAATCGCTTTCCAATTTTTCTAAAAAAAAAAAAAAATCTTCAAATATGATAACATCGACGATACTATCTCGGATGATTTTTAATTCTGCCTTTTTATACATTAGCAATTTTTATATCTAGTCTTTTTTACTCGGCCATTATAATAATGCACAATGTCTTTTCCATTCCATTAATACTCATTTCAATATCGACATTATGATAAATGTAATGGTTCAATTTTTAATTTTATTTGAAATTGTCACGTGATTCTGGATTTGAATTGCAGTTTTAATATTGCTTTATCAGTTAATGTATTTCAATATTATTCTAATTTATTTTCTACAATTAGGATTTATTATTTTTCATTTATTTTATTTTTAAAACATTTTTTATATATTATATAAAAAAAACGTGTGTATTTCTAATGATTTAACAGACTCGGTTGACCCGCGTACGAATTCACACGCATTTATTGTACATATTTATATTTTTCCATTTAATACGTGAATCTCAAATTTCAAACGGCCATTTTATAATGATAAAAATATATTAAATAAATTTATTTGCATGTGTTTTCAAATTGGAACTCATTATTTTATTATGAAAAAAAAATATATACGAGTTGAACATTTTATTCGTCGAGGTCATTATTTTAATTAAAACAAACATTTGCCAAATTACAATAATTGAAGTTGTCGAATTTTCCAAATAATAAATCTATTGAAATTCTACAAATTATTCCGATCGTTATTTAAATCAATTATTGTGATGATTCGAAAAATTGTATAATAAATTATAATTATTTCATTATAAATTTCATCAACGGTTATGTTTTCCTATTAAGAAATCGATGTGTCGAATTGATATTTATATTCCGTTCAATTAAACCTTCCTTTCGTTTTATATATATATATATATATATATATATATATATATATATATATATATATATATATATATGCGTATACATATTCACATTTTGACCGCGTTTTCTAATATAATTATAATTGATAAATAGTCCTTTATAGGCGTAATTATTTATGCAATTGGAACGAGTGATTTTTATAATTAAATAAATTTTGATTGCACAAGAGAAGCGATTTCAACCGAAAGTCGGTGAAGTGTTAAAATTTTTACGTCACAAAATTTTTATTTATTCGTAATAATCGCAATCTAGATTCATATCTTCTATTGCTAGATAAAAATTTCTTCACTTTTATCAAGTCTGATGATTAAATTTTTACTTATATTATGTGCATTTATGAATTTTATATGAATATTCAATTATACATAATTATTTTTCAAAATCAAGTCGTTAGCTTAATATTCAACTTTCTAACATTATTAATGTTAATATTATACTATATATTATAATTTAAAAAGCATACATACATTTTTGTGATTAAATTTTCTTCTTATACATCTTTATGTTTAAATTGTTCGATTATTATTTATATTTTGAAGCCCTACAGTCTTAAAAAGAGACTATTAATTTTTAAAATATTTTATTATATTTTTTTTTAACAGGATCTAAAATTTTTTCTTCGTTTTAATTTTAAGGCGTTTCTCTTGTCACAACAACCAATTTCTCCTTTATATCTCAAAATCATTAATATTAACTTAATAATTATACAAAATTAACTAAATAATATATGGCTCGAAAACTTATCTTCTAATCAACCCCATGTAAGTATATAAATTTATTAACTAGCAGGTGTTAATTAATTATTACTATATGCTAGCACATCTATTATATTATAAATATATGCATCGAAAGCGAATCAATATTATATATAATTATCGATTTCTGTTTGAAAAAAAAAAAATATATATATATATATATATTATGCACAACACTAGGAATGGTTTATTAGAATATCAAACACAATCGTTTATCATTGTCTTCAACATATATATATATATATATATATTTTGTCCAATATACTTTCGCCACATTCGATCCTCTCGATAGACAAAACAAATATAAATATATATATATATATTTTTTTTGTACGGAAAAAAATTGTCAGATAGATTTCACGGACCACAGACCAATTTCTACCAGTGGTTTGCGTGTCAGAATCGTTATGTTTGTACGGCAGATTAATCACGCAAACTGTTCCGGATCTACGGCTTGGGGTCCGTGGTCCCTTATTTCGGATAAGGTTTATTCCCTGGATGATAAGTCGACGCTTTTCCGGATATATATATATATATATATATATATAATATGTATATATATATATATAATAATAAATCAATCCGTTATAAACCGACTTGATATTTTGCACAGTCGTATCGATCTGACGTCATATCTTTACACGTTTGCCCGAATCGATAGTACGTTATCTAACGTACTCGCCCTGTATATTATTATGTATGCGTGTGATCTAGTGCGTAATTTGGATCACGTGCGGATTTTCAGAACGGACTCATGGCTCCCGCGGGGTTCATTATGACGTCGTCGTTCCTGAAAATGTGGTACGATATCGAAAATTTTCAATTTTCATCCCGATAGTTGATAATATATTGGTTTGTTGTTGATTCAATTTCGAACAATGAACTTATATTATATATATATATATATATATACATATATATATATATATATATATATATATATATATATATATATATATATATATATAATTATTTTTTTGTATTTTTTTTGACAATACTGCGTTTAAATATTTAAAATTCGTACATAATTAAACAATATTTATATTATTTATTTTATAATAATATTTGGTTCGTTTACCTTTTCTCTTTGTGTTGAACAGACCGTGAATGTTTTTGATTTTATTTTGATTAAAATTATTTATTTGAGAATAAAATATGCGTCGTTAATTATGTTAAATATTTTATTTAATAAAAAATTAATTTAAAAACGTGGGCGTAGTAAAAATTTAACGTCTTAATACGTAAATTTAAAAGAAAATCATTAGTTTAAAAAAATATTATAACGATTCTATATATATAAAATTTTAATAAATAATTAATAAAACGTCTTAATAATAATCTTTTGATCTTTTCTATTTAATTTTAAATGGGAATTTTATTTTATATATTATTGAGAAAAATATAGATAAAAATTTTTGAAAACTGTTTTATCATATTAATAATATATTTTAAAAGAATTTCAACTCTATTTGTGGTATTTTTTTGAGCATATTGAAGAATTCAAAATCAAAGTAAATGTTTTTTTTTCTAGTAAAATGGTCTATAATAAGAAATGCCATTACATTATACGCGAAATGTTTGTTATTCAAAATTGCATAATTTATTTGAACAACGGTACTTTTAATATATTCGCAAATATAATATTTGTTCAAGATGATGACAAGTTTTTTACATTATTTTTTTTTTGCTTATGTTTCTAAAAAAAAATACACATAATTTTCGTTGACGAAAGTGTACCGTTAAGTATATTAACAATGATCTTTTTAATACTGCGCAAAATGTCGTTTTGAAGTATAATATATTATTAGCAATAATAGTCAGTTTTTGTTAATATATTTTTTAATAATAAAACATTATTTTAATCATTTTAAAAATCATTTTGTTTAATAAAAAATAATAATATCTATTTATTTAGAATTAATATTTTTATTAAATCATCGATAATAATACATTATTTTAATATTTATATTAATGGTAATTTTGTTTATAACTTTACAAACATGTAGTATATTTTATATATTTACAGAATAAAAATTATATATATATTTTAAACATTTACATATTGTAAGGTAATTTAAAACAGTGGTAATAGATTTCTATACATAATTAAATCACTAAAACTACATTCATCATTTTTAATATTTATAACTATTTTATTGATGAATTGAATATTTTAATGCATTTTTTATTGTATTAATTGCATATTTTCGATCGAAATTTTAATATATTGGATGTGTTTTTGGTCTAAAATTTATGACTTATTATTTAATATTTACTAAATTATTACTTATACGTGCACATGAAAATATATAATATATTATTTGTAACAAAATTTAGAAACTAAAATTAGAACCCAATTTTTGAGATTAATGAATGAAGAACAACAGACGTTAACGAAATTTTAATGTATTTAATTTTAAATGCTTTACGATTTTTTGAATATCACCACAAAACCTTAGGGTTTAAAATGAGTGACAGCTATTTTTATTAACGTTTTTTTTTTCAATATATTATATACTAAGAACGAGTGAATATTTTATAATTTCATGTGTACAAAAATTACGTTAACACACACACACACACATATATATATATATATAAAGGTTTTCTAAATATTCATATTCAGTATTACGAATCATATTTTTACTGTAAAACATTATTTTCAAACACAATTTCCAATATTTATTGAAAAATTTAACCACATTTGGTTATTTTCCAAAAAAAAAAAAAAAAGCAAAAACGATTGATTTTATTTACGACACCTTTCGCAATATAATGGCGGGTTAACTTGTTGGATTTATTTTATCTTTGGAATCCTTTCGCGGGACGTTCGAACAAAAAGCCACGGGTCCACCACTCGTATATTTTCATTCCGAAAACGCCAAAAACGCCAACATAAATTTCTTTTCGGGGGCTTATTTTGCGTAACGAGAGCCCACGGCTCAATTAATCCGAGTTCAAATCCCCCCCCGATCGTCGAAGCGTGAGGCATTCGCTAAAATTTATGGCGCGAATATCGCGAAAACGCAAGGTCCCTCCCGCAGGATTATTTCCTCGACATTTGTAAACGGGACATCCGAATTAAAATTTATACTCGACCACTACTCGTGTACATATGATAACCGCGATAGTCGTGTGCTTAACGCAACCGACTCCTATATTGATGTTCCGTATATCCTAATTTTTAATTGTATTTTTTTTATATGAATGATATATTTAATTTTTCGTTTCATATCTCTTTGGTTGATACATATTAATTTAGTTACAGACGTGGCTAAACTGAAGGATTATTTTTGACAATCGATAAATGTACCCGATTTCCCTATTTTTCAATTCAGTAAATCCAAACATCGATAAGTATTAACTAACCAACATCTGAAAGAATTAGTGTAAAAATAATAATACATATTTAATTGTGGCTCGCGAAAAATTTCAAATTCTGAAAAATGGTCCAGACTATCAAGGCCACCTTGTTATATTATATATATTTTTGTTAAAATATATTAATAATATTAGTTTTATTCATAAACATTTGATCAATGAAAAATACATAATATTATTAATTTTATTCTATTGAATAAATATATATATGGTGGATTTTCAAAATAAATTTATACAAACGAATCAAAATTATAAATCATGTTTTAATAAAATATTTTGTTGATTTTATACTGCGATAATTATGTATATTAAAGCGAATAAAATTGCGGTTAAATTTAACCGATCCGTCGACCGTTTTACGGATAACGTTCGCCGTTAACTGATCGTCGCCGGTTTCATAGTTAATTTGGCAATTTTATTTCTTAACAATGCATTCGATTAACGATTACGTTTTTTTTTGCAAATACGTACAAAATAATATATATATATATATATATATATATATATATATATATATATATATATATAGAAAAAAAATCCGACATCCGGTGAAAATCGGCGCTTGTTTCGAAATGCGAAAAACCGCTTCGTAATCGAATAAATATTTTCAAATGTGCATCCCGTAGTGTGTGATTATAAATTGGGCGTGTTTGTTTTCGAAACGGTTATTTTATTTATTTATTTATTTATTTCGGGACTGATAAAAAAAAATCGCGTATTTGTGTAATTCGAATTGTTATGGCGCGTTTGCCAAAAGAATATTTTATTTTGGAATTCATTTTACGAGTACTTTTTTTTTTGTTTATATTGCGTTGTTATTTAATCCGATTAAAAAAAAATAGACTTTCAATTTTAAAATATCGATTTAATCTTCTTAATCTTATTTGTGATTACTTTCATAAAACTTATAATTATATATTAGTATTCAGATGTTGGTTAGAAATTCACCATTCACCCTCATCTTATCTGTTATGACATTTGATGGTAATATGTCAGTGGATATATCGCTTGAGGCTTACAATATTCAAATATCTTGAGAAGTCATACTTATCAGTAGTGTTAGTAGTGCTATTCAAACTATATAATTTAGAATATCATAAAATATTTAAAAAATAATATATTTATATTTTTTTCGTACAATTTTGCTACTGTATTATTTTTATTATTAAATTCGCGCTTCGTCAAGCGAGCAATCTCAGTGCAATTTACCTCAATTTGTACGTTGTATACGCGATAATTTTGTATAAATCCCGTGCACAAATTAAATTCTAGTTTAATCTAAAATTACATTAAATACTTTGGGGGGGGCACAAGGGGGGGAGGGGGAGGGGCAAGCGTATATACGAGTCGCGCTTAATAATTTTCCCTCTTTGACGAAGCATATCGCACTCCACTGTACAAGACTTCTTGATTTTGGGAAGCGTTTTAAGCGCTCGGCCTTTGTTTAATGCGAGAATTCATTATCTTTAATGGAGTACCGTTAAATAAATTAACCATTCAATATTGCCAAATATATTCTCAATAAACACGCACGCGTCCTTAATTAAATTTTAATTTGATCTTTCGCTCGGTTAAAGTGAGACGAGAGACGTAATTTTCGCGAAAGACGTAATTTTCGCGAAAGAGAAAATTTTGTACGTATAATAATAATAATAATAATAATAATAATACATCATATAATAGACGTTCGCGTTTCTAAATCAACGATGTTCTGTTATCGAAATAATAAGAAAAAAAAACTCTTGTCGAATTTTGGAATGGATATTGTTTTTTTTTTTGGTAATATTAAATGATTTGTTGAAATTTGAGACGTGTGTACCATATATAGCAATTTTGAAATGTTTAAAAATCGATTATCGTCGTTTCGCAATACGATCGGTGATGGTAAAACGATATTTCGATAACGTTTTTAATTGACGGATTTAACATTTTAAATCGTTACATATCTGTCAAAAATTATATTGCAAAATAACCTTGATTTACATATATATATAGTATTGATTTTGTAGTAAAATTTTCAACTTAATATATTTATATTATTAAATAAAAATAATTCCTCATATTGAATACTTCTATTATATATATATATATATATATATATATATATATATATATATATATATATATATAAAGCAATATTATCATTGAGTCGTCAATTTGTTTGAATTATACGCTATCGCGTCAACGTTTAAAGATTAAACTATAGTGAGATATTTCTTTTTCGAATTGACACATGGTCTAATCGTGAGCTTTAACAGATTATATAGATAAACAACACGGTAATAGGTGATAGGTCATGTTTTATAATGCACTATTTGCAACATAACAATTCAGTCGTGCAGCGGTTTGCGGACGTGAGAAGACTCGACAATAGTCACGGTTTAAACATTCGAACGTTATCTTTTAACATCTTCAAATACGTCGTCACTGTTTTTTTTTTCAATTTAATCTTAGTATATTGTCGAATATTGTTTATAATTGATTGCCGAGATGAAATTTGATATTTTTCTTCGAATTAATCGCGTTCATTCAAGTCAAATCTAAAATTTATTTGAATGGTATATATATATATTTTATATATTGAAATATATTAGTAATCGATGTAGATAACATGTTTATTTAAGGTATATCATATTTCGAATATAAGATTTAAGATATTTATTGTATAAGTATATTCAATTGAATTCTCATTAGAAATGTATTTAGTTAATAGTTGAACTAGAACACCTTCGAATTACGATATCAAATAAAAGATTGAAAATTATTAATCTATTAGTTCTAACTATTACAATATGTAATACAAGTTAACTAAATATTTTTCTGTCGACGATTTTTATTTACAATTTATACATACTATATATAATAAAATTTTAACGAAAAAATCTTAAAGCAGATAACAAGAAATACTCTTAATATCTTTTCAAAGAAAACTACTATATGTATAATTATTTATATATTAATGACAACATTGTTGATCAGTTCCAGATTACTATTATATAAATTGAAAATAACGTTTTCGACTACCAGGATCATAATCTTCAAATATGAAATTTATATCCAAGTAGATCCAAAAGTAAAATAGATCAAGAAACAAAATTCAACTATTGATTGATATGATGTTAAAAAGAAAAGCTTTTTTTATTACATTTTACGGACCACATTTACGCTTTTTTACACATGATATTTTTGATATGATCGTGCGCGAATATAATTCGAAAAATCCTATACAACTCAAAAGTGGAACGATCTTTTCATTGTAATACAAGAAGTTAGATTCGATTAACGTCGTTCTTTTTTTAATCCATAACGACGTATTGACCCGGTGTTTTGAAAACAAACAAAAAAAAAAAACGAACATGTGTAATCGAAATATGAACACGGAACTTATTCTTCTACGTTAGAGAAACCACGTGCACAAATGTATGACCTGAAACGTTACGCTTCATTGGACAAGAATCGTTATCAGAAGCTTCGCAGACACTCCATGCACTGGCTTAACGATCCGAAAAATACATAAATTTTGTGACCCCAACACGTTAAATTTTCTTATCATTGCGCTTCGGCGACCGTTTTTCCTTCGCGCCGGGAAAACACGGTCGGTCACATTTTGCACCGCGGCTGCGCCATTAACGCTATTGGCTTTTTCAATTGTGACCTCTTCTCGTTTTCTATCGCTTTTCTTTTCTTTTTTTTTTTTTAGTGGTCCTTTTCACGCTCGAAATGTTCCAAAATTCATTTTCGAAATTGATGTTCCGCACCGTTTTCGGCCGGTCGTAACTCGGATCGTTTATAATTGCAATACGAATTTCGGTTTCATTATGATATTAAAATTTTTGAACATTGCTATAATTAAAATTTTAAGATTACATAATGCGTCGAAATTTTCATAATATTATTTAAAAAAATAATAATAATAATCCTTAAAAAAGGGATAATGTACCGAGATTGAACATAAAACTGCCGATTTGATATCGTATAAAATAAATTGATGCTATAAATTTCGAAATAGATATTTCAGACCTAAATGTACGATCTTTTATTATTATTATTATTAAAATGTGTTGTTTTACGATAAAAATAATATCTGAAAATTGAGCATAAAATAGTTTTTTTTTTGTAATAAATCATTTAACATAATTGTGATGCTATTGATTTATTATAATTTAAATTTATGTATCAAAATAGACTTTTATAGCAATTTTATCATTTTAGATTTTTAATAAATGTTTAGAATATATTATCGTTCTATATATTTAAATATCGTAATAATAATCGAAATTCGTATAAATATTGAATATAATTATAATATGAATATTTCAACGATATATACATTATTTATATACGTTTCCTGTTCGTTTTTCGTCTAAATATTAATGAAATATTTACATTGTATATGTCGAGTCTCTAGATTTATATCAACTATGCAAATTTTTCAACACCACATATTCAAATTGCTCACGTTTTATTGACAGCGTCAATTTTTTACGATTCGCTGTAAAAATAAAATCTGCACTACACATCTTGAATTTCGATGACAGACGATACATTTTACGCCTTTTCCATACTGCGATTGATTTATTAAACGAACCGTATATAATCGTACGCTAATTACTTTTTATGATTTAGCGAACATTTTTATTAACGGCATTTTTAATTACGCAATCGATTTTTTTCTCTTTCCCCCTTTCCGCCCCCCCCCTCTTTTTTTGTCGTGCAAAAAAAAAAACGATAAAAATTAAAATGAACCGGTTAATTTAAAATGTGAAAAAAAAACATATGATCACGTGATCGATATTCGGTTTTTATTTCACGAAACACCCTTATTTACACGTCACGGAAACCGAAGTTTCGTGACGGGCTTAAATACCGTTTATAATATAAAACTCAGAATTATTAAAGGAAAATAATATATATAAATTATATATATATATATATATAAATATATAAAGAAAAATATATTTCTTTTTACATTTGTATTGTTTTGTATGCAAACGTTTGCATTCGTTAATAGTTAACGCTTCGTGTGCCATTGTTAATTATTTCATGTACAAATCTTTGCAATGTTTGTTATAAAAAACTAATAAACGCGACGCAATATATATATATATATATATATATGATCATTTTTTGAATTTTTAATTAATTTTTGCATAAATTTGTGTTTTATTTTAACGGTCGAATGACGATTTTGACACCACGTGTATGTCGCGTTTTATTTTATGATATTTTTTTTTACGCTATTTTTTCATTTTCGTTTAAATGAGTTTCCAGTTTATATCAAAATTATGGTAAAGCTTTGGCGTTTTAATTTATTATCTTTAATTAGTTTTTTTTAAAGGTCAACGATTGTCCACATAGTAAGCTTTTATATAATATTATAATTTAAAAATAATGTTTTTTTTTTAAATAAAATTAGATTTTTACTAAATCAAAGAGTATTATCTAAAATATTTATTTTTTAATTTATGTATATTTTAAAAATTATTAATTTATTCAAATATTCTTAAAAAATCATTAATTATAAATTTAATTTACGATATGTTTTGATTTTTTTAATTTTTAGATTAAGAATTAATCTGTAATAAAAAATAATAAAAAAAATCATACATAGAGATGTTAAATGTTTCGATTCATTTTATATACTTTACATTTCCAATTCTCAAAATTAGCTCTTTTATAACCTCGTTATTTATAATCTAACTTTTATACTTTTAATATCATTAATCATATAATAAATAAATTTAAAGGTTAAATATATCGTTTTTAAATAATAATTTGTACGATCGTTTACGATATTAATCTTGAAAATTATATTAATACGAATTTCAATTATAACCTTCGAATACTATATAATATTTAATATATTATTTTTCTTTATATTATTAATCTTAATATAAAATCAACAATTAACAACTAATTACAAGCTCAAGAATAATAAAATATTCACGAAATGTCATTAACGACTTGAAAATGTTATTGCCTTTTTCCACAGCATTTTCACGGTAGGATGACTGGTTTTGTGGGTTAGATGCGTTCTTTTGATCTCACTTTATTCGGATATAATGCAATATACAATATATATATAATTATAAAAATCTTTTTTTTTACAACGGAAAATATCAATCAACATTTACAAATATATATTCGTGTATTGTGTACTTGCGATATGCTATAAACGATTCGTATTATCGTGACATATGAATTAATTTAATACTGTCAAGCGATTGTCGTCGATTTTCATGAAACGTCACGCACAAAAAAAAATGTAGAAATTAATCATATTTTACATATTCACGACGTATATAATGTAATATTAAAATATTATAATGTATATATAATATATAGGACAATTGTCGTTGATGGAATTAACTTTGTATAATAGTTTATGTAATCGAAATTGGAAGTGTCCGAATGTTAACGGTAACATCAGTATTAGCTTTGTATTCTGTCTATTTAACTATATAAAGGCTAAACTAGCCATCAGTATTTGATCTACAATATCGTTTACATATTATATAATTTAATTATATATATATATATATATATATATATATATATATATATATATATATATATAATTGTTTACAGAAAGAATGATAGAAAAAAAAGGGGAACGTCGCATATAAATAACTTATTCGTCGACGTTCAAAAAAACAAGTGACAAATGCGTTTTGTTGGATGAGTGAGGATTATAGAGGATTAAAAGAGGCTTTCGCTCACCGCTAGGTTGGTTTTTTTTTTTGTTTTATCCTGTCGCAACCCAAATCCGTAGCAGTATAAATAAAAGGCGTTATCGAATTTTATCCGATGGAATGAAAAAGAAGGAAAGAAAATTTCTATCGGATAGAAAATGTGATCGTTTTTTTTTTGATCGTATATTAAGATTGTGTGTGAAAATTTTCATTTTAATATGATATAATTTGAAAGAAAATAAATAATTCTGTTTATTTTTTAAAAATAATTTAATAGATTAATGATTTTTGTTATATTTATGAATCAAAAATTCAAATAGTTTTTTTTTGTAATATTATATCAATTTAGGAATAGTTTTATTTATATTTTTTGAAAATCATTGAAATAGTAAAATTTTAATTTGACTAATTCATCTTTATATACATCGTGTCCTTTTAATTTAATAAATATATAAATATTTTAATTAACACATTATTATAATATATTAAAAAAAAAGTATATCCATTTACTTCGCAAGGCCATTAAATGCATAAGAAAAAAAAATCAATTTATAATTAACATAAAAAAAATCTTCTTCATATTTATTATAAGAATATTAATTAATTAGGGGGTCAAGGCTTTCATTTATACGACACGTTTTCTTTTTTCCACGATATTAACCTAACATTAATCATACGGTTTTTTTATAATATTTTTTTTTGTTTATTCTTCGTGTTAATTTTGTTTTTGTTTTTTTTTTTATTATTGTTGTTGTTGTTGTTGTCGTTGTTGACGTCCGGTGTGTATCTGCGGCTATCGCGATATTACGAGACGTTAGAATTAATGAATATTGAACGAACCACTTATTACACACAAGAATAACATAAATAAATATATACGCATTCATGTTGTTCATATAATTTCGGTTAATGGTCGTAATATTATATTATTTTGCGACCGGAAGATGTGCGTGTATATATATATATATATATGTATATATTTTTTTAAATAAGAACAAGGCAACGCATATATAATTTTATATCGAATGTTCAATTATGTCAAATGATATTTTTAACGGATTTTTTTTCAACTTGACGCTATATTTTAGTATTTTTTTTTCATTTATTTATTTGTTTTTGTGTATTCCAGTTTTTTCATTTATATCTTTTGTGCACTTTCTGTGCGAGTATTCCCCGACGTAAGAATCTTCCACTAGATAAACAGGAAAATCCTGATTGAAAGGAAATGCTCTTCGGTCTTTTGCCGTTGCCTGAGTAACATGTGAATCAGCGTTTCTAAAAATGTTGAAAAGATTATTTAATTCGAATTAAACGTAAATTCGAATAATATTTATAAAATTATTCAGTCGATTTTTTTATACGGAAATTTATAAGACTATTTTATTTTAGTTATTGTATTATATTTTTCTCTTTAATTAAATATTTTTACTTATAAAATAGAATTTATAAATCATAAAAATATGATTTTTTATCAAATGATGTTTTTATTTTCAAATTGAATGTTATAAAATGATTTATAATTATAAAACTTAATTATTTTGTAAAATCTGAAATTCGAACTTTTGAATCATTTTAAACAATTTTATCACAAAATAAGATAACACGATTTTATTTAATATATGCCTAAAAAAATTTAATCTCAAAACTTCTTCATCAACCTTTACATTGTCCTTCTTTAAATAGTACCATAAAATTTTTAATTTATTAAAATAGAAACAAATTATATACAATATAGCTATATAAAGTTTTGAAAGTCGAGTAGTTTCAGATCGATTGTCGATTTTGATATATATAATAATAATAGTGAATCGAACGAATCCGTCAAAAAAAGGATGTTTACATCGTGGCCAATAAGGAAATATTGACCAAAGACCTAAAACTCGTAGTCCGGAAGAAAATTCCGATCCCTTTTCAGCGAAAGAGGGTGCCCAACACCTATTTTTGGGTGAAAATACTGTTGATTTTTCCCAGGATAACTCACACGTCGCAGTAGATCATGTAAAATTCATAGTGTCCTTCGTATGATAATAACAATAATAATTCAAAAGATAAATAAACAGTTTCCGCGTTATTAATATTATTTTTTGTTTCATATATTGGTTTTTTTTTGACGCGCAATTTCATTGTCATTTTTTAAATTTTAAAGTGCGACTGAATATCTAGACTATAATTTAACGAAAATATATTCCGTTAATTATGATCGCATTAGAAAGGAATTTATCGAGATATCGTTACTCATTGGTTTTTACGGATTGCTTTTCCTCATATATCTATATATTAATATGCAATATATTTATATTTATTATATGAAACGAATTAAAAAAATATTTTACGGTAGTTTTTTAAATATTTTTTACAATTTCTATATAAAAAAAATATTATTAATTTACTATATAGTTTAACTATTATGTATATCTAAAATTAGACAACCATACTGATTATTGATATAATTTACCATATTATTAAACTAAGAATGTCGATCGCGAGCTGAAAAACAAGTTTGTACAACTTGTCACGAAAGAAGATCAATTATATCGAAGGTGAACGATTTCAATCATATATAATGCGACAAAATTAAAATATCAATATTTTTTTAACATTGAAATGCATTAATATGGACGTATATAGTTGAAATAAATAAAAAATAATAATATTTTACACGTTTTATGTTTTAAAAATATAATAAAATTTAATGTATTTTGAGTGTCGTTTTTACGATGTATTATATATATTTGGTTTGATGGAAATGTTCCATTTGCTGAATTAATTACGTTTACGATAAATTTTCCATCAGTATTTAGATACATTATCGTACAATTTATTACAACATATATTTTTACTGATTTGCATAAGTCGAACGATGCCACATATTAATTCGTGGATTTAATTTCGTCGAGTGAGAGATAAAACAAAGAGACTAAAAACTCGTTTCAGTCGCCTAATTATATTTATTTATTTAATCGGTCGTATATCTATATTTTTTTCCTATGAGTATTTCTTATTATTATTATTTTTTTCATTATTTTATAATATATTTTTTTTTAGTCTCTTTTAGTTATTTAAAATAAAAAGTCATTTAAACGAGTGTTTAATTTAATTTAACCGATAGCAAGTGTCTGTCGTCTGGAGAACGTTTTTTATTTCGAATTCAGCATTCGTTTATAAGCAAATTGTATTTTTTTTGGAAAAAATACAGGAAGTATCCAAAATTTTGCTAGTATAAAAATATATTTAAAAAGATGAAAATATTATATTGCATTGAAAACCGCTTGAAATGTTTGTTTATTAAAATAAATTTAAGTATATATAAATAAATACTATTTTTCTCGGTACTAAAGATATTTGCACATATATATATATTTTTGTATATCCAATTTATTTCTCTTTTATTCATTTATATTATAAAATTTTGCATAATAAATATTATCTATCTAAATGTATTTAAATATTATTAATACTTACATTGAGAAATTTATATAATTTCAGAAGTTTAACATTATATAAAGCTACTCTTTGATATCTGTGTAAATCTGTTAATGAAACATTTTTGTAAATATTTTTTTTACGCTAAAGTATATACTTTATACATTTTTTGAACCTTACTATATACATATGTTGAAAATATTTTTTTCTATTCAAGGTTGTTTTCTTACTTTGATGTTAAATTTTACATTTTTTTTTCAGATTTTTTCGAGGTTTCATCACGTTTTTTGAGCGCATCTGACAGTTAAAAAAAAATCGGTAAGCTTTTAAAACGAATTCAATTACACGTTCGATGAAAATAGCACGAAATAATCTTAATTATTATTACATCTCGTGAATATAACATAATAAGGTTATACATTATTTGTATGAAAAATGTAATTAAAAATCGAGAACGTTCAATAATAATATATTATAGTGTTCAAAATATTACTACACAAAAAAAAAAGCTCGAAAAATAAAGCTTTGAAAAATATAACGATTGAATGCGATAAACGGGTATCATTTCGATTTTATATATTGCCGTGTAACATGCAAAGCGTAACATTAGGCATATAATTGAATAGTAATTTTCATCCATTTATAATCCGATTGGTCTTGCATAATTCTCTAATTTCAGGATGTATAATAGGATGGAAAATCTAAAATTAACAAATAGAAATAAACATCGTAAATTTATCATAAATAAATTTTCTATAACAGTTACATATTATATATATATATATATATATATATATATATATATATATATATATATATATATATATATATATATATATTATAATGTTTATATTTATGTTGATGTTTAAATAGTGCAATTTACATATTTTATTATATTATAAATTTATAAAATCGAATCCTTCTCAATAAATTCACTTATATTATTTTCAAATTTAATATTATATTACTATTACATATTAATAATATAGTCACTTATTAAATATAAGATAGTTTTGAAGTTAAAAATTATTATCAAAAGTTGATCAATATGAATTTCTATAATATGATTCTAAATATAATTGTAAGACTCTCTGAACGAGAGTTAAAGTTAACTGTGAATAATATATTTTAACATTTATGAAAATATTGAAATATTTCACAATGATTCTTATCATAGTGCAATCGGTAAAATGAATAATACTCGATTATTCAATGATCGTTATCATCAAAAGAGAATTTAATTATACGTTAAATACAAATATCGTTATATTTCATACTGTATTTTTATAAAATGATTTATTTATTGAAAATATTATATTTGTATATCATATATATAATATATATAATTTTTATAGCGAAGCTCGAGTTAAACCAGCGAATACATTATGGTAATATACGTACTAAAATGCCAGTCGCTTTTCTTTCTCTCTCGAAATCCATTCTCTCATCCTTTTTGCCCTCCCCCTAAGTGGAGACTTTAATCGCTCGGTAGATTATCCTTGCTGAGCTTTCTTTTTATTATTATTATTTTTTTCGTCCTTATTTTATTATTATTATTATTTTAAACATGTGCCGCTTTCTAGATGTTAAAGTATTACGCCTCGGCTTCCTATTCGTAACCAGATCACCTTGTATCTTCGGATGCCGTGAGCTTTACATGAAAACCTTCCTTTTTTTTTTATTTGCAATTTATGGTGAAACCGGATTGACTCTCGTTTCCATTTCTGATGAATACATCTTCAAACATCTTCGTACTGCATGTCTATATAATATTACAAACATTTAACTAAATTTATAGTTGTTAGTTAGAACTTGTCATCGACCCACATTTCAGAGTGATTTTTTTTTTACTCTAAGTCAACATTGAAACTAGTATTGAATTATTAATATTAATTAAATTTTAATAACCAATTGTACGCATGCGTAACAATAGTATAATAATTATATAAAAAAAATCTAGTAACTGGAAGATCTCATTTATCACATTTTTAATTTATTAATTTATTCATTATTTTTTAAACTTATCTTTTAATCTTTATTGTTTAATTATGAGTATTTTTTTATATTTGAATACGCATATTCATTATTTTGTGTTTATATAGAAATATTTCATTATCTTAAAATTTTCATAGCTTCATTCGCGGAATATTTTATTATCTCAAAAATTTATTCGTTTTTTTATGTATATATATCTATATATACGTATAATAGATCAGAATTTCGGTCGTAACGACGTGTATCCAGGGCAGTTTAAAGCGTCGCTCGCGGACGACCGATTCGATACTTTTTAAAGGTTGAAATCGCCCGCAGGGGACTAACCTTTAATAATTGCATTATTAATATCTGCCGTTCTGCTCGAATAATCTGAGAATTATATTATTTTTGAGGTTAATTTGAAATATAATTTTTATTACTAAATATTTTATTGATCGTCTTTCTAATTTTTTATAAACTAAAATGAAATTTAATATTTTTTTAATATTATTATGTAATCTCGTATATATAATATTTTAAATTGAAAATATACAAGTATATGAAGATAAAATTATTTGCATTAATCTAGTTTAGTGATGGAGAACCTTTTTGCTCATAAAATCCACTTTTCAGCAAATGATCTCTCATTTCACACTAAAAAGCATGAAATTAAGTAAACGAGAGAGGTCAAAAATTTTAATGCAAATTTCCACGTTTGCGTCTAAAAATATACATTTCATTTATAATATACCAAAAAAGAAATCATACTAAACAAGTACTTTAAGGTTGTACTTGTTAACATAAAAGACTATATATGCCACCTTCAGATTTTTCTTCTATGCACTAGATTAACATTTTACATGTTTTTCTATTACATCACATATTAAGTTTTCCTATTTAAGTGTGATTATGACATATAAAGAAACTAAGTTTTATAAAATTGAATCCAATATATTGAAATATTTTCATAAACCTATATAAATTTCACTATATATCAGTTGATGAACAATACTTCGAACGATATTCAAAAACGGTTTCAATCGAACAATTGTATACAAATATAATATAATCTTTAATTAAACATTAATTAAGTGACAATTTCATTTTACTTCATATATAAATATAAATATGATCGAACATATTCACCCGTATATATATATATATATATATATATATATATATATATATATATATATATATATACGTACAACACTTACATTAAAATACGCAGTCATGAAATATTTTCCAAGGTGGTCACGTTTTCAATCATGAACGCTAACAATCAGACGATTACATACTGTTTTTTTTTTTTAATAATAATATAATACCGTATTTTATGTTACTCTAATCCGACGGTATATCGAGTCGTTTTCGAAGCGATTTATTGTAAAATTCTTTGAATTTCGAAATCGGCATTTCTAAAATACATATTTTCACGCTATACAATTTTCTAGAATATAATCGCGTTGCAATCTGAGCCGTGTTCTTCTGCATATCTCTATGTCGTCACTTTTTTCAAAATTGAGCGTGAAATCATCAGATACTAACCGCTTAAAATATTTTTATCGTGTCATTTACGATCGATATCTGGTATCTTTAGATATAATCATAATTAGACATAAATTAAAAAAAAAACACAATTGTAATAAAAATCCATAAACGTTTATTTTATATATTTTTTTCAATATGATTATCAACATGTTCGATATACTTCTTTTGACTATGACACAACTTTTGCATCCTTTCATTATAGAAGGTTGCTATCAGATCTTTCAACCGGTTTTGAACTTCCTCTTTCTCAATATTGTTAATAATATTAAATATTCTTCACGACTCTTAATTGAATTCATAGTACCAGATATATCAAAAATTTATCTAGGAGAAACATAAAAAAATAAAATGTTAAATATGTGATTTTTTTTTATATGTGTACATATTGTATGTATTCCAAAGATATTTTTTAATATATTATCTATAACAAATTTAACACCATAAATTTGTTCATATATTTTTTATACGGGCTTTGCCATTTTTATTGCATTACGAATTTATTTAATAATATTATCGTAAATCGTTATAACATAGCAATATGCAAATGCCATCGAAGTCATTAAAACTTTCGCTTTATTTTGTTGAGGTTCTGTTTTGGGTTACATACATTTTTTTACAATTTTCCGCGATGCGTTCGCACAAAAAAAAACACACACACACACACACACATATATTCATAAACAAAATTCTCATAAAAATTGCATAAATAAAACTCGTTATTATTGTTTTTTTTTCGAACTTCTTTCGAGTAGGCGTCGTCAATTTTCTCAAGGAATGTTACGAGATGTTGAGGACAAGACAATCACGACCAGTATTCTCTGACATTTGACCTCATACAGGTGTGATTATTACCTACTTTTATTTATATATATATAAATAGTATATTCACTTGATTTTATTCATATTTTAAGTATATACATATTATTATTATATATATTTATATATTTTGTTATTATTATTTAAATACGTATTACTTAATGTATTTAAATGGACGCGCGGAATAATCTCGAATTTTAATGTATGTATTTATACGCAAAAAATCGTTTAAAATTTCCATAAAATTCTTTCTATATATATATATATTTTTTTTTTCTTTTCGGGTTGTTCGCCTCTTTTCGTCTTTATTTAAAGCGCGGAATTAATCGCTCAACAGAAAATATTACATGCAAATTTAACAGATAACGAAAGGGACGCCCACTTTCTCTCGTCCCTTTATATATTTTTTTAATACATTTTTTTTTTTTTGGAATTTTCTGACGGAACCTCAGCCACCCTCTTTTGCCTTTTTTTTTGAATATATTCATAGGTCTTAACGAAGCTAACCTCTTTTTTATATTTAATTTTAGTTTTGCTGAATATTTTGAATCTTTAATATTCTGCTTTTTTTTTCATTCCTCTATTATATTTTTGATGTTATGAGTAAAAATTATTCATTATTATTTAGTTTAATTTTATGATATTGTATTAGATATCAAAATTTGTGGAACACATTATATGAATATTTTATAAGTCTCCTAATTAATAACTAAGAAATGTAAAGTTTTATTTCATAATGTAATATAATATATATAAGATATTTGCTTTAATACACAAATTATGGAGAATAACTATGTAAATTATGTTCGTTCGTACTCATAATATACCTTAATTAAATTCTTAACAATGCAACATTTTTTTTTCGTTGAAAATAATCGTGCAAAACATAATTTAGATTATTTTACACGTGAATTCAAATTGAATTCCCGTTTGTTTTTCATTCATATTATAGTGTTAATTAAAATATTTCATCAGTAGCGCTACTCACTTATTACTAAATAATTTTGAAATATTTTAAATATATTTCTCCGAAATTTAAATTTTATATAATATCATTAAAATGATGTAATCTAATATTTAATCGTATATTATAATTCTAATATTTAATTGTATAATTAAAATGCGTTTTAGTTGGATCTCATCCATATAGGACAAACTCGTTTTCATATAAATATGCGTGGGACATTTGACTCGTCATCGCACATTGAAAATGAAAGTTGAATTTGAATCGGTAAATGCATATATGCATACATAATGAATTTGTAGACATACTATATTAAAATATTTTATACGTTTTTGTTTTATTTTTCATTAATGTGTCACGATTTCGGACTTGACATTTAACATTTGCCTTATTACAAAATCGTCATTACTATAATGGTTTTTAACTTAAAAGTATCGAAGATTTTTTTTTTATTGTAACACGTCTTTTTTTTTTCTCCTATCGTTTTCCATAAAAATTATAATTTCGTCGTAAATTACGACAGTTTTACGTTAATTTAATGTCGAAATAAAATCTGCAGCGACGACGTTGAGCCGGTATTAAAATTTGTCTCCGACGATTATTTATTTAATTGTAATAATAGTATATAATTCTTAAAATAGAATTTTAAAAATATTTAACATAAATTCTATCGTAAAAAGAAAAATGTAAATTTATCGTAGCGAACTATGTAGAATGTGTACGTTATCGAATTTTTATTAATTTCGGTAAAATGAAAATTTCGTGCTTTTTCAAACACTTTCGGCGACCGATTTTCGTCTGAAAACTTTCAGCGCAAATAGTTGTTGAAAAAAAAACTCGTCTATTTGCATTTTTCAAATTGAAAAATCGCAGTGAAACTTAATCGTGACGTATATTTTACGTACGGGTACAAAATCCGGCGTATTTTCAGCGCTGAAAAAAAAATTTCGAAGCATATCCCAACTTCGGCGCATAAACCTTTCACAAAACAAATTTACGTCATATTTATAAGCGAAAATTCTCGAATGCGATCCCGTAAATTTTCGCTCCGCAACGAGGCATATACAAAAAAAAAAAAAACAACAACAACAACAAAAAATAACGGGAGCTCTTCGAGAAAGGTTTGTTAGGGTTGAAAAAAAAAGAGGAGAACAAAACTCGAGTCGATTTATTGGCGACGAGGCTTTGGCGCATTTTTCGTTATAAATACACATCAAAAATTAAAGCTATCTTCGTTTGCTCGAAAGCTGATATCTTCATAAATCACTTCGGAAATAATCGTGAAAAATTCATGCTCGTTGAAAATCTTCAACTTTTTTTCTTCACTGTTAACAGGGTAATTCATTAGGGATGATTGAAAATTTAATGTGATTTATTCGCATATTTTTAGTCAAAAAAAACGTGTTTTTTATTGCTTTTCATACTTATAAAATATTTATATCAGATTTAAGAAAGATTGTATTAGATTTTTTTTATTTTTTAATTAAATATTTATTATTGAAACATTTTTTTACATATTAATGCGATATTGTAAATAATAAAATTCTCTCATTGAAAAATTAAAATAATATATTAATAATTATTATATGTTTATTTATAAATTTTATTGTATATATTTTACAAGTTCGAGAATCTTTGTTTTATTTTAATGAAATGTGAAATTCGATGCTCAAAAAACATCGTTTTTTCATCCCACGAAATTTTTGCTTCTCCACTAACCTTGTCTGTTTTTATCAACATTATGATGGACCTTGTAATTTAAACGTCGGTTTCGTCGATTATATTATTTTATTCCATTGTATTCGATCGAAAATAAATATACGTATAAAATTTTATAATATTTTGAAATCGTATTTGACATATCGCATATAAAATAATTGATAATCGAATTTTGACATTGATAAATTTCACAAAGACGAACTCTTCGTAATGATTCTTTGCGAGCATAATAATAATAATAATAATAATAGTAATAATAATAGACGTTCGAAGAAAGTTTAAAAGTGGAAAACGGGTCACCGGGTCATATCTCACAATTTGGTAAATTGCATGAAAACTCGCGACCCCGCAGAAACGATAATTCACAAAACGAAACGTTGCGGGGGGAGAGGGAGGTCTAAAAGAGTAAGTGGGGTGGGAAATGGAGAATTTTCAGAATTTCATTCGAATAAAATTAACCTTATATAGGGGTGGATATTTTCGATTCCGAAGCGGGCACTAACGATCGCGTTTTGCATTCGATTCCGACGATTTCAAACGTCTGTACGTTTGTAGCAAATGTTCCTTTTGGCGTTCGGTCTACTGTTAAATTCGCATCTGCAGTGTTTTTTCGATTTAGAGTTGCATTTGCGCGAAACAATAATCGAACTACTTTCAGCGTTTTCAAAAATATGAAAATTGCAAATCGATCGCACGTTCGATTTGTCTATAAAGAAGATTATCAATTGCAAAAAAATATTTAGCAATTTTAAAACTGTTTCAAATGATTAATATTAAATAGTATTGTTTTATCAACATTTTTGATAGAAATTTAATAAATATATTTATAATTAGGAAAATCATTGTTTTTCAATCAAATAATTATTGTAAAATATTTTATATCGTAAAACTATACAATGTATGTATTTAAATTTGATTTAAAAAATACTATTTAAAATTACAATTTTACTAAAGTCTATTAAAAAATTTGAAAAAAATATTCGCTTTGAGTATAAATCAAAAAATTTGAATATGCATGAATTTTCGGAAACAATTTCATTGTTTCTCAAATATAACTGTACTGTATCTTTTATTTCTACGAACGTCTTGTATTATATATTTATAAGTTATTTAGTTACAGCATTGTTTCCATAGATTTAATTTCCTTAATGGATATATTTTTTTTTCACTTTATAAAAAATACTGGCGTATACATGTTATATATATATATATATATATATATATATATATATGAATTAAATTTTTATACAATGCAATATGAATCATGAAAATTGCAACAATGAATAAAAAACCACGCCGTATTATGTTGTTTATTCGATAAATCCAGAACAAAGGTTATAGAATTTTTATGAAATATTTATGTCAAATTGAAATAGTAAAGTATAAATGTCAAATTTCACGTGTTCATTTATATAATACCAAATGAGTTTTTAATTTCACGAAAATCACTCCATCATCCACTGATTAAATGATTATTTAATTCGTATTAAATTCGATGATTTTTTTGGTAATTTTGTAATGTGTATATATAATAAAAAAATTTTTTTTGGCCTTCCGCAGAACACTGACGACTAAATTAAGGAAATAATAAATTTTCATCCAATGTTTAATAATAGACGCATACATTATTTATTGCGTTGATTTTGAATTACGTTAAATTACTCAAATAATTATGTTTACCATTTGAGTAATTTTTTGAAAAATGTTGGAAGATTATATTATAAAAATAATATTATTATAACCAGAGATTGTGCTATATTTTTGAATACAATATTTTATTGACAATATAACATTTTATTTATCTTAAAATCAGATTCATAAATTATATTTTTATCAAAAGCGATACATTGTTAATATTTAATATGTATTATTGAATAATAATTTTTATCATAACGATAACACTAACGGCCCGTTCGATCAATTTAAAATTTTCACGCGGAAAAGCGTCATTTTCCGAATTATCCAAATTACTTTCGATCCTTCCTGAGAGTTTTATCCATCATTTTATTTCATCCCATGAATATATTATTTGTTATTGGCGCTTTTGGGACGCAACTCGTTTTTTTTTCGCTCTTCTTCGCTTTTCGCACGTTAATCAGCCGAACACCTCGACGGACGAATTTTCAGCATTTTCCGCACCGAATTTTCCGATGATTTCCTCCGAGAGATGTCGCGTGAAATAAGCAATCAAGCGGGGAGTCGCAACGCTGTCGAAAAAATAGAAGCTCATCCAGGGGTTTCCAATAGTTGGATCGATTTTTCGCACTTACATATCATCGAAACCAAAATTTCTATAGAAATAGTGTATTTTTATAATAAATTATATATCAAAATTTTATCACATTTTTTTTCCAAAATATGATATTATTATTATAATGCTGTTTTATTTTGTATAACATTTTAGATATATTTACACCTTAAATTAGATTCTTTTATACGTTTGCATACAGCCTTATTTCTCCTCATTCCATTCGGAAAAATAGCTTCAATGTGGGGTAGTTTTTCTCTCTTTTCTTCATTCGAATCGTGTACGTTTTCCCTCGTTTTTTTTTCGGGTATGTCTCATTCTTACCGAATGGGATTTTGGCAAATTTAATATTTTGCTTTATGTGTCGAGCGACTGCGGCGTGTTTTGAAATGTTTTCGCGTTTGGAAAACTCCGGATATTTAATATGGAGAAGAGAATATGGGAGCTTATTACACTGGAGAAATGCCCCGTAAAGAGTCTCGTAAAATAACATTAGTCCCCCGTTTTCCCTTAGATATTCCCTCTTTTCCAACGATGGAGACACTCGTGGGGAAGAGGATTCTCGTGGGACAAAATTGAAAAATAACAAGAAGAACTTCGGTGACATATCGGGCTTGAAATACGCTCATCCCATCTTATCATCGTTTGTACTGTCTACTGCGGAATGTCGTTTTCACTGTGACCGTATCCTAGATACTATGTCACAGTGTTAACTTGTTTTTTTCATTCCCCTAAGGAATAACCTCGTGAGAATATTTTCGTATAGCGGGGTTGCTTTAAAAAAAGAACTGCTGTTATACATATTTCATATTTGACATTTTGCATTCATAAATACTGTACTTTTACCATATATATATTAAGGAATATAAATTTGTGGATTTATTTAATGAATTTATTGTTCAGATATATAATTATTACATGGAATATTTCAAATATTATAACATAAAATAAATATACCATCATTATATTATATAAAATCAATATTCACTAGTTTTAATATTATATATCAAAAAATAAAATATTTTAATAAAAAATTGTTCACCTCTGATCTAGTTTTATTATACATGATAATTATCATCATAATACAATAGCGAATAAAATATTCGGCTTCTGTTTTTAATCCGCCAATATTAAAATTCATATTTAAATCGTTAATATTTTATTATATTGCTTGTTTATTCGTATTATAATTTCAAATAAAAAGAACGCTTTTTCCCATCAATTTTATTAATTTTATAATAAATCGAAATATGATATAAATTTATTTATTTTCAATATAACAATACACATTTTTATCAATCGTAAAATAATTTGCATTATTATATATATATATATATATATATTTGCCGATTAAAATAAATTCGTTTATATTTAAATCGTATAAATAACGAAAAAATTACATACACACGCGTATGCATAATTAATTCGGCGACATATCTAGTTATTGTTTAATTTAAAATTCGACGTTAAAAGATTTATTTTTCATATTTAAACCCGTATGTAAATCGTGCGATTAAATTAACGTGTTCGAAGAATCTCAATCGTTTTGTTGTATTATATGGTAAATATTATAATATTTTTTTTCCGGTGGGAAGATTTTTATATTACATAACGACCGATATCATTTTATCTAAATATTTATGATTTCGACCGTTAGACTTTTAAATTCAGTCTTAATTATATGCAGATTGACGAAGATATTCATTTCTAATGGTTCATATCTTCTTTGATGGGAACACATGTATTTTATTAAGTTTTTTTTTAATACAAAACGTTTATAGTATATATATATTTTAACTTATGTTCTGTAAATTGTCAGACGAATTTTATATCTTAATGTTTTTCAAACTGTTTTAAAATATTATATATGATATAAAATATTTTTTGTACTTAACTATATAAAATGTATTACATGTTTAATATATAATATATTAATCATATTGAATTAAATTTTATATGATATATTATCTACTTTCTTTTTTATTAAAACAAAAATATATTTTTACAAGAAAATTAATTTAAATTAAATTTATATATATATATATATATATATATATATATATATATATATATATATATATATATATATATATATGATTATAGTTAATATGTGCGCATCAAATGTTATTTTGTATTTTAATTTTAAATTCTAACACAACAAAAGTTCTTTATGAACTCATGATTAATTGCTTCATTCTCAAGAAGCGGATGCGAAGATTTCAAGTCCGTCTGAATTTTTTTTTTTCGTACGTTTAATAAGAAATATTTTTTATATAAGGTCACGATTTTTATTCTGACGAGTGCGCTTCGTTGATACTCGAGTTTATATATAATATAACATGAAAAAAAAAACGAGTTATAATATTTTATGACGTAATTTTATAATATATAATTTGAGGTGTTAAAATATATAATATGATTGAAAATGTCATAATAATCACGAGTTTTAAAAAGTATTTTCCAATTTTTTTTTATATTAATACTCTATAAATTATTGTTTTTGTATAATTTCTATTTTTATTCATATTTTTTTTATTAATGATATTCAATGTGTTTACTTATAAAAAAATAAGATTTATTATTATAATATTAAAATTGTTTTTTTTTTAATTTCAGGTACGTACATCTACAGCTAAATTATATGAATATTTATGAACTTTTCGCAAATTTGGTAAATATTATATATATATATATATTGTTAAACATTAAATTTCCGTTTTTATAAGTTTATATTTATATTTGTATTTATATAAATAAATTATAATTTCGATTTAATGAAGATTACATACATACATACGCAGGTTTATAATGACGTCATTAAACCGTCATTTATACACACTTTTATACGTCGACGACAAATAAAAGTTTTCCCGCGGTTTTCTGTCATATTTTTTCGAATAACTCGTGCGTTTCATAAGTTCTTACGTAAGCTCGCCGAGGTCGCCTCTAGTTATCTGGAGCTTTTCCTTTTTTTCCCACTTCTCCGCTCGTTCATTTGCATAAATATTTTCAGTTTGAAATATCCCGTCCGCTTTATTTGGCAATTTTATGAATATTACGGTATTCGGTATCATTCAGCCTGGTTTTTTTATACAATTTTTCTTTTTTTTCAAGCCCCCCCCCTCCCCCGAATCTTTTTTCCGTTTTTCACTCCTCTGAAGCTTTCATTGTGAGCGCGACGAAGCGGCAGACTGTTGCTTTTTGCGCGAAAAACACAATGAAAAATATGCGATAAAAACGTCAAACAAAAAGAAAAAAATTGCAAAAAGACACATATAAATGAATTTTATTTTTGATGTAAAATTTTTATCGACATATATATATATATATATATATATATGAATTATTTATTTGCGATCGACGGGGGTTGCGAGATATTTTTTTCATTTTTACGATCGCGGTTTTGAAGCAGCATTCAAAAAAGCGCTCAAGGCTAAAGTTTGCGAGAAAAACCATTCGTTTTACACCTTGTCGACGTTTTGTATTATTTCTATTTTAGGACGTTTTCCTCGTTATTATCGATCATTGTTGTTATTTTTGAATGATTTTATGATGTAACAATACGTCACTTTTTTTGTAAATTATGTACAAGATCTTTTTTTTTTAATTTAATTTTTATTTGGTATATATAAAATTTTTATCTATTTTTTTATTACGTTTTAGTGTAATACATATAATTTATCTATATATTGAAATTAAAAAATAAAACTTTTTATGAATCCAAATTAACATCTATTTTTTTAATCTTTTTAAGATAAAACTTATATATGATTTATTGAATTTATACAATATTCACAATAATAGTTCTCTTTTATATTTTCTACAGAAATTTAATTTTACCTTTTTTGTTGTTTTTTTTTTAATTAATATTTTTTTGACAAATATACCTAAAGCTTTTTAAATTTACATTTTTTGATCTATTAATTTTGATAAAAAAAAATAATACTTAACAAATATTACGCGTTTACTGTCGAATTTTCCTCTGTTTTTCTTCATACACTTTTCCCATTTTACTACAATAATAATAATAATATGTTCGCACATTTTGCGCACATACGAAAAGTCAAATTAAAAAATGCCTTTCCTTTTTTTATCTCGTCGTTTTGGGCGAATATATTGAAAGAAAAAAAAAATCAACAACTTAGTATTGTGTATTTTTTTTTATTCACCTCTTCGAAATTCAAATGAACGGCATTACGAAGCGTTAAAATCACATAATCTTCATCGTAAAAGTTCAAGGTTCGTTTGCCTAAGTGGGCAACAACAAGTTTTATATTCCATTATTGCTGCGAAAGGGATCTTCTTTTGCATAATTCACATTTTATACGCACTCATTTATCGTATTATTTTCCTTCATTGCGTTTATTTATATATTTTTGAATTATTATACTTGGATTTTTAAAGTATTCCGATAAAATGCGCCTAGATAGTTGAAATTTTCATTTAATTACAAAATTTCAATTGTCATTTTTTTCGCTCTTGAACATTGAAAGAATGAATTCATATGAATATATTTTAGAAACACGTATAAAGCAATCACTTTTTAATTTATTTAAAAATTTTTGAATATAAAATAAAACTTTTATTTATTCATCCGTCGAATATATATATATATATATATATATATATATATATATATATATATATATATTCTGGATAGCGAATGTTTAGAATTAGTCGGCGTTGTATCGCATCTGTCTTCACGAAGAAAAGCTTTCGGTGATTTACTATTTTTTTCGGCATCTTGAATAATCAATTTGGTAAACATTCCTCCATTTTTCAGAACGGAATGAAAAATAGATGCCCTTTTTCAAAGGGACCTTTTCCAGTGCAATTTCAGTCGTCGTATTGACGCAAAGTAAAAGAAAGAAAAAAAAATAAGGAAATCCCTAAGAAAACGAAGCAAGGCTTCGTGACCCACCATTATGCATATTATTATTGTTATTATTATTATTATTATTATTTTGAAAATATCTTCATTGCGTATTACGTAATATAATGCTTCATGCGAAACGGGGTACACGTTAAAATAAAACTCGAAACAATTTATTAAATTATATCGTTACATTTCGAGACGGCGACGTTTTTTTTTTTGTGAAAATATTTAACGAAAAGAAAAAAGAATGCTTTTTTTTATGTACGGCGCCATTTTAACCGATCCGGCATATCGCGTGAAAAATTGCACACTATATGAGCTTTTTTTTTTTGAACGCTTTTCCTTTTGCATTTTACGCGCGTCTGTTTATAGATCGATACGTACTCTTTTGTCTCACCGATTTTCCATAGTTCGACTTTTCCGCTATACCGTTTATAATATATATATATATATATATATATATATAATGCCCGCGGTATACGATATCTGTATAAAACGAAACTTTATGTTTATGCCGTCATACGGAGTTCGTTTGTGAATAATAATATTTAAAAATAGAAAACGGTGTGCCGCTGCAAAGTTTTGGCGCAACGTTAGAGGAAAATTTATAAAGTTTAATCTCTACGCTTGCACATTTGCATTTCGTTCTTATTATTGTGTTTTCCGTTTATTATTATCTGGTTTGTTTCTTCTGGCGATTCGGTTGTGTTTCGTTTTAACCGCACCTAACCGTTTCTTGTAAACATTGTTTCAAATCGAAACCGGAGTTTATTTATGTTGTAAAAAAAAAAAATATTTACAATATAAATTCAGTTAGCTGTCAATAATATAAATGCGTATTTTTTATTGTATTTTTTTTTTCAAAAATATAATATACTTAATTTTATTAACGTTGAAGCGTTTTTACGGTTTTACGAAAATGAAATATGACGTCTGTTATGGCCATGTGGTTATTATGTCGGATTACCACATTATTGATTCTAAATTTGATTTGAGGTAAACTTATTATAATTTTATATAAAAAAAATATATTTTAAGGCATATTTCAAAATGCAAATTTAATTTTTCATTATAAATACCGATTAACTATGTTTATTTATAACTTGGGATGAATATTTAATATATATATTATATCATTCTAATATCAATGTTTGAATGAAATGATTATAATAAATTCATAATTAATATTTTTTTATATTTGATATTTATATTATGATATTTTTATTTTTTTTAATATAAAATTGTAAAATACACAATTCTACATTAAATTTTAATATACGTCTAATTGAATTCTATCATTATAACGACGTGCATAATAATGAAAAAAAGAAACAGTTACGAAACATTTTATTGTGTTTTATCAAGAATGAAACATATTAAAACTAATTAATGGCTAATCTCTGACCTTCTTATATTGCGAAACATTCATAATTTCGCCGTTTTAAATACGAGACAAAACAAAACGTAAACAATCAATAATACGCTTTTAAACGATCTTCTTAGTATTGTAATCATCGACTATTTAAATAATAAATTATCCGTTTCTATTCGAGACAATGTTATTATTATTTTTTTTTTAATATGAAACAAGATTAAGACATTTCGAGCGTCCTCCTTTCATGTAATGTACAATTGTACCACTAATTGCCGAGGATTTTTTCGAATAGTAATAATAATATATTATTTTTTTTCTATCTCTTATATCTCTAGTTATAATCGTTTACCTTGTGCTAGAAAAAAAAATGTAATTTTCACATGGAGGCGATTCGTATACGTCCTTCGGATTCGTGATACACCTGTGACTAATTGTTTGTTGTGAAATAGCCGGATTTCCACTTGGATATATATATATATATATATATATATATATATATATATATATATATATTGATGATTATTATTACTTGCATAAAATGTTGTGTCGTAAATATGTATGGATTTTTGCATTATTTTGCGATTAATTGTACCGTAAGCTCGTTTTCATTAGTCATGAACTGCGCTCGATAATGAAAACGATCGAGAGGTGTTTGTATTGAATTTTAAAAATATATGTACAATAATGCAATATTTTGTTTATTAATTAAAGGATATTCGTTACAATACATTAATATTCTATGAATAAAAATATGCGCACATAAAAAGAATTATACGTTCTATAGAAAAAACAATCAATATTAATTCAAATATATTTATATATAATAATAAATTTTAATTGGTATATAAATTAAATAAAAAAAAAAAACTTTTTTTATAATTAAATTATTATAAATGTAAAAAAATATACGTATCAAATTTATGATTTATTTTTAAATAAATATTATATTTCATGAGCTAATTTAGTAAATCTGTTATTTTTCTCGTGTGAGATATATTTTTAAATCATGTGAAAATAAATTTTCATTTTATAGATAACGTATATATAAATTTTGCCATATTTATTGAATTATTCGCGTAATGGTTTATATAAGTTTATGAAACACACACACACACACACACACACACACACACACATATATATATATATATATATATATATATATATATAACATTATTATTAGGGATTTCATCTGATCAAATCTTATTTTATATACTACAATAATATATTTGATTATTTATTATATTATATCGTGTGTTATTTACGATATCATATATATATATATATATATATATATATATATATATATATATATATATATACACAATTTAATTGCTTTATTTTGAGAATATTATCTATAAATAAATTTCGATTTTCTTTTATTAAATTTAAAAGCTTTCAATAAACAACTTAATTTTTCTCTTAATTTATATAAATAATACACTCTATATACTATATTTAGATTTATTGAGTTATTTTAAAATATTGTTGAATAAAATATTATTTTTTTTAACTTGAAAAAAAAAACATTGCTGTATGATGTGTTAAATATATAGTTATTAATTATATACAGGAAATACTAATCTCGTCTCTAGACTTCCAATCTAATTAATTATACTAAATAGGTATAATAAATTAGAAATCGACGCAATTTTAAAACGAACGAGTTTATTTCATCGGTGAAACGACATTTTATCGCCGCTTTTATGTTTATATTTGATTATTATTATTATTATAATCATTAAAAAAGAAATTGAGTACGAGAAAAATGATTATTTGTATTTATTCGCAACGTTTAGCACGCAAAACATTAGCGTCGACGTATTTATTCGCAAACATTGTAGAATTTAGATTAAAATTCGAAATGAATTATAATCGGAGCGCGATAACAGATGGAGCTCGCGCGCGCACAACACACAAATATAACCTCATCTGATAACCGTCTCTTGCTTTACACACATGCAATCGTGTACATATATATATATATATATATATATATATATATATATATATATATATATATATATATATATATATATATATGCGACGACGATAATAACAATAACAACGACGTAGAATGAAACGAATAAATGCGGATAAAAAGCGTTCTTTATGTATGAAAACCGCGTTTTTTTGTTTTCATTTTGCAAGCGTCAATTTTTTTCTTTTCCATTTTTGGTGAGCAAAACATTAGCTCGAAGATAAAACGAACGGTGTTTTGTAATGTTTGATTTTTTTTTTTAATATATGACATATACTTTTGTTGAGTGTGATTCTGAAAAATGTCGTTTGTTTCGAAATTTTATCTAATGAAAGGCTTCAGTAGATTTTAATATATATTTTTAAATAAAAAATTTATCAAGCACTTATAATTTAGATTTTAACAGTTTTAATTATTGAAAAAAAAATTGGCATTAAAAACATAAATTAATAATTAATTTGTTTATTTTTTTACAATAATTCTAAAAAAATGAACACGCATTATTAAATTATAATGTCTATCTGAAACATTTATTAAATTTTTAATTAAAACCTTTTCACGTACACCTAATATTTTGTCATAATGTTCAAAGACCGCATTATCTCTTATACGAGAGAGTGAGAAAAAGCACAAAGGATATATATATATATATATATATATATATATATATATATATATATTCGTTCGCATTTAATTTAATTTTATCGAAAAACGAGGGACATTCATTATAAAATACATCACTCGTTATGTAATGTAAATTTCGTACGTAACGCTTCTTAATTATGAAATGTTCAAATATTGAACGTCACGATAATTACACGATAAACTTTAAGTGTCAATTACACACATGTGCCCTTTGCCATCTATAGCGCGGTCGCATATATACGCGGTTAAAATTAAACAATAAACATTATCATCAGCGGATCGATTGCGCTATAAAAGCTTTTAAAATGTACGCGCACTTTCATGAACTTTCTCTTTCGCGTATGTACAAGATGTTTTCTTATATATATATATATATATATATATATATATATATATATATATATAATACATATACTGTTGTTTTTTTTTAACTTTCATTTGACGTTTGATCTCGTGCCAAAGGTGTGCTACCACTGCTTAACCTGATGAACATGCAAAGGCCGCGACCGATTTGCGGTAATGATATTTTTATAATTCAACACTTTCACATTTGTACTTATTATATATATATATATATATATATATATATATATATATATATATAATTTATTTTTGTTTTATATACTACATCTGTGGTATCTTTTTTTGTATTAAAAAAAATATGAAAAATCACATTAAAAATTCAATCTACAAAGCTCCTTAATTTTACGTTAAATCTACTGAATGATTCAAAATTTCAATGCATCATAATGTATTGAATTTTTTTATATACACACAATAGTATTATATTTGTGAAATATAAACATTTATCATCGATAAATAAATAAATTATTCTCAAATTTAATTATTTAATATTTTGATAAACAAATATGTAATTGAGCCTTATATCAAAACATCATTTGTCAGTAATATTGTTGTCAGGTATTCCGCGAAAATCGGATTAATAAGCGATGCTTTAATTTATTGGATTATTGTATGTTGAAATCGCATTATACGATTATTGCGTTCTACGAATACTGGCTATATAATAAATAAGTACTCGTTTTGCTTAATTATATACGCGCAATTATATAAAATATTTCGGGAAAGAATTCGGTTCAGGATTTTTCATTCTTTTTTTCATGGTAATTAAACACACTAACTGCACGGTTATTACGAACGTTATTTATTATGATATTTTATTTTTATAGCATTGAAAAATGATATTTTTTCGTAGTTGCTTAAAGATAGCGTTACGAAAAATTACTTATATCATTTGTATTAATTGCGTGTGGATGTAATTATCGATTAAATTCTTTTTCTCTATTTTGGCGTAATTATGTAAGATCCTGTGTTAATTGCGATTACAATTGAATTGCAAGTACTATCTGTGGCAAGAATAATTATCGTTTATTCAATTAGATTACACCACTCTGTTAATAAATTTTGTCGGATATATTTTTAATTTCGAAATATTGCTTTATTGTAATTTAGTATGAGATTAATTTTATAATGCTAGAAAAAATTATCTCGAATCTAAATTTTATAATCTCTTCCTGTTATATATATATATATATATATATATATATATATATATATATATATATATATATATATATATATATATATTTCATTTTATTATTAATAATTCTTTTTAAGACTTGTAATAAAATATTATTACGATAAAAATATATCTCACATAATAAATGTCTTTATTTAAAATGATATTTTTAACATGCATCTATAGTAACAATAAATTTATATTTAAGTGACACAACAATGTCAAAATTAATCAGTACTTCAAAACTGATAATTAAATGTCAGACTTAGAAAGGTGTTAAATTAACGATTTTCACACACACACACTCACATATGTAGGCATATATATATATATATATATATATATATATATATATATATATATAAACAATGTTATTCATTTAAATAATAATATTCAATTAAGAAAATAACGAAATAGGACCTTATATTTAAGATTATGTATTTTTCTTTTGACCAAAATAATATCGGTTTTACTTTATTATTCTTTTATTTCATATATCTACATACGTACAATTCTAAAATAATATATGAAATTTAATATGTAGAGACATCTTTCCACATTTATAATATTTATTATTTCATCTACGAACAAGAGAGCAGAGTCGTTCTCTTTAACGACGCGACATATTGCAAAATGGCGCAGTCCACTTTGACCTTTACTTTGCGCTCAAATTCGAAATCCACAGAACAGTTAGGTTCAGAGATCAAAAACGGCTATCTCTCTAACATATACACTATTTATTGTTCGTTCGTTTTTATGAATAGTTTCAATTAAATCTTCATATATTTTTTTTCTATATATATATATATATATATATATATATATATATATATATATATATATATATATATATATATATATATATATATATATATATATATATATATATATATATATATATATATACATTTTATATAATGCATTCGTGCAAGAAGTTCGTTAATGTTTTTATTATCAACGCTTGATCACGATTATTGCTATTTTTTTTCTATGACATTAACATAGGGATTTGATATATTGAATTTTAAAATTAGAAAAAAAAAATGTTGTACACGTTTTGACATTTAAAAATAATACATTATTTTGATGAGTCTTATTCTTGTTTTGTTTATTTGTTATATATATATATATATATATATATATATATATATATATATATATATATATATATATATATATATATAGTAATAATAATATTTTCGAGTGCAGAAATCTTCTTTCAATAATAAATAATTCAACGTTAATTTAAATCATTATTTTAATCTTTTTTACTATTAGATACTTATTTTTTTTACATATAATATATCAAATGAAAAGTTACATTTCATAAGCGAAATGTGAAAATTCAAGTGGCACTTGAACTCAAGATTCACTGTTCAACTAGACAAGCACGCCACTGTAATCTTGACGATGTGTGTCAAACACGCGGTTCTCGAGCTAAATTTCAGACCTTTTTTCTTATATCGTTACGAGTGAAATTCGATAAAATAAAAAAAAATATACGTTTAATATAAATTTACAAAATTAAGTGTCTGCATAATATCTGTTTGTATCTGGTTAATCTTAGTAACAATTAGTTCAGTCTAATATATTTAAAAGAAGATAAATATTTAATGAAATTGTTGAAATATTCTAAGGATACTTCCTTCTTTTTTTTTGTTATGTTACGATCTATAAGTACTTTCAAATTACATTTTACGGTCATTCAAGTTTCTCTTCTTTCAACTTTCACACACACACACACACACACACACATATACGAAGAAAAGTTACATTTGAACCGTTAAAACAAAAAGAACCGAACGAATTCTTTTCAAATTCACACTTTTTTATTTCCTTCAAAATAATCCCTCTTTTTGTTTTTAATATATATAGAGTAAATCGCACGCGTATGTTAATGTTCTGATATGTGTGGATGAAAAGATGGCGAATGGCGCCGTTCGTTCCGCCAATTATGGCCGCTTTTCAGAAGTTTTAGCTGAGAAATCTGGAACATTTTTCAATTTCGTTCAGGTCATTTTTCTCACGTGTTTTAGTGGGACGCTTTAGTTCGGACTACTTCTTCTTTTTCTTCTATTTTCTACACACACACACACACACACACACACACACACACACACACACACACAAGAATAGACCGGCCATTATTCATTACGTTTTATTGTGTCGAAATTCAACTTTTATCGTCTGCAATTTATTATCATACGAACGAAAAATATGGCGACGATTAATCTTGATTAAATTACGCATACTGTTCGTTCGTCGTCGTTTAAAATTTTACGTATAATATTTTTATTTTATTTTATATTTATTTTTGTTTTGTTTTATTGTATTATTTTCGCATTTTATCTGTGTTTCGTCGAATTGTAGCGATTATTTTTTAATGTCATTTTATTATCTTGGTATGATAAAAAAATTTAATTGATAACAATTCTGTTACGCTTCAAGTACATTTCACTACTTCAACCGAAATAATTTCAATCATTATAAAATAAGACATTATCTATTAATATAGGATAAACTTAAGTAAAATTATGTTCAAGGGAATTGGAAACTAGGAATTAATTTTTAAATTTAAAATATCAATGAGAACCGCATTTTCCTACAGGATATATAATATTAGTTATCATTTTTTATAAAATTAAGTTGCCAAATTTTTATTTTTTTTTATTTGAAAAAGAAAATGCGTTTTATATTACATATGATTCAAACTTTAGTTTTAATCAATTCTATTACTATCTAGGCGTAAATATCATAAAACGTTTTTCATTATAACGTAGAAATTTATTCCTAGAATAATAAATTTTTATTAATGGTATGATCTTTCCATTTCATATATCATAAATGAACTTGTACGTCAATTTTAATATTCATATTAATCTCTCTCGCTTATTTATGATATTTTAATGCATAAATTTTACGATTAAAAATCGAAACTGCCTTTCGATAGTTCACGACATATTTTCGAATGACCCATTGTGATCCGTTTCGAAAAATTTCACCGCGAAAGTAAATTCATATTCATATGTTAAAAATATATATCTAAACGCAATAAAATGTAGAAGAATATGAATAATAACAGTCATAAATATTTATGCGATAACGGCATTTTGTATTTATACGTTTGTTTTGTTGCGACTAATTATTTTGAAAACACACACACACACAAGGGGGGCATATTTACATGACAATCGCATTGACGAGAGTGAACCGCATGAAATGAAGACGTTTGTACAATTATTAACATGAAAACACAATTAAAAACGTCTGAACTTCTGTTTTTGACGTGAATTTATTATTTTGCCTTTCTCTTCCTTGTGACGCGTTCAAAGGAGAGGCATGCTTGTTCCAATTTCTTATTATTCAATACATTTATTTTTTTTTATATTATTATATTATATATGCATGATATAAAGAAAATTGTAATATAAATCAGCGATGCTACAATCTAAATGGATGTAAGTGTTTAAATAAAAATTAAAAATATTTTTTGATATTATAAAATTGAAAATGAGAACGTGTTTTATGTGTTGATAGTTTCTCAGACACAAATTCAATTTGAATCCAGCGGATAGACCGATTGAACTACTTTTGCTGAAACGTTCACTTATTATTTTATCCGAAGCGCTTCTGAACTATTTTCACTATCGATTTAACGTTGCGCTGAAAGATGAAACAAAAAGCTTCGGGCGATGTTGTTATATTTTTCATTCGATAGAATCGCTCGCTTTAGAAGCGCGACGTTATACCGAATGTTCGGATAAGAACCGGAATATTTCATCGGCGACGCAAAAATTCCGCCCATTCGGGATTTTTAGGATATTTTTCGACCGATATTTCATTGAACTATTTCCGAACTGCGAAATTCTCCGTCGAAATATCTTTTCTGCGACATTCCGTTGGAAATTAAGAAAATCCGGTTTATTACTGGATATTTTCTTATTAATATATTCTTGTATATATATTATTTATAATAATATAATTTTATATTAATTAAGAATGCTTTACGTTCATATTTTGTAAAAATATTTATGTAAAGTTAATTTATTTTTATATTGTATCATATTATGAAATTATGAAAATCACCATTATTTTGACTTTTTTTTATTATAATTATATTTTTACTCGAAAATAACTGCAATTATTTTCATAGATAAGCTTACATTTTCTTTTTATATAATCTCGTTGTTTATTTCGTACTCAATTTTTAGATAATACTCATTTATAATTAATGCCAAATTTTCAACTTTATATAATATTGTACATTTTCAAAATATATATATATATATATATATATATATATATATATATATAGGATACGTTAAATTTTTGTAGAATTATAAGTATTCGATGTTTGAGAAGCATCGTGTTGAATGGTGTTATCTTCGAAGCGGAGAATGCGAAGACGCGGTCGGAGAAAGATCGCTTTTCGAAAGTAAATTTACAATAAAGTTCATCACCTATACTACATTCGAGTGAGTTCATCTTCTTCTTCTTCTTCTTATGTTGTGCCTATGAAATTGAATAAGAACCGTGAAGATGAGGAAAAGCGGAAGTGAGACCCCGAACACCGCGAGTAGAGTTTCGCATAGTTAGACCCGAGTTTTGTATATCCATCTCGGTGAAGGAAAAAGCAGAAGAGGGAAAATATATGTATATATATATATATATATATATATATATATATATATATATATATATATATGTATACGTGTTTCGATTGGATTTCGAGCAGGTGCTTTTTCGAGTGTTGCCCGTTCGGAAAAGTGGGATTCTTCCCCGATTGGGATCTTTTCATTGCGGAGATCTGTGTCGAGTTTGCGGCCTGTCGAAGTTTTCCGACGAATGAAAATAGGAGAGGCAAGGGAAACGTGGATGGGAAAAGCGAGAGAACGAGTGAGATTTGCCGCCACCTCCCCTCCCACTTCTGTGAAAATTTCTCAGAATCCCGTATCCGTTTATTTATTTATCTGCGTATAAATTTACGCGTGTGTTTTCAATCTCGGATGATCTCCCTTTTCGATTTCGACTCGCGAAAGAGGTGAAAGGTATTCGATTATACGGGTTGCCGCGAAATATGCGCCTTCAGATTTAAACATACGTTTTGTGGCAACTTTCCCTCTTTTCGGTATTACGTGAAAAATAACTTTAACTCGTCATATTTTGCATATTTGCTTATTCAGTTATTGATTTGAAATTTTTCGAATTTCGTAACAAGGATCAATACGAATATATTATTGATAGTATTATTCAAATAATTTAATTTTTACTTGTTTTTCGTTGGAGAATATTATATATATTTTTTTATATATCGAAAACAAAACACCATAAAGAGTGATAACTTCTTCAGTACTAAGTTAAAAAAAAATGATATTCGAACATTTATCTACTGAAAATCTGAACTTGATTTTTTTTTAAATAGTGTACAAAGATAATTATTTCCCCAAAAATTATGTAAACCGTATTTTTTAATATATTTTTCAATTTTATACGCAATAAAAATTTCACATAATGAATAATATTAAAAATTAAAATAGATATTGTGATCACCAATTTTCGAATACAAAGTTAAAAAAGTAAACGAAGTATTTATTTAAAATTATTATTTTCACAGTTAAAATTTTACAATTTAAAAAATAATACTTTATATATTAATTAATATTTAATGACTTAATGTTACAAGTAATTAAAAAGAAATCGGATTTTCTTTCATTAATATTGTATATTGTAATAAAATCTTTGTTTTTTTTATAGAATAATTGGTGAAATAATCGATCAAATTATAAAAAAAATCAAAAGGAAATCGGATCACAAAAGATTAAAAGCGTTCGCAAGTCTTTTGATCTTAGACTCCTTTTTCATTTTAAATTGGTTTGTTACATTGTAAAATATAAATTTAATTAATTAATTATAATCGGTACAAATATTTAAAACATCAAAGGAAAACTTTGCGATTTAACAAATTTTATTATTATATTACATTTATAAAATAAATTTTATTATTATTTTTCCAACAAATAATCAATTTATATGCGCTTTCGTTTACGCGACAAAATACTGTCAATTATCGATCACTTAAAGTCAGTTAATAATCGCTAATTTTGACCTCGCATCCGTTACCTGTCAATTAATTCGAACCGCAAACTTTTTCCTTATTTAATTTCGAAAATTATTTCAAGAGAAAGGTTTTTTTTTCATACGTGCAATCATTTAGCCATAACACTATTACGTATAACGTATTTATATTTTTCATTACGTTAAATTTCTCACGCTTTGAATTCTATCATTACGTGATCGTATATTTCTATTACGCACTTTAAATGCCACGTTTATTACCGACATAGAAAAAAAAAATCTTATTTATATCTCGCGATTTTCAATGAAAAAAAAATACTTTTTATTTTTAAATATTAATCTATGTATATTTAAAATAAATTTTATATAGATACAATTTCGCGTGCTAGCCTGTAGATATAATCTGAGGACTTTTTATTCCATTATCTGACTTCCGTGTGATAAGGATAAGTTGAAACGATTTTCACGAAACTATCTGGGTTTGACCTATTTAATTTATACCTATATTCTACTATTTTTTTTTTACTGTATACTTTAATAGAATAATTTTTTTCTACGATATAAATCTTTTTATAATTGAAAATAGTTTTCAGTATAATGTATTTATATATATATATATAATTATATCAATAAAAAATATATATGAAACGCGCATTTTCAACAAAATACGTCTCGCATGAAAATTAACATGACACCCTTATTATTCGTATCGAAAATATGATATTTGTAATACAAACGGCGGGTCGTTTTCCGTATTATAAACTTTGTGTAAACTTTGACAAGACGACAGTTCAATACGTTACATCGTTAATTCAACGGACGTTTTCTACTACCAACAATACAACAACAACAACAACCTCTACGACGACGACTACGACGGCTACGACGAACGTATGATATAATCCGCGAGTTGTGAAAATACTTCGGTTTCTGATTCTGACACTTGTTTCATTCGGGATGAGCACTTCATAATCCGACTGAGCCGAAAGTTGCTCATCTGTAGTTTTAAACCTAGTAAATTTCGTATATATCATATTATATAATAATATATGTGTTGTGTTGTGCGAAGGCCGATCGAAAAGTTTACGGAATATATAATACATCGTATAACTCGCAATCTCTGTTTGAGAAGTTGAAATTCATTTTTGATTTGAATGTTTTATATTACTATATAAATATGATGATTTTAAATATTAAAAAAAAAATCAATGAATCAAATAGTTTATTCTCAACATTGATCTCTTATTTTTTATTACTTTTATTGAGAAATTGTTCAGAATAAAATATTTTTTAAATTTAGAAAATATATTAAAAATTACATCAAAAAGTATAAATTTATATTATAACATGTATGAAACAAAAATTTTATATTCCATTATCATTTTTATTTTTAAATTGCTTATATAATCTATTTTTAATATATATATATATATATATATATATATATATATATATATATATATATATATATATATATATATATATATATATATATATATAATAATTTTTGAATTAATATATAAAAGAAATGGGAAAAATATTGCTTCATAATTTTATAGAATATATAGAAGTTAAATTTCAACTTTTATGTCTTTATAAAACTTTTACTAGTTTAATGAAGACCTTTAAGTTTTGCAAAACTTTTACGAATTTTCATATTATATTTATTAATAAAGAGAAAACATAAAATTATATTTTAATGAAATTTCAAGGTGCTGTTAATGTCTATATTATAGAAAAATATACCACACTGTGGCTATTACTTATTTATATTATAAATTTTAGATATTGTACGTGTTTTTATATTTTATAATAATGTATTGAATATTGAATGAAAAAACAAATTACATTAAAAATCTTTAATATATGATTAAATTACGAGAGTAAAAGTGAACATCTTTCACGAATTACACGCGGCTACCTCACAAAATTCCATTCTAAACTTTCACCGAATCTTCTAAAAAGATCATTTTGTGAAGATTCAAAATTCAATAAACATTTTTATTGCATCATTAATTCGATTTCTTCTCGCCGAATATTCTATTTTTTTTTCTTCTTCTTCTTCTTATTATTATTATTATTTCTAATGTTCATACTGTTGCGATCGATTTATCGATGTAGAAATTCGTATGGTGTTCATTAAAATCGCCTAACGATTTTGCATTTGTCTTCGGTTCATTGTTTGAACCGTAATCATCGATCATTGTTATTATTTATTCATTTGTAATGTTGAGATGTGATGCATTTTATAGAAAGTCTTCGATTTCTATTCACGCTCCTTATTCAGCAATAGAAAATAAAATTCACGTAGTGAACCGCTTTATATAAAGCATCATAGATTGCAATTGAAATTTTCAATTTTTCATTGGGATTTTCTATAGAATTATTTAAAATAATAAATATTTGTCTTTTTGTGCATATATAATTGTAATTTTATGTATAAAAAGATATTTTTATATAGTCATATCATCAAAACTAAAAGTCGATTTCTACTTATAAATTTTTTGTTAACTTTAATCTGATCCTAGTTTTTCACAGAGAAATGGGACAAATAAACATCAGCGAGGGACACGGTTAAAACGTTCTGTAGGCACTATTTTGCCCGCAAACACTCGATTGAAAATACCTGATGTATACAATCACCGCAACACTAAATTCTTTTAATATACCAATTATTTGCGCGAATAACGAAATTTTTAGCTACGAATACGGAAACGTATTCGTAGCTAAAAATATTTTTGTTTTGTTATTGAGCACAAGATAGATAGTGCGAAGCGCGCAAATAATTATTATAGGGTTTTCGACGTAAACTAAAATCATTGTTGACGTAAAAACAAACCGTGCACATTCGTTTGCGACTTTCATCCAAAACGTTAAACTCGCTCCGAAACTTGGTCGTCGCTGTTTTCTTCGCGCAGACCTCGCACTGTGAAAATTCACTGACTCGCCAAAGTTATTTGGTTTACGGTTGTTTATCGTCGGATTAAATTGTTGCCGTCGTGTGTTTATACGTATTTCTAAACTACACTCACGAGATTATCCGCGAATGTGTTTATCTTCATTAATTGCTCTTAGCGGAGTGCCAAAATGGTTGAATTTCTGCTAATGCCCGTTCCAAGTTTTCGCTCGGTTTAAAATTTTTAACTGCTTCCACTATGCAAAGTTATACTGCTGTGAAAAATAACCGAATTGTCTCATCGCGCTCTCGTGTCGTATTTTGCTGCATATTTTATTAGTTATCGCATAAATACGTATATATATATATATATATATATATATATATATATATATATATATATATATATATTTGCGAAGATTCCTCTTTTTACGGTTACGTTTTAATGTCGCGATAAAAAAATCAACTTTTAAAAGTTTATGACGAGAATAAGCTTTTGCAAAAAAAAAAAAAAAAAAAACATAAGTTTGCCGTTCTCTTGTATGAGATTACGGTTTTCATTTAACTTTCTCAGCGGCCAAGAAGTAAATTATTAAAGTTAATGAGATTCGTTGTCCATTGTCGTTTACGGTCATTATTCAACTATTAAAGTTGACAGTTGCGCCGTTAGTTTATATTTTGATACATTATTTTAAGGATTTCTCTATAATGAAAAATAATTACATAAATTTTATATGGAAAATTATTCCAATTTCATATTTTTCATTCGGAATAAATTTAATTTAAACTAAAAAAACTATGCAATTGAAATCGAAAAAAATATTACTAATTTTATATAACGCTTAATATTATAATATTGTCATAAATATGAGAACAGGAGTGGAACGAACGGAACGGTAGTTGTATGAAATCAATTTAATATTCCTCTCATCTCTAGCCGAAATTGCTAAGTTTGTTAACTAAATTATGTCATCACGAAAGTTAAGTTTCCAAACTATTATTTAATAACTTTATACGCATTGCTAAATATCATTATTTAAACATTAGTTTACGGACAACGGTTGCGTAACACGAGGTATGTAGGCGTTCACAATTTCGCATCTCCTCCTAATAAACGTCCCCCCATTATCACCCTACCCATTGTAAATTTTTCCGTTTTTTTTTTTTTTGCTTTTTAGTCTTCGTATCGTTTACCCGAAACGCGTCTATTTTTATATGCTCGTTTTAAATTTTGCTTCATAATGGTAATTTGCGGTAATTTCGAAAGCATTACGAGATAAAATACAGTTTTGCGTGCGTCGTATTCTAACTGGTAATTACTGGATTCACATACGTTGTACTATTGACGGGCTAAACATCTTTTAACCTTTACCTATTCATATTTAATATATGTAAACATGTAGTTTTACCACTGATAATAAATCTATTTCGACAATTTTAAACTTTCATAAAAAAATATATGACCTTTATTTTTATTTATTTTTTATTTCATAATCCGCATTGTTATTCGTATGTCGATTTTTTTTTTCATAGTAACAGTTGAATTTTTCGATCGTTTTTAGTTTGATTTTTATTTTAAATTTAAAATATATTATAAATACATTTCTAGAAATTCAGATAAATCTGAATTATATGATATACTCGTACATTATTTTTTTTAATAATTAGTTTAATATATCAACTATATATAATGTTTATGTATTATTAATATATTGTATTGTAATTTGATGATAATATAAATTTCTGTTTATTTTATTGAATTATTAACTAGTATTTGAAAGTAAGATGTAAAATACAGTTTGACTCTTAATGGTTTATTAATTAATTTTTATTATATAATATTTATTTGTTGCGTTAATAGACGTATAGACAGCTGTCAAAATTGAAACAAATTTGGATCGTAAATGCTGAAATATTTTTCATGAAATTATATAGTAATAAGTTAAACTTAGGCATAGCATGGATCTATATTTTGAGTTGTAAAGATTATTATTATTAATAATTATTTAAAAATATTTCAATTTTTACAAATCTACCGCTAATTGTTTATTATTATATTAGCTTCAAGTACGTTATTCCGTTTTCGACCTATAAAATGATTTAAATTATATTAAATATGGCTCGAAGCGCGGTTTATGGAGGGTTCTCAATCTGGGCTTCTGCGGTCCCATTATTCGGTCGCATTTACGGTTTTCGCCGAGCGGTCCCACAAGAGGGAGGACGATCCGGCTTTCGGGTATTGCGTGGGGCTCGTTCTAAGGTCTGTCTGCTGCGACATTGTCGTAATGGCGTCTCGTAAAATTGTATTAAAACACGTTTTATTGCCGTTCTCGAGATTCGCCGAAGCCGTCTTTTGCGTATGAGTCGTAACGGCGTCCTTTATAGCCGTTTTCGCGGCGGAAAATCCGCGTCTTCCGGAAAACCGTTTGATAATTTTACGACACGCGAATAAGCTTTCACACCGTATATATATATATATATATATATATATATATATATATATATATATATATATATATATATATATATATATATATATATATATATATATATATATATATATAATGTGTGTACGTGTGTGTCGTAAAATAATGCATATGCGACGAACGACGATAATGCGGTAAAAGTGATCGATCCGAGATTACGCATAATCGGTCGTTTATTACGATGGAATATAAAAATACGAATAAAAAAAAAATAACACGTTTGCCATTTTATAATGAATAATGCGGTTTGTCCGGTACGCTCATATATCATTGTAATATATGAGATTGCGAAGATCTTGTTGGTTAAATATACATATACATATATATATATATATATATATATATATATATATATATATATATATATATATATATATATATATTTATGATGGTATTTCTTAATCACTATTGCAATGTTGTTCTACAACTTATTATATTTTATAATTTTTAAATATGTATAAAATTATTAATCAATATATTAGAAATTCTATTAATTTTTTAAACAGATCTCGACTTCCTCAATCAATATATTATACACGTGTTTAGTCTGTAGAAAAGATGAGGTATTTTATCTTAAATATTAAGTTTTAATTAGTAGTATTTTCTCATCTATTTCGTTATCTATTAGATATAATTTTATGTATTTCCTTGTTTACATTTTAATATAGTATATAAAAATTTATAGAAACATTATTCATTTTTTATAATACAAAACTATTAGCCGTTAATGATATGTTAATTTTATTAATCATTCTCTTGCATAAGTAATATAGAGCCTTTTAAATATCTTTCATTATTATATTATAAATATTTAACTTCAAATAAATCTTATAAATGTACAATTATTACAAAATAAAAAATATATCATTTTTCTTGAATAATTTTTTTTTTATTATTAAATAAGTTTGATCACCAAATGCAAAATATCATATATAACTGAAATAAATATTAAAATTTCTGAGAATGAAAAGTCCTTCCAGGAGTTTATATTTATAATTATTTTTTTCTGTATCGTGCTAGAATTAAATTTATTGTAAATATTCTGCGAAAAAAGTTTGAACGTTCAATAAATACATTAACGAATTTGAAAAGATTTTTCGTTATGTAACATTTTCGTGTTTTAATAACACGATAATAATATCCTGACCTTTGAGAATCACGTCCAAAGAAAATATATTATGATATTTTTCATGATAAAAGTCAATTCTTTAATTAAAATCCTCTTTTCTGAAATTATTTATTAACTAAACCGTATTTCCTTTCACTAAAAAAAAATATTATATTAATAATATTTATATATTATTCCTGACAAATTTGATTGTTTTTATAAAACGTTTAATTGTATTAAATATAGCAACAGAAAGATGTGCATAATTAAAAAATAATTTTCTTTTATCTTAGGTTATTTTTTTTTATATTCCAAATATCAATATTAGCTATTGTGAAAAACTTAAAAGAATTTTTTAAGCTTAAAATTATATAAATCTTAACCATTAAAATCGCATTTTTATTGTTTTTCTTCGCTCGATGAAGGAGAAAAAAAAAGGAAACAATGGCACGTCGTACATTTTATAACTTGCGAAAATGTGCTTTTAAAGAAAAATAATGACAAAAGATACAAAGCTTTTTACAATTATTTACAGCAGTTGTTATCTTGTAAACCACTCGAAATCGTCAGAAAGAGGAGGGTTTGCTATTTTTGTCATTTACTTTTATTTTTATTTATTATTATTATTTGCTGTTTTCACGGGAAAAAAATATTTGTTTCGGAACAAAAAATGAACGACGAAAAACAAATACGGACCACTTTCATTAGTACTTTTTGTTTATATTTTTTTCTAATTTATACATATATATTTTCTTATTTCAACTTTTCGTTGGCATTAATTTGAAAATATAACTTGTATTATATAAGAAGAGTGGAATTTTAATTTATTTTTATAAATTAAATTTTATTGTTGCGAGTGTGAAAATCGTTTTTAATTTTGTACAAAATTTTCATTAATGCAACATTCGCAAATATCAAATTAGTTAATTTGTATAACCGTTTAATATGGCGCAGATTTCAAATTCTGATTTTGGTTTTGTATTTATAAAATATAAAGTATATTATAAATATTCGTATGTCGACTTGAGTCATACTTTTGAATACGTTTCATAAAAACGAATCGTTGATTTATTTATATTGTGAAAATTTATTATCACATTCAATCAATGTATCATATTAAAATTTATACTGTACATTTTTATCGGTTTATTAAAGTACGTCATTTGCGATAAAATCTCGTTATATTGATTTTTTTATTTATAATAACGAATATATATATATATATATATATATATATATATATATATATATATCAGTATTATATATAATATATAAAGTTTAAATAATTAATTATAAATTTATACAGTTGCAATTGGAGTGTATGTTAAAATTTTGCTCTCGTTTTATTATTCACAACCGATGAAATCACGTTTGATTTATAGCTAAATATTAATAACCGAATGCACATCGAAGTTTCATCAATATAATGTATTTTGTGCGATTAAAATGGATATTCGAATATATATGTGTGCTTGTTTTAGTTTTTAATATAAAAATATTAGTTTTATATTCACATGAAGTTTTTTCTGAAGATTAGCTATTAAATTTTTAGTATATTTTATTCAAATAATGAATATAAAAAGTGAAGATTTTATTTCCGAATATATTCAACTTAATTATTTTATTATTCTTCATTATATTCAAAAATTTTCTCTATTTCGATATCTCGTTTATGAATATTTATTTAAAGTTTTTATATACCTTCAAATTAATTGCTTTTTTGTTGACATAATGTATATATTGTTAAAATAAAAAAACATAAATCCAATATATATATATATATATATATATATATATATATATGTGTGTGTGTGTGTGTGTGTGTGTGTTATTAAATTGGTTAATTCTAGATTTTACTAGTAAAAATATAATTTTCATAATTATGGGGTGATAAAAACCCGTAAAATATTAGTAAAACACCGCCAATTTAAAATTTTATCAAATAATTTAACTAATTTTGACATCTATCGATATATATATATATATATATATATATATATATATATATATATATATATATATATATATATTATAATCGTTAATATTTTATTCGTTTTTTTTTTGCAATATTTAATTTTTATACTATATTATTTTCGTTATTTTAATAACTTGATATATTAAATAAGATCATAAAATTATCAGTAATCTCTTTAACGTATAATATATACATAAATATTTTAACATAATAAGTATTATACATACATATATAAATATATAAAACATTCATATGAATATATAATAGTCTCAAAAGGGTAAAATTACGACATTAATGTGTATTCCGCATATATATATATATATATATATATATATATATATATATATATATAGTTTTATTATAAAATTATTTTCTCATTAAATTAAGCAAATGCGAAATTAACTCGTTCATATTATAAATTTATAGAATAATTCGTCGTAACTATTTATTTATTACAACTTTATCGCTTTTATTTTCATCGCGAATAATATTACACTTGTAATATTTATACAGTGGCCTATTATTATATATTATATATTATTCTATTTAATATATTATTCGTGTATTAAAATCGAAAGATTTCGCCATGCGTGACCGTTTCATAAACGCATTGTTGGTCATACGTTATAAATGAAAAATTGTATGGCGTTAAATCGTTACCGCAAAAACAATTAACTCGTATTTAACTGAGTGTAAAATTGCGATTTCGTTTCATTGTAAAATACATAATCCCCTTCGATTCTAGCACGAAAGAATCGCCTATCGATAATTTCAAAATGCGTTTATTTTTAACATATGTATTATTATTTATATTATATATAATAAAAAAATATACGCGTTATCGTTAATGATTTTTTTTCAATTTAATTATTAAAAATAAGTGTGCGTTATATTAATTTTGTATGAAATGTTTAATTCATGCGAAATATATTCAGTTGTTGAATATATGAAGTTAAATATGGAAATGTATAATTTGAATACGAGCAAATTTTATGGTAAATGAATATAAATGAAATGCAGTAAATGCTGTAACGCAATATAAAACACTTTAGACTATCCGCAGTGAAATGGTATAGTAAATTATCGTAGTTTTTTTTTTTTTTTGAATGTCAGTTTTTGAGAAAATGTTAAGTATGTACTTTATATTGAATGGGAAGAGTTGATTATTTTATATGCATTTATATTTATGAAAAATAATCAAAAATCTCGTTGATATCTTATATATAATATTATACAAATAATATAACGTGGAACTCTTAAAAAAATATTATAAATTATAATATGTTTGAATTAATATATTTTTTGTATTATATATAAAATAATTCAAATTTTAATTTACATTTTTTTGAGTACGTGTACAATTTTAAATTTATAATAATTTATTGAAATGAATATAAATATTATTTTTTTGAAATATTCATTATGAATCTATAAAAACAAATAGTATTACTATTTTTATTATTCATTTTCAATATACTTTATTTTGTTATTTATTGTCAATGTCCATTTTGTTTTTATCAAAGATATTGTAATATATTATATTCTCGAAGGATTTTGTTCAATTTTCTTAAAAGAAAATATATGAAATGCTATTTTTTTTTATATATATATTCTATCTTTCTACATAATTTTTATTGTTCAATATACAAAGTTCAATTTCCAAGCATTACAGATATCGTTATGATAATGACCATTATATTATATACACAATATTATATAATATATTTTAAATTAATAGTACACGTTTTAGTTAACAAGGCAACAAAATTCAACGATTGAACCGTATATTTTCTCACTGTTTTATATATATATATATATAATCATTTTAAATTCACCTCGATACCGATAAATTATTCCAGACATCGTAGTAGAATTTTTCAATATTTCCATAACATTCGAACCTTTTATATTGTTCGTGCTCGTTGTTAGATTCGTGTATTTTGCGTAACGGTCGTGTTGTATATTCTTCCTGCTGAAACAATATGCAAAGTGGCGGTCAAATAGACGAACCGACAATTTTCTTCAAAATTTCTACTATATGTTATATAAACGCATATATTATATAAATATATTTACTATATATTTTTGTGATTCTTAACAAAACGACTATTGTTAAATAATTTTTTTTTTTTTTGAAAATGTATATTTTTTGTATAGGGTCGAAATAGTAACCGGAGTCCTTTATAAATTGCGTTGTCACTAAAAATCGTCCCTTATTAAATACGCTCTTAAACGGGTTAAGTCTGAACTGATGGTTCGGCCTAGACAAGAAAGCCGGTTCGCAATCATTCAGGCTTTAAACGAATTAAACGCACATGTGTACGAGAGTCAAAGTTTACTTTATCCCGTTAACTTGTCGCCCATCCCTCCCCATTGGTCCAAGGAATGAGTGTTCTTTAAAAATGAGTTTGTTTGTTTGTTTATTTATTCTGCGATATTGAGTTCGTCATTTTTGAATTAAAATCAAAATTATATAGAAAAAAAAATTGGTCGATTATATTATATTATATATGCAGAAGTTGACCATCCCTGATATATATATATATATATATATATATGATTTCGTACATCAATTTTATATACGTTCGATTTACATTCCTAGTTTTATTGCTGTTGTAATAAAACGATCAATATACACGAGTTGAGTTATAATTTGATATTTTTGGAGATGTATAAATATTATCATATATGAATTTAAACAAAAATATGATATAATCATAGTATTTATCGCTCAATATATATAAAATATAACTTATGATTTAATCTATCTAAATGAGATAGATTTGTAAATATATTTTAAATTAATATTAATAGAAACTTTTTAATAATTATTTTTATTAGTATTTTCATAAATAAATAATAATAAATTAAACGCAATCAAATTTTATTATTCTATAAATAATTTTTGATAATTCAGTTCAGAATTTAATCCTTTAAAATGTCTATGAATAATATTTTTATAAATTTTCTAAACAGGTTTGTTCTAGAAAATTTTACCTTTTTTATCTTAATCAGATTTTTTTTATATCTGAAACTAAATAATAAAAATATTTTTTTACGAATACTGATATGTATATATATATATATATATATATATATATATATATAATAGTTTAATATACTAGAAAATATATAGTTTAATTCTTACGAAACAATAAATGGGTTAACAATTTCCATCTCTTGGAAACTTTAAAATAAATAGAGCATTCTGAAAAACGTAAATAGTTATAGCTGTAGTGAACAAAGCTCGTGAAAATTTTTAATTATATCGTATATCCGGTCATGTTTACGTTTTACGTCTGATTTACGAATATTATACTATAATAAATAATAGTATTCGTAAAGGAATTGTTCTTCTCTAATAGAAATGTATACATCTTCGTGCTTCATAGTCTTCGCGAACGTGACTGATGAACGTGAATCCTATTCTTGTTTCAATATCGAGAAATGCAAATGAGGATCTTTCTTCGCTTTCTCCCTGTATATATAATATATATTTGTATTTTATTTTCGCATGTGCACATAACGCCGACAATGTGCGAACAATGAATTTTCGTGATTCGTTTTAATTGAAATATTTTCAATTTAACACGTTGATCGCGTTCTAATTCTTATCGTGTATAAATATATAATAAGATTTTCGTGATTAATAATATTGCAAAATGTTAATTGTTTTTTTTTCTCGTTACAGATATCGCATATTATCAGAGATTACATCATCATTCCAATATTACGTTCCGGTAAGTGTAAAAATTTTCATACATTATATTATAGCGTTGCAATATTGTTAGTAAATATTTGATTAAATTTCATAATATTGTAAGAAAAGATTTCAAAATGTTTTCGTGGATGATTTCTTTCGAAAAATTGTTCAGTTTTGTAAAAAAAATATTTATCAGAAATGTATTATTTTTTTTAATTAATATTACATTATACAAATATTTTCTATATAATTATATTATCGGTGAGTTTTCATTATCATTTCCTTAAAAATAATATAATTATATTTATTTTTATCATATAGATTGTCAATATTACTATTAATCATAGTTTTGATCCAATTTATCACATTGATTATGAATAAGACTTGTAGATTAGGCATTAATTAAAAAAAATGACGCACAAATTATAAAACTAAATAATTTGAACTATAAATATATTATATGTTCTTCAAATCATAAATTATATTTTGCAAATTACTCGTTTATCGAAAACAATATATTTTTATTAAATTGATAATATTGCAAATTCTGATATCGATAAGCGTTTCACAAATCCAGCAAACAATAACGACCCGATTACTATACATACATTAATACCGTAATATTATTAATATATTCGACGAATAAAGAGAAAAAAAAACAATTATTTATATAAATTTTTTTTTTGTTCGTGTCTCATCTCAATATCGAGCAAACTTTCGCATTTGATCCGGTAAAACGTCGGTTCGTAAGTAAACCAATAAATATCGAAAAACGGTTATTGCCGCGAACGCGGACCACATCGACATAAAAATCTAAAATGTGTCGATTTTACGTTTGAAAAATCGTATACGTGTATAGGACGAAACTCAACTCCGTGTGTGTGTGTGTTCCCATATAATTTTATGCTAATGGCCAGCCGTTCTCGACGGGATTCCCCTTTTTAGCCGACACACAACTGATATAGTGCTACACGACTCGGAATCGTTATAATACTTCCATGTATTCATTCGTATATATATATATATATATATATATATATAATAATATGTTATATTGTACATGTTTTGTATGTACGTTCACATTATGCATGCATGCACCAGATTGCTACAGTTTCGTAATCAATTTATATCTAAATCTGCAACTGCATCTGGTTTGATTTTCTACGTATTTCGCTAATTAAAATTGTGCCGTTAGTTCGTTTGCCTCAATTGTCTAATATTTACATATTTTATGTCGCGTTGCTATAATTTTCCATATTAAACAATATATTTAAAACACATATAATAATCAATTTTATTATTATTATTTTTAGAGATCGTCTTTACGTACAATTTTTATATAATTAATCGAATATATATATATATATATATATATATATATATATATATATCAATTCAAAATTAATTATATTGTAAATATAATATAACTTTTCGTGATAAATATGCCCATTTTAATTAAACTATCAATTTCGTTTATAATAAACATTTTCGTCGTCATTTTCAATCGTTATACACTCGACTTTATTCATTATTGAACAAATATTCACTCTATCCATCATTCGTAAATAGCGATGGCATAATTGAAACGGTTCATTTTTGACCGCTCGCCGATCGTGAATTAGCATAATCTCCAATTGCTCATACACACACACACACACACACACACACACACACATTATATATACATATACAAAATAAACATACGATTTCTATTTGCACGATTAACTTGTATCAATTTCGGCATAATAAACCCTGTGCGCATCATCGTGACCGTCATCGTTTTATTGTCAGGGTCGGTCAGATCTATTAGCCTCGACTTTATTCACCACTCGAGATATAGAGATTTATTCGCTCGGTTTGTTTATGACATCATTTTTATTATATATATATATATATATATATATATATATATATATATATATATATATATATATATATATATATAATATTTATATAAACAAGACGTCCTTTCTATTCTAAAAGACGTTTTCTAAAACAAAAACGGGTCATATTCCATAGCTCATCATGATGCACTTACCATATTTTATAACCTTGTCTCGAATCTGCAACGATACTCCTTTCACTTTTCATACTTAATCCTCGTGACCCGGATGCGAGCGCATCTTTGATCCGGTAAAAGTTAACATTTTAATTTAAAAAAAAAATCGAAACAATACTCATATATTGAAAGTGTACTGTTAATAAATCATTATCGTTATCGTTGCGATTTAACGCATCGTTCTATACGAGTTTGTTGAATTAACGAAGGCGATAGTCCATGACTCGATTATTACTTATATTATTATTGATAACTTTCTCACGGTGTTGTAACATTTTTCATACGTTTATGCATCTCCCGTATACTTTTGACGTCTTTTTACGATTGCGATGATATTTTCAATTTTAAATCAACCGTCCGTTAAACGTTTACGCAATTGCAACGGCGGTAAATTTGTATGAAAATTGGGTCGTAATATCGTTACACTTACGACGATGATTAATTTTCTCCCGATACGTGCGATGATTTTTTTATTGAGATTTTTAATAACCATTGTGTGCTTTATGCAACGTCGTTGATACATCAATCTTGCAAAGTTGCGACGTTAGCATTAATTATTTTTTGATGCAAAAATAATAACTGCACCACTTTTTTTCTTTTGCAGCGATTTTACGACGTTGTGATATATTTTTTTTTTTTAATATAGCAGTTGCGACCGAATGCGGTATTTATTATTTAGTCTAGCGCCGCTTTGATTTATACACATTAATTACCGTGAATATAATGATATTATATTTTGTAATAGTCTAGTTCAGTGGTTCTTAACTAATTTTCTGTAGACTTTGAAGATGTATTCTGTCGATTTTATGACAATGTTGCTAATTAAGAATCATTTATCTAGTTAATAAACATAATAATATTATAAATATTATTATAATGAATAAATTTATAGAATGATTAGTGTTCCAACCCTTTTTCGATGTCAACGTAGAGTATAAAAATTCTATTTTTACAACGTAAGTTAAGATTGATTATGTTGTATTGATTTCATATTCTAAGAAAATACGCGAAGGTCGACAATATACAAAGTTTTAACTGGATTTTGCAATGTGTGCTTCTTAAAATATAGCGTAATCCATCATTACTGTCATTGTTTTCTATTCAATATAAATTCGTGTCATTGCTGTTGTGCTCTTTTGTATATATATATATATATATAATATTTATTACTATTATTGACGGAGAATTTTCGATGTTATTTTTGTATTAGAATATTGAAATTTAACACAATTATATAATATAACAAACAAAAAAAAATTATACGAATAAATATCACAAGTGGGAGTGTATCAAAATTAATTTTTAGCTGGCAGCCGCCTTTTTTTTGATATAAAAAATACCGCTTCAATTACATCATCTTAATTAAGATTAGGGTTATTTTTCATCGTAAAATCAAAGTTAACGTTGAATATTTCGCATTTAATTACTTTATGAAAACGAATTACTCTTATATATTAATAAAAAGTTATGTATATATGTGTGTGTGTGTTCGTGCTTAAAGCTATTTATATTTGTTTCACTCATATTAAACGAGTTTTAAAGTAAACATCTACTATATTCATAATATATAAAATTAAATATAAATAACATTATATCACTTATGAGTTTAGGCTTTTCTTTGAATTATTTTTTGAAATAAATTAATATATATAAATATTAATTTTTTTTGAAAAAAAAATATTGAGAATATAATGGTAAATACTAAATTTATCTCGAGATTTGTCGTATAAGTGAATAAGCATATTAATGACTAATCTATCGTGGGTGTTGCAAAAGAAACTGATAATTTATACGAAGTAAAATCTTAATATAAAACATTTATATTTTCCATATTTGTTTTTCGACATATTAATAAAATTTTTGATGGAGGCGGATGTATCAAGAAAAAAAATCGTTTTCAAAAGTTAAATTTCGTGACATTACAAAATGAAATACGCGATTTATATAATTTTAATTAAATTATACATTACACACATATTTCTATAAATAATATTAGAATAAATAAAACGCTCGCAATATTACAAAATTTTCGATTCGCATTTTCGCAATCGCAATACCGTCACTTCCGCACGTTTTTCTTCGTGTAAAGATTTTTCCTTTCGCCCCCCACCCCCGCCTCCCTCCGTAAGAGACGCAAAATAAAAAAAAATCGCGATCCTGCAACCTCTCTATGGCCGAAAGCTGAATGCTATTTCTGAAGACTGCGAAGGTTCTATTGAACACGAATCGTGCGTAATGGTTCGTGAAAGCTTTCAATGGTAACTCCTTATGGTTATACCTGATACCGGTTTTTTTTTTTTTTTTTTTTTTTGAGGGGGTGTGGTATACGGTTGGTTGTACGCGTAAATCAACCGGACGTATCTGAACATGAGGTTTTCACGTAATTTATTCCTTGCAAGCCTCTTATCGCGCGCGTTATTATTACTATTATATTGTACAACAATGTGTTGTATTATAACTTCGAATATAATCTCTTCATTAGTGTATATAATATATATGCAAGCGGTTTTGTTTTACGACTAGTTAACGCCGTCTTAGATATTATAGTTTATTGTAATCTACATGTCAGATGCGGTTTTGAGTATTAAATTTATTATAATAATATATACATTGTCTTATCATGTAGATTTTGTTAAGCATATAAATTTGAAATATACATCATCATCTATATATATAAATATTTTTTATTTAAAAGTATATATAATGCATATTTTTCTTTTGTACATTTTGTACATGAAAAAACTTGTGGTTATAACACTGAAATGAGACATTTGAATCGATATCACGTAACCAATATGCCATCTATGGCGAGTTATAAAAGGCAATATAGAAATATACAGTGGTCTTATACAATAATTTTATACTTCAAAAAGTCAAAATATTAGTGCATTCATTGTTTTGTTCAACATGAAAAAATCTATAATAATTTCTATTAGAGAATACATATTATTTTTATTGATTTTTAATAATTTCCGATTTTAAACATTATCTAGATGATGTATGGTGTTTAAATGAAATTATTTACACTCATATAAAATACTATTTATTATATTAAAGTGAATTTATATTTCTTTTTGACCATTCTGTGTGAACACAAATCACGTGTGCCTTTTTGGATTATTTCTATTTCCTCTCGTGCATAGTTTTTGTTCATTTTAGCGTAAAGCGTTCAAATTTATTTACGCGAATACGCTTTAGTTATGCAAAAAAAAAAAATGAATTAAATTCATACGTAATGAAAAAAAAAATGCGATTTTTGTTGTGTCAATCGTCATATTATCATTATTTTATCTAATGGAAACGCTTTTTTGATGACATAGCAAATAGTGACAATATAAACATTTAATTTTTCAATACGATCCACTATAAAACGAATAACTGACGAATGACAATGAAAATATGTTTAAAAAATATAAAATGTATATATATAAATATATATATATATATATATATATATATATATATATATATATGTAAAATGACATACATATAAAATCCTTTGTAAACTTTACGATTATGCGAATGCTACAACCATCTAACTTTCAAATATGTATATATATATTTTTATTTTCGTACATATAAAAAAAGAGTAACTTTTCAAGCCTATGAAAGTTGCTCTTTTTCTCGTTTCGCATAAAAAGAGCTTTTCCATATATGTTCATGTGCTTTAAAGGACGATACCTTGCAAATCTGAAAAAATTATTAGAACTTTGTATAATCCTATTATGTGGAGACTACACACAGATCAAAGAAGACCTTGTTTTCGACTCTATTTTTATATGTATATTTTTATAAATGTATTTTTATTTTTATATTATCTTTATTAAAACTGGTATACCAATTTTAAATTACTGAATGTTATTAGTTTTCATAGAATTATGTCATCAACTCTATATTTAATATCAAAATATTCATTTATAAAATATCATAATTGTCTTCTTTTACATTCAATTGATATACAATATTTATATGATATTAATTTTATTATTTTTTTTCATTAATTATATTTTTAACTTATTGCTCGAGGTTTTCCATTTTCAGTAGCATTAAATTAAAGGTGTAGATTTATGTATATATTTTTTATCCTTTCAGCCGCTTGTACAAGCCTTATATTTTATTTTATTTTTTTTGAGTGAATTTCATATAAACGAATGAGATTATGCTTACGAGCTTATACGCAATTTTCATGTGCGATAAAAGAAACGGCCTCCTTATTCACTTTTTTTCCTGAAAAAAAAAAAAAAAGCTTTTTTTCTGCGACTTATTTCGTGTCTTATTTTCCTTTTAAGATATAAATATTTTTTTAAAATATAAAAAAAACTGCATAATTTTAAAATTATCGAAAGGATTTCGATGCTTGATTTTTGTATTTGTATTCGTCTTTTATCATTTAAGCTTTTCAGAACGATTTCATTTCCTTTTTGGATTTCATTCTCATAGTAAATTCGTTGCATTTTTACGCTTTCATATTCAAATTTTCTCGAAGACTTTTCCTTTTTAACGTATTATACTTTGTTATAAAACGATATATTAAAACGAAACACAAATATAATATAACATTGTATAAAACCCGCTAAGCAAATCAAAAAATTTAATAATATGTAAATTTTACTAAAAGTATGTTAATATTAAAATAATAATTTTAATGCAGAAAAATAAGGATGTTGTTATAGGGAAAATTAAAATAATAATTTATTATTTGTATTTGGACATATGTAAGTGTTCATTATTCAATATGCGAAATTAATAAATGAGATTTTATTTAAATGTCGTAATTTTTCAAATTTCTAAATTATGTCATCGAACTCAAAAATCCATAAATATATTTTTGAATATTTAAAAAAAACTTTTGATCATTATTTAATTTTAATGTTTTTTTTTTTTGTACATATAATTAAAATAATAATTTATTAATATCTCAATACATATATTTATATTATATTACTGAACACACTAATTAAATTATGAATTGAAGTCATGAAAAATTAAATTTTACTAGTAACTTTTTCTATTAAAATTTCATTTCAAGATCGTTTTAAATAACCATCATCATTATGTCTGATCTATTCTCGTTATATATTTAAAACATTAACCTTAATTTATATATCATAACCGCAAATATATATATATGTACACATTTAAAATTCTAACCACTTCATAAATCAGAGATGTTCTAAATCACTTTAAACTCTCCTTTCTCCTGTGACATTTTACGACCTTTCACATATCGTTTCCCCTTTCTCTAAACTATAGTTTGATTTATAGATAGCCGTAGAAGTGAAATAATCCGTGATAAAAATTTTTTAACATCCTTATTTATGGCAATTTTTATTTTCTATTACAATATCGAAATAAAATCGCGATATATATATATATATATATATATATATATATATATATATATATATATATATATATTTGTATAAATTTTAATTTTGTATGATTGATTACTTAATTGAAGTGAAGTAGTACACTCTTTGCGAGCAACTCTTTTGACATCAAAGCTGAGTTGATTTGATTACGCAGATTGCTCGATATGCAACGAATCGAAAATAAAAGCCCCATTCATTATAAACAACGAAGCTTTTCTCAGAATCTGCCTTTTTAATAATAATAATAATATAAAAAAGATATCACGAATTAAGAAAGCTTAATTAAAAATCACAAATGTATAAATATTTATATGAATATATATATATATTCGTATTTCTTTTACTTTTTTTTTGTACGGTATCAAAGCTTATTTTGGCAGAGATTTTTGAGACCTTAATTTTTTTTTATAATCCACGTAGGCGCTTTTTCATCATCGCTTCGTCGCTTTGTTTGGATTTTTTTTCATATTTTTATTTACAATCTGATTACTGAATATAATATCTCATCATTGAAAAAGAATGTTTAACATTTAAAGTGACCTTTCTCATGCACCATTCAAAAAATGAATAATGCATTATTTTTTAATGATAATTCAATATAATATCAAAGAATCAAATATATTATAAATATTTTTTATAGAGAAAAACGATATTTTTTTTAATAAAATTGTTAAAATTTAATTTTAAAAATATTACATTATACAATGAAACGTGGTAATGATTTTGCGCTCTTGGCAAATATCAGATATGACACCCTTAGTAAACAGCAAATATGACATCCTTTCATGTCTTTTTATTAACTAGACGTCATAAACATAAATAAATATATATATATATATATATATATATATATATATATATATATATATATTTATTATTATTATTTTATACGAAACATTTTAATAAATATATCGTTTATTTTTCATCTTAAGAATGCTTTAATTTAAATCATTGCATCCTTTGCTTATAACTTAATTTAAATTTCTATTTTTTTTTAAATAGCTTTAATTATTATAGATCAATTCCTCAAATCAACGACTATATTCAACTAACATAATTACATTATCAATCAAATAGTATTTTCGAAAACTCATCCTGATCAGCTCAACCGTCAAAACACACACACACACACACATATATATCTTACAAAAACACACTTCCCATCTAATATAATATATAAGCTGTGCTTTGATATGATAATAGTGACCTTTTTGTTGCATATATTGAAATTAATCCCTTCATTTTGCGTATACGATTCGTGAGCTTAAATATATATATATATATATATATATATATATATATATATATATATATATATATATATATATATATATATATATATATATATATATATATATATATATATATATATATATAGTATAAAACATGCAATTAAAATTCCTTTATCGGTTCATCGCTTTGATGTCAAAATGCGTATCTATGGAATATTTTCGTTCGACTTCACAACGTGTGGGTTGATTATTGAAAAATATTTGTTTACGTACTCATATTGCTGTTGGCATTTATATTGTGATTGAAATGTTACCTTTTTTCCCTTCTTTTTACGTATATAACGTTTTCAATGTATAAAAATATGTAATATATATATATATTTCGCGAATTCAACAAGAACGCCTCCGAGTGAAAAAAAAATATAAGCAAAAATACCAATTTTTATGTGATATACGTAATATTAAATATTTTTTTCATATAGTTAAAACAATATTTGTCGTTATATTAACGGGTTGGATTTTAGATATTTTTTTTTATTTATATAATATTTCTAAAATGTTTTTTTTTTAATATGTTTACATGTGATCGTTTATTCGTATTTTTCAGTTGCCGATGAAATGTTTGATAATATATTTTATTTTTTAAACGAGATTAATATGTAAATATATATAATTAGTTTTTGAATTATTTATATTATATATAGAGAAATCTTATATTATTGTGAAATTTATTTAAAATAAAATATTTAATCATAATTTCATATTTTCACACAAGAAAAATTATAATTTTATACTACAAATTTATGTTTAAAATTTATCTTGAAAAGCTTTGATTATTATCAGTTTAATTTTATAACAAAATTATGTTTCGTTGTCGATTTCGATAAATTTAATCTATTTTTTTTCCTAATCCTAATTACATATTCGTCATTACTATAACAATATAAAGTGAATAATCAAACTATATACGTATAAAATAATATTTATTTAGAGTTCGTTGTTCCGAACGTTATTTTTATTTTTATCCAAAACGTTATATAAAGTCCATGAACTATTGTAGATAAAAACGTGTATCCTCGAACACAGTATCATAACGTAGTATTGATATTTCCATTTTCGTAACGTTTCAATTTTCCAAGTAAAGTGAAAATTGTATCGAAATTGAAGTGCATGCGCATCGTCGACGACATATATTTATATATAACATATAATATTATTTTTACACAAATAATATATTGTTAAATTAAGACGTTTATCCTTATAAAATGATCGTCTTGTTCAATCGAAAATATTGATGACTTTATATAGAAATATATTGAATGTATCGACGAATAAATTTCGTCGTATATTAAACTTTTACGAAACGGTCTCACGTTTATATAGGGTGTTTTTTTTTATATAAATGTATAAGACTATTTATTTACGACACTTTTAGATATATACACCAATTTGATAGCTATTTCTTGTTTTGTATTTAGTTTAATATGCCATTACATTATGTATCGAATAATTGTGCAATTTTTTTTATAAATAAAATTGCATAGTTTAGTACAATTGCGATCTTTGTAAATTTTACGGTAGACATAGTCGTCTATTAGAACAATTAATTTGAATAATCGTGGATCGATTATGTACTAATTTTATTCTACAAAATAACAGTCGTCGTCAGAGATGTCATATAATGCGAACCGAATTGCTGTTGTGGATGTTAGTATTGAGGAAGACCCAAATGAATCTATACGGCATGTTGCTCGTCCATTGGTTTTCATTCATCCACTTTATGGAAGATTTTAGTTTATAGACTTACTAAATTAAACAGATGCAAGATTTTAAGCCACATTAAAATGGACCTGTGAATTAGTCATTAAGATCATGCGATTTAATACATTTGGACTATTTTTTATGGAACTATGTAAAGTCTTTGAGTTACATTGATAAGTCACAAACAATTGATACCTTGAGAGACAATATTTGTAACGTTATTCTTGATATACGGCTTCAATTGTTGTAAAAAGTGATGAAAAATTGGACTTTCCGTTTAAACTTCCTCTGAACCAATCGATATAGTAACTACATATCGGAAATCATTTATACATTTATTCATTATTTATTTTAATTCAATGTTTTATATACTAATAAAAAAACATCCTATATAAAGTCATCGAACTCACCTATACACATCGATTTTTTTTTTTTGAAAATATATTTTATTTTTTTTTTTTGTGAAAAGGTGGTCTGAAAGGGTACACATATACACACGGTTAGTAGGGGGATAGGAAAGAATTGAAAGTGCGCGATTTTTATTAAACCGAATTTCCGCAAACGCCGACCGAGCCCCCCCCCCCGTCACCCGCCTGACGAAAAAAAAATACGAATAGATTTTTTTTTCCTCGACGGCGACACGATAGGAATTTCATACTCTGAGAGGGACGGAGAAATGTGTCGAGTCGATGCGAATTTGTGATGCCTCGCATATTTTTCCTCAATTTAATTTCATTTCCCATGCTCTCTTCTATTCTGGCATCAGCCATGTTTCAACTAGGCATCGCAACCCTCGGGTTATCTTTGGAAAATTCGAAAAATGTCGGTTGAACGTGTATTCCCGCCGTCACATATATATTGAAAGACCGCGGCTCGGGTGTTAAAATTTTGTTATTTAATGAATTTTTATATGAAATTTTTTTGTGACTTAACGCATTTGAAGTATATTATTTTTTTAATATTAAAATTCCTGAATAACTATTATTTTTTTAATATTAAAATATAAATATAAATTGTTAAACTGTTTTTTTTTATATTTTTTTATTATTATTTTTAATTACGTAGAAAATTATATTCAAAACCACTAAATTTTATCGTTATTTAAAAATATTTTAACGTAGTTGTGATTTTTCATTGAAATGATTTTCAAAAATAAGTTTTTTTTTAATATTTAGTAATTAAATTGCATGCATTTTTAAGTATACATTAATGATATTTTTTTATGCAAATATTATAAAAATGTAAATTTATTTAAATTGCATTGCATTATAAAATACTTTTATCCGAAAGCGCAATGTAAATATTTTAATATTTATATTGAATAAATATAATTTGAATAATATTGAATTTAAATAAAAAAAAATAATATATTTTATTTCCTAAAAAAGATTTAATCAATTCATTTATTCAAAGTAATTAAATAAACCTGACTCCGAACGTGTGTCATGCTTTCTTTGTTTTAGTCATAATTTCACATCAGCAAATCCCATTTTCCGGATGCAGCATCATCGTACACGTATATATATATATATATATATATATATATATATATATATATATATATATATATATATATATATAAATCCCTTTCAAATTTCCGGAAACACACCGTAAGGGTTACCGCAGACCGTTTAATGCGTTTCTCCAAAATCGAATATGTCGTTTCGGTTTCGTAAACCTTCGGCCCCCGAGCTTTCGTCGTGAATAAATTAAGGGTTTCAAATTTAAACTGGTTGGCTGGCTGTCGTTGTCGTTTCACCGAGCAATATGACTAACAAATGGGTTGCGTTGTTATCTTTTACATGGTGAAATAAAAGCTTCATCGTTCATTCTCTCGTGTCGAATACATTATTTATTTAAGGTCAGGGTGTACGACGACAGGAGAGGGGGAAGCTTTTTATTATATATTTAGTTTAATTTTAAATTAAAATTAAATTATACGAACGATCATAAAATATTTTGTTATAATTAAAAAAAAATCGAATTCACTCTTTTAATATAAATTAATTGATTATTATTTTTTTATATTCCGCAAAAATAGAATTTATTTAAATACTTAAACCACAAGATTTTTGTATCTATAAATCTTATTATATTCTTTATTTTGAAATATAATATCATACCTTTGATATCTTATAAAATATTATTAAATATAAGCCGATTTCTTTTCTTTTATATCTATAGCAACCCCTAGTTTTTTTTTTTGAAAATGTACTTATATATATTTATTGTCTAAATATATTTACATAATTTTCAATTTATTTTTATATATGAATGATGAGATTTTTTTTATATATTTTCAAAATATTTTGAAAATATACCATTAACATTACTAGATTTGTATGATTATATTTTATTAAATTATATTTAATAAATAGCTTAAAATAGATCGCAAAATCGAAAGTCTTTTGAACGATATAAAATTAACTCACAAAACAATACTTCAATATTGTAAGAGTATATAATCTGGGGGGGTTAGTTGAGGGTAATTTTCTGCATATTCTTTGTTTAGGTTAAAACTGGGATTATGACGTTGTTTGTTCACTTAACAAAAGGTGGTTACTTTTACGCTCTCAATTAGTCGCCGTATAAACGCGTAATTATAATGAAAAGAACCCGTTAAATTTGATTAAATAATTTATATCGTGTGATAATTTTTGAATTGAAATGAAAACAAAAAAAAAATAAATAAAAACTATAATTTTACAAGGAATATGTAGATTTTATGCATGTCAATGTTAATACTGAAAAATTGATAAAATTCATCGCGGCCCATCGTTCGTTCGCTGTCAGACAAAATAAATCTAATAATATCGGTCAAAGTGAATTTTTTTTTTCATCATCAGTAACGAAATTCTATAAGCCAGAAAAAAATGTAACAATGCTCATATTTCATCTATTGTGTGTGTGTGTGTGTGTGTGTATTTCGTGTTGATATTAACAATGAGGTGGTTTTGGTATAAAAGTGGGGTTTGATGTTAGTGGATTTATGCTTTTACGTGTACGAGGATATATATATATATATATATAATCGAGAATTTCGAGCTCTCCAATGCTATTATGGTTACTATTACTAAGTTACTACTACTAGTGCCTCTATTAGTAGTGCTACAAGGTAGCTTTTAACTGAATTGCCTGGCTAATTGTCATTAAAACAACGTGAGTACGTTTTACAATTTAAAGCGATATTAATGTTCCACTCGTTTATATGTTGTATAAACCCTCTGCAAGAGTGTTCTTCGTCTCATTTTTATTTTGCTTCTATTATATTCTATTTTCTTACAGCGTTAAGTTTCATTTTATAACGGTAATTATATTTTTATTGTTTTATTTTATATAAGTTTTTATATTAAAAAAATTTTTTTTTTTTTGATTCGTTAACAAAACTATTTATGTTACAATATAATATTTTATAAACAACTGCATTACTTATGATTAAATTTATAATATAAAAAAATCACACTAATTTCATCGCATCATATTATATATAGTTATAACTTCGGTTTTTCGATATATAGTACAGATTTCTTTTTTAGTCATAGTGTTAAATCACATATAAAAAATATTTTTTTTAAGTTAATAATATTGTTAAAATTACTTACTAAATTATTATTTTTTAATTTAAATCATGTAACATATTTCTTATAATCCTATTCAAATTACCATTTTTTACGTTAATTTATAGAACGTAACCTTTGCGAATAAAAATTTTTACTGTATATTTAATTTGAAATAGTTTTAGAAATAGAAGAAGCAAATTTTCATCGATATAATTCGATATCAGTTTTACATAAATTTTATCAAACTTTTTCATTTATATTTCCATCTACTCAATTCAAGTTTTTTTTTTTTTTTTTGATGCTCTTATTTCATTCTGTTTCTTCAGTCTCGATGTCTCCCATCGGGAGGAGACATCGAAGTTCTATTTAGCGCTGTGTCTTCGGAGAGCTTTCAGAAGTGAAAACTCTTCGCATGCATAATGCATGCTTTCGGCTCCATCACGACTACGTTATGGTGGAAAAAAAAAACAAAAGTAAAAGATGCCGCATTTTCCAGTAAATATCCATTATACGTTTTAATGGATACGCACCGCGAATTACGTTTAAATATCGACTTACGAATCCTTATATTCTATCTCTGTTTCTTTTACCATTTTATCTATTTATCTCCTTTTTATATGTAAGCTTAGTACAGGCCGTGGCTCGCGTTTTTACGATATATACGAAGTACTAGAGTGTTATACGGTCGATAAACGGGGCAATAAAAGGCGACCCCTACACGTAATACGAAGACGCATTAATGCATTTTTAATTCGCAATAGAAACCCATACGGTAAATTGCGTTTATTAATGCATATACAATATTATCATTTTGTATCGTGTGTATCTGTTATACGGGTTTTGTGGCTTTTGAATATTTTATTTTATCGCTTTAACGTGTGTACCGCGTGAAATTGATATGTGTACACAAATCGACGTTTCTATCGCCGGAAAATTGGTCGTCGTCGTTGTCTTTGTATATATATATATATATATATATATGTATTTGTGTTTAATAAATTTAATTTAATTGCCATAAATATATATATATATGATATAATGTATTAATTGTGCTTTAATGTATTTTTTTATTTGATAAAAAATAGAATTAACATAATAAAGTTTCAGTGTAAAATTAAATATATCATATTATATATGGTGCAACAGGTTTATAAGGGTTAATCAATAGTTCGCTTGTACAATATATTATATAGATTAAAAATTAAAAATTCATTAATTAAAAATAGAACTGCACTATCATTGTCAATTTTTAATTTTTGCAATATTTTTTGATTTGTTGAAATGGTTCAACAAGTTTTATTATTATTTACACAATTGAAAAACTATTTCAACTTTCGTGCTTCTAAAGTATATTGTATTTTTATGCAAACTAAAGTTCAAATTTATTACACCATAGCGAATTTTTAATTGCAAATTCGCAAAGTTTTCTATTCGAAAACTTTCACTAACAAAAAAAATAAATAATAATACAATATGAGTAAATAGTCATAGAAAAATATTTTTATAATATATTAGATATTTTTTTTTCGTTCATCATAAATACACTTGTTACCTTTTTCGTTACGATCAATCGTCATATTTATATTATATAATTGGCAGAGTATTACGTATAAAAAAAGGATACATACAATATATATATATATATATATATATATATATATATATATATATATAAAGAAATGATAAACGCCCTACATGTGTTTCTGTTCATAAGCATCCTATACGCGTTTCTAAGGAGTGGAAGTAACGTTCTTTATGAGGGTACATTTTTTGTAGCCCTTTTATTTCACGTGGTAGCAGCGGTAGACGTTCAGTGGACGTAAGACGAAAACAGAATAAAATAAAAGGGACGTAAAATGTGCTGGGTTCAGACGAACAAGAAAGTACATAAAGACTGTTTTCCTTTCGTAATCGAATGCTTAATTCGGTATAACATATTTTTGTCCCGTGGAGAGAAAAAAAAAACTATATATAAATAACGCGTTGCGTATATGTTTTTTAGTATATATCTTGAAAATTATGATAGCAATTGATTTAAATTGAGTGTTTTTTTTTTATAAATGTATAGAACTTTATATTAACAATATTTTTTTGATATGTACACTATTTTTGGCACTCATTACATGTTTTATACTAAGTTTGATATGCTATTACATCATGAATAGATTAACACCTGAACAATGCATACATGTCTAATAGTTCAATTCAGTATATCAGAGCAATTAATTCAAATAAACATGGATCGATTGTGTACCAATTTTACTCTACAGGATAACAGGTGTCGTATGAAATGTCATACAATGCAAATCGAATAAGCTATTGCTATCCACTTTATATGGAAGATTGGGTTTGGGTGTTGAAAAAATTCAACTTGTGTATGAATTTTAATAAACGTCGTAGATTTGATAAATAGATTCAAAACAAAGTTACTGGTGAAAATGTACTTGGGAAATGATCTTTAAGATTATGCGATTTAACAACTTTGGAATATTTTTTTTTCTGGAACTTTAAAGTCTTTAAACTACGCTAATAAATCATAAATAATTGATACCTTGAAAGATAATATTAGACATGTTATTTCTGATATATGGCTTCAATGGAAAATTGCACTTTCCATTTAGATTTCCTCCGATATAATCGAAATAGCCACATACCAAAAATCATATTCAAGTAAAATGGCATAAAATTATCTTTTCCAACTATATCAAATTTATGCTAAATAACACTATTTATTTATGTTTTATTTTAATTGAAAATTATACTATATGTACTTACAAAAAAAATCCTATATTATATAATATTGACAGTTAATGTAAAAGCGATTTTTTTTTCTTAATAAATATGCGTAACAAACGATACGATTTTGTATCGATAGCTATTCAAATTTCATCGTATATCGATATATGTGTTCATAATCGAATTTTAAAAATAGAATTGATGTGAACCATTTTTTATTAACGTGACAATATTGATCGATGAATTTAAAACGTGCGTGTTTTGCGTGAATTATCGCCAACAATTCTTTTAAACGGTCGCAGATGTTTCTTCATACGTTTTGACAATGTAATCCGTTCAAAATATTCTCCAACGATATCATAATATATTATATTATAACAAAATTTATATTGCTTATTAATATTAATAATAAAAAAAAAATATAATGTTTTAGCTTCTCGAATTTTTATATTATTTATTTTTTCGGTTATCTTTTTACCGGATAACGTGTCGTTAGTAATAAGTGCCGCGTTACTTATTTTTGTTATAAGACGACGGTTATGTTTGCATGTGTGTTGTATTATTTATAATGTAAAAGCGACCCTTTTCGCCCTTTCGGATGGTTTATTCGAAACGACAAGGGTGTTTTTTTTTCCCGCGCATTAACTGATTGGCTTTTTGCAAATGAGGTGGTCGTTTAAAACGATCTGAATCTTCTTACTTTTTTTTTTATGTCGTCCAGGTAAGCATTTAGAAGGTAATATAGGGAAATTTATCGTGTTCTGAATTATACTTTGGATTTTAAATAGTTTCTGAAAAATATCTGTTGCAAAATTTACGAGATAATTTTTAAATTTGTGGTACTACGACAGCTCTTTAGGGAATAAAGCTTTATTTTTATGAAATTCAAATCGCTGAATTGTTTTATTGTAAAATTGAATCACCAGTTTTATATTTAATTTTTATTACTATAATTTTCTATGAAAGATTTGCCACATCACCGTATTTTTATTATATTTCAAATTTAATGAATTAAATTAACATTAAAATTGTTACATTATACAGTAATAGATAAATAAATTCAATTACTTAATCATACAGAAGTATAAAATATAAATTGTTCAAAATTTTATATTAAAACTTTTAATATAAAATAATTAAAATTTTATCAATTTTAGCTTATTTTTTAGCTTTAATTAATTTTAGCTTATTTTTTAGCTTTAATTAATTAAAATTTTATCAATTTTAGCTTATTTATTAATTATATAGTCTATAAATATACTATCGGTCTATAAAATTGTAATGGTTGAAATCTGTTTTTAAATTTATTGGCATATAAAAATAATTATCAAGAAATGTAATAAATTTGAAAGTTCTATTATATAAACATTTTAATGAAAAATTTTATTTAATGTTTTAATTATATAAAATTGCAATTAGTTTTATCTTATACGTATGATTAATGAAGTCCATTAATTAAAACTTTCTTTCATAATTTTATTTAAAAAATGATATATTATTGTATTTTTATTAAATTATTTTTTTTACATTTATCATAAATATGAATTTTATATAAATATAATTTATATATATATATATATATATATATATATATATATATATATATATATATATATATATATAAATGTAGCATGTCTCAATTTAATTATATTATTTTTTTTATTTTATAAAATAATTTAAGATTATTAAATTGATACAAAATATATATTTCATTAAAAAAATCATATTACGCGCGAATGAATAGGTGTGAAACCCGTTACGGTTTCATGCGTCGCTCGAATTTTTAATGGTTTTTAATCAGCGGAAAATCGTCGTAAATTTTCCGACAGTTTTCACGACCGTTTCGCGGTCGGCCCGTTTTCACTGGCGAGAGGGATGGGATAATGGTAGATGGGGTGGGGGGGGGTGCAGGCTGTCGTCTGAAAACGAAATCGGGAGACGGCTTTCGCGGAAAGCTTTAAGGTTGTCTGGGTGGGTAGTTCGAGGGGAAGGTGGGTTCTAAACTTTGGCAATATCGACAGTCGAGGTTTGTAGTAACTCGGCGTCAAATATGAAACGAGTTTAGACCGGACGATATTGCGGACGGAGCTTTCACTCAGAGCTTTCACCCTCGCCGATGAACTTTTATCGTTTTCAATGTGTAATTTGTGCGCGCGTACATTTGTACGTACGCGTTCGTAGGTTAAAAATTTGTTTTCTACTATTATTAAATGAATTATTTCTATTAATTATACATTTTAATTATTTATATTTTAGTGATAGTTATATATTATTATAGAAACAAGTCTTTATGACGTCATTATTATATTTAGAGACGTCGGTTGTATTTTTTTCACTTGAAAATGTTATCTTAAGATAATGTTAATTGCTCTAGTTTTTTTATGAAGTTCTTTTTATTCATATAATTAAAAAAAATATTATATCATTTTTCGTACAAAATTTCCAAATATATATTGTATTTTTTCTTTTAAAAAATACAACTTTTATTTCATATAAAAAATGTAATAAATTTTCTTCGAATATTAATTTTTATATTACTTATATAATTAAAATATATTTTACAATATTATATTATTATTATTTATTGATTTTAAAAGAAAAATATTGATATTATTCCAAAACATGAACTCTCCATATATAGTATATGATATTATGCCGAGTCGTGCATTTTATGAAACTAATTCTATATACAGTATAATAAATATATTAAATATTTAATTATAATTATAATATAGTGAAAGTGAATATTTTTTTTTTATAAACAATTAGTCAAATTGTCAAAATTCATTGTTAATTTTAATTAAATATAACTAGTACTACTAAACGCTATATAATATACTAAATTACGAAAAGTAACAACCGCGTGTGTACTTTCATTTTTATCATAGCAACGATTTAACATTTTGACTTCTTTTGTTTCTAAATATTTCTTTTATTTCATCTTTTTTTTTTTTTGACACATACACGTATAAATATGATACTTATTAATGAAACTTTCTTTCGCTCAACGGACATTGTATATATTTTTAGTGTATTGAGAAATTTTCCCGACTATTTATTGCCATTGTAATTTAGAATCTTCTTTTTCTTTTATTTTCGCTCTCGTTTCTTTTATTCTGCCATAGTTGTTGTTGTTGTTGTTTTCTTTTTCTTTAATTTCCATAATAACTCAGACGAAATTTGTCATGAAAAACCATTTCGCATCATTACGAAAGACAATACTTCATTTACGTTTTCATTATTTAACTGGGGAAAAAAAGAACGATGCACACACACACACACACACATCAATTTTATATACAATGTTTTAATTACGCACAAGTGTATATAATTAGAAGAATAATGGTGTTTGTTCGTTTTATATATATTTTATCAAAATTAAAAGGCTTTTTGTAAGCATTGCGGTTTCTTTTATTATTGTAATCTATTCGATAATAATGACTTGTAAGAACAAAATCGCAATTTACTATTAAATTATTATGAAATTAAACGAACTCGTCGATGCGTTATAAAAAGTTTACATATACAAAAAAAATTAATGTATTAGAATAAATATCGAAAACGAAAAGTTTTCCAATTAAAAAAAAACACTCGTTTTAATTCCATCACAAATAATAATATAAACACGATGCGAAAAGTTTAAATTGAATAATATTCTGTGTAACGAGCTTCGAATTCGTATCGAACTTTTATTATTATAATATTATTAAATATTAAAACGAATTTCTAAACTTCAATATCGAAAAGAAAAAAACGAGACGTAATAATAAAAGAAACGAAAAACGAAAACAAAACTAGTGTAAATTAAAAAAAAATGAAATAAAAATCGAAACGCGAAAAATGAAAATCAAAGTTTTTCCATTGCGACGAAAATTTAGAATTACCTGCGCGAGTTTCGCGCGGAAAATTATCATATTGAGCGATTTTCCTGCGCATAATACGTATTCGGAAAACGTAAATAGTAGACGAACAACAAATATGCGTTTGAATATCGTCGGAAAATTCTATTGTGCTTTACGTATATCGAGATAACCGCGACGTGTAATATTATAACTAATGATATATGCAAACAAAAGGATTATCCAAAGTTCATGGAACTTATCCGTAAATTAGTAAACTGCTGTCATTGACTCGCTTTCAAACTTTATAATGTATTATCTACGTAGAATTTCAATATGGACATATATATATAATATATATATAAAGAAATACCTGTAATTCAACGTAAAACTGAAATATTAAAAATTGGCGAAAATGTATAAAATTTTCAAAATTCTTTATTTATAATTATATGAAAATATTTATAAAAATAAAATGTATAAATCATTTAATAATTACTTCGATTATTTATTGTGTTTTTTATATATATGTTTCGTATTATCAAATATGCATATTCTATAGCTCCATCATATATATAAATATAATAGCAGCCATTCAATACGAATTCTATTTTATGATTTGCATATATCAAATATAATGATTTTGAGAATACTATTTATTAAATAAATAAGGATAATAGTTGGCGTACTTATGTTTTGTAATTGGTTAAAATAAGTTTTCCACGAAATACGTACGTTTTATAGGGATGTTAAACAGTGTCATATGCCAGATGAAAGGAAAATCGTCATGGCGACACGGTAATAATCATGTATTCATTCCCATATATTTTCCTTCTACCTTCGTATCTTTGACGACTGCGCTCTTTCCTACATCTCTAATATATATGTCAGGTGTTTAAAAAGTTCTAGGAATTTCGTATAACAAATATTTTTATTTTTAAGACATTTATTTATATCGAGTTATTTTTTAAATCAGTATGTATACGTTAAATTCCGTTAAACTTTCCCATAACACAATTTAAGATTTTTAATCTCGTTTCTAAATTCCGGAAACTTTATAGAGTCGTTGCACGTTATTTTATAGCATATATATTTATATATATAATACGTTCGTATATTTTCAATACGTACCGAATAACTTGTCTCGGCGTCTAAGTATAATTGAATTCTGCGTAAAAGCCGCGTCATGAATAAGTCATTAATTCTCCTTGTCATCCTTTTTTTCCCATTGTCCGAATCGGTCCCGGCGGTCTCGCCACGGAAAACTTCCACATTTTCCTTTCTTTTAATTCTTTTTCCATATAAACCTACCTGTACGTACGATTTTCCCCTCTTAGCGTCCGTTCGTCTCACTTCGATTTGCGGTACTTATTCGCCTTTTATCTTTTTCCTTTTTTTTGTTCTAAGATCTACTTTACGACGAACGGAATGTATTATATTTATATACCGAAAATAGAATCGTTTCTTCATTCTCATATATCTATATGTGATAATAGAGAAAAAATATAATTATTGTCTTTTTTCATTTTCTAAATTAATTATCAAATAGTTTTTAATTATGATAAATTGTTTTTTTTATATATAATTTAATTTGTTTGATTTAATAACGTTTTATGAAAAAAATATTAAGCTTTGAAATTATGATATTATCGTATAGTTATCCATGTTTGTGAAATAGATAAGTATATTTGACAGATATGTCATGCTGTGCATAACCCGCTGTTATGTATATATTGACAACGCAGATTTCCCTGTCAAATATAATTTTCCATTTTATAGATATATCTATGCGTATTATAGAACATGTTTAGCAAATCGATCAATAGATTGAACGTTATTTTTTTTTTAAATTACACGAAAAAAGTCTCGCGGTTCAGTTCAACGGTCAATCATATTATTATTAACGTTTTATATATTATTATTTAATATATTTTTTTCTTTAATATCGCACAAAGAACCGACGTCGAAGCGATAAGTTAATTTCGGCGAAATTAAGTTACGAGATCGAATTGAAAATTGAAATAGTTTCGACCGAACGAACGGCTAATTCGGTTTGAATTTGCTCGTTCGTGTGTCGTTGCGTTTTCGACGGTCGGTTCCGCGCTAGAGAATAATAAATTTTTATCGAAAGGAACGCTGCGAATGTGTACGTTACCACGTTGTACGTGTGTACGTGTGTGTGTGTGTGTGTGTGTATCGCATCGAAAAATATGCAATTTCGCCGCGGGAACGTTCCCAGAATGGTCGATGTACGTCACGTACCCACGGTGTCTTTGTACGTGACGTTACGGTCAGGGTTCGTCTTTTGTAATTAAATTGTACTACTGGAAGGCATCTATCTCGCTTTGAAAATTTAAAGGACGTTCCATATTTTTTTACTATTTCCAGAAATTATTTTAGTTTTTTTAGAAAACAAACAATAGTATATTTTATATAATGTTTCTATATAAAAAATATATATAAAGTGATAAATATAAATTGAGGAAATTAATTTGACAGAACGTTTAATATATAAATAAAAAAACATTGACTATTTTAATTTTGTATTTAATATTAAAATAATAAAATGACGGATGGGACGTTCTTGTTAAACGTCCCATCCGTCAAGCCTATACGCCGCATTCGACGATCGGAAAATGCATTTTTCTCGCAGACTTTCCGGATATGCCATCGGCGGATTTTCGTAGATTTCGATAGGGATTTTCCTCAGATTTTCGCATAGGGACGAATGTCATACACATACACACACACACACATATATATATGTGTGTGTGTTTGCGTTTACGAACGTACTTAAACGCGCACATTTGATCAGTAGAGTTTTTAGAAATGGAAAATCCGGATACTATTTGCGATGCTCTCGGATTTGCCGTGATGATGTTTGCACCCCGTCATCATGTCATACCTGGGTGAGAAAATCTCACGTCAATATTACCATTTCAAATATGTGAAAGGTATAGCGGGGTGAATATTCTAGAAGTTTTCGCCTAATGGCTTTCTGTTTCATTTTCAGTCTTTGATAAATCCATCTAAATCTACATGGATTTGATGGGCATTATTTTCCATTTAATTATTTGTAGTTTATATAACAATTTTAAAATTTAAACCATTTTCTATTTATTTTTATATAAAATATTCCCACGCTACTTTGTACTTCGTTCATTGCAGATTCGCTATTTTGTAAATTATCAAAAAATATTAATGTAAATTATTTATCGCAGTATTTTGGCTATTTTGTGTGTATCTCTAATGAGTACCCATATTATAATTTTAAAATTAAATACTTAAATTTAAAAATTTTAAACATTTTAAATGCATACATGAAAATTTAAGATGTGTTATAAAAGTAAGAGATACGTATAGCATTTGTATAAAGCGGTGTGAAGGAATGAGACTATTAAGGTTTAAAAACACTTAAATTAATATATAACTATTAAAACAATGTATAAATATTAAAATAAATATAGGATACCTATTTCGCGGATTTTCACTTATCGCAGGTGGTCTTGGAACGTCTCACCCGCGATAAATAAAAGATTTCTAAAGTAAATAATTTTAAATATTAATACAATTTATAACGATATCATACACATATAATGAGCAATGTTCGAAATTTGAATATATTATAAAATTAACGAATTTAAAAAATATTATCTTTTTCCAATAATTACACTATTTATTGAAATGACAATAACTAATATAAGTTTTAAGTTAATATTATATAAGAAATATAGGTTTATATATAATATATATAAATTGAAATTTCATCTATGTTACATTCAGGCTTTGAAATATTGAATGTGCTTTTTACCGTTTAATTGGAAGTTTATCGCATCGACGATTACTAATATATATATATATATATATATATATATATATATATATATATATATATATATATATATATATATATATATATATATATATATATATATATATATATATATTTCTATAAAGGAAAACATGAAAAATCATATATCTGCGTCATGCGCGCACATTCTCACACACGTGATATTCGAAAATGTGAAAAAAATTATATCGTCCGCCGTTTATCTGCGACCAGTTACATGATTGAAATCGATCGAAGCGTGAAATTATTTTTATTCGCCCAAGTTTTCAGCCTGAAAAATATTTATGAACAACCTATCCGTATTTTTTTTTATTTCATCCCTCCAGCTTCGTTCGGGTCGGTTTTTTTTCTACTTCACCCCCCCCCTCCTCTGAATAAAAATGTTTTTGTTCGTCTTTTTTTTTTTTTGTTATCGGTCGATTTTGCCGCTATATATTTTTTCCTTCTGTTCGTCTGTAGTATTATATTATATTTCGGTGGAGAAAAAACAAATTTTCATTCTTCATCTCATTATTAACGCGTATAATTTCTGGGCAATTTCGGCGACCGAACGTTTGCTAGGCGTATTCTCGATATTTTTATTTACTTTCCGTTTTTTTTTTTGCTTTTTGGTGACAAAAGTTTTCGTCTGGAATAAAAAAAAATTCACCCTCCCCTATTTTTGACTTTATAGCCCCTCTTCCCCTTCGGCGTTTCCATAGCGGAACCTGTGCGCGCACGAAAATTATGCAAATATTAACCGAGAGCTTTTAATTTATTTGACGATTTTTCTTTTCGTCGTTTTTAATTAAACTTTTTATTTGTATTTATTCCGGTTAAATCGTTCATATTTTCTTAGACGAAGTCGACGTTGAGTTTCATTTTAATATTATTATTATTATTGTTGTTGACGATTAACTTTTTCAATTTTGACAGTGAATTGAATGTTTATGTTAATATTAAATATTGCGGAATATTAACTTTAAAAAATATTTCAAATCGAAAATGTATATATATTTTTTTATCATTTTTCTATTTAAATACATTTTATCTAAAAATATATAATTGACCTATATAAAGATACGGATGTTTTTTTTATATTATTTATTATATTTTTTATTTCAATATTAAAAACAAATTTTAATATTGTTTCAGATTTTGTACCTGATTTTTAATCTGAAGATTGACGCGTACAAAGGTAAAAAAATATTACACTTCTTAATTTATATGTGTGTGTGTGTGTTGTAAATTAAAACCTCAATACTTTAAAATAAATTTTATTTTCTTTTATATTTATAGTCATAATTCTAATATAAATGTTCGGAAATTTATTTCAATATTTTCAAAATTAAATTAAAATAAATTTTATCAAACGTATATGGAAAATATATAATATTAAAATAAAATAAAAATAGACTCCAATGCAAAATAATAATAATAAACGTTACCGTTTTATGTGCAGCAGTTAGCTGCCGTGTCGTGAAAATCGATTGCGATAAATAAAATAATTTCCATTTCGCGACATAAATTCATTTATACATTTTCCAACGGGTGGAATAAGAGAGGTGCGGGCGGGGTGTGTGAAAAATAGTTGAAAATTGAAGCATTAATATTTTTTTATAACTGTCATTATCCGCTCGTACACCGTCATAAATTTACACGTGTTCATATTGAAATAAAAAAAAAATATATATATAAATTTTACTAATTGTATACGTCAATCGTGACTTAGTGATCGATAACTAAACAATAATAATATAATATAATAAAATATTCACGTACGAATTGTGCATTATGTAAAATTATGTTAGTTTTACCGTTTGCCGGGTCCCGTAGTGGATTATCATTACAATTCAGAAAAGTTCATAGGGTCGTCGCCGGTGCTGCACGACTCTTATGAGAAATATATATATATATATATATTCAACGTACACAAAATATTTACTAGTGGTCTTTGTTATTCTTTTGCTTATCGTATTAAAAACACAATTTTCAGTCGATTCGAACGTGGGATTTTAGTCCGGTAATGGATGTTCGCGGGTAATTTTGTAATAATTTTATTCATTATTCCGCAATTACAGCCTTTGTTTTTAGCGCGTAAAGTGAACTATTATTACAATATATTATATTATAGAAAAAGCGTGCCGTTTTCGCTTATTTGCGCTATGTGCATCTTTTATATATATATATATATATATATATATGTGTGTGTGTGTGTGTGTGAAAACAGAATAAAATCACATCAGCTTACACACGTGTATTCATACGATAATTTTGAATGAAATTCGATCATTGCCTGCAATCACGCATCGTAGCGTGAGGTCCGTGCTAAAATCACGGTTCAAACCCCCGAACATATTGGAATAAATCCAGAACAGCCTCGGATTCGAATGAAAAACCTCCATTGTGCGATTTTACTGTGCGCTGCTATTTTCCGAATACTGAAAATAAACGATAAAATTTCGGTACCGGAAAAACGCACGATTCTCCAATCGAATTTTAATATACCATATAGACCACGTTCATTATAAAATAATAATAATAATAATAACAAATAAATAAATTATACTTTCTATCGTGATTATTTTATAAAATCTAGTAAAATGAGAACGTTTAGAAATTTTATTATATATAAAAGCGCATTATGTTCACTTATATATATATATATATATATATATATATATATATATGATTAATTTATAGGAAATTAGTGAAAATTCGACCGCGACATGTGGGACATGCGGTGAAAACTTGTCGTTTTTACATTATTATTACCAGTTTTACAAGTGATTGTGCTCGGTTCGATTCGTGTCGCATTCGCTTTCTTGCCGTGTCACCGCAATCAATCATACACATAATTAATTATCGTAAATCGGATACGAAATCTATTTTTTTTGTTCAGTATTATTATTATTATTATTATTTTAATTAAATTAATTCGACGCTTTGCTCCATTTTGCGGAGGGTGCAATTTGAAAATTGCGTCGATTCGAAGGCATTGTGAATGTTTAATATAATTAATGAAGTGCATCGCTTACTCGTACCCCGTTGTGCAATTTCCATTTGAACGAATATGATTATTTAAATAGTGGATGCTCGTATATTGTTAATATGTTCCTATGTGAATATATAAATGTCATTAAATGCTACGTAAAATATAATTAATTTATTTAAAAAAATTCCGTTTATGATTAATGATTTCATTTTATATTTTGAAACGTATTTGTTACGTATTTTATCAATAAATAATTCACTGAATTAAAGCAAAAATATATTTTTATATGAATTATTTCTTCGATAAATTTTGGAGTACAAAATAAGAATAAAAAATAGGAATACTATTTTGCATTCTACATAATTTACTGGTTTTACAATAATAATTTTCACTAAAAATTAGTTCCATTTCTGAACCACAGTTTATTATAAATTAACCGTTGCAAACAGTTGGCAGTTATTGCACATTTTTTTTTTCCTTTAGAAAACTCATCTACCATATGTTCGATTTTTGCATCAATAAACACTTTATTAAGTACGTATAATTTTTCATCATCACAATCGACGACAATTATGGTCACACAATCAAATTTAACTTTACGTGTTCGTTTTATCTAGCATTTAGCAGTAAATATATATAAATGAAGCTTTAATTTAGAAATAAAATTGCATATGAAAGTGTGAAAAATCATAAGATTTTCAGTTATAATAAGGTGAATGCGATGAGAAAGTTGAATCTTGGCTTGACTAGTCATCGCTATTAGATTATCAGTTTATAGAAAACATTTTATATTTCTAGATAATTAACATTTTATGAAGTTTTCCTTTATATACACACATTTATACCATTTTATATTTTATACATGTTCCATAAAATTACGTGTAAATATAATTTACGTAAAAAAGAACTCTGTAACTATAAAAATTTTAATATAATTATAAAAATATTTTTTGCTTATTAACAACTTTTAGTTAATTTTTAATATTATCGTTATTAGAATAATATAATTTATACAATATTTGTATGAAATTTGTAAACCATTTTCATTTATAATAGTTTATTCGTCAATCATTATCTGATTAAATAATAATACTATATATAATATAATGTTAACGTTAAATTGACGATTGATTGTGATTTTGAACTCATTTTTAATCGATTATATTAAATCTATTCAATAACGATAATGCATATTATATTATATAATCTGTATAAATCTAATGCATCTTTTTTATATTATTTTTTTATGTTGAAAATTTAAATTTTGCTCTTTGAACGAGTTGTAATTATAAAATATTAATGAAATACTTTTAAAATTGAATATATATATATATATATATATATATATATATATATACATAATTATAATATATATTTTTTGATTATATGAAATATTGTTATTTCAACTCCAGTAGATTAAGCCAAAAAAAGTTTTTCTCGTTTCCGAATCCGGAATTAATTAACTTTACTCGATTTTTCCCCCCATTTTATTTCCGACTGCGAACATGGCGTAATTGTTATTTTATTCGTTATTTTTACCTTTTTCTTCGCGTATGCCGGTTATTATTACTATTTTTTCTTTTTTTTTTTTTGGAAAAATATCCACAGGAAAATTAAACGGAGGTCGAATATGTAAATCTAAATACATATGACGTGAGTTAATGAAATATTTTTCGCGTGCGAACGCGCTTGTAATATTTTCACACCTTCAGCAATTTACATATTTGTATATATATATATATATATAATATAATCTACTGTTTTATATATGTATGTCGCTAAACATACTTCGACTTTCATGTAACATAATAATGTAATAAAATAAGTAAGTTAATTCTGCGAAATTAACAACTTTGAAATTGTAATATATACTATATCAAGGGTGAGCAACCTTCTTGATCTTATTCAAATTTTAAAATTTTAAAGTGATAAAAAATTAAAATGGATATATATATATATATATATATATATATATATATATATATATATATATATATATATATATATATATATATATATATACAGTCATGTGAAACTGTGATTTATCGACTTATTCTACGACTTTGAAATTTTTGAATTGCGAAACAAATTGAAACAATTAAATTTTGGGGTGATTTAAATTATTTTAATATAATAAAAAGTAGTTTCTCCTCTCTTTAATACGTCAAAAAAGTCGATAAAATAAATTCAATTCTAAAAATGCTTGGCGGGTCGTATGTTGCTCACCCTTGAACTATATGATATAAAAATTAATATTCTTTACTAATAAATCGATATTGAAATTTTTTAATTTAATAAACATTTGAGGTTTTTAATTACTAATTATAAAACTATATTTTTTTACTAATTATATATATATATATATATATATATATATATATATATATATATATATATATATATTGTTCAAAGGCGTTTCCATTAAATATAATTTAGCAATGGTCATAAATTAACAACACGCAATCCGAATTTTTGAACAATATAAAAAAAAGCTAATAACACGCTTTATTATTATTTGCGTAGATTCTTCACTTTTTCACTTTTTTTTTCTCTTTCTCTATTTTCGCTTTCGAACAGAAAAATCCATCTTCTTCTTTCGTTTTCTTTTTTTTTTTTTTTTGTCGTTCGCAAATTATCGTAGTCCGTAGCGATCGAGCGGCCGCTACGCCGTAGATTTCGTCGACAATCGCAGCCGGCATTATTGTTATTATTTGAGACCGCCGGATGAATGGTTTGAAATTGTGTTTTGACGAGTGCACGATGAATAAAGAAGAGTTTGAAAACAGCAATCAATCTTTTTCTGGGATTTGGCGAGTTCAAACGGATCAGCGTTCCCCCCCCCATCCCCCCACCCCCCGACACCCGGACCCCAAACTCCGCACCCCCCCCCACACTTTCACGTTTAATAAAAAAAGAATCGTCAATCACGGACGGATGAAAGCTTTGACACGGGACCCGTACCTCTTTTCGACTGTTAACAACCGCACCTTATAATAAATACGTTATATACCTTCATCGTTTTATTTATTTATTTATTTATTTATTTGCGTTTATTATTTTTCAACCCTCCCTACGGTTTCTTTATGTTTTTCGGTTATTGAATGAGCTCGGGGTTCGTCACGGTGGTCGCTTCGTCTCAAGGGAAATAAGGTACATTTCTGAAATGTACTCTACGACTTTTCATATTAACTGATAAAGGTGTTTGATGTTTATATTAACTTTCTTAATATTATTACATAAGAAAAAGAACACCTTTTCCCAAAAACCATGGTTCTTAGTTCATTTTTATTATATTATATATACAATATTCGGCTTGCAGTTTATTTTATTATAGTATAAATTTAAATTTGTAATATATAACTAATTTGACGTAGCTTTTAATACTACTTTTTTATTATATATTATTTTAAATAATAATAATAATAAACGAATTAAAATAATTGATTTATTTATATCTATTCAATTGTACATTTAATTTTAATTTGGCTTTAAATCGGAAATAAATAACATATGTATATTTTTTTATTTATATAATGTTTATTATACAAATGGTATATCTGTTCAGTTTTAATTTTTTTTTTTTAGTTACATTTTTTTATGCTGAATCATACATTATTGAAAATATTCATTCGGCCGAAATATCAGAGTTCGAAAGGGGATAAAATAAATTTAACAGTTTTTTTTAAATACATTTTTTGTTTCATTTTTAAAACGTTCGAAAATTTTCATCCATTTTCGATGATACAACGTTTTAACTCTCATATCTGTACGATTTATTCATATGAAAATTTTTTAGCAATATTTTTTTCCGCAAACTAATATTTTAATAAATTATGTGATATTAGATATCTTTATAGAAAATAATTTTTTTTTCAATATATATTTATTAATTGTTATAATATTATAGATCCAATAGTATTATATTATATTGTATTAAATCGGTTTAGTGGAAATAGATAGGGGTATTATTTGAAAACCAAATTCAATATATAATTATTATACAATATATATATATATATATATATATATATATATATATATATATATATATATATATACATTTTTACGATATAATAATTTTATAGTATTGTATTATATTCCATTGTTAACATTTTGATTTTCAGTTTAGATTTTAGATCGACATGCAAACTATATATAGATTATTATATAACCAAAAATTTACTATTATGCATTAAATTCATATTACCGTGTTTTATCAATATTCAAACATTATGTTTTTTTTATATATTAATTTGTAATCATTTTATATAAATTAGAATATTAAAAAAATATTTTTAATGGATTTTGATATTTGAGGATTCGTTTTGAAACTGTTATGGTTATAGAAGCGTTTAGTGACCTAGATTAGTGTCCGACTGTCGTTTTGCATAGTGAAATTCTCGATTGAAGCAATGGAAGTTGGAACTAATGGAAGTGTCCTGTCCCAGGAGAATGCTAATTGATCCAGAGGGTTCATCCCACAAATAAAAATAGAACACCAAATCCGTTACATAACATTACTATTTATATTATATATCATGTTTGATTCTGAAATATTTTATTATATTTTGAAATAATATGTATATATATATATATATATATATATATATATATATATATATTATATTTTCATCGGTAATAAAATCACCGTATACGAGTTGCGATAGATGGTCGGCTGGTTCGTAAAAATCGATCCCGAAAAGCATTGGTAGTTTCAGCTCGTAAATTCTGTTCTGCGGTTTCAGGCTGAACGCTGAAAAAATATGGCCATAATAACGACGTCGACGTGGAAAAAAAAGCGCGACCGTTGCATGCACTTTTACGGTTTTATGATTTTTCGATGCGATTTTTCTATTGTTATTATTGTTATATATATATATATATATATATATATATATATATATATATATATATATATATATATTATGTATGATTGTGTAATATGTGTTATTCGAATGTGAATAATATTCTCAAATGATACTGAAAATATTATTAAATAAATTTGATATGACTAAAATATGACTTTTCTGTTATATCTGAGATATATTTTGGATCATATAAATCTTCTAAAATTAATATATTAATATATGAAAATAAAATTATTATATCAATAAACGATATGTATCATCATCATCATCACCATCCTCTAGCATTTTCCCGCTGCATTATGCATTATATATGGTATATATAGATATATATATATATATATATATATATATATATATATATATAAGGGTTGCTATAAAATTTTATTTAATTAGTTTCCACTAATTGATCAATTAATAAATAAATTTGTTAATTGATTATTGTATTGCCATCGATAATGAGCGAGTATAAAAAAAATCAATTGAATTTAATATTGGAAAGTGGTCGAAAAATCTATTACAAGACTCCACTCCAACAAACAAACAAACATAAAACAGTACAAGTTATATATATATATATATATATATATATATATTTATATATATATTTATATATATAAAATAGAGAAACTGTGATCAATGCATACGCAGCCGTTAGTTCATTGTGTGAATATCTATGAATATGAAAACGTATGATATTTTTTTTTTCACTACATCCCATTTTCCTGTTCTCGATATCCGAACATTTCAAAATGATACTCGAGATATTTACAAATTTCATCGGTCGCTGTTTATCAACTTGTTTTTTTCACATACTCTCGAATATGCTTTTTTCCATTCTCGTTTTATTTTTTATTTTTTTACAGTATTCTATTGAAATATGATATACATTCATATCCGTCATACGTTCATTTTTATTATATACGAAACGCATGTCAAAATGAAACAAAAAAAAAGGCTTTTAATTTTTATTTTTTATTTTTAAATATCACATATTTTTTATTATCAGTATTTTTTTTTATAATTTATATATAGTATAATTATGTAAATTGTTTTATATATATAAATAAAAGCTTAAATTAGCACTCATAGAACCCTATAAATATATATAGTATAATAATAATGAAAACTTTATGTAAGACGCTGAATATGATTAAGCATAAACCGCATAAAACACCTTAAGCTATTCTTAATTGCTTCGAAAAATCTTTTTTTTTTTATTATTTATTCGATAAAACATATTAAAATTCGAGGAAGTTGTCGAATAATTTCCCGAAGCAACCGACAAAGGTAAGAAAACTTTTTATCCTCTTACCGTTTTTCCTCATTCTTGCTCTCGGATTTTTATCTCTTTTTTTTTCATTGTGGAAATTCATGTAACAATTTTTCTCCGTACTATAGAAATATAATATCACAATATAAGACGCATATTAATGTGAAAAATTGAATACGCACATATAAATATGTAATTTATAAATATATATATTTTATTCGCGTATATCATATCGTTTATTCTTAAATATTATGTCATATATTCTCGATTTTCTGTTAGTACTTTATATATATATATATATATATACTATGTATTATTGAATTGTACAGCTAAGAAAATACGAATTTGCAAAAAAACTCTTTACACGATCCGTTCATGCGTTCGTTTCTTTTCATCGATATAATATGACGTGTTCAGAAGCAGACGGATTCAAGTGGAAGAAACGTGCTTTTATAAAATAAACCCAATTTCGAGTCGAGAACTTTAAACTTCAAACACATTCCTTTATCGTTACGATAAAAAAATATCAAAATATTTTCGGTCTTCCCGATAAGATTTATTTATTTTAATAAATTATTTTTTTTAATAACATTAATGTATTATTGAATGAAATCGTTTCCATTTTTTTTTCTAAGGCTAATTAATCTATAAAATTTAATTATAGATTTTCATCAATAAAATTATTGCTTTTTTTATGATTCTCAATTTTATAAATTGTATTTATTAGAATTTATATATAGTTTAAAACGTCCGATTTTTATTGTAATAATATAATATAAGATTTTTCTGTTATTTTAAGCTGCATTTATATCAGTCATATTCCTATTTATCGTATTCGGATATATGCATATATTTCTTTTTTATTCATACGACATTATCGGCTACGAAGATTGAAAAAACGAGTCAACTGAATAACAATAGCTTCGAGACGAACACTGCTTTTGATCTTCCTTACGATATTTTCCTTTTATGCCGCTTTTTTTCCCCTCGTTTCAGATAAAAGATGCTACTTCCGCTTTATAGGGCTCGTGTTCCTTTCATAAATATCTTTCATCCGAGGTTCAAATTACGCATATACAATTTGTCTTTGTTGCATTCGACGATTTTATTTATACTATTTTATAATATCGCAATGAGAAAGCTCGTTCTCTATTTTTTTTTATTTTATATTTTTGTTTTTCGTTTTTCAAACTTTTCACGCTGCGATCGAATCGGAAAATGTGCGCATTTTCCGTTCGTCGAAAGCGTAAATTATTTGAAGTGAAAACTCTTCTGCAAACTAATCTCGACGTGTTTTGACATTCGAGTTGTCACTCAAAATTACGCAAGTGAAAATATTATATTTATATATGGGGTCGAAAATATTACTTTTTTTGTTTCCTTTTTTTACGCTTGAAATATATCTTTGAACATTTTCAATAAAATATTATTATATATATTTTTTTTTCTATGACAAACGTGTAAATGTTAAATGTTTGTTTGTGACACGACATGAAATATAAATGATTTATTGATTTTTTTTGTATGTGAATATCGTATAATAAAATATAATAGCTTTAGCTTATATTCTTCATAGAACGACTAATCTTTTATTAATTGATTTTCTCTTGACATACAGACAACTAAAATTCAATATGCTTTTATCGTTTTTGCCTTATTATAAATAAATTAAGTCGAATCAATCTTAAATAATATTCAGTCGTTTTGAATTTTTTATAAATAATCCGAGATGATTTTTTATTAAATTTTTATTCGAATATATATATATATATATATATATATATATATATATATATATATATATATATATATATATATATATATATATATATATTTTAATAGTTGAACACGTACATTCATTTTTTTTATTACGTATATGAATTTATATAATATATTGCTATATTCGAGTGAGGAATAAAATGTAACGAAACAAAATAACGTATTGTCAAACGTCGAAACGTTCAATTTATCATTGTTTGTGAAAATTCTACCACGCGTGATCTCATATTTTTTGCCATCTTTTTTTTTTGTATATTTTTATTATTATTTTTCGACATTTTTCGCCCCTCCCCCCCTCCTCATTTTTGTTTGTTGATTTTTACGCACAAACGAAGATTTATGTAATATTTTCGTCGTAAATCGCTTTAAAGATTTGTCGACGCGTATAAACAAAAGGTTGGTCACGTCTGCCGCGAGAGATGAATGGTGATTTACGCTTTTCACTACGTAAATAAAGGCTTTAAGTCGAAACGAAAGCCTACGTCGAACGAAACGAAGCTATATTTATTTAAGGATTTTTATCCGCCATAAGAAAACGTCTGAACGTTGTCGATTTTATAAAATTTATTTTTTTTTACTAAATTTACTATATTCGCTAATGCGACATATATATTATTATATTTTCTTCAAGGAAAAATGTCGATATTAATAATTTATATATAATATTTTTGATTGAGAAAACAATACATGTTTTCTCCGAAATTTGATACTATATATAAATATTTTTCTGTATTAATACTGAAATACGACGAAAAGTACGTATTCTATATATAATGTAATATTTTTAACATTTTTATTAGATTTCCATTTTCTTAAATTACGACAGTTATATTTTTTGTTCATCAACTAATTTCCCTAAAATAACAAAGATTCCGCTTTTTAATTTAATTAATATTAAACTTATATTTATAGAATAATTTTTAATTTTTATAATTTGTAATTGCTACGTCGAAAGTTTCGTTAACCGTATAAATTGTCAACCTTTTTAAGTGAAAAACGTGAAGAAGAATTTATAATAAACACCAATGTATAATATAATATAATATATTTTTATTGTCTTTTAGACGACGCTTTCATTATTATTTTAATATAAAAATATTTTGAAATTATATATTAAAAATATTGTTAATATCCTATAATTTTCTCTAGTGACTTGTTACTCATTAAGAAGATATAGATTTTACTGTTTGTATGTAAAATATTTAAAAGAATTTTATTAATTTTAATGAAAAAAAATAGTATATGTGAATCGTTTATTTTGAAAGTGGCGTTCGTCCATTTATATTCAAATCGAGATATAGAAAATTTAAAAATATGGTTCATAGATAACACAATCGAATGACGAATTATATAGTAAAATCAATATAATTAAATTTCACAAATTAGTCGATTATTTTGTAAATCTGTTAATTGATTCTTACATTGTTATTGAGAATGAGTAAGTATGCACAGTTTGAATATAATCGAAAATCGGAAAGAGCTCGAAAAATTGGTTACAAAATTCCACCCGGACAAACAGACGAGTGAAATTTATATAAATGTGTGTAAAAATCTGATTTGTCAACTACCCTTATATTGATACAAAAATCTCTTATCATCCCATATACGTGTTCTCATATATACATTTTGGTGCGTGCGTATTGATAATATTGAGCTGTCTCCTGGTAAATTCTTCATTGATCCGATTCAAGTTAGTGGGATATAAGTGTGTATATGTGTCGATACAGTGGGCGGTCTTTACTTGGAAGTTACTTCTGTTACATAGGGATGTTGCGGTTTTCTCTAAATTCTCGGGATTTTCGATGTCGAACCAACTTGTGTTCCATTTCGTGAAGTTCTTGCGGTGATGTTTTAAGACAGCCGTTCCACTCAGTAAGCCTCTGACGAAGGCTTTGCGCGGATCGATTGACGCATTCAAAAAGTTGTTTACACTACGCTCTCTTCGAACAATAAGGACGAGGGGATGGTCGAATAGGGGATGCTTTGACACCCCTTAAGTGTATAATGTTCGGTGTTTTGGAAATTTATTTTTAGGCTCGTCTGTATCTCATTTTACCTTTCAGCAATACGCGCGTTTTCCTCAGCTTTTCCCGGAAGTATGGAGAATTTGCGATTTTCCGAATGCCTGTTTTCAATTAAATGTTTTCTTTTTTTTTTTGTTCGTGTTGCTTTTGGAAATTTGAAATCTGCTGAAATTAAATCTCACGAATCGGATTAATTGAAAGCTCGCATCATCTTTTAAATCTTTAATTTATAATCGAGTAAAATTAGACTCATATATATATATATATATATATATATATGTGTGTGTGTGTGTGTGTGTGTGAGTAATATTAAAAATTTTGTTTAAGAAACTGCTATTTTTTATATTATAATATTATTTATTTTTCATAAAAAGGTAACAATATTGAGAATCTTAATTAATACTACACAGATAATGTATAGTATAATAGCCAACAATTAAGATAAATTGAATTTCCGCAGGCTATATAGTAAGAAATCCTAGTTAATATTAATTAATCTGTCCTAATTTATTACTTTACCTTACATTATTTGCGATAAAGTCAAGTTTAAACTATATATTTTCAGTATTACAACTCGACGACATATCTTTATTGCTTTTCTTTTATTAATAATGTTAATTTATTTATTTTCAATTTAAAACTAAGTATTAATTTTTATTAATACAATTGTAAATAAATCTATTATTTCCTATTGTAATATTCAAAATTTAAAATAAACATTCATACACTTCATTGTTTTTTTTTTTTACTTTTGATAAATATATTTTTCACTAATTTGAACGGAAATTTTCATTATATTATTGAAAAGAAAAGGTTTTTTTCGATTATTATCATTTCGCCGTCCTCTCTTCGTGACTTTTAATAAAGACGGATCTCAAAACTCGATGTGCCCCCCAAGCGCACCCCCCTCCTCTCCTCCGTTCGTCCGTTTATAATAAAAGGGCACAGTGAATATTTATATACGTTTGCAGAAATAATACGGACTTAATTGAAATTAATTAATTATTAAACGGAACCGGGTGGCTTGAGCCCGCTCGATTAGACCGTCTTTTCGGCGAAAACCGGTCCAAGGGTTGATCGTAAGTAAGGGGTGCGAGAGTTGATCTTTACACCCTCCTAAAAACCTTGGCTACAAAGGGTTACACGATATATCTGGGTCCACTTTGGTAAGAACAAAGCAACACCTTTATTATTGGGGATCAGTTTTGTCGAGTTTAACATTTTAAACGTCGTGTGTACTGTATATCAGTGGTTTTCAAAATTTTCATCGATATATTTTATCGATGTGATTCCTTAAATAATTTTGCATTTTCACAATTTTATATTATAATATTTATAGGCATTTTAATAATTATTATTTTTTATTTTTTTGATTTGTTTATTATTATGTATATACTTCGAATAATATGTAATTTTATTAATTTCTATCACTATTCATATGTATAACACTTTGAAATGAAATATTGTAAAATATATTTTTAATTTGTATTATTCTTATAATTAAAATTAACAATCATTAGTGGCGTTATTTTATTGTATATATAATATATATTTTTTATATAATGAAACGCATCTTTTCATTATAAATGTGTATTCATTATAATATTATTACGAAATATATTAATTAAAAATATATATTTATTTAATCGTAATTTAATAAATTTAACAACTACAACTGTAAACATATCGATAACATTAACATTGGCACTTTATAATGGGATACGCGATTATTTTCTTGTTTTACGTCGAATGTAGACGCATTTTAAATATTTGAAGATTTCTGATCCATAACTTCAACACCATAAAATAAACCTTCGGGCGTCGATATGTTGGTTTTGTCACTCGGGATCCCGCTTTAGAAATAATATTTGCTTTCCTGACACCGGCCTAAATTTATTCCCGTGGGCCGATTGCGATAACGCGTATAACCTTTATCTATACATATGTATTTTATATTATTATACATTAAATATATTTATATATATATATATATATATATATATATATATATATATATATATTCGTTATGAATAGCATTTTAGTCGATATTTCGCAAGCTTTCATAACGGTAATGTTACTAAAATTACATATAAATTGTCATTTTATCACATATCATATATACATATTTTTTTCGCTTACATATATTTAATATATGCATTAAAATTTGTATAGTATGAAAAAATATTTTACACGAACGTTTGCATAATATTTTTATTTCCTTTTCACCCAAAAAAAAAAAAAAAAAAAAATGGACAGGAAAAAAAAATAGAGGAAAATCGTTCGACAGGCTATTATCGTTGTCCGTTTGAAAGGTCAAAATTATGAAAAATCGAGGGTTGCGTAAAAAATATAAATGCTTATTAGGTCATATGTATTCAAATACTTTTCACCTAATAAAAATTTAAGAACTGTCTGTCTTTTTATTCTATATATTTTTATATTAGGATTTGCAAATGAAACATTTTTTACGGATATTTTTTTTTTGTAATTTTAATTCATTATATTATACATTTTTTTTATATTTGAAATTATTTTATATATTGTGTATATGAAATAAAAAAGATAGTTTAAAAATTATGAAAATAATGGTAAATAGTGAAAATTAATAAATTAACTAAGTTAAAAAAAAATGTATTTTGTTATAGAAACTATTAAACATAAATACAATATATAAATTAACCAGATTTTTTTATGTTTAATATCAATTTTTATTATTATATATATGAAATTATTATTTTGATTTAATCCTACTCGTCCGAAAAGGCATTGTAAAAAAGGGGGGGAAATTTAACGCGTATAAAAGTACGTGCTAAAATCGAATAGTGTTGAATTGGGGGGTAAACGTATAATTTTACGAGTCGATTGATGTTAGATCAACTTCATCCCCCATATATATGTATATATATATATATATATATATATATATATATATATATATATATATATATATATATATATATTCTCTTCAACCCCCTCGCTGACCGTACAAATTGATTTTTTTTCTACCGATTTAAAAACGGAACCGCTAAAACGAGGGGAGGGGAGGCTGAGGAAAAACGAAGGGGGGAGGGGTTGAGAGGAAAAATCGAATATACGACTATCCACTTTATCGGTCGACTTTCGCCGAACGACCTTCCATAAAATCCACGCACGATTCTTTCCGACAACATTTCTTTGAGATTTCCCTATATATATTTCTAAGGTGCTCCGTGCCCGGTTTTTATTATTGTAATTTTAGATCCTTTTGCTGGCGTCTTTCACACTTGCTTTCTTCTCATTTTAATTCAGTAGCATTCAAACTTTTCTTTTTTTTTTATATACATTTTTAAAACGTTGTTTATGCACGTTTTTTTTTCTTTTAATAAAAATGATTTAATGAATAAAATCAATATGGCAATTTTCCTCTTCTTCAGTATTAACAATCGTATTTTGTTCTTTAGATTACTTTACTTTATTCTATCTTTACCTATTAAATTCAATTTTGATATTCTCATGTTACTCATAATCTTTTAAACATCTTCAATTTTTCTTTCTCTTAATTTTCCTTTAACATTTCTTGAGAATTTTATATTGTTTTATTATTTTGTAAATCTGAAATCGAGTAGTTTTATAATGTTCAATCAGCTCAACACATTTTTTTGCATACATTTTCTAATTCATAATACAGCAATGTATTATAATAATGAATAATAAATATCTAATAAAATTGTAAATTAAATTTTAAAAATAATTTAAATTCTAAAATATAAAATAGTGATCATAGTTCTAGAAGACTAATTTCGTTTAAATATCATTTTACAAATCCAATTTTCTTTTTCAAATTTTAATTCGTTATTTATGAGTGCGAAACGCTGACATTTTTCAAATCATTATTATTTTTTTTCATTAAACAACTTGATATTTTATGACATGATTTATAACACGAATATTTCGAACAATATTAACTCGATTTACGGAATGAAAATGTATAAAACGAATAATATCGAACGAAAAAATATAATATAATTCGATTATTTAAATTTTACAGACGTAATTCGAATGCGAGTCGTTGAACATCGCTGATCGCCAACTAGCGCTTTCAACCCTTTAGCTTTTTTGAGTGCCAGAAGCTTGCAAATAGAGCGATTCGCACCGAAGCAATGCGATTTTTATATTTTTACGTACTCAAATATATAAAATACACACGTATATATATATACAGATATGTACTTTTGCAAGCTATACGATTGAGAATTTGCAAATTTCGCGCGAAATGCGCAATATCATGAATTATTCACTCTGAGTTGCGTGCTTTTTTGCATGAAAATGAACATTATGATTTGCATTTGGAGTGCGCTACAAGAAAAATATATGCACGTACTCTTTATATAACACTTATATATATATATATATATATATATATATATATATATATATATATAACATAATGTATGGTATAATTTTTTTAACGCGTTTATAACGTCGACATTTTGTTGCACGATTTAGAATGATGTGTTATATTTGCATACGCAAATTGTAGACAGAATAATACAATTGTACCATATATAATGTAAAATGCTGAATTTGTCATATATTTATTGTGTAAATGCTTCATATATACATATATATATATATATATATATATATATATATATATATATATATATATATATATATATATAACATTTGTATCTGATTGTTCTGTTTATAATTTTAATAGTTTTGATCACGAAAGTAATTTTTCAACAATGACATATAACAAGAAAAGTCAAATTATATTATAAAAATAAATCAAACGATAAAACACCATTATACCAATATTTAAATAAATTTGTTTTATGTATTATTATTTAATTCTTAATTACGTGAAATATATTATATATAATAATAAAATTATAAATTATAATTATATTTTTATTTCCATATAAATTATTGTGATAAATAAAGTTCGAGACCTTTTTTTATATACACATAAAACGATATCGACACAAAAATGAAATTTCCAAACTGATACAATTTGTTAGTGGGAAAACGTTGAAAAAAAATGATAGTAATGAAATAACACTAAGTCCCTTCGTTTTATGGTTATAGCATTCTTAAACTTCAGCCATTCTCTTTAAATATCAAGTATATATTTTTTTCTTCATGTTAATGACTGCCCTTTTCTCACGAAATTATCACTCGTAATTTAGTATAGATAATTTCTGAATCGAAAAGTTTACCTTTTATACTGTTAATATATTTTATGAAAGATTTTCTGTATACACATTTATAATTTATATTAAAAAATTCGTTCCAATGAATGGCATATTTCATTTTGATTTTTCTCCTTCTTCTTTCACCTCGTCGATATTTTTCTATCAATTTTTTAAAAGTTTCCATACTTTATGACTGCAGACGCCATTCAGCAAAAATGCAATCCATAATTCACCTTTTGAAGTTTGTCTTTTTTATTAAAATGCGGCCAGTGAAAAATCTCGCTGTAACCGAACGCTACAATTTTCTTATGCGTTTTCAGCGAAAAATTTTTCCAACCGCATTTATTGAATGGAAAATTTTATCTGTTCTTTTTGAATATTTAATATACGTGTTCGTAACGCTTATATAATATGCGCCAATGTGAAACTTTATATTTTATTTTTTAGAAATATATTATTAAGATGAAAAGTAATATTTCACATTTTTGTTGCCATACATGTCAAATTTAATATATTTATTTCTATTGAGAGAAAAAAATCATATAAATATATTTTATTTTTTAAACTATTTAATATTGAATTACTGTTACTTTATCTTTATTTATATTATTAATAACTATTACTTTAAATCATTTTATAATATCTATATTTTTAATTTAAATAGAATTATGTATTTTCGGTATATTCTGTATATATTCGGATGAAATTAAACAAGTTTCGGATGATATTTTACATCTTATTATTAAGATAAAATTGGAAAAGTCTCGGAAAACTCATTTCGGCCACGACTAACCTTATTAACCGACGTATAAATATAATTTATCTTTTCGTCTACTTCGTCAAGAAGTAAAAAAAAAAAAGCGTACGAAGAGAAGAAAAAAAAGAGAGACGTCAGAAAGAAAGGAAGAAATAAAAAAAAAAGAAAAAGAAGAAGAAGAAGAAGAAATCGAGATGAGTACCTCTATTCGACGGTATACATAAAAAATGCGAAAGTGAAACGTATTTTTTTTTTCACGTCCGCATACTGAAAATTTTAATATTAAATTTTACGTTTACATTGCGTATTCTGTGCACAACGTTAACATTTCTCGATGAATATAAATGCGATATTTTTCGTTCGCATTATTTATTATTGCGCTCGTCAAAGGTGCGATATTTTTTATTAATATTTGTTGCGGGTTTATTTTGTGCACCCTCTCACCCCCCCCCTCACTCAGTTCGCACGCCTTACGAGTGAAACGGTATGAATTTTGCTCAATTTAATTTCATGGTGAATAACGTCGACGAATGTAATGCGATAATTAAAAATGGTCCGCGCCGTAAAAGCGATACGATAATGTATTCGTTTTAAAATTAGATTTTTTTTTTTTTAAATACGTAAAATCGTTCGCAAATGTGACCGTATTTTAGATACCTCCGATTTATTTGACAACGATAATTAGAGAATTGAAATTTAAGTTTTTCACTAATTAAATGATTTAGAAATCACTAAAACATATTTTTACTTATAAAATCATCATTTATAAATTTTAGATATGATAGAATTTATACGTTTATTAGGTATAAAATATGCGATATATAATTATTTATAACCATTTTGTTGGTATTCATCGACAATGACCGTCAAAATATATGGAGATGTTGTTCAAATTCCTTGTCAGTAAAAACTTTCACGTGCCTCCGACCTTGTAAGCTTTCGCATTACTATGCGGCCCCGCTTTTCTTCCGCCGGCTGAATATATGCAAAAGTATACACACACACATACAGGGGGTGCGGAAAAACTACACATTCGTATAGAAAGCACACGAAACTTACAGTATAAAAGGTGTCGATGGCGAACTACTCTTTTTTTTTTCATTTTCTTTTTCTTTTCTCTCTCTTTCATCCCTTATTGCCGAACACACGCATATACAGGTCATATTTACAAGTTTCGCACGTTTCTCGTGTATGCGTATAGGGGTAACATTTTACATCCCCTTGGATGCCCTCAATATGCCGCTAAGAGTGAAAGATGTCCTAGGGTCACGCCATTCCCCATTTATCATTTGATACGTGAAAAAGCGAAACTGAATCGTTTTCAAAATGGAAGTCTCAATAATGTATTGCGTGAAACTTTACTATACATGTTACTATGAAAAAAATATGCTCTTGATATTTTTTTCATGTAAAAAATTTCATATTTTAATTAAAAAACCACAATATTATATATAATCATAATTTGATATATAACTATTTTAATTCAAAAATATTTTGTCAATATATATTAAAAAATACATAAAAATTATCACAAATATAAATTAATACTCTTATCTATACTAAAATATTTTTACACTAAATTCTTAATTTGTATCTTGTTATTATTTTACAATATAAAAAAATAAATTTTAATATGAATATATTAATAGATTAACAAAAATATTTATTTTTAAATACTATAAAAAGAAATCTATTATCATAACTAATAAAATTATATGAAATATAATTGTCAAAAAATTCTTTATAAATTTTTATTTATTTTTTATATATGTATGATAAAAATTAAAATTTATCAAAATTTCAATTAAAACTTATTCAATATACGAATTGTAACGATAATTAAAAAAAAATCAATTTAATTAAAAAATAATTATAATAAAGTATTTATTCGTTGTGAAACGCGACGCTTTTTATACGCGAAGCTATATAAGCGTATAATTTTTAATGTGGAGAAAATGGTGGAAAACTCATCTGGAATACCGATTAAAAACCCCGTCTCATCGAACTAAAAGTAATTTTGTAGTTAATCTAGTTCAACCACAAATTTTGCAGGAGCAATCTAAGGGTAAGTTTAGTTCGCCACGAACGAACACAAAATCCTCGTTATTACCGAGTTCGTGCATTTTCTCCACACATATTTTCATTATATATATATATATATATATATATATATATATATATATATATATATATATTTTTTTTTTTTTCAATCTGCAATATCCTTTTTAATGTTATTATATTATATGAAACGTATTTTTTAAATATTATTATAAAATAATTTTAATTATAATAAAATATTATTCGATTTAAGAGTTCTATTTTATTAATTTTAATATGAAAATTGTTTATCCGTCGTAATATTGTAAACGAAATTGACTTAATTTTATTACATTACATTTAACTTAGTTGTATTTGTGTAAAATTAAAATACAATATTGACAAATTTAATTGAATAGCTGATGAATATTATTACAAGGCCATTTGTTGTATCTTCATTGCTTTTTGTCTAATATTAAATTAAATTATTTTTCTCTTTTATTCGTTTCGTTTTTCATTGTTAATATAATTCTAATTAATTAGAAAAGTCCCAGAAAATATTTTTTGATCGTATTAATGTGTATATTACATAAATAATTACATCAATTTTTTGTCGTATTATTTTATATTTGACGTTTATCACAACTTTTTAACGTTTTTTTTTTGAATAAAATTTGCCATTTCTAAAACGATCGATGTTAAAATAAAATCTGACTTCCAAATTACTGTATAATAAACAAACATGTTATTAACTGAATTACTATATAAATGTGTCGCATATATATTTATCATTTTCAAATGTGACAAAATATAAGATAAATTACATATAATAAACATAAAGAAAATAAATAAATCATGTGAATATTCCATATTTATTTTTTTACGAACGCGATTTACAAGACGTTTGTCGAAATTTGACATTTTTCCCGCTTTTTTTTTTGTCACTTTTGTCTGTTCGTCACACAAAATCTCTATTTTTTTTTTCTAGTCGCCCGTGTTTTTCCTTGGGATTTTCCGAAAAATCCGAAGACGAACGACGATTTTTTGTCACGCATAAATTCGCAACGACGTCCTTTCATGTGACACACAGGCAAACACACATTCTTATACAAATATAAGTGTATATATATATATATATATATATATATATATATATATATATATATTGTGTTAGAATTCGACGACTTTTTATTCGAGAGTCCGAATTTGCATCGCGCGATCGCACTCCTTTTTACTTCTAGGGTATTTTTTCTTAACTTCGGAAAATTCGGAAATTCGGACCCTTTCTATCGAAGAAAATACGGAGTTTTCTCCCTTATTCAAATGTCCGCCCTGTCCCCTCCGTCCCTCCGTCTCCCCATTTTTCCTTTAAGACGCAAAAGTAACTTTAATGGAGGCGAATTGAAAAGGAAGTAGTTACTGTGTCGACGCTTTCATCAGATTACTTAATTCGCCATTGTCGACGCTCTATTTCCTTTTATTTCATGCACGTCACTTTTCCACACGCTTTTCATGTATAGTACACTCAATTTGTTTCTATTAGATGCCACTTAGTTGACGTAAAATGAAAGAGCCTTTAAGTATTACATTTTCATTAAAAATTAATATTTTAGATTGCATATTTTATATTGATTTTTATGAAAAATATCTGGTATTTTACAATTTTCATTCATATAATTTTGTTTATTTTTATTTTTATAATTAATACTAAATGACTGATAATATTATTGCTATATTTTCATCAAATTAAAAAATTATGTAAAACATACACATAGTTTTTGATTAAAATCTTTTATTAAATTATATTATATCCGACTTCTGAAAAAATATGATAATTCTTTGTTATCTAGCAAAACGCAGCTATGATATATTACATAAAAAAATCAAATAAAAAAATCCACAAACATAATTTGATCCATATTATATTGCGATTCAACTTTCGTTGTTTACTCTGATATACACGAGTATATATGTGGCAAAAAAAAATACACTAGTTAGTTACATAATAATTCCATTCGTTTCGAATAAATCGAAAAATTCAGGCGACTGTAACATTTTAGAAATTCAGTTCGCGAATTGTGTACACTGAAAAATCCAACGTTTCAGATTCGATGCATCGAAACCGCGTTATACGAGTTTTCTCAGCACTTTTTCAGTACTTGTATTTTACATCTGGTAACGAGTCGCTTTGATTCTCCTCACAGTTTTTATTTCCCTCATCTCTCTCTTTTATATATGCAATAACTATTATTTGTGTATATATATATATATATATATATATATATATATATATATATATATATATATATATATATATATATATATATATATATATATAATACAATACATTTTTTTTTTAACATAAATTTATATACAAAAAAGAATATCGAACGAAGTTGACGTTTTTACAGTTCTATCTCGTCTCAATAACGTACTCGAATCGACTTTATTTTTACTACACATTGTGTTCCTTTTTTTACTGTGTGACTTTATTTTCCTGTGAAAAATTGGGTCAGTTTTCATACTACACATCTACGTTATAAAAATATTGTTATTTCTGAATTTTATACATTTTTATATGTATATAATTTAAATATATATATATAAATTTATATTATATAAAATCTGTTGCATCGCTTAATATTTTATATGCATAATATAACTAATGAAAAAATTAAATAATTTTGATTCAAGTCTTTAAAAATATATTTCAATATGTGAAATATATTATTAATCTATCTAAATTTGTTTTATATAGCAAAAACGCGTAATAAAATATTTTTTATAGTCGTTACAATATAAACATTATTTTAACGCGCGTTTATTGCTGAAAACGTGAACATTTTTCAGCGCGTTCGTTATTACTATTACTATTATTATTATAAGGTTGTGTCTGAATTTAATTGCTTTCGGCAATTAGATTTCGTTAAGCATTCGCCTTTATATCGCTCAGTTTTATGGATATAAATGCAATTTTATTTCACTTTTATATCTTTGCAATCACGATTCTCACGTAGCGCAAAAACCTGGCTCTTCGTTATATTTTTCAGTACACAAAACTAATTGAAATTCTCCGCCGCGTTCCTATTTCGACATTTCTGGTTTCAATTTTTTTTTCAACATTTTCCTCTGTCCGCTCATATTTTTAATATTAAACACGTTTAAAATATATTATATATATGATATAAAAAAAAATATAAATAACGTATTTTTTTTATTTTTTTTTTCAGATATGAATTACGAGCTGAAAATCGTCACGATACCACATAAGTACTATGATATCTTACGTTTTTAATCAAATTTTAGAAACGAAACGATCCAAAGTGTTGACGACATGCGAAATTTAGCAAAAACCAAGAAAAAAACGAACAATAATATCCCGCCAAATAAAACATGGAAACATAGGTGATCTAATGATCGCGATTATATTAAATTGTTTTTCTATATATATCACATATTATATATAGACAATTACAGTGCATTGAAAATATATAAATAAAGTTATTTTTTAATTTTATTTTAAATAATAAAAAAACCACATATCCAGTTTCATATTCATTATAAAAATCAGTGACATATCTTCGTTTACATATTATATTTCTATCTTTTTAAATATATAATATCAATCTTGCCATAATTTTAAATGTGGTTATAAAAAGTGTTGACTGTTTTGTACATATATATATATTATTATTATTATTGAATATTTTTTGTGATTTATTAAAACGTTTTGCTGATACATATCAACAATCAAAATGGGTTTTATGTTAAGAAGAAGATCCCTTATATTCAAAATCGTACTTTTGGGATCGGCCGTTTGGTCGACAGTGGTGTTTCTTCTTTATACTGAAGAACGAGGAGCTGCAGCTGGAGGAAGTGGAGTCGGTGGAGTCGGAAGTGGCGTTGGAGGCGGAGCACCACAATATCAACCATGGAGAAGAGAAACAAATACACCACAACATAATGTTTCAGTACCGAAGAAAAAACCTGCCGCCGTTCCTGAAGATGGTAAGTTGATTTTTTTTAATATACACGTATATAATTGTATTTTTAAATTTTTTTCAAATTATATATATGTATATATATAGATTTAAAATAGCGATTTTCAACGTCACTTTCCCAGAGGTGGTCTCGGAAAATCTGCGGACGCGCTCGGTTTATTACACTGATTGGACGGGGTTGTTCAATTTCCCAAATCTCATTTTTGATATATGTACGCAATTTAATATTCGAATAAAAAGTACATCCATTAAACTTTCGAATGAAAAAAAAAACTTATCATACCTCACACTCGCGCGTCGTCGCTAATAATTTAAAAGCGTTACGCCGCTTTTCCGGGAAAAAAAAATATAATGCGAATAATCCGACGTAACTTTGCTTTTTGCCGATTTCCTCGTCGAAAAATATGTATATATTATATGTATATAAATGATGAAAGTAATAATGAAAAAAAAATGTCATTAAATTAACGGTATTTAAATATTTGCGAATGATATGAAGGTTAAAATTTACATATTTATTTGATGCCAACAACGATGATGAGGGTTCATAGAAAGATAATCAAAACTTTTCCGTTTCCCCTGTGTGTGAAAAGCGATTTTTAACTTTTTCGCCTTTTGAATCGCGTCGTTAAATTTTCCGAATTTGTTTAATGTAATAAAGTTACTTTATGTCCGAATATTCATATTAGACTGTAACTCGTTTTGAAAAAAAAAGCCATTTTTTAATTATTATTTTCAATCATTAAAATACATGAGAAAAATCTACTTTATGAAATAAAATTTTTTGTTTTTAATATTAAATATTTGATTAGTAATAATTGTATTTATAATATGTTTTAATTAATTTATTACTCGGATTTATAATTAAATTTATAATGTATTTTTATATTGATTTTAAATCAAATATTAAAATTATAATATCTTTTTACTAAAATTTAAATGATAGTCTATACAAATATTTCAAATTATTATTGGAAATAAATATAAATAAAAATAATAAATATTTATAATGGCAATAAAAAGGCAATTTGATTGCCTATATAAATAATAAATAATCATTAATTAATTTTCCTTTTATTCTTTGTTTCTGCTATTTATTACTTCACTTTGCTATCGTATAACAAAATTTACAAATGTGTGTATCTAACTGTAAATTTTAACCCAATTTAAACTCAGTTTGTTATTTATATATTAAATACTTGCAATTATATAAAAGTTAAATATGTTGCATATTTCAATTTTCATATACATGATCGTCGAAAATTCATTAAATTAAAATTATAATTAAATCGAAATTTCGATTTTGAGTTGCAAATTTCATTCATAACGCTTTAATCCAATTATAAATATGTATTATTTTATTTATTTTTTATTTATAAAATATTTTTTTTATTGAAACGTTCATTCATTGTTATTCATTATTGACTTTTTATGTCAGATTTTATTTTATTTATAGGATTATAACGAATATATCGAACAAACATAAAATTTAATTCGCTCTAAATGCGAACAGTAAAGATCCGTTCAATTAATTTTAATGTGGTTTTAAATTGAATATTTTTAAACGTCCGATTTCGATATAACCCGTTATTCGCAATTTTATTGTTCTATTTAATCTTTTTTTTTATATACTGTTATTTTTTTTTTGTTTTATTGATACGCTTTATTTATTTATTTTTGTTAATTTCGCAGGCGTGGGCGTTTTGGCAGCACCACAAGATAATCCCGTGGGTGCCGGGGCCGATGCCCCAGGAGAGATGGGAAGACCCGTAATATTACCGGCGAACATGTCCGCCGAAATGAAGAGGGCTGTTTCGGATGGTTGGAACAAGAATGCTTTCAATCAGTATGCCAGTGATTTAATATCAGTAAAACGCAGTCTGCCAGATCCAAGAGATCCATGGTAAGTGCCAATTTGATGCAATTTATTCGTAATCGGAACGTTACAACGGATATATACGCTCTTGAAACGTTAACAATCCCTATATATTCTATATATATATATATATAATGCACTTGAATTTTTTATGCATTCTGAATGATGTTTGTCGTATTGAATTTTTCATTTAATCATACTTTATAAAACCGGATAAAGTTGAAAGATATCCGAAAAATCCACTCGTACAACAGCCGAAGTTGGTCGGAAGGTTTCTAGATTGAGACGTAAGAGTGAGGGGTGAGCTTTTGTCACAATAACCGTCGTGTAAGTTATATAAAACTTTGTTAATAACGCAGAACGGCACACCACAAATGACCATCCGGCAAAAATCCACTGGCAAACAACACAAAACATCGACCCAAACCGCATTCTGTCTCTGTCTTTTATATATTATTTATATATATATATATATATATATATATATATATATATATATATATTATTTTTGTTTTGTGGGTGGAAAATGGTGGTTCAAACGTTGTGGATGGGCGGTTCGGTGGGCACGGATAAATCTTATCTCTCGCCAGAGGGTCCGTTTTCGTTCTAACGAAGTAATTAATCGTGAAAAATGTAGCGAAGCAATGACTCTTTCTCTCGCTCCGTCGCCGTCGCCGCCGCTTTTCTTTTGCCAGAAGAGCCAGGAGACGATATCTTTTCATTAAACTAAGAGTAGAAGTCTAGAGAGCAGGAAGAGGGGAGGCTTTATAGAGGCTGAGACCGAAGAGGGAAAGGCTTTTAGAATTTTTGAAGCGTCGAACAATGACGTAGAAACAAGGGCAGGGTTGTCGGACCATCTGCGAGCTAAAACTGAACAAACGTTCCTCGTTCTTCCCTTTCACGCCCTGATAAATTGGGCACTTTGGCAATTAAATGAAAATAACGCCGGAATAACGCATTCTTCACTTTGCTTTCCGACCCATCTAATGCGCGCGCTCCCCCCCCCCCATTTCTTTTTTGCCCAACGGTCGCAATTATCGCGAAAAATAATAAAAAATAAAAAAGCGACTCTTGATGAATATTTTTTTCCATTTTATTTTTTTATGTTTATTTATTCATATATTTTTTATTGTAAATAATTTGCATGAATTCATAGCAATTTATGTTTTTTTTTATAATATGCGCATGAATTTTTTTTAAATAAAAATTATATTTATTATATAAATTACGAATAAAAATAAAAGACGAAAAACCACATTGTTCCTGCAAAAATAAATGATGTTCACTTTTCTAATTGTAATGTGTTCGGTTAAATTGATTTCTAAAAAACTTTATAGACTAATTAATGAGCTCATTTAATCGACTACTTTTTTAACAGATTGTACTTTTAATTTATATTTTAATCCAGCTAATTTATAAAATAGGTTCAAAAATTATTTCAAATTAAAGAAATAAACATTGAAGAATATTTTCTATTTTTAATTATCTGTTTAATATATTTCAGTACTCGGAAACGAAATGATAAAAATAATTTAAAAATCCAACAAATAAGCTTTTATTTTTATATCAATATCCAATATTTTGTTATATATATATATATATATATATATATATATATATATATATATATATATATATATATATATATATATATATATATATATAAAGCAATAGCTTTCTTCACAACGTTATTTTAACTTTATTAATATTTACGCCATTTAAAATTCGTTTCCTATATTATTTATTGCCATTTTATTCGTTTTCTTCGCCGCATTTTCTTTAATGATACCGACATAAATTTTATTCGTCGTAAAATAGAAACCATAACCGTTTTTAAAATTTAATAAATATCTTTATCGAATATAGCGACGAATGTTGGTTTAATTGCATCTTTTGCGAAAATTGCTGGAAAATATTTTTTCATCCTTTATTCCGCTATGAAATTTAACGATTATTTAATAACCTAAATTACTAAGATATATTTATAAAACTGTACTTATTTTTTTTAAATTGATTTTATTATTTTCGTTTGCATTTTTTCTTGATAAAAATTGAAATTATATATCCAACTATTAATAGCTACTATCGTATTTTATAAATTAATTTTATACATTTTCTTATTCTTTATAATACAATTTTTATTAAAATATTTCCTAGATTCAAATTGACATTGGTATAAACTGTCAGATGTATCATCATTTTATTTCAAAATATAATCGTCCAATATTATTTTACAAAAATGATAAATTCAGACCGCTAGTAGTAATTTTACATAAATAATCATTCAAAGTTTATATAAATTACATTCGATCAAAATTAATATGCTTATTCGTCATGAGAGCTTTCAATTTTTCATTTACAGCCGAACTGCGACGACGAGAGCAACATGTGTTGCCCGAATTGTCTTTGACGTTAACAAAGCAGTTTAAATTAATTTTACTAGCGTATAAACAACACGCAAAACCATCCTAAATTCTCTTATAAATCACACTAATCGTCGCGAGTCCTTTTGTTTTTTGGAGGGGTGGGTGGGTGAAAGGTGATGAGAAACTCACCCCTACGATGCCACGTTTTCCACCACCCTTAGTGTGATATTAATTTTATATCTGGTATGTTGTAATTTATGTAACATCCCTCACTACGCAGGTGTTTTCGATGTTTGTTTTTACGCAACACGAAAACTAAAATATGTATTATTTTTTTTTATAAATTTATTATTATTATATATATATATATATATATATATATGTGTGTGTGTGTGTGTATGTGTGATAATAAATATAAATACGAATTATTATTCAAATTCGTAAATTTTTATATATAAATTAATAAAGTAATTTAGTCATTTAAAAAATATGTTTTAATTGAATACACCTTTGATCTATAATTACACGAAATTCGATATTTATTAAAATTGTTCAATTTTATCTAACGATTCGTATCGAATTTATAACAACAATTTAGCTATAAATATATATATATATACCATATATATATATATATATAGATGAATAAATTCAACATGCATACCAAAACAATTTTCGTTCTAAGTAGATAGTTATCTGAAAAATGTAGTTTTTCATTTTATGTATATATATATATATATATATATATATATATATATGTATACATATATTCTTTTTTCATCGCTTTTATTCTAAAGTATATATTGTTCAAATACGAATTTCTTAACTCATATGAACTCGCATGTATGTATATATTAAAATAGGAAAAAAAGTCGAAAAATTATAAAAGTTTGATCGCGTGCTAGATAAAACCAAAACTAACTTCCTGACACGGAATTATAGAGCATTTGCTACTAATTTAAAGGATATTGCGTATCTGTACCTATATATATATATATATATATATATATATATATATATATATATATATATATATATCACGAAATGGCATCATTACACCTAAATATTTTTTATATAGCTTAATTTTTATGATAAAAATTTTCAATCAATAGTGATTAAAATTCGATTGCTTATAATTTGATATATCTATATTATATTTATTTATTTTAAATATATATATATATATATATATTAAATTAACTACTATACGAATATAGCATACATAATTGTCGATTTTACGATGTAAACGTATTTTATACACGACTGTCGGAATATCGGTTAAATTTAAAATACACGTTTCACTGTCTGACAAATATGCGGCAACTTTTTCTATACGTAAAACAGTAAACGTATGGATAAAATGAACTTCCATTGTTCACCAATCCGAGTGATAATTGACCACATTCGTTCACCATCGGCGTAAACCAATGGCAATTATTCACTGGAATCCAAAAGCACGGATTCAGATTTATGATGTTAATTTAGTTCGCGTACAACGTACTCGAATATGAATTTTTAGCTATTCTCTCAAAATATATATATTTATATATATATAATACATTACATATATAATATTCGAGTATGATGTGTACATATGGTACATTTTCACATAAATTACACACTCGGATGAAGGTTGGAATTGCCAGGTTTAACGTCTTTGATATCCATAGTTTGCCATCTCTTTGAGGATGACTACCAAGTTTGAATATTAATTTCATACGTACTGAAGCCATTATTTCATATTGTATTAAACGTGTAATCAACTAGAATCTTTGTCATATATGCAATGTCCCATATACATCTATATTATCAGTTTAACAAATATATATATATATATATATATATATATATATTCATTTCAGTAAAATCTGACATATAATAAAAAAAACGTATGTATTTTTAACGATTTAACACACACGGAGCCACTTGTACCATATATAAATAAAATAATAATTCAACTAATATAACATTATAAAATCGTTTTTACTTCGAAAAACGTCATTTCATCGAAAAATTTATAATATTTCTATCAAATTTATGAAACAAAGCACCGTATTATCTACGATCCCCTTACACCTTAGTACAAATATATAAATTTTTATTAACGCGCGTGTTCAATAGCGATCGTGATATATTAAACAATGTATATATATATATATATATATATATATATATATTTATATGTAATATATAAAACGACGACCGGTTAAAAGAAAAATGGAACGGTCGTCAAAGTGTGTTTGGCGCGAGCGCGTGGTTTTTATCGAGCACGCACGACAAGTGGCCGGCGCGATAAGGGGCCACTTCCTGACTTCGAGGATAGCCTTTATGGCATGTCGTGAAGTCGGAAACCTCGTCGTTCCATCGTTTTCCATGGTAGATAAGACGAAAACTTATGGCAGCAGCCAGTCCAAGGTTTCCCTACACGGAGGGGGGAGGGGGGGGCGATTTTTAGCGACGTTTTCCGCTTCGATTTTTCTATTTTATTTTTCTTCATCGTTTATATTCAACGCTTCGACCCCTATTTTTTTACTTATACAATCTTTATATTTTTTTTAATATGTGTGTATTTTTTATATTAATATTGTGAAAATACGTCGCATCATTTGTTCAACTGATAATACATCAAAGATTAGGAATGACGTTTTTATATTTATTATCTATCGCATTAGAAAAAAATGATTTTTTTTTATAATATTCGTGTTCTAATAAACTGATATAATTGAATTATATCATCATATAAAAATATATGTATATTATATATTTTTCGCATATGTAATAAAAATGATACACATATATTTCATCAACTGTTCATACGTTGTTCAGAATATAAAACGTTGAACGGCAACCGACAAAGTGAAAATAGAAGAAAAAAAATATAACAAACAAATAAAAATGCATGTATATCGTATATTTCAAAATCGTGCAGTAACTCACTATTGTTACTTGCAACATGAACCGATAACAGAATAGTCGTGTTTTACACGTGTACTCAGGTTGCAAAGCGCTGGTTTCTCAGCGCGAACACACACACACACACATGATAAACGATATAGCAATTGCAACAAACGTAAATAAATCACGATTAATTCTCTTGTCTGTGCGCAAAGGTAGAAATCCTCTGAAACGCGGTGACGTTTACAAATTTCTATCATTTCAGCTGAAACGAAACGTGTCGCAATCGTATGTTTTAAAATGCACTCCGAAACTCGGTACATTGCATTCTATATATATATATATATATATATATATATATATATATATATATATATATATCAATTTCAGAAATATAGATTTATAAATACATTAGACTTATTTATTTATAGCTTAAATAGATTTTTTTAAGATCAAGTACAATATTATTATTGATTGAAAATATGAAAATTAAATTCATTCTACTAAAATAAAATATTAAATCTACAAAAACTATTTTTATTTTTATTCGAAGCCACAATCTACTTATATAATATAATATAATATAAATATTCGTATCCACTATATTATGCGATGTAACCCTTACTAAATTTGTCTGTTTATGAAGTTTTCAATATTCAATAAATATTATATTTCAATAACATCACTAAATTCAGAATACAAAACTAGTAAATACAATTTTGTTCACTATCGAAATCGTAAAATAATATTCGTGTCCATTCAAACTGTAAAACTGTTTTAAAGTTTGTTGAACCGTCGCCGTTACATCAAATATTACTTTCGCTATTTACTTTATAAATTCATATTGATTTTGAACAAAATTTATTTATTGTACAAATCTGATTATTATTTTTTTTTATAAAATATCTTTTTTATTCAATAATTTCTACGATTTATAAAGCCTTTTTTTGGAATTCTATTGTATATTTTTTAACAATATGTCACACGATATATATATATAACACTATATATGTTAGTCAAAGTTTATTTGAGTTTCGGACACAATAGAGCATTCACCTATGCATTTTCCAGCTGCGTCTACGTGAAATGCAAAATCATATTTTTCATTGTTTCATTTCTTTGTAGTACCTTTGTTGCAACCCCTTCTTTGATTGCACCATTGTTGTTGCATCTTTTCATTGTTGCTATTTCGCTTTTCACGGTTTTCCCTAGAAACACTCGCACGTACATTTATTTTCATCGCATTTGCACGTTTTTTTCTTTAGCAAAAAAAAAAAAGTTCATTTTAATCCATATAAACGACATTAGTCGTTATTATAAAAAACGATATATTATTTAAACCGCAGTTTTCCGCAGTAGATACGAATTAAATTTATTATAATGGAAATCCGATATTTGCCGTTTAAAATAATTTAATATTCTCGCACCGCCGTCTAAAATATCTGAGAATCGTAAAATGTAAACTTTATTGGCGGTATATATTTGGGCGTCGCCTGTTTATATATTTACGATTATAGGAGACGTTTCAACGCTCGAAAATGATGTTATTTGCATTCGTGGGATAATCTAGATCGCTCTTCGATCTTCTATTTCTAGAATCTCGTGCGTATAAAATCGGATCACATCCACAGCCAGGCGAAATAGGTTGTTCCGCCCGAATAAATTGCGGCACATATATACGGAATTTTGATTTATATCCACGGATTCGAATCCGACCTTTGACTGTAATTTAAACGGTTCTGATTTATTCCGCAGATCCGATTTTTAAAATTGATCGTTTTCTCAAGTTCGAAATTCCGCCCGTTTAACACAAATTTGTTATATATTTAGTCTATATATACTATAATATGTCGTACTCTTTGTATGTATAAAAAACATTATATTTTCATTAAAAAAATTTTTTTTTTAAATCATACTATATAGTTGTGTTTTATTATTTTAATAATAAATAATATTTAAAAATTAGAAAGAAACTTAATAATATCTAAAAAAGATTTCGATCTTCGTACTTAAACACTTATATTTTAATTTGTTAACTGAAGTTTTCGGAATTTAATACATCCATGTTTTGTTATAAATATATGACAAAATTTGATACTAGATATGAGAATCAAAAAACGACGTAATGTCGATTGTTATTAAAAAAAATAATTATCAATATAATTTATTTTTAAGTCAAAAAATTTCAGATTTTTTAACATAAAATTAAATTATATTCCCATATATATATAAATTTTAAAACATATACATATAAATCATTCTACATACAACAACTTTTAATAAAAATGAACGAATTCGTTATAATATATATATATATATATATATATATATATATATATATATATATATATATATATATATATATATATATATATATATAATGTCATTCATGTTACACGATATAACTTTCAACGTATTCACATATATGTTTAATTCGACTTCGCAGAATTTACAACGTCGCCGTCGTCGTTGTCGTCGTGAGAACATTCCATAACGGAATGTACGAAAGTCGAGGACTGCTTTATGCCTCTTATATAATACATTATCCTTTTACGACGCATCTCATGCGAATATTACGATGACACGCGCGTAAAATCCGAAGAAATTTTCGCACGTGACGGCAACAACTTTTGCACCTTCGACATCCTTAGAGTCTCTCGCGCAAATATGTCGAGTTCCTCAACTTTTTATATTATACATTGAGATCGTTGACAATTTTTAACACATTTTCTCTCATATATTGTATATACCTCATATATATATATATATTTATAAATAAAAAAAATACTAAAATTATCGTTTATATGCTAATAATAATAATAATATCTAAAGTGACTATATCGAGTAACTATGATATGGTAAGTTTACGTTATTAATCCCGTTTACTAACAAAATAGTGGCGTGTTACAATTCCACAAGTTTTATACAATGGTTATTGTCGACGAATTGTTTTCATATTTCGGCATTTAATACGGCTTTCGGCCCGTTTTGGCGTCGTCGTCGATGTCAAGAATTCGGCCAGATTTGGCGTCGTCGCCCCCCAAAACGCACTTGTATTGTTCAATTTAAGATTAGACCTCCGCAGTGACACAATGGGTACGCGAATGTTTCGCATAAATTCGCGAATATTTTCGTCATTGTGTACACACTGCGGTCGACGACGTACCGTAAATATTTTGCCACTTATATAATCATAATATATATATATATATATATATATATATATATATATATATATATATATATATATAATGGCGTCTACTTTGAAGGGACAATTTAGGTGGTTGAATCAATAAAGGTTTTATCTATTCGAAAATTATATACAATAGTTTATTTTATATGGAATATATCAAAAATTTGATTATATTGTATAATTATTAGGTATTGATAGAATAAATATATATATAGAATTTCCTCAATTTAAATAAATTTCTATAATATATATTATCAATATGAATTCCAAATTTGCAATAGATTATTCAAAATAAATATTATTTATAAAATTTTCAGAATGTTTAAAAGTGAAACCGCATACTGAATGAACGTTTTTCAGCATTCATAATATACGATATATAAATAAATATATTTTTTTTAATGAAATATTAATATAATTGCAATATGTTGGCTTAAATTTAGCATTATATCTAGTCGATGATAAATTTCGCGCGTAAAGCTCGCTTATCGCGGTCACTTTATTGCTTATTTATGCTGAAAATTTTCATTTTGTTTTGACAAATTGCCTGCCGCACGATTCTGCAGTAATAATTTAGCCTTTGGCAAATAGCTTGTCATTGTTTCATTTATTATATATATATATGCCCGATAATATATAATAATATATAAAATGAACGCTTTTATCGCGACAATAATTCACTATCGCAAATTATATAAATATATATATGAAAAATGATTTTTTTATTGTCTTTTTTCATTTTTTTTTCATATATCCAAGCAGCGCGATATTGCATTCACAATACGTATCTGCAACGTTTTCCACCCAAGAGCGTCTTTATCAGTTTAAAGCTTTTGTGCAGCTCTACAGTGCTACTATGCATTTCTCAGTCTTGAATAGGATGTGATATATGATCTCAGACTCCTGAGCACGTATTATCCTGAACGTTATACTCCAACTTCCTCTTGTAGACGCGCTAAACCATCTTACAATTAATGTGCACTCGGTACAAAATTCTCCTGCATATTTCATAATTTATACTAATACTTTAATCTGTTGATGTTTTTATGACTTTTTTATAATTTACGATGCTATTACGTTATACGAAAATATCACATTGTTTATTATATCAATATATTTATTATACCAATATAATATCACTCACATATTTAAGGCTTCAATTGAAACCTTCGTATCATTTTAATATAATATAGTATAATCAGATATACATTTAACACTAATTAAATACTTAAATCAAAAACGATTGAAAATTATTTTATTATTAGTCGGATTATACGAAACAACAATGGCTCTCGTTTCCGACCGTTCCGGAAAATGCCGTCAAATCCTAGTACACATAATAATATGTAAGGATCTTTTGAAGGATGTACGTTTCTTAAGCGGTTCCCGTTTTCGTGTATCACGTCGCCGGTTTCACGACATATTCGCGGTATTGCGGCATTTTCACCGGGGCACATGCCCCCCTTTTCCTGCGGGAGCTATGGCATCCATTAGTATACATCGCGGGAAATTCACTCATTAGTCCCTCTGTTCTGGTAGTTTCCTCTGTTCGACGCCGAGAATTAACCTCGTTTTGTGATTGCATTCTCTTTCTAATTATCGTATAGCGCTCTTCAATAATCGACAAATTAATAAACGACGTAGATTTTCTGTTTATAAAATAAAATAATTTATCATTTTATGTTTAAATAAATGTAATTCAGAAAACTTTTGCAATATTTATTTGTTTACATTTTATCTACTTAGACTATAAATTGTAAACATGAAATTGAAAAAAAAATAATAAAAATTTTGTAAAGTGTGATTTTATTAAGTCAACAAATCTTGCGTCCTGATTTCAAAATTGAAATTTCTGTATATTTTTGACGTTTTATTTACCTGATTTTACATATTTTTTGATTATTAATGAAAAATGGCTTATTCAAACAAAAAAGTTCTTTTCACCTGCCTTGTATCATATAAGTTTTTTCATAATAAATTATATTTTTATTGATTTCATCGATATAAATCCAAAAACTCTAAATACCTTTTAAAGATTTTTCTTTTTTTAAAAAAAAATGCGTTCGACCAAAATCTATGATAAAATGAGATATAATTTCTTTTAAAATATATTTTATAATAAAAATATTTTTATACTTTTTTAGAATATATTTTTTATTGATATTAATAGCTTATTTGATGTCATGTAAATTTAAATTATTATACAATAGTCATGTTTCAAAATCGAAAAATCATTTGCATTATTAACTTACAAAATATTTATAAGTATACAAATATGAATAATAAAATATGTCAAGTTTTGTAAAATGAAATTTTTCTTTTGAATATTTTACAGCATAATTTTTATTTAAAACTGATATTTTTTAATCTCAAAAATAAATGAAGAATATTTTTTTTATATAATTTCGAAATAAAAAAATGTGTTTTAAATTCCATTATATTCTTATCTCATTTCGTGTTTCCATTATGATAATTTTTAAACAAAAAAAAATCAATATTATATCTCCGAAAACGCTTATATTATATTATTAAATGATATTTCGATAACGAAAAGACGATATAAAAAAACCGCTCTTAAATTATTATATATTATATTATAATAGATCGTATAAAATTTGACGTTTTAATGTTTTTTAAAGAGAATCGTGTGAATAATGAACGATATCAAAGTTTCGAGTCACGCGAGTATCGCTCCTTTAATTTTGTCACGACATTTATTATCGAAACAATAATGTTTAATTATCTCGTGACGTAATTGAATATGATTATTTCCGATACGTGTCACGGGTAAAGGGTAATTTTCAGGATGTAGCTTGTCATTAATGGTCTACCGCAGATTTTCATCTCCCTTCATTACGTGTTTCGGCTTAAAATTAAATTTACATTATTATATATTATATTATATTATATTGCGTATTTATCTATTAAACTTTATATTATTATTGTACAAGGTTTAATATTTAACAAAAATATTATCTATAATAATTATAATTGATGTTGATTTTGAAAGCTTCCAATTTAAACTATACGACGGTTTGTGTTTAATATTGTATTATGTGATATATATATATATATATATATATATATATATATATATATATATATATATATATATATATATATATATTAAATATTATGGTGTTTGATTATAAAATTATATCACAATATACGTATAGAAAATTCGATAACTTAACAACAAAGTAATTAACTAAAGTATACAACTATTGTATTTCACTTTATCATGAAAACGATCAAAATTTTCACGGACATATTATATTTTCTTGTTTTAATTTAATTTATAATTACTTCTCAATCATCATTATATCGTTCAGTTTTCAAACATAATTTCAAATTCAATTATATTATATGTATCGTGAAAATTTGTTTACAACAAACGTTTCCCTTTAAAATTCACAATGTCTATTTTCAAATGGCATCAAATCTTTTTATCGTATATTTTTTTATATATCATCGTATAATTTTCCGTATAAGAAATTAATAAATTAACGCTTTTCTTTTATACGTAACATTCAATTAAAACGGTCACACCATACGACCGCTATAAAATTATTCGTCCGAATTTAAAATAATAAATAATTGCAAACGATAAATATTTGGAGTCGAATTATCCCTTCGGCTCCGGGATTTCGGCTTTTCCGCTCGGTCGATTTCAATAAATGCGATTAGGTTTTCTCGCGCGACGGCAATATATCTTAATTACGCATTCAACTTCTTCTTCTGCTTGTTTCCTCTCGCCGAACACAATGTAAATTCAGCTCACCGTGTTATTTATTGCCGTTTTCCCATTTTCACTCATATTTATTCACACACACATATGTATATATATATATATATATATATACATACATCAACCTTAAACCCTCGTACTATTAAATTTATCATACAAACTTATATATTATAATATATATAATTAATTAATTTTCATTTATGAATACAATATATAATATTAATTAATAAAAATAAATATTTTTTTTTAATCATATATATATACATGATGTAAACGCCGTCGCCGGAGTAAATTATATTTACAACTATACATCTTGGCCGTGTCAAAGTTTAACTTATTACTATATATATATATATATATATATATATATATATATATATATATATATATATATATATATGTCTTTGTGTAAAATATTTTAGCATTTACGATCAAATTTTGCTTTTTGAAAAGCTGAGTCTCTTAAAGTGCGGCTATAAACGCGATATACCATACTTTTCATCACCATAATTTCATATATAATATTTACATTTTTTATATTTAAATTCATTTCAAAAAAAAAAAAATCTGATATATAATAAAAAAATAACGTCGGTATTTCGAATGATATAACACGCGCGGCCGACCCGTGTGCAAATTCGTACACGTGTCCATTTATCTATTAATAATAATTAATAGATTATGAAATAAAAATTTGTACAAATATTAAACATTGAATATAATATATTAAATATTATATAGTGCTTGGAGTTGTTTTCTTTCAAGCACGTTTCGCTTACTTATATCCTTTATATTCTGCGTTTCTCAAACGTTGTACGCGAATACGTATTGTGTATTATATGAAAATTTTCGTGTACATGTTTCTGTTATGTTTGTGAACATTAATGCGGCTGTTTTCATTGAAATTTATCGCTTTTTGTCGACATTTATTCGTTGTATTTGTTTTGAGTCTTTTGCCGCAAAGGATATGCCACGGTTTCATTTCGCCAAATTTTCTTTTTTTTTTAATGTACATTATTCAGACCGTTATTTTTTTTTGTCTTTATGTACGTACATAATTTTTTGTCATAATTATACTCTCGTCTTGATATAATTTTAAAAATATTTATCATGATATTTCATATTGATATAATATATTAAAATAAATAAATCATAGACGGTTTAAATTTTTTCATATATATTCTGCATAGCTTTTTTTCGTAAATAAAAAATGATTTATTATTTAAACTAATTTGCCTTTAAGTATGAATTGTAAAATATTACAGATTTCACGATAATAAATTTAATTGGTTACATTAAGTTATAATTTCTAATTTAAAATTTTTCTATCTCTTGATTAATTTAATTAATATTATTAGGCACATTTTTCTTATGATTTTCAAATCTTTATAAAAAATCTTTGTGATTGTAAGTGCAAAAATTTCGTTCTTATTCTTTTCTAACTTTTCGTATTATATTTTATCGTGTGAAATAAATTCTCAAATACATACATATATATATGAAAATCTCCAGTAGATATGTATAAATCTTTTTTTCATCATTTTCATTTTTTCGCATAAATCGTTGTCTTCGCGTTTTTTTTTTAACTTTGCGCTCTTTTGCTCTCAAGAAGCGAATTTGTAAATGAAAATTAAATTGAATGTGAAATTAACAAGATTTTTGCTTTGATATTATTTTCGACGTTTTTTTTTCTCCATTCTCGCTTTTCGCATGAAATTTTGAATCGTTAATCGTGTTTTTATTGTTGCGCGAACCGATTTTAGTGGTTTAAAATTAACGCCGATTACTCTGAAAGATATGAAAAGCGACACGATTTCCCTTCATTAATTAATTATAATATATATAATCATACTTTTTTTTTTCGTCTTTCATTTCATTATTGGTTGTAGAAATCGAATATTTTTAGATCGATTTCTATTTAAGTTTTAACATGTGATACGTTAAAAAGCATACATTAATCTTAAGCAAAAATATGACGATTCATTCGAAAATCGATCGATGTTTTTTTTTTATTATAGAAGATTTTATATGAAGACGTCATTCATTTTTGCTGTAAAAAATATATTCTCGCATCAATAATAATAACGATTGTAATAATAATATTATAGGCGTTATCTGTTCTCGCAGGCGTTTATAAAGGCGATTGTTCGCGAAACAGCTCACGTAATTCGACATTGTCGTCTCGATGCGCGCGAAATAATGCCGCGTTCACACTATGTGTGTACGTATATAACGTGTGTACGTAAATACGTGAAATACGTGACGACTATCGTTCAGTTGCTCCCGAAAATCCGACACTTTTTCACGTTTTTCAAAGAGAGAAAAAGGATAGGGAAAAAAAAAAGAATAACGGCAAAACTCTCGAAGACCGTAGGATCGATCTTAGGCGTTGAGAAATTTATATGCGGTCGATTCGAAAAGTTTCCGGACGTTTTGTTTGCGTTGTTATTTTTATATTGATTAAAATTAAAAATTGCAACATATATATATATATATATATATATATATATATTATTTTTTTTTTTTTAATTTTATTCCATAATGTCATAGTATAAATAATCATTCATATTTATATTTACATGTAATATTTAAGCTTTATAAACATTTATGGTTATTTGCAAATATAATTTTCTTTCCTAAAATATAGAAAAATATTAATGATTTAATTTACATCGTCTCTAATGTTTTTTTAATTTTAGTTTTTGAATGTTATATTTATCTTCCAATTGAAAATGATTACTACTAAAATTGTCGATTTAAAAAATATATTTTAAAGTAAAAATACGAGTATATATATATATATATATATATATATATATATATATATATATATATAAAATAATAATTCAAAGCTCAATCCTTGAAATACTAATTTTGAATTCCCAAAATCTACGACCCCGTTTATTTTATTTTTTTTACTTTAAAACGAATCTTAATAAGGGTAATTATAAAATGAATATTTTTTTTACTTTCTATAATAAATAGAGATTACTTTTTGTATAATATTAAAAATAAAGAAAATTAATCTGAAAGAGGTTTTCGAAAATTTTTCTTACAAAATATAATAAAATAAAATTCGAATTAATTAATTAATTATATATATATATATATATATATATATATATATATATATATATATATATATATATAAATTTATTCAGGTATCTTTTTTGCGACCATCGCTTATGCAAAAGAAAACGTCGCGATTCTCGTTTCACTGAGAGGTCTCCCCCGATTTTTCTTACTTATAGTATATACATTTTTTTCGAACCCTTTTGTTGTTCACACGGCTCTTCTTCTTCTTCTTCTTTTTCCTTTGCTTTTTCTTTCTTTTTTTTTTTTTTTTGGTTTTGTTTCGTTCGTATTTTTCGACGATTTCGTGTCGAAATAAATTTGCAATCGAGGTTTTGCCCGGAGGCTTCGTCGCACATGTTAATGTTTGCGCGATATGAGATGGCGCGTTATCTGGCGCGTGATGTATGCGAAGCGCGTGACGGTTCGCACGCGTGCACACACACACGTTTTCATATATACGTAAATTTATATATAAATTTTACATGTATACTTATTCATCTGAGTATTCTTGTGCGTTTACTCTAAAATGAAAGTTCTGTAGTAGTGTACATCTGCCTTTCGCACTTAATGTTGTCTATATATAGTGCTTCTGAGAATTTTCCGGTAATGTTTGGAAAATTTCTAGATTTAAAGTTTATTACACGCTATTCATATCACTGTAAAAGCTTTGTGCGAGGTCGTGCGTAGAATATAGCAAGTGTCGCGGATTATCTTAGTTTCGAATTTTCTAGTCTTTCAATGCATATTTTTGTATATTAACTTTTAATATAGACTCGTATCCTACATAATAGTGAAACTCAACCGTGCGATTTATATAAAATAACATATCTTTTTTATTATATAAATTTAAAAAATAATGTTTATATATTCATCAATGCCATTACATCAATATTTATTTATATAAGATAGAATTTTTGTATATAACTTATGTTTACTTAACTTACATAATTATTTGAGCCATATTAAAGCGATACTTTTTTTAAAACTATTATATTTTAGCAAGACACGAAAAGTATGTATGTAAGTTTAGCGTAGAGCGGACGACTCAATTCTGTTAAAAATTATTTGGTATTACCAAAGTCAAAAGAAAAACTATTTAATAATGATATAAAATCATTTTAACTATCATTCAAACCTTAAATGAGTGATACATATTTAAACTATTTCATCACAAATATATGATATAAATATATATATATAATAACAATAGCAAATATTTCATATATTATAACATCATTAATAGTGTTGATGTATAATTTTAAGACATTACTTTTAACATGTACAACATCATTTATACGAAAGCTTTACGGTGTAATATTTAAGTTCTCCACCTTTTGTTCTAGAAAATTTACATTCATACCTAGTAATTATTACAAATTTACACTAGACATAAGCATAATAATAATAATAATCATTGCGCAACATAATAGTTAATTCATACGATTGTGAAATGTGCCGTTTCACACGACGTTCGCACATTTCTACTTTTACATCTATCTTAATTATAATGAAAATCGTTCGTTTTTTTTTTTAGAATTTTCCCTTTTTTTCTAAAATATTCTTATACGTATATATATATATATATATATATATATATATATAATATATAAGTTACATCTGGAAAATTGCGACGATCGCATTTTGATTTATGTATGATTTATTGCGTTCACATAATCGTCACGATGCCGATTTCAGATAATATTATTTATGTCGTAATTATGTGGAACTAATGAGCAGATTTCTCGGTCGGATTACTGCTCTATACCGAATATAATATAAAGTCGGATTTTATACTTTATGCGCTTTACTATGCTTTTACACACAGTTATGTGTTAATTTCATGTAATATTCAGAATGGGTTCACGTAATCGCATATATATATATATATATCTCTTGTAGTAATTCGTTTCATGAATTTTATACGAAATTGCGACTCGTTTTATCATTATAATATTAATTTATTAATTAGTCACAATTATAAAATTATTTATTCATTTATCTAATCTTTGGATTATTAGATTTAATCGTATGTGAATTTTAATAATCTTCAATTTTATTTTAAAATACTTAGTAAAAAGTAAAAAAAAAACATATATCTCGTTCCTATTGTTTGTCCAGCACAATCGTAGAATCTGCTGAAGAAAATATAATACATGATATATTAAATGTTACATCAATTTATACACATATTATATAAAAAGATGGAATTTTATTCTATCTCATTTATATCGTAGATTGTATTTTCCGAGCTCTTCAAAGTTTTATTTATATTTTCCAGTGCTTTTACTCTTTTTCACGAAATTGAATCTTTTGTTTTACTTTTAAAACTTAAAAATATAGTTAATATTTTACTTGAACAAATGTAACATGAGTACGATTAGAACTTTTGAATGAAATTTAATTTCAATTTACCAATATAAATATAAAATGTCATATTTTAGCTCGACATTATTATTAAAACATTTTTTGCGCAATACACGTGCGTAAGCTCGGTGAAATAAAAGAGATTGTCTTTTTTTTCCTCTGTTTTTTGAGTTTTTTGGAAAGAATTCTAGTGTACAAAATTGATATTCTTTCCGACATAAATCAACGATGCGTTATATAAAACACACCTTTGCATTTTACGAAACTGTCATAACTTTTTTTTTCTATCTCCCGTATAGCCCGTGTTTGTCTAGTCAGCGAGACGCGAGGAAAAATAAAACGCGAACGTTTCCAATTTTACCAGTCGTATTCTCTTCCGCATTTTCCCCGGTTTTTTTTCTTTCATTCTCTTTTTTTTCTTTTCCGTCTTTATTTTTTTTTCTTCTTACGTTTCAGCGATGTTTCCGACCTTTGTTTCCGTTGAAAATATGCGTATTCGTTTTCACGTTTTTCGCTGACCGCCATTTTTTATACGCGGCCACGGTTCATATGTTGTCGTGTTTACCTTTTTTGCGTTCTAAATTGGCAAAAGTCGATATACGAATCGAGTATTCATCCAGGATATCGTCGATGCCCAGATGAACACTTTGTTTCATCTTCGATTCCCTATCTCACCCACCCCCCCGCCCTCATCCCCCCAGTCTCCCGTAAGGCTATCCAGGATAATAAAACTTGGACCGGTTCACTTTACCGATGGGAAATCTACGGAAGCGCAAAAGCTCTAAGTCTGAAACGCTTTCGTCGTATCGTTGAATTTCTTGTTTTTTCTATATATTTTTTTTCCACTATTGACGTGTTGTATTACTGTTTCTTTTTATAATACATCAATTTAAAATCAGATTTGATGTATGTATTTCATCCATAAACCACACCGTAATAAATAAATTATTTATATTATTTAAAATTTAAATTTTATTATTTTTATCAGCCAAATATTTATATCTATATAAATAAATCTTTATTCACTGTTAATTACATGTTTAATATATATATTATAATATTACTAGAAACTTATGACGATTTATTTTACTAATTACTGCGTTCATATTTGATGAAAAAATATTTAAATATTTAAAAAAATATATAATAAAATTTTTGACAAAAACTGTGAATAATTTTATGAATTTTTTCATCGCTATGAACAAATTATTACAATATAATGAAATATGAGATTTTTTATGGATATGGCTTTTCGACTGGGAATTTTGAATTAAATCAAAAAGGCACTAAATGAAAAATTTTGTCATAGAAGTAAATTTTTATTTTAATATCATATTATATTTCAAAGCAATAGTGAAAATCATTTGCAAATATATTTATTTCATATAAAATTGATTTTTTTATTTTACATATAGAATCAATTTAATTTATACAATATTAAAATGTGTTACATACTTTGATAGTAATATATGTTATATTAATACATATAATATTTATATATTCACAGTAAAACTGAAAAGTGTGATCTCATTACGTATATATATAATATAATATATATACATAAATTACTAACAATACAATTTATATAAACGTTCAATATTTATTAGAAAATAGAATGTAATATTAAAGTTTATAATGTCAGTCAGTTTTAATTTATATTGTTAAAAGTCACGAATATTGCATATTGAAGACAAAATTAAAATACGTATCGTATAATATATTACGTAAGATATAACGGTGTTTATTGTATGATTTTCGTGATATCACTTATTATTATCTTATATATTCAAGCCTTTATTACGAGTAAAAATATTAAAATTATATTTTTTAATTCTACTATTATTATAATGTGTTATGTATGAAATATAATAATAATTTTATTCGTGGACAAAGCGTTTTGCTTTCTCCATTCGAGTTTTGTGTAAATATGAAAAATGAAGTTAATTTCGTCGTAAAGATAAATATAAAAGTTCACGGTCTAAATTTTATACGGTTTTTAATTAAAGCGTATATAATGCAAAATATACATAATATTATTGTATGACTTTTATATTTATGTTATTTGTAATTTACGATCGATTGCATTGTAATATTTATTATTCGTATGCGCTTCGTGAAAACGATCGTTCATTTTATGCGAATTTTCCTTTTAAACGTTGATATCTATAATAAAACTGAATTCTCTATCGCATTCAAGTTTATTGTTTACGTGTTTTATTATTATTATATATTCATTTTATATGCGGTTTATTTTCATAATGCAATTCTAAAAATTGCGTTTATGGCTATTTGATTTTTTTTTTATTATTACATACATATAATATATGCACTTTAATATAAAGTCTATTCATACGAAATGGTGTTTTCCGTATGAACAAAGCAAAATTACTTTGTATTGTTTCGGAGTTTTTAATTTACGCTCCTATTTTTTTTTAAATTATTTATCATATGATATTTTTTCGCTAAATTATCAATATTATATTTTAAATATTAATATGTATTTCTGAATATATTTCAAAATTCTAATGTGATTCTCATAGGAAATTTTATCAAAATTGTTTACACTAATACAAGTATATATATTTTTTATTTTTTATTTGATACTAAAAAATATGAATTACTGACTTATATCAGATATCGTTAACGTAAATGATCTTTATCTAAATTTACTTGAATATATTTGAAAATATTAATATTGATATCGCATAATATATATTGTAAAAATATTTTTAATATAATAATATAATATATCATATAATGTATAAAAAATGCGTCGATCAATATCACTACTCAACTATAATTATTGACGTAGGCATGCAAAATGGACAAAGATTCCTTTCCTTTCATCGTACATTTCACCAGATTTTTTTTTCAACATCTTCAAGAGACCATTGTGGTCTACGATGTCCCTTTTTCCCTACAAAGGGGACTACCAGGTGGTGTACCGTGATTGAACCCTCTCCCCCCCCAAAAAAAGCCTTCTCAGATGCGACGACACACTTTATTATTGACAGCACCCCCCTCGATTTTCCCGTACATTTTTATATATCCCGTTTATTGGTCACCATACATCACATCGAAATTCATATCTTTCGCATAAGGCGAAGTACGAGAGAGGGCGGATGGTTTGTCAGCATACATTAACCGCTCATCCCTACGTTTTCCCGGTCGTTCCCGTGATATAACGTTATTTTTACAACTGAAAATATTTCGCGTTAAGGGATGGAAAATCGTATGCGTTATGTAATTTTATTACGTTACGGGACTCGGGCCGAAATAACCTTTTCGGACGTTGTCGTATTAACTTGAATCATATTAAAATCGTGATTTGAATATTGCCGGTTAAATTTATACGAGACGTTAAAATAATAATGAAAGTGTGAACGCGATATAAAGCGCTTCGATTTACTACCGGAATATGCGAAACGAACCCTTAAAAGAAAACTATCTCTCTAAAGGTAATATATAATATTGTGTCTAATATCTAATAATATTATATATATATATATATATATATATATATATATATATATATATATATATATATATATATAACTAGTGGTGGTCTAGCATTTTGTTTTCGTCAAATACAACTTTATCTTCACATATTAAATGATCTTTACAACTCAAATTATAGATTCTTGGTATGTCGAAATATAACTTTTTTCTATATGATTTTATGTAAAATATTTCAGCATTTACGATCCGATTTTGTTCCGATTTCTTTCGATTTTGACAACTGATCTCTAAAAATACAACTATTAACGTGATATGTCATATTTTTCACCTGAACGAAATACAACACTTTTCGTCACCATAATTGTATATATATATATATATATATATATATATATATATATATATATATATATATATATATATATATATATATATATATATATATATATATATATATATATATATATATATATATATATATATATATATATATATATATATATATATATATATATATATATATTATACACGATTTTACATTTAATATTTTTTCTATAATCATCATTTAAATAAATTAAAATTTATTATTTTAATATTTTTTTTTATTTTAAATTAATTTTGATCCATTAATAACATATTGAACTAAACACAATTTTTCGTACAAAATTTATTTACATTGTCAATATTATAAATCGATCTGCGACTGTAAAATACGACTTTAACGCTGAAATTTATTCACTACAGATTTTTTCCATTATACGACCATTTTTTTTTTTTTTTTTTTTTTAGTACGCGAAGTTAGTTTTTCCATCGGCACTTACCCTCGCGCATCCGAGGGTAATTCTTCGCGTTTCGACCTGCCGTCCAGACGGCTGGCAAGTAAAAATCACCTGGAGTATTTTCATTAACCCGGAGACCAATTCTTTGTTCAGAATTTGGGGGAGGGGGGCCTTGGGGGTGTACATTGGGGGTGCTTACGATGAATGTTGTACGCGACCGGCCCTAGCAATCACCATTAATTTTCAACCGCAATACGGAAAATCGCCCCCGCAGTCGTTCTTCGGACATTTCTACCCCTATTGCATCGCGATCCTGATGCCGCATATTTTATTATTATTTTTTTTATTTATTTTATTTTATTTTATTTATTTTTTTGATCGACAAGTCGAGAAGTGTCGGAGCGTGCGAGCGTTAGATCGACCACTCGAACGAGCCGCCGTTTCGAGTGCGTGTCGTGAACAACGATTGCGGTTTTAATTTAAACCGCATTCGCCTGCGAACACTCGACAATTCCAATTTAATTTTCATATTGCACTTATATATAAAATATATTATGTATATATATATATATATATATATATATATATATATATATATATATATATTACAAAATTCATTATGAATCCATTGACTTCAGAAAAAAATATAAAGGTCTCAAGACGCTTATTTCTTATTTCAAAAGGAATGCTATCATTTAATTTACAAACATTATCAATATATTAATAATAGTACAAAATATTCATAATATTTCTTTAGTGAAAAATACCTGAGAATTCTAAACCATCTTTTTCATCCTAATATATATATATATATATATATACATATATATATATATATATATATATATATATATATTAGAATGTATTTATTATTATAATATTTTTTTGTTTAATATATGAAAAATTATTGAACTAGAAAAATCATTATATTTAAACATTCAAATATATCTCGATATTAGTTAATCGATGCGGTCAACCTTATTCTTGTTCATATATCATACAAAATATAAAACTTAGATCAATATTAAAACTTTTCATTATAACGATTTGCGGAAATTTTTCATAAACCGTACATCGAATGCATTTCAGACATCGCTGCATTTCGATTTAAAACTATTCCCATTGGAAGATAATAATCATATCTCTCTATAACCAGGCGGTTTTCCAACTCGCAATTTCATATCAGTGAACCTTTTCAATGATATGTGCAATTTTAGAGCATAATTCACGACCAATATCCGGTATATTTACACACACTACTAACATTTTCATTTTATATGTTCAATTTTCATATCGTTTTAATATAAGTAATGCATCGGATACTATATTATTAATTTATCGTTATTTTCTTCTTATATTAAGTGCGATATATCAAATCTTTTAATTAAAAATGATATATGAGAATTCAGTAAATAGTTGGAGATTCGATGTTTAAAACTTTACGCGAATAATTATATAATTTAATATATGAGGTTAACACTTTAGAACGTATTAAATTTCTTATATAGGAATTTTATATATTCATAACATTATCTTGCATGAAATATAACTATATACAAAAATATTTGTAACCGTAAAATATTTCCCACCATTTTTTTATATGTGCATTATTGTGCACTCACGTATGAGAACTCGCACGCGCAAGTCGTGCAAATTCCGTTTTTCTTTTTTTTTTCCTATCCGACTTTGAAGTTTTCCACTGTCGTTTTTATTTCCGCCAGATACGGAAAACACTACGACATTATTAATGCATGCCTGATTCTGCCTGTTTTCCTCCAGTTTTTATATATGTAGTATATATGTTTGTATATGTCAGTATACAGTTTTTATTCGATAAAAGAAGCGGAAACTCCCGGTATAGAAAAGTTTTAGAACGACTGTATATCTTGAGCTGCACTTTTATCACGAAATAAAATATTTCTTCCTATTTTAAAACGGATGGTGTTTATTTTTATTTGAAATTTTCCCGTTGGTGTGATAAAAAGTTTCAAAAAAAAAAATTAATAAAAAAATTATCATTTCAATACTAATATATAAGTATATGTGGATATTAATGAGATATAAAATTTAACTCTCGACTGAAAAATAAAAATGAAATCCTTTCAGTTTAGATAAGAGCGAAGGGACGAATAATCCGAATTTATTTTCCGAAAGGCATTCTTGCGGAAATATTAATTATCCGCGTTCAAAACACTACATGCAGCCATGTGTGGAAAAACGCCTCTCCGGAAAATTATATAAAATATCTGTTTGTGTGCGAGAGCGTCGTGTTTACAGTGCGCCAGCTCGTAGTTTTTCCAGTAGCATACGTGAAAATTGTTATGCGAGACTCTCGCTTAACAAAAGCTGAAAATAAAATAACGAAAAAAAAAATAAACAAAAAAAAGGAAAGAAAATAGAAATAATGCGAACACATTTCAACCGACAAAGTACTGTAACACACGATGAAAAGTTTCTTTCGGTCGACCCGTCGCCGTATTTCACATCGTTCGATGTAAAATTTTCATTTTACACCCCGACGAGTAAACGCCTCGCAACAAAACGCCCTATTATACGTGTTTGTGTGTGTGTGTATGTGTGTGTGTGTATAAACATTTATATGCACACAAAGGTAGAGACGTCACAAAGTGAAAAGGGAGAATTATATGAAAAATGAACCGAGGGCGGAGATGGAAAACCGCATTTTCCTCAAATAATAACAGTAATAGTAATACATGTAAAATCGCAATATGTTCCCTTTTGCGATGCAGAAGGTGACGTTACATCGTTTACAAATTTTTCTCGTGCATTCAAATATATACGATACGAAAATACACGTACTTTATACTTATCATATATTCGCTTTTGGCCTTTTATCTAAGATAAACGGATCATAATTATAATTATATTGCGGTATCTTCTGCGTTAAATTAAATTTCAAGGGTGGTTTACGGTCGGTTTATCTAAAGGGAATTCTCTAAATGATAACGTAATTAGCGCATTTGACTATGTCATATGTCAAATTTCTAAACATCACTGCATATATATTATAATATTATTTCTGAATATTTAATAAAATTTTCTTAATTTTAGACTATTATATGATATATTAAACTGATTTTTTTATCGCACATAATATTTTTTCTTATCATATTATAAATTCGGCATCTTTAACTTTGAAACGTAATAATTTAAATGCAAATTGGACGAATTTGAGCGTGAAGTGGATAAATTTTAACTCAAAATCGCATATTGCATGGGTGTAAACCACAAATTTGTCACAAGAATGCGCATTTTCCCCTAACGGATGCAATGTATTCTCGTGTGAAAAACCATGACCAACATCGTGTTATTGCAATTCTAAATTTACTGTATATATATATATATATATATATATATATATATATATATATATATATTTAATATATTGTTTTTTTTTCATTATATACTTCACTTTGTAACAAAGGAAAAAGAAACGCAGACATCAGTAGATTTATATATATAAAAGTTTTCTTCGATTTCGTGGAAATGAATAGTAAAAGTTTGGAAAATTGACGTTAAACGCACCTCTCTAGCTGTTGTAATTTCGACTTCATCTATTTTGTAACTTTTTCAACGTGTAATATAATTTTATACCATATATTAAATGTGATCGAAAAAATATTCGATATATATTTTATATACTGAATAAAAAAAATATTAAAAATTCAATAACATAATATTAACGTTATGTTCTTAATTATGTTTAGTAGCTGAAATGGAAAATTTTCAAGATTATAAGGGTTTTGTACCCATCAAAATCCCTCGCCTTATGCTGCAGGTTAACATTCTAATATAAGGTATATATTATCCTCTGGATCCATCCTAAGCCTTTCCTAGTTCAATGTGCGCCTCTTCAACGTTATTATTATTATTGTTCATGTTTAACTTTTTTTTCCACATACTTTAATTGTTTAACCGTGCGAATTATACTCTTATCAACATTTAACCGAGTGATATATGGGGTACATCAGCGGTTTGTTGTCATTGTGCTCACGTACAACTACCCCCGTCCGACATAAAAAAAAAAAAAGAAAAAGCTCCTGTATTCTTTTCCATATTTGGAATTTTCTTGACATTGATTGGGGTTCAGCGTTGCAGGGCGTTTATTAAACAACATGTATCCAGGACACAAAGGACCCTTTAGATTATCTAGCGCTTAAACCTCTTTGTTCTTGTTTCGTTGCTCGTTGCTGTTGTCATCGTCAACGCAAGAACAACGGACGTTAATTCGATTTGATGTCCTCTCCTTAATCCGGCTCAACTTCTATTACATTTTGGCGATTTCGAATATAAATAAAATGACTTATAATTACATATATTTATTTTTTTTTTCACCGATAATATCAATCCTTAAAATATATTATATTTTATACGTTATATAAAAATTTAATAATAAAACAACATGTATATTTAATATTTCGTAACGAAACTTTGTACATCTTCTGTATCGTGTGATGTTTCATGTACGTCTTGAACAAAATTATTTATATCACAATATCGAATAAGAAAGAACCTTATTGTGTGACGGTCACTAAACAACGTCACAATATTTTTCGGACCGGACAAATTACATTTCCCTTCACACGCTCTCGCCCCCCCCACCCCACCCCCGTCACCTCATCCGTATCCTATGCGGAAAAACACATCTTCGAAACCTTATTTATGTTTTATTCATTCGCGTATTCTGTTCTCTAATAACGTTTATTACGTACTCGAATGTCGTGTGTATGATCCGAAAAATGGAAAATAAAAATGTATATTTATACGCGTATAATATACGTATGCTTGTGAAGGGAAATTTTTGACTTTTCATCCACTCCTACCACCGTTTAAATTTACCGCGCGCGGTTTTTCCGGAATTGTGAAATTTTTGCACGTTGGTCATTTTCAATTTAAATACAGATTTTACACGCCAAATGTTTCAAAAATGTATTTTCATTTGTGAAAAGTCCAAATTTACGCATAACAAGTCTCGAATATATTTAGTTTTTATGCCAATTTAAAACATTTAATCCAACATTAATAATTTAAAAAATATTTTATATAGAATTTAATATTTATTTTCTATATAAAAATTTATATGTATGAAAATATATAAAATAATGAATGTAATCATTGAATATAAATCGAAATATTGTTATGGAAAAAATTGAAAAGATCATTATTTTTCCGAAATTTTGATACTATTTTTTTATAATTATTTTAAATTTATTTTTTTAATTTATATATGTGTATACATATATACATTTATCGGTAGATAGATAGCATTACGACATTGCAAATAAAACACTTCAACGTACTGTCACCGAAGTGTTGGTCGACTTCACACTCCGCCATCGTAATTATTCTCGCCGGAAAGTTTACTTTTTAACTTCTACTTAGGCTACACTTCGTCGACCGTTTCAGAAATTCTAAACTTTGGGAAACGAAAGCTCTCCGAAACCGCGCTCGTTACGTGCTTTATTACGTTTTCGTAACGTTTTTTGCCGTCGTAAAATGTCGATTCCTTTTTGAAAATTTTAATAATAATACGTGCGTGCATTCTCGTTCGTTTTTACCGTTGAACATGCGGTTTAATTTTAATCGTTTACGACGTACACGCATTATATATATATATATATATATATATAGTATATAGTGAACATGTTTAATGATTTCATTTCGTATCGATCAAATTGTTGACGACATATGTTATTTTATTTGCGGTGTGCATGTATGCGAACCGAAGCTTTTAGTAACCAGTCGTTCTGAGTACTCGGGAAAACTAATGCTATCTAACGACTCTGCCTTATCCAATTTATTTTAATGAAACTGCTACTATTGAAAGCAACTCTAAAAACTTTCGTTTTCGTATATATGTGTGGGTGTGTGTGTTTTTTTTTTTTCATAGTATCATTAAATTTCGAAAGTGCTCACATTAAGCAGAGAAAATTTTAAATCCTTCTAAGCATCAATTTATTTTTATATACACATAAATGTGTTGCATTCAAAGTTTTATTATATCGATTTTAAAATTTAAGTTTTGTTTTTTTTTTAATATCAAATTATACAGAATAAATTCTAAATATATACTCAATATTACAATTGTTATACTAGTTATATTATTGTATTATTCTTTAACGAATATAAATGAATAAATAAATTCGCATATTAATTTTTTATATAAAAGTATACGGAATAGCTGTGGAAAATAAATAAACGATTTTTCCGATGTCAGAAACATTTCAAAAATTAATCGAGACAAATGAAAACATCGTTCGCAAAATTGGAATGCTTTCTTTATTAGTCCGTTCGTGAAAGAAAAATTTTTAACGCTGTGTGAAAAAGCTTTTCCTCCCTTTTTTCAACGTTTTCGTCGGGCAATTTTTAATATTCCACGGACATGTTTTTAATTGCTTTTCACTTGCGAATTTTCAGACGTTATGTTTCTTTTTTTGTATATATATATATATATATATATATATATATATATATATATATATATATATATATATATATATAAATGATTTTAATTGCAAAACGCCTTTTAAAAATAAATAATATATTATTGATGAAATTTCATTTTTTTAAATTTATTTATAAATTATTCAATATGTTTACTTATTAAATTAAATAATGTATATTTTTATAAATGTGCTCTATTTTATTCGTAATAAAATATTATACATTAAATGATGCTATAGATTTATATAACCTACCTTATTTAATATATAGAGGTTTATATTGTAAAAATACTAAAAAAAAACACGGCATATATTTAGCTATAATTATTTTAATTATCTCATTTTATTTTTTGAATATTATATTATTTTCTTCAATTTCATCGTTAATATCATTTGAATAATATCATACAATTCCTTTGAAATATACTCCTTTATATACGTATTGATTAAAATCACGTTTCGTTCGTTTAGAAATATATTAGTTCCATTATATGTTTTCCATATCTATTAGCAGTCGGGGTTGAAAGAGGCAAAGTAGGCGAGTCTCGCCATCTAATTATGCCATCGTCGTCCATGAAGGGGATGATGTGAATGGCGGATGATTCCACGTTCCCTAGTCCGAGACAAAAGAGTTTACTCAAGATTTTCAGATAATGAATAGAGCGAACCGAGAGATGTGGAACTTTGTCTTTTGTCGGTATCGGCCACTTACACCCCCCCCCCTCCCTCTATCTTACCCCCTATTGAATTTTCCTCGCACGCCGTCGTATCGGTTTTTCCCTCGGAAAATAGAGTAAGGGAGCAAGTCCTTTCATGATTTTATTAAAAATCACATCGGCAATATTTTCACTTTTGTTCTTAAAATAATTATATGTTCTTTAAATTTCTACATATTTTTATTTAATTCACACTGTTTGTTTGTCAAAGTGGAAACATTCTCAACAACAATAACAGATTTATCACATATATTTTCTTACACATTCTTAATGACAATAACAGATTTATCAATTGGTGGCAATTAATTAATTAAAATTGTGTTTTTTGTGAAAATATATTTTTACAATATACTTGATTTATCCTGATATTTTTTTAATTTTAATACAATAAATAATAATGTAATATTTTCAGTATTTATACTCAATTCATATAAAATCACTGATTCAGTTTTTTTCGATATAATTTAATAAAAATATTATTTTAGAAAAAATATAAGGGTATCAATTTTTATAAAAAAATAAATTGCCATACTGAATAAAAATAAAGGTCTAGTTATTTATTGAATACAAAGTCTGAAAATTTAATTGGACCGAATTTTCTGCAGTATATATATATATATATATATATATATATATATATATATATATATATATATATATAGATTCTATACAAATATATTAACTTACAAATACATTAAATATGTCAGTAATCGACAATTTTTAAGGCTTCTTCTGTAACGTATAAAAACACTCGCGTGCTAGATTATAAATATCGCTTTAATTCAATTAAGGTAATAATTTTTTATATATACTTTCATGACACAAATAAATAAACGAGTTTCGCTTATATTTATTTCATTCATTAATGAGATTATCCTCTTCGGGGTGCACATGTATTATACGGAAACCGGGGGATGATAGGGTGGAAACGGCCGAAATTGTTCGTCTTTCGTCTCGAATTTAACACGTGCTCGCTCGTATTTATATTGTATGTTTTTAATTTAATCTCAAATTCATAAAGGTTCGAGCTCCGTTCCAGCTCACGCACGAACGGAGCTTTTGTAAATATTAACGTTAAATTATTCTCATGCGAGGCTTTTCACGGGCCAGCTTTCCCTGCGGCTTCCGTTACGCCTCGCCCCCTCCCCATCCCCTGACACACCCCTGGCGTGCCGTTGAAAATTGTAGTTTTCCACGGGACACCGCGGTTAATCCTGTCCATTCATTGGATTAAATCCGTTCTCCTATCTCGAACTATGCATAATCAACCAATATTCCGTTACACCTTTCCCATATTGCGTAAATGGAATGTTGTTATTTGTTTGCGATGATTATGGTGAATTCTGTTTTCGAATTTTCGTGTTGATGGGTTCAAAGGGAATATTGTGTATCTTTTCACCATTGAAACCTTTTGTATATATATCGGATCGATCTATATATATATATATATATATATATATATATATATATAGTTCATTTTATTTCAGTGTCGAGTGCTTTGTTTGAGTTTCACGATTTGTTTAACAACATTTTAATGATATGTTAAACTTCAAAATAAATAAAATATGTTTATAAACTTAAACAAAAATATGATAGGCTTCTTTAGAATAAAAACTATCTTTTAAATTATAAAATATTCCTATTACACAAAACATTTAAACTAAAATATTTCAATCTTTTTGAAATTAAATATTAATTGTACAATTATTAATCTATAAATATTATAATTAATATTTAAAGTATTATTAATTATGATTAATTTTAATTAAATCAAAGTACATTAAATTCAAAATGTGAATAAAGAAAAAAATATGTGAAAATGTTATAATATAGCATAAATTTTCTATTGAATCCATTCTTTCTCAACGGATCGACGTAAAACGGTTACCCTTATCTTTTTTTTTTTTTTTTTTTTAGTATCAACCATCGACTAAAATCAACCCCCTATTTTTTTAACAACCACACCGATCGTCGATATTCGGAAAAGTCCGCGAGATTATGAGATTTATACAATGCGTCTTATTTTTTTTTTCCTCGCGACGTTTTCCCGTTACCTGATGGTGATTTATGCCTTTCGAATCTTCACCATATTCAGCTCTCGTAATGCATAAAATGTACTAGGAAAATGCAAACGGACGTTTTCGAGTACGTATCTTTTTCTTCGGGGAAAAAAAATGTATCCCTCGGGGGTTGTTGGGTCCGCGTGTCGGGGAAATGCCGAGATTGCAAATGTCCTACTTTCAGGGTGTGTTTCTTCGGTTTTTTTTTTCCTTCGGTACGTGAACATACCTACAATGGCCTGTAATGATTCTACATTAATTATTTATATTGCTTCTCGTTTTCTTCGATATGTGCGTTTTTTACGTTTTATTTTTTCGAATTTTGATTCTTTGAAAGTCTGCATAATGGATATTTATATATATATATATATATTTTTAATAAAAATATCACTTTTGTTATTTATATTTTTTTGACATATCTATGTTTTTTACATATTTATTCATATTATTTAAAATTTATTATTCAGTATCTACCAAAAATTTTATCATTATATTATTAAATTTATTTATTTAATAGTAGGGAATCCTAAAAGTACAGTAGAAGAACTTGTATTGTTCAATATATATTTATATTGATGCTGATTTATTATAAAACATTGACTTTTAAACTTCGTTGTCTGTAATGAATTACTTTTCACGACAATAGTATTTTAGGATCAAAGAGATTTATTGGTTGAATTCATAGTTCCGGGAACAACAGGAGTTGAACTATAGAAAAATAATTCGTTTTTATCATAACAATGCTCATAATTGTGTTTGTGATCGAATTTTTCTATAATTTTAAATTAGATATTAATAAACATCGTCTACACAGATCAAACTTTATACTTTCTATGTAACACTTTTATTTTTTATTTTTTTTTAACTAAAAGCTCATCTTGATGAAAAAAAAATCACCATTAAGAAATTTAAAAAAAATGGACGACAAACTTTTTATAATGAAAAGACACAAAAGTTATCCCTATGGTTGAAAAAGTGAACAATAATATATTATATATATAAATAAAAATGAAGTAATTCAATATTATAATTTATTCAATATCATTAGTTTCATATATTCAAAAATCGTGTACATTTTCGTAACATCCTATATTTACACAACGTATATTTGCGTGATGTTTCTTCCGTAATAAAACATTTACGATTCGCAGTCCACGGTGGGTATACAGGGTGTTCTTGCGATAATTTCACGGTAGACGAACGCCAAAGGTGCGCACACATTTATTCGTATATATTTATATATATATATATATATATATATATATATATACGCAATAAAAGTCGACCGATGGAAACTTTCTGGATGGAAAGAAAAAAGAAAGAAGACGGAATGTGCCGCAAAAGCAAACTTCGAACACTTAAAAAAGTTTTTCGACGCGGATAAAACAACAATTTCACAAAAACCGGTTACGACGCGCTTTTTAAATTTTTCCGAGCACGCGAACGTTTCGAGTTTTTCCCGGCGATTTTCCGCGCCGAGTCGCTTTTTAAATGGCGCGCGCGCGTTTTTCGTCAGTTTTTCAAAGTTCCCATTTCGGTTTTGCGGTTTTCGATCGCGATCTAAAAACGACTGTCTTGTGAATATTTTTATATTATATAATTACAATCTATTTATATTTTTAATTGTTTAATATTTGTCTCTAAAAATAAAATTAGATTTTAAATTACATTAAAATAATCTATTTATATGACTATCGTTCATATTTATCATATTAACTTTATTATTCGGTTTATTTTATTGTCAATATTAGTTCGTAAATTTTATTTTTTTAATGAAGTTGTTTTATTTATTGTATTTAGAATATAAAATAACTTTTTATTGATGAAAATAAAAATTCATATATCCTAATCCACATTAGATATAAGTGAATTAAGGTATATCACTAAGTAAATTATAATAATGTACACCAGGGATATCCAATGTGGTGACTGAGGTCTACCAGTCGTATGGAATATTTTTTATTTCATATTTTATTCAATTTTTAATTGAAATCTTTAAGAGAATATTTACAGAAAAAAAATATATTTTTATGTGCAAATGCAATTTTTAAAGTAATAGTTTGAAATTATTATAAAAATTAAATAATTTAATCGTCAACTCGTTACAGATATTTTTAAATAAAACAAATATTAATCGCAAACAAGTTCAAAATTCATATGTAAAATAGAAGAAAAATAAAATAATCAAAATGTGACAACGTCGATTTCTAATTACACCTAGCCATCTTTCGACTTCTTCGCGGACATTTACATCTATATCACATAAAATGTTTAATTAACGCAACTTTTGAAGGGTTCACGATCGTCGCTTTAATGGCCGAGCTCATTAGTTTCCGGCGGTCCGTTACAACCTGCCGATTTTTCTGGCAGACTCTCTCTCCCTTTACGTAATTTTCCAGTCGTTAGTATTCCGGTGGGTCTTTGGCGATTCGAATCAACGAAAAGGGTGAAACACACACACATATATATATATATATATATATATACTTTTTTTGAAAACGATGAAAAAAATTCGTGCCGACCGACCTCTTGCATAAATTATCAAAGCCTCTTTTATTATGAGCCACACGTATCTTGACGTCGCCGTTATGATTCCGCCTGCCGTCTAGTGTAATTTATACGCGCGCGGACGTGAATAAATATTATTATTATTATTATTATTATTATTTCTATTTTATTTTTCAGGTGCAAGGAATCGGGTCGGTATATGGAAAAACTGCCCGCCACCGCCGTCGTTATATGCTTTCACAACGAAGCGTGGTCGGTTCTCTTGAGAACCGTTCACAGTGTACTCGATCGTTCGCCGGAACATTTAATTAAAGAAATTGTGCTCGTCGACGACTTTTCCGATATGCGTGAGTATATCAAATTTCGTAACGCTTTTGTTCTGTCAACTTTTTTTATTTTTATTTTATTATTCTCTATTTATTTTCACAGTTACATATATATATATATATGTAAAAACGGTATTTACGTCGCACGTCATTAATCAAGTGTTTATATAATGAATGTCGCTTGATATTTCTCAAATATTATATTATATATATATATACATAACGTATGAATCTTTTTTTTTTTTTTTGAAAACAGTGTACATTCATTTTATATCATATTGTAATAATATAATTATATTTGTAATTTCATTGACTAAATGAAAACTATTTATCGTTATCATTAATGAAATTTTTGTCATTTAAAAAAAAAGTTCTTATATTGTTATCATATAATTTTGATTTTGTTAAGAAAATAATATTTTATATGATTATAATTTAAAATCAAACATTAATTTGTTTATATCAACACTATTTTAAGAATATTATTGCGAAAAATGAAGTACTACTATGGAAGGAAATTAAGTTTTCGTATTCAAATTTACTTCTATAATATATCGATCAATTTATCATTTTATAAATAAAAAAAATAAAATATATACGAATTAATAATTGTAAAATAAAACTAATTAAAAAATTAAACATAATCTTTAAAATATAACTAGAAATTAGTTCGAATCATATATAATTATTATTAATAAATAACGATATAAATATAATTTTTAAGAACATCAAATATAGTTTTTCATATTGCTTTGAAATGATTTACATTAAAGCGCGTTAAATGATCGTTTTTATCATCCGTTTGTAACGTCTTAAAGACTAAAAATCTTCAAAAAAAAAAATCAACCGAATATATATATATATATATATATATATATATATATATATATTAAAGAAACAATCAACATTAAATGCATGTTATGTAACGCTTGTTAATAGCTCATTACGTAAGAAATGAACTACTTTACTACCTTCATCTACTGCCATTTACGAGTTTTCCTATTAAGTCCTCCGTTAAAACAGTGAGAACTGGCAACACTTTATGTAAACTTACAAAATACACTATTAAGTGTTTCTAAAGTGCTCATAAGCAATAAAACATTTAATATATAAAGTTGAAAATTAGTTTGTCAAACGTTCTTATCTTGGAAACAATGTGAGAATGTTTGCACGTGAAATGTGCGCCATCTCACATTAATATTTGCCATATTTTGTAGACTATTTAATAACGATCTATTATATAATATCAAAAAAGCAATGTAGATATGAGGATTTTATCTATTGATCATAGTCAAATGTAGTTTTAGTAACACTTTGTTGAGTTTATCAATCATTTTTAATTTTAGTAACAACGTACGTTCTTGAATAAAACTCATTTTATAATATATAGAAACACAACTTTTTCACACTTAAATTATATATTTAATTGCTCGACAAATCTTTTAATGTATAAAATAATTCCGAAAAATCTTTACAAACACATTAAGCAAATATATTAATATTTCACTTTTTCATCACTTTCTTAGACTTTAATAATACTTTTTTTTCCGAGCGCAGAACGAGCAAAAGTTGCCGATGAGCAATTAGCGGTGGAAAAGCTTACTTTTTTTTTTTTTTGTATTTTCGCTATAAATCAAGGTAATGAGGCAACACGTTTTTGAAGTATTCCTACTTTTTTTTCCGGTTTATTTCTCTTCTTGTTTTTGGGAGATTTCGTTCGCACTTTTTTTTTTTCATCTCTCTTTTCTCTTCAACATTGCGAAAACGAAACTTTTACGTTCGCCTTCCTATTTATCCGAAAGAGAACTTTCGATCTTACAAATACAAATATCGAATATATTTTTATACTACGGATCAAAATTATACTTATGTATGTAATTCAAATTAAATATATATAATATTCATTTTTGTAGAACATAGAAAATTTATCAAGAACGAGTTCTAAAATATTCATTCAATAAATAATTAATTATGATTTTTTTTTTAAATTTCATATTTGCTGTATACTAAATGTATTAAAATTATTGTTCTACGCACATACCATATGTAATTTATTAATTATTTTTGACTCACACTGTAAATACTATACACAATGTCTTACATATGCGTCCTTTTACAGTAAAAGGGCACGCAAATAAATAAATAAATAAATTTTCTCGTATACGGAGCGAAAACTGTTCACCGGTCGCGCACTAGAAGCATTCGAGAAAACTTTATTTGATGTTTGATTTCATTTTTAAGATACGATTTTTCCCAGACGTGCCGTTGTTAACCGACGCAATTCGCCCTTGTTTCGCCGTTCTCTTACACCCGCTTATATATTCCCCGTACAACTGTTAACTTTATATTTATATATATTTTCTTTTATTTTCATAGCGCATACAAAACAGCAGCTAGACGATTACATGGCCAGCTATCCAAAAGTGAAAATAATAAGAGCCAAAAAACGAGAAGGGTTGATAAGGGCGAGACTTTTGGGCGCAAGACATGTAACCGCGCCCGTCATCACCTATCTCGATTCGCATTGCGAATGCACCGAAGGTAATCACTATTATTATTATTAAATTAAATTAATATACTTATTTTTTTTTTTTAATAATTTAATATATTCGAATCGTTCGTTATATTTATATGTAATGTTGTACGTTTTTCGGTTAAGTGTGTGCAAGCGTGTTTGCACGTATAAACCATAAATCATGACGAAACTTTTAGCCGACGTTACTTTTGCATAGAAATTGAAACGTTTGCAAAGTTTTATTCGGCGATGCTTTCTCTCGCCGTAGACAGGAAGTCGTCTGAAAGCGGTTTCATCTTTCGCTTCCGGTTCGCCGAGTATAAAAATCCACCTTCAGCGAGAGTGACTCTCGAAACTCTTTCCGTTTTTTTTTCTTCTCTTTTTATTATTATTTTTATCTTTTTAAATAAAATTCTCCCATCATGTATACGTTTCGCTTATCCCTTTTTTTTATTTTCAAGATGATGTATTATCGATATAAAAATTAATTTTAAGGTTTCAATTTTTTGCTGTATTGATTTTATTCTATACATACACTGTGCAGGTTGTTTTTTTATATTAATTTATACACAAATTTGATCTAAAATTTTGAATATTTCATTAAATATTTGGAAAATATATTTATATTTTTCATTATACTTTTTTATTTAATAACATTTTCATCTTGTAATTATATTTATCAATCTTTATGTAATATTCTTAATGTAATTTTACAAAAAAAAAACATTTTTTGTATATTTTAATCATAAAAAAAACGTAATGAGTTAATTAAAATTATTTTTCATCATAGTTAAATAAAAATAATTTAATCACTTAATTTTTATGCGAAAAAAAAATATTTATATATTTGTAAATGACAAATATTGATAATTTTAATATATATTATATTATAAAATATTTTCTAATTTCTCAAAAAAAATTAGCAATAACAAACAATAATATGTTTTATAGGAATCGTAAGAAAAACAATCTTTGACGAAAATCGAGCTGGCGAAAAAAAAAATTACATTCGTTAAAACAGAAAAAAAAAATCCGCGGTTGACGACGTTACGTCGCACCCTCGGAAAATTCATCTTTTTCTTATTTTTCTTCGACCGGTTTCCTCTTTTGACTGCACCATTTAAAAGTTCTCGGAAAAACGGTCACCATCGTTCTTCACTTCTTTTTCACCGGTGGTCTGTCGGTTTGAACTTGTTAAACAGGACACGAGAGGGGGTAGGGGGTCAAAAGCATTTTTGCAGCAAACTTTTTATTGCTCTCGTTGCTGAAAAAGCTCAGAGAACCGCGGTAAAAACTTCGACATACATCTCACAAACGAAAAACGCCGCGAATGTTTTTCCTTTATATATATATATATATATATATATATTTATTTTCCTTTTTACCATTTCACCATATCCCATTGCTCCATAAAATACAATCGCATTGTGGATTTTCCTCTTGCGAATATCCTGTTTCGTCATTAACGTGCTTCTTCTTGAGTTATTTGCGCGGAGTAACCGTTTTTTTTTCTTTCCCTTACGCCGGTCCTTTTCGCTTCTCCGTTTTCCTTGCAAATTTCGTTTATTTTGAAAGCGAGTTTTTCGTCGGCTTTTCTCTTCAATCCTTTTCCTTCCTTCTCCGTTCTTTTTTTCTTTTTTTTTATCCTCGTCTTCCTTCTCGCTGTCTACTCATTCTTCCCTTGTCGTCCAGCAGGTGTTCGGGATATCAATGTTTCTTCTTTTTTTTTATTTTTCATTTGCTTTAATGGCAACGGCCACCCACATCGTCTCGGTAGGCTCTTCATTCTTTTATCGCATGTTTTATCGCCGTTTTTTCCCCAACTTTAAATGATCTCCCGTCGTCTTTTACTCGTCCCCTTGCTATGATGTTTATCTCGCACTTTTTCTCCTCTTTTTTATATTTACGGTTATCTTTTTTTTTTTTGCTGCCTTCGTAGTCTATTGCCTCTCGTTTAAGCGTTTCTGGTCATTTTTCGCCCCTTTTTTTGTATACAAAACTACGACACCGCAAAAGGATATATTTGCGCGAAACTTATTTTAGATAAGACAACTCTTAATCCCCTATTTTATAATCAGCGTGAATAATAAACATTTTATATTGAAATATTAGTAAAAAAAAAATTTTTATTTTTTATTTTTATGTGTCGTTATTTTAATATGTTACTTTTTAATTGCGCTAAACTTGTGACGCGTGTTTTCAGGTTGGTTGGAGCCTTTACTAGATCGAATAGCTCGCGATCCCACAACTGTAGTTTGTCCTGTTATTGATGTTATCGATGATACCACGCTTCAATATCATTGGAGAGGTAGCGGAATTGTAAATGTCGGTGGTTTTGATTGGAATTTACAATTTAACTGGCATCCAGTGCCTGATAGAGAGAAAAAAAGACATAAAAACACCGCCGAACCCGTTTGGAGCCCTACAATGGCCGGTGGTTTGTTCTCAATTGATAAGGTATTTAAAAAAAAACATATTATATATAATATATACGCTATAAAAACTATTCGTATAAATTTTATTTAATATTATTATTTTAATGTAGAATTTCTTTGAGAAACTCGGAACTTATGACAGCGGTTTCGATATATGGGGCGGTGAAAACTTGGAATTGTCCTTTAAAACATGGATGTGTGGGGGAACTCTTGAAATTGTACCATGTTCTCATGTCGGTCATATTTTCAGAAAAAGATCCCCATACAAATGGAGAAAGGGTGTTAATGTATTAAAAAGAAACTCAGTGCGACTTTCGGAAGTATGTATATATATATATATATATATATATATATTTATAGAATATTTTTTATACAGTGAATATACTAAATCGGTCTAATTTTTAAAATTATGATTTGTTATTTTTTTTTTAATCTAAAAGGTATGGTTGGATGATTATGCTAGATATTATTATCAACGAATCGGTAATGATAGAGGAGATTACGGTGACGTCTCTGAAAGAAAAAATTTGAGACGTAAACTAAGTTGTAAATCCTTCGACTGGTATTTAAAGAATATTTATCCAGAATTATTTATACCCGGAGAAGCTGTTGCTAATGGAGAAGTAAGATTTTATATTATATTACTAATATTTATCTAAAATGTTTAAGTGATGTCAAATTATTTTCCCATAATAAGCTCGAAGGGATTGAAAATATTATTTTAATCGTATTTTATTATTTAGTTCCGAAATTTAGGAATGGGTGGAAAGACTTGTTTAGATTCACCCATGCGTAAGACTGATCTTCATAAACCAGCAGGACTTTATCCATGCCATCGTCAAGGTGGCAATCAGGTACTTTGCGATAATTTTTTTCAGCTTTTCCACTGAATCCTCGGAGACTTGCTGATCTGTGGATGGCGCAAAAAAAAAACCTATGCATTTTGAACACTTTTGTTTGTTTTTATTGTGATTCATTGCTACAAATTTACACGTTTCACATAAATGTTATTTGTATGTAGACAGACCGTAACATTTTCATGTTTTGTGAATAAAATGCAAAACTTGGCACAATACATCGCACTAAACATATCTAGCATATATATCTGAAACTTTTTATTTTGAAAAAAATCATAAGCATGCTTGTTTCCTTTTTTTTATTACCTGTTATCTTACCTTCCTGTTGTTTTGTTTTTTTTTCTTAATTTTGCTCGCTCATGCTTGGATTTGATCGCCAGATTGCCAATGTTTGGTCGGATCAATGTCTGGATTCACCTTGCAAACCTGAAGATGTTCACAAACCAGCTGGTCTTTGGCCTTGTCATAGACAAGGTGGCAACCAGGTGAGGGATGAAGCTTTCATAGCTTGAACTCCCACTGTCTGGTTATGGTTAAAATTATAAAATATTTTATTTTACTGGTTTTATATTTGGTTGTGGCATATCTTATATTTGATCTATTTTTTTATATCTATTTTTCTTTTTAATTTGGTTATTGGTTTTACATAATAATATCTAAATTAGAAATTGTACAAAATTTTAACTCTATTAACTCATTAGATTATGATATACTTTAACACTAAAAAAACATATTTTTTATTAATTGAATGGATTTTGTAATAAATATATATTATATAAAATATTTTTAAATCTGTTTTGCATGTATCCTTTGTTGATGATGTTTTATGGTTATTTTTAGTCATCCACAGGTCAGTAAGGCTTCTACTAATGACTTTTATTTATAATAAATATTAATATTATTGATCTTTAACGGTAATAATAATATTGATTATTATGTAAATATTTGGTCGGAAAATGGATTAAAATATAATAGACGATCACTTGTGGAATGTATATAATTAATTATCGTTAAATATATATATATATATTTTTTAGTATTGGATGTATTCAAAAACTGGTGAAATTAGACGTGACGAAACTTGCCTTGATTATTCAGGTCAAGACGTCATATTATATCCTTGTCATGGATCGCAGGGTAATCAATTATGGAATTATGATCCAGATGTATGTTATTTTTTTTATTACCATTAAATATTGTTGTTGCAAATGTTAATTTGTATTTAATTTTTATATTGTATTTATTTCAGACGAAACTTATCAAACATGGTAGCAGTGAAAAATGTCTAGCAATTAATTCATCAAAGGACAAATTAGTCATGGAAGAATGTGATTCTACGGAAAAACGACAATTTTGGCAGTTGGAAAATTACGACGCTTCCAAATTGTAGTATCAGAAATACGACGGTCGAGTTCACTCCAACGGCGATATCCTGGAATATTTTCTGTGGTGAACGAGCTCAAATATTATTGACATTATATTTAAAATATGTGAATTGGAACAATTTCGAAACATAGTTTTGTTTTTTTTTTTTGTACTAATATGTGAATAATATAAATGGCGAAACTGTGGATACGAAAAAAAATTTTTTTTTTTTTTGATAGAAAATCATCATTTAATATGTACGTCGTTGATTTTTTTTTTTTATTTAAAAATTATGACTGACATTATTTCTCTTATAATGGAAAAAAAACATTTGTAAAGCGTCAACAGGATAAAAAGACAAATCAAATCAATCGAAATAAATATAATAACATATTACAGAAAATTAACGTGTGTTTATAAAATCAAAGATGTCTATGTCTTGTTTTAAATTGAACTATGTTTATTTAATATACGACATTCATATTTATATTGTATATAACGAAAATTAGGATTTACATTTATATGCAAAAGAAGAAATATGATTTTATTGTTATAAATAAATTTATTTACATTTAAACAGATGTGCATCAAATGATACTGATTTAATAATATATGTATTAAGTGTCCATGTTAAATTTTATTTTTACGACAATTATTCCATTTATAATATCAAATCTGTTAACATATCTGGAAATTTTTACTGAAAAATACTGACAATCTGCTTTATGTCTGTTAAATCTTGTATTGCATCATATCTATTGACATATCAAGATATATCAGAAACTGTAATTATTTTATATGTTATAACTTGTTTTACTATTAAAGTTTAACCCTTTGGAAAGTGATTTTTTAAAACATTATTTTTACTTTGTAATAGAGCATTATTAATATTTTTTTTTAATTTTACAAACCAATATTAATATATTACAATTACATTAAATATATTTCAGATGATTTAAAAATATGTTAAAATTTATTGTAATATTAGATTTCAAAAACATCTTATGATTTTTAAATTATTATTAAAAATCTTTTTCGAAGGGTAAATTGGATTTGTTTAATTTAGAATAAATATTTATACATATACATACATACATTTATTCATTGTGATGTATTTTTAAGACATCTAAATGTTTTTATTGCGTATTAATAATGAAAAATAATAGTGTATATTATTAACTAATAACGTGTAAATTTTACATTAGTTAAATGTGTAGTTACTCTAAGAATTTGACAATAACTATTGTTTTGTTAAATTTTGTATCTATACCATGAGAGATGAATACTCATGCCAAATTTCTATTTTATTTTAAAATTTTCAATATATAAATATAATAAATGTTCCTATTCGTCATACCTATGAAAAAAATGTTTAAACATTTAATTTCTTTTGATATTTTTATAGAAGAAAGAATTATTTAACAAATTGATAATCATCAGAATTTTTTGTGAAATATTTTTTTTTTGTTATTTTTGTGGTGTATTTTATTTTATTATATTTTTTTGGCCTTTGGAATTAATGCAAGAATTGCATTTTTATTTTTATCGTTGAGTAGATGTCTACGAAATTTGCATCTAGTCTTTTGTGTAATATTTTTTTTCTTTCTTCAGACACGAAATTAGTGTGTTTGTTATACGTCAGTGTGAATGTGTTAAATATATGCTTGTACGTTTATTATACGTGTCTCAGAAAGAAAAAGACTAAAATTAATTAAAAAAAAAAGATGATAAAAGAATTACGGTTAAGCCTTTAGGCTAATGCTCAAAATTGTACATTCCTGTAATAGATAGAAATATATTAAAAATATTTTTAGAATTAAAATATATATATATTTACATCATTTTGTGCAATACAGTTCCAATGTAGCCAAAATTTTCAAGTTATTTTTTTCCATATATTTGTTAATTAATTAATTTTCTTTCTTTTTATGAATTTTGAATATATTTTCATTTTTCATTTGCTATTTTAGTATTATATTTTTTCACATTATTTTTATTTTTGGCCAGTGACTTAATTCTCGTTTGAAAGATTAAAGCTTAATAAGCTTTCGTAAGATTACTAGAAAGCGTTATTTATATTGTAAAATTCGCGAAGAATACTTCCAAATTTTAATTTAAACTATTTATAATGTATTAAAAAAATATGTTTTTTGATACTCAAACTAGGTGCATTTTTATCATATATTTTGTACGTATTTTATGATAACATGTTGATTTCAATATTTGTATAATCTCTCGTTTATTTTTATGACGTTTCGAAACGAAAACATAAATAAAAACTGTTTTAATTCGATAAAATTTAAAAAAAAAACGAATATTTCAAATTCATATCTCAATCAGTTAATAAAAAAAAATGTATATCAGCTAGTCATAAATGAAAATAATTAAATATCACTTTTAGCAAATCGAGTTAAAAATACCGTAATTTGAAAAAAAAATTGAATAGGATGTGAAATGAAATTGAAAATAATAATAGTAATAAATAAATAAATAAATGCTTAATTCGGTTACAATACGTTCAGTATTCATGTCTGAAACAAACATTTGTGTCAGTGTAGTATTTCATAGCTATAAGTTTCGAATATGTGCCTTATTATTGAGTATAGTCAAATTTTTTCTGTACATAAAAACAAAGTTGTATCATATCATTAAAAATAATTATGATTATCGATCATTGTGGAAATAAAGTATTCTGTTGAAATAAATTCGTAATAATTATTTTACATCCCCGAAAAGTAGATATTATAATAACATACAAATTTAATTTCATCACAAGTCGTAATTTATGAATTTTACAAAATTGAAAACTGCTTGTAAATATTGAGCAATTTATATTATTTTTTTGCCTGAAAATGAAATGACAAGTATAAAAATAAAGATGTGTTTATTTTTTTTTATCGTGCAAAATACTCGTTTCTGCACACAAAAAACACAATATTATATAGTATCTTTTACAATCCATTAAAATGTTATCAAATATATATATATATATATATATATATATATATATATATATATATATATATATATATATTTATATATATATATATATATATATATATATATATATATATATATATTATTGTATAAGTTATTAAAAAAACTATATGAAAGTAAAAATATGCAGACATCAAATAAATTGATGTAGATTGTTTTTAAAAAAAATATTCATTCTTGAAAAACTAATTCGTATATTAAAAAATTGAACAATATTTCGACATAATAAAAATAAAATGCAAAATATAAATATGTTTTTTTATTTAATATTTTACAGAAGACATCTATATAAGAGGAACAAAACTATATTTATAATTGTAATGTTTAACTTGTAATGTGAAATATATTTTTAACCAATATACGAACATATACGAATAAATATAAAATAAATTTATATTATTTTTCATATATAATATTACATTTAATCATATAAATAATACACATTTAATAAAATAAACATTGATAATAATAAATCCTATTATCCGATCATTGTAATAACATGACGTAAAATTAATTAATATTTTTATATTCTATTAGTAATAAACTGATTTTATGTAATACCTTTATTTTGCATTAATATCCTAACATAATATAATTTAATATTACAATGAATATTGTTTTTTTTTTATTCTTTACTCTAATGAATTATTAATTATAATGTATTTTTAGGTTATGTCTTTCGTTATTATTTAATATAATTAAATTATTAAATTTATCATATTATATATTATATATATATATATATATATATATATATATATATATATATATAGAATTAATATATCAGTTTGTGTGTGTGTGTGTAGAATTTTATGAAATGTCAAAATTACAATATCAGACGACAATTTCACGCGTCAAAATGGCGTCGTTATTTCGCAACACTTTCACCAGAGGGCGTCGCGATCGTCAATTTTCACGCTTTTCACCTCTTATCGACTGAGCTTACTATTGTTGCGCATGCGCTTTATCGACCTCGGTGCCGAAACATCGCCCGTGCACCGTCGTTTTTCCACGAAAATATTATCATCATCATCATCATCGGATAAATTTTCCGTAATCAATCGGTTACTTTTTAAACTGAACGGAAAAACTGATCGTTCGAAGATTATAAAGACAGCGGAATATTTCGAAAGCGTCCCGTCGTCCATTGGCGGCGGGTCACGTTCGCGTGGGTGGTTTGTTTTGATCCGATTCCTGGAATCCGTTTCACGGTGACCGCCTTCGATCTTGATGAAGGACAATCTCGTCGTCAATTAGGATAATCGCTTTTCGTCCAACTTCCGCTCGGAAGACGTCCAAGGTGACGGACATCAGCTGCCGACGCACATTTTCAACAGCAACAGGTAAAACCGATTTTCATCTATAAATTTCACATTGTGCACTCGCTTCAAGGTCACCTTATAGAAAAAATTTAAAATTTTCATCACATACTTTAAATAATCCTTTTATTATATTTATATTTTCATATCTAAAAAAAAAACATACATTATATAAAATATGATTGTATAATTCAATATTCATATTTTATGAATGAAAAAATACAAGACAAAGTCACCTTCAATCATCGATTGAAGCTTTGAACCATATCAAATACAATGAAACAGAATTTGATAACCCTTATCGCACAAATACATCATTATTACTATTATATATTATCATCGGAATCAAAATTTCTGCGAAAATTGATTCAACGCCGTATCGATATTAAGCTCGTAAATTCCATTGTCGATTTATCAATCTGAAAATATTTGCATTGTATATATATTATAGAATTCGACAAGGAAATCCTTTATATGTTATTTCACTTATATCAAGATATCGATCGCTTTGTATGAGTGGTCTGGAATGACCCAGTTTTGCATTCATTCAGCCTCGCTTTATGAATTGTCGTAGCTTTTTTTTGCATTTTGTTTTTTGTTTTGTTTGTTTCGTTAAGGAAAATGCTATTTTCTTTATCACATCGCACATACAGCGTTTGTTGATCGTTTATTTCCGTCAATTTCCTTATATCACACTATTAACGAAGAAATATGATATATATATATATATATATATATATATATATATATATATAGTTTATTTATAGCAATTTTTTTCATGTGCATTATTATTACACATCTGTATATTTATAATATGAAATATAAGTATTTCATATCATAATAAAAACATTAATTTGTTTTTCCTCTATTTATATTAATTTCATATATTTTTTAAATCGCAATACGATTTAGAATTATATATAACATCAATAAAATATATTAATATAACTTTTCAAAAGATTATTTACTTATATATAATTTTTAATTCCTTCATTTTAAATATTAAATATATTTTTAAAACTTATTCTATATATTTTTATATCAAATAAATATATTATATAAGAACATATAAATATATATGTATGTATGTTTACAAAATCGCGTTATTTGACCAAGTGATATTTGTCTAAGGAAAAAGGTATTCTTGATAAATAAAATGATTACAGAGGGTAGAAAATGGATGAAAACCGTGATCAACGATGGAAAAGACTTTTTTCCTTTGATAATTCCCGTTTCTTTTGTTGAAATCATCTTTGATCACAAACGTACATTTTTCCATCTCTGATTTTTTTTTATCATATGTTTTCAAACGCTATGCATTTTCTCCGAAGGACGAATACTTGGAGCAGAAACCTAGAATATATATATATATATATATATATATATATATATATATATTGTAAGATATATATTTTACGAGAATATTCTATTGGAATCGGAAGAACAATGGAACGCTTTGTTATAAGATATTCCTCATTTTATCATATCATCTAAATGAAAAATTTTATACTCTTCAGCAGACACATTTTTTTGTGTATTATTATTATCATATAAAAAAAACATTTGTTATTTTTAACATAACATATATTTTATTAAAAAAAATATATATAAATAACGCTTTTTTATAAATTTATATAATACCATCTCTTTTACACTTTTTACCCTTGACCTATTTATTATATAATAATATTTCACAAAGTAAACAATTTTTCATCAAACGTTACACATAAATAGCATCAATAATAATATTATTAAGTATATCTTCTTAATTTTTGATACTTACTTACAAGCATATATATTTATGTTGAATATTATTTTCATAATATATTCTTAATTTCTTCGAATTTATTCCGCTGAAAAGATAAATTTTTATTTTTATTCAGTATTTTTATATTCTATGATTGGAAATGAACTTTTGTTTCATTAAAAATGTAATCAACGCCTCTTCAACGGCCTTTCGGCTAAATCTTCTTTATATATATATATATATATATATATATATATATATATATATATATATATATATATATATATATATATATATGTAACTATTAAAATTGTATAAAATATTGATTTATACTATTCAAACATTCATTTTAAACCGAATATTTTTAAAAAGTCACGCCTACAATTCGTAAAAAAAATTATAAATTATTCAATAGATTATAGATTCGAATTTTGATATAAATGTTATATTATTAATATTGTATAAATAAATAAACATTTTCAGATTTTTTTTCATAAAATTATATCAACCATACGGACTTACATTATATTTAATAATCTAAAAATATATAAATTTTCTTTGTTGTATATTATTTAATACATATTATATATTTCATTAATATAGTTTTTAATACGATATTTAAAAATTGTATTTTAAATATGAAAGACCACTTGTTGAATATATTTACGTTGTCGTCAAGGCATAATATTAATAAAAGTATTTTTTTTACATATTATTATTTATACATAAAATTATTAAAATGTTACATAAATATAACGATATAAATATTTATAATCTACCACATCAATAGACTTTGTTTAATATAATATTATCGATATAATTTTTAATAATGCATAATGTAATATATATTTGTGATATATGTCGATTACTACAAAAACAAGCAAACCGAAATATATATATATATATATATAATTTTCTTTGTATTTATAAGTATGTATATTATGTGGTATTTCGTAGCAAACAATCTATGGACTTCAAAAGCGAAGGCTTTCGAGAGGAGCTTTTTCATAGGAAAAGCGTTTCGACATTCAGTTCAGCTGAAACTGTCGAATCGAATAGACGTTTCAGATAAACCATTTCATTTAAACGAATAATATTTGTTCTGAAATCTTCATTAATTCTCATAATTTATATTTAATATTATATATACATAATATATATATTTTTAATAAACTTAAATCAAAAAATGGATATCTCATTTACGAGACACTTCAGTTTGGATGATGTAAGGATTTATTTACGCATATGTTATTATTAAATTAAATTTTAATTATTTTATTAATTCATAAATTGTTTAAAATTGAATTTCATTAAATTTATTGTATTTTAAATTATTTATATTTATTTTTATTCCTGTATATTAAACTTTTTTTTAATTTTTATGAATTTTAAATAAAAATTACTTTTTTATATTCACAATATGTTTTTTAAAATATTTTAACCATTATATTTTCAATGTAATATTGTATTTCTATATTAATATGCTTTTTTTCAAATCAATTTTAAGTTTAACTTAAAAATTCTATTTTCTAGTCAATTTATAATAGCAATAGATGGTTAATTTATTATCATGTATATTTTTTAATAAACTTTTGACACTTGCAAAAATATTTTTATACTTTTATCGTTGATAAAAAATGGAAATAAATAATGACTACATGTACATTTATATTATTAGTCTTTTTCAATAGTATATTAAAGATTGAATTATGTATTAAATATTGAATGATTTAAACGATTTAATTATGATTTATAAATTGATGTAGTTTAATTTGTATACATAGATAGTTTATATATTATTTGAATGAAATATCCTTTTTGATTCCTATTACGGAACGCTGAATAATTCATTATCATAATAGAACATAGGTTTCTGAGATATTCAATCGAAAGCTCATTAATAAATGTTAATTCCAAATTCATACACACACACACACACACACACACACACACATATATATATATATATATATATATATATATATATATATATATATATATATATATATATATAATGTAGGTATATCATTAATAAATGTACATATTTATAGTGCCAAATTTCTTTATTATTTCTATCAAAGAGAAATGCTAAATTTTATACAGTTGAAAGTAATATACTATATTTCAAGAGTTATTTTTATAATAAAAAAAATTGAGAATTCATATAAATTCATATATTTTCATTTATATTTTGGCAATAATAAAATTTGCTTTTTTAATCTTTAAAATTTATTATTAAAAAAAATGAAATATATGAACGTTTTCGATAAATAAAGAAATTAGTTTTAACATTATCAATGATATGAAACTGAAATTCAATTTATTGTGATTATTTCATAAATATTCAATTCCTTTTATTTATAAAAATAACAAATTTTATTTTATATTCAACAAATTATTACAAATACAATAAGAATACTTGGAAATTGGTCGAAAATATATGAAAAGAGATTCAAAATTATAGACACTGGAATATTAATATTTATGAAAATAACATACACATTTATACGTTTGAAGCAAAAACATATTTTGTAATAAAAACTTTCAAAAATAATTAAATTTATATTACGGTGCGTTTTTAAAATATCTTTTATATAATATTATATATAAATTCAATTATATACGAATTTTAATTAACGATCACACCAAGTTTTCCAATCGACTAGCGATTTAATTAAGCACATTGAATTTTCAAAATATTTGTTGTATACATATATATATTATATATATACACATATATATATATATATATATATATATATATATATATATCGTATGTTCGACTGGAATTGAAACAGAGCTTCGCAAATTTCAATATGCTCGAATTGACAATAAAGCCATAAAGCACATATTGAGTCAAGGAGAACAAAAAATATATTCTGCTTTCAATATATATATATATATATATATATATATATATATATATATATATATATATATATATATTTGTGTGTGTGTGTGTAAAAAGAAAAGCTGGATGGATGAAAAAAAAGTGATCGACGTTACGCTTCGTCGAAACTGTAATTTTGAAATGTTTCCTGTTTGCGAAACGAAAGACAACAGAATTAAAATAAAAATCGGGGGGGGGGGAAATGCGACGTTTTATAGACAGATTCTGCAGAATTTCTACGAGTTTGAATATCGTCCTTTGCGTCGGAAAATATTCCTGTGAAATTTCTCTTTTCATGTATATTTTTTATTCAACGTCGTAAACAAGCACAACGCGATGTCATTACGATATTTAATTTCCTATAAAAATTTCCCATTATTCATGCTTTTTCCACCGGTGAAAATATCTTTTTATTTTTCATTCGCTCGTTTTTAAATCATAGCTTTCTGATTATTTTTTTCACATTTATCAACGATTGCAAAGTAATAGAGAATATTTTTTTAATAAATAAATCTATATAAATATTTGAAAATTGAATTAAAAATAAAATAATGTAAAATGTTCAATTTTAACCACTCATATCATTTCATTAATTATTCAACACATTATTTAATAAATTAAAATGATATTTTTAATATAAAATTACCTTGTAATTTATGTGATATTATTTTTTTAAACCCTACAAATAAAATAATATCATATTCTTGTTCTATATTAGATATGTCCTTCAACCGGGAAATTATTCTCTCTCATGTGAATAATATCATAATGCAAAGAGAAAATTATAGGGTTCCATTTAATAGACAAAGAAAACTCTTCGCCATAAAGGACGTCAAAGCTTAGTAATTATTAGCATTAAATGCTAACTCATAGTGACAAACTATAATATAATACTAAAATTTTATACGTAATTATATTAGAGCTTTCGGCGCTTTGACTTCGTTTAATATGTAAATTTTGTATTACTTATGAAAAATCATTCAGAGTATTTCCTTTTATTTACATTATATCTTTATATATTTATCTTTCTTTAGTACCTTGTTATTTATAAATGAAAAATTATGAATATTAAGAAGATCGTATTTTGTGCTCGATCAGAACTTTTTTATAGACATTGATTATATATTCAATTGTGATTTTAATATTTCATGAATACTTATTGTTAGAAATTCGTTTCGTTCAAAGCGTACAAATTATTAAGTATATTCAATGAAATATTTATATATAGATTTTAAACAATGTCTTTCATTATGAAACGAATATTTTAAACCAAGAATAATGTCGTATTTTGAATTTAAAAAATTGATAAAGCGAAAACGAAATAACAATTTTGAAATATCTATATCTAAATAAATATTTGTGAGTTTTTCTAATTGTATATTAATATTGAAAAAAATCTAAATTGTATTATGCTAATATAATTAACCGGCCTTCAGAGAACATGAACAATTATTGGCGAGCATCATGTAATAATGGAAATGCATACACTATCGATTAAGCACAGGATGGAATTTCATTAAATGCATATTGAAACTATACTATATTATGTATGTATATATATATATATATGTGTGTGTGTGTGTATATGTATATAAGACATTCGAAAGCTTTAAGCGCATTAAAGCTCGCGCCGTCGGTTAATTGCATCGTTCTATGAGCGGATAATACGTCGAAGTTTCCGTTTTCGACCGTGAATCGCTTTTCACGACGGTTATTTTCTTCGGTTTTTACGACCGAATACACGTATAAAGGCGGTCGTTTGTTCGTTCGGACACACTTTTTTTTTATTTTATTTTTTTTTGAACATTTTACGCCGGCAATAAATGCCCCTTTTTCTTCTACACCATCCCCATTTTGCCATCGATGGCGTCTTTCTATCTCTATGTCGATTTTTTTCGTTTCACTGCAAACAGAAAAAAAAATGATCTTCGCTCTTTTTAGTGTTCAATTTTCTAAATAATGGAATTTTCGATATTCTTCCGTTCCTAAAAGTATGTATAGATATATATATATATATATATATATATATATATATATATATATATATATATATATATATATATATATATATATATATATATATATAGGTAGGTCAACGCTATTTCGAACTCGATTTATATATTTTAACAGCGATAAAGCTTCGCACATTTTCTACACAACGCCATTAAAGATATATCAAACTGTTCACATTATACATATTTTATTAATGTTGATTTATAAGTGTTCAAATATTAAAATCATACATTTAAATTATTTTTTTATATACTAATAAATAATATCAATAATGTTTTGTTATTTTAGTATAACATTTTCTTTTTACGTATTCATTAAATATATTATATATAACCAACTGAATCAATAATTATATTAGAGTAAACAAAATAAAATAATAAAAATGTTAAGAAAAACCTATATAGAAATTAATATAAAAATAGATTTGTATATATTTACATATTTATATATAAATGCAAGATTTTTCATTTATTATTTACAACCCTTTGTTATATAGAGTAATGGAATAATGGATCTAGATTTGTTTTTCGAATTAAAACTCGTTGTTGTTGTTTCCATAGCCGGATATCTATTTTCATTGAAAGGAATAAATATAAATTATTCATTTAATTAATGATGTATAAAAATATATAAGTCGTATTTCTAAGAATCGAATATAGAATATTAAATTTTCAATATTATATATTAATTTATTTTATCATCACAAATATTTTTTTTTATATGTTTAAACTTTTATTCACAGTTTTCATCGATGCATTATATTATATTAACATGCAACTCATTAAAATATTCCAATAACGCGATTTATATGTACAATTTACATATTAATCCTTTTATTAATATATTATTACTATAACTAAAAATAATACTATATAGATACACCGACGCGCTTTTTTTATGACCTCTAAAGGTTAAAGAAAACTGCGAATAATTTTATTTTCAACGATTTCTCTTTTATTACCGGGCGAATGTTGCCCTTCTGTACATCTTTTACGAGAAAGGAAAGAATTTTCCTCGCGTTTAAAAAAAAAAAGCGAAATTCGTCGAGAGTGTGCGAACAAATTTAATTTTCGTACCCCTCTTCGATGTTTTATGAGGTGGGGGGGGGATGCAAAAGGAGATTGGTTTTTGACCACATTTTACTGCTCGTAACCGAATTTGACTCGAAATTATCTTTATATTATATTTAACCGGTAAGTGAATCGGCAATTTAACTGGTTGAAAAGTAGACAAGGGGGAGGGGCAGGCAGGTCGCGCAGGAAGCTGTTCGCTTTTCCGGTAATAAAATGCACGGTTACAATCATGAACATCGGTTTTCCTTCTCTTTCATCGTGCCAATTTTCCGCCGAGCAATCTGACAAATTTCCAAGTTTAAATTAACTGTGAATCAATTTTTGATAATGTTATTATTGTGTAATCGACTTTTTAACGAGTTAAACGAAGATTGTACAATATAAATCTTAATCGTGTTCGTGGCAAATTAATCGCATTAAACGTGCATTGATCGGATAATCGACAAGGGTTCGTTTTCAAGATTAAAATGGGTTTTGGTTTTTAATTGAAAGTAAATATTTTAATTCTAAAAATCATCACACAAACAGCAAGTAATAAAAAAATCCTAATATATTGATATCATACAATAAATAGATTTTTTAATATGCTATATTAATATATTGTTCGCGATTTCCGATATCAAAATCGAAGATAAAAATTAAAGTGACATCAAAAAGTCAGTATATTGGAGAAAATGAATCATTTATAAGAAAAAACGAGTCATCTCTAGGAAAATACGAATCATCTCTTGTAGAAAACGAGTTATCTCTTTAACAATTAAAATTTAATAAAACATTAACATGCAGAATTCTAAAGGAAAATAATGATATATTTCAATCAGTGCACCATTGATAAATTGTATCTAAAATGGGAAGTTAACTAGTAATCATCATCTACTTTTTTCAGTGATTTTTCAAAAATACTAAAAAGTCTATCCTTGCTGTAAACTCTTATAAAGAATCTAGTATTAAAGTATTCACATCACAAAAAAAAACGGAACAAAACCATACAAAATATGTGACAAATCTGATTACTTTCAAATATTGGAGTCTAAGAATTATTTGTCACATACAACGATGTTTATATGCAGTAAAATTTCTATAACTTTGAAAATATCATAGCAAAGAATAATTTTTTTGTTTTGACCTTTTAATATTCGCCCGCATTTTATAGCGGTGAAAAATTAGGCGATATATTTTTATAAAACGCGCTTTTTGCGTATAATTATTTCCAAGAAATTCCTTTATAAACGTTAAAAATAGAAAATAAATTAAGCATTGTTACGAATGAGATTGTTCTCATGGGTAATAGTAAAAACTCGTAAAAAAAACAAATAAAACGATATATAAATTTATAATTTAAAATATCTTTACAATTTCATATTTTATTAATAGACATGATATTTTGATATATTATTTTTAACCTTATTTAAAATAATGACTAAAAATAATTGAAATATGAAAAGTTATTTAAATAATTTATCTAATGGGACATATATATATATGTATATATATGTATATATATATATATATATATATATATATATATATATATATTATTCAATTTTACAAATAAAATAAAATTGATTATTTAAGAATTTATTACGAAGACGATTGAGTAATACTGCAATAAAATGCATTATGATTAAAAATGATTCAAGAAAAACCGAATAAAACTATTAAAAACTCTAATGTAATACTATTTATAATCATAATTATTTTAAAATTAACGAACAACAAAAAGATACAGTTTTCCAAACTTTCTCATCTATATTTTTTATAAAATAATATATATATATATATATATATATATATATATATATATATATATATATATATATACTATTTATATATATATATATATATATATATATATATATTATTTTATAAAAAATATAATAATATATATATATATATACTAAAATGGAAATTAATATTATTGTTAATCTATCATAGAACATAGAACAATTATTAATTATTTTGATCATAAATCTGTTAAAATACCGATTTATTTTTTGTTATAAATTTGTATTTATTTAAACGAAATGCTTTAAGTAAAAAAAAAAAACAATTGAACACAAAAAAAAAGAATGCGTTAATAATACAATTTTTTTTATAAATATCATATTATTTTCAATATATTGAAAAACGCTGTTACATATTTTAATATTTTAATAAATAAAGGATATTTTGCGGTATACTGCGTATGTAATTCAATAATACAACATTTCACTATGAGGTCACATGTGCACATCCTGTGATTACTCATTGCATTTAATCACATTATAAAGTACAATTTTGTGACGTGTATTTTATTCATATAAATTTATATATATATATATATATATATATATATATATATATATATATTTTTTTTTTTTTGTTATTTATTAATATTTTAGTCGTCAATGCCAGAAGCGTTGGCTTGCAGTATGGCGGACGCGGAGCCGGACCTGAGCACCTTCGAGAACAAAACGGGCCTGGCCGAGGACATGAAGTTCTTGGCCAGCATGCCGGAGCTCTGTGACGTCACATTCCTCGTCGGAGACACCAGGGAACCCGTGTGTGCCGTCAAAGCTGTCCTAGCAGCCAGAAGCAGGTATGTACATAAATAATTTATATGTAAAATTATCCCAAATAATTCTCATATATAAGGTAACCAACTTTTTTACAATAAAAAGTGGAACAAAAAAAAATCTTAATAAATAAGATTCGTTGATATTGGTTAAAGATTCTCAAAATCTAAATGCTAATATAATACGAAAATTTACAAAAATTAGTAAAATTTTAAAAACATGAACAAAAAATAAGATATTTTATATCAAGGACAAAAGGATGATACAATGTAAAATAGGATGACTGTCCTTCCAAAAGGAAGACGATTGATCACCTTAACATATATAGTAGAAGCCACTTATTAGGATCACTGGTTGATATGACGAATCGTTTATTAGTGTTAATATGAAGAAAGGATATTTAAAAATATATTTCTTTTTGGGTAAATTATACCAGCCGCTTAATTAGATCAATATGATGTGTCTCACAGTGGTCCGATTAAGCGGTCGCTATTGTATTTTAAATTATATATTCTAAAAGAATATCGTGAAAATTATAATAAATCATATTTTTTTATGTGAAATCGTTTTATCGTCATATTCTAAAAACATGTAAATTTTTCCTTAATTAATCGGAAGTTGTCATATATCTAATCAGATTAGAGTCAAATGTAACATATTTCGTAATTCTTTAAAAAACAATATTTTTAACAATTATAATGTTTTTATTTAAATTATAAAGAATTATTTCTGTCATATCCATTTTTCCATATAATTAATTGCTATTTAGAATACGTGCATAATATTAAATTTATATTCATATTACACATACGTTCCAAAAAAAACGATAACTAAAAAAAAATCCTATTCTTATAATACATTATCAAATTTAAAATTTATCATTATAATTATTTTTAAAATATTTATTTTTAACATTGTGAAATTATATAGTGAATAGCGGTCACTTTTGTACCATTAGCAAACACTTTTACGCTTCCATTCGAATATTTCCCTAGGAAAATCACCGACCCGAACAAGTAATTTCCGCGAGGATACACTGAATTTGACGTGAAATATTCGCAAAACAATTTGAATACCGTCGCCGAAAGGGTCAAAACTTTGGTCATTTCGCATAGGCCCTATTCGTAAACTTCGCCAACTGAACAAAAAAAAAAAAATTCAAAGGAAAGAACATTCGAACGCTTCGAAACGCTACAATTGTGTGATATCAATTACTCGGAAGGATAAACAAGAAAATTCTCTTAGAAAAAAAAAATAACAATCAATCCTAAGCCGGCTAATCAACTGTTTCTGGTGCTAATAATATATATCCTTAGATAGAATTTCAGATTGAACTGTGTGTGATGAGCAAACAATTAAATTGGCACACGTAATGTTAGATAATGCGAACATACACACGTATTATATGAATTTTCATTACGTCACTCCTTTTTAAACAAACTGTCGTTACTGGGTCACCGTATATATATAGTGCTAAATTTTAGAATAATTTAATATATATATATATATATATATATATATATATATATATATATATATATATTTATTGTATTAAATATATCATAAATTTTAAATCAAAATTATGAAACTATAAATATTATATTAATCATTTCATATTTGTGTTGCTTGTGTCGTGAATTTAGATTAGAACAAACAAAAAATAATTAAAATTTTATATAGTTCACTATAAAATACAGAGAAATTTATATTTTTTATATAATATAAAATATTTAAGAAAAACCAAATAATTTTTATTTACGTATAAATAAACTCGATATAAATACTGTGAAGTATAATAAATTTAAATGTAAGAGGAAAAACGTATTTAAAATATTTTACATGAAAAAAATATGTTACTTGAATTTATCTTAATTACGAAATTTATAATGTTCTGCTGTTTGCTTTTAAAAGCTACAAAAAAAAATGACTAAATACCTTGTTTGCTATATCAAAGCAAATTTAAGATCTTCAATGTCTTTAAATCTGTATACATAATGGAACAAAATTCACAACAACGGAGCGAAAACGCTTTAACAAAAAAAAAATCCACCTTGCTACTGACAATTTAATTACCTTGATTGTGTCTGAATATTCATATTTTAATTTGTTTTTCGAGACCTTTTCATTATTTGCTGAATAAATGGCGATGTAAATTTATATAATCCAGTAAAACACCACGATGCCCCCGAGGGAACATTTCAACTTTGTGCAAATAATGCGTCAACGAATCCTTCAATAGTCTTTAAAGGCGTCGAAAGTTCGACAATGAGACCCCAGAGGTTGTTATGAAAGATTCAAGGATTGTTTTCTGTCATTTATATAATAATATATAATTCATATATGTTTTTATCGAATGAAAAGTGCTTCGTATCATCAGAGAATCAACTCTCGATGGCATTGAAGTATTCCGATATTTCACCCGATCTTAATTCTTATATTATACGCATCGCTGGAAAAATATAGAAAAGATATAATAACTTCTAGAAAAAGTCGGAAAACTCATCAAAAGTTCAACGAAGAAAGAAAGTATGAAAATAAGACGAAAACCTTTCATAATAAGAGGAAAAATTAATAACGTTTCTCAAGTTTCTTTTTTCTTTCATTACATTAAATATATATATATATATATATATATATATATTTATAATTCTTTTAAGAAAATTTGTGAGTCTTTGATGAATAATCTATGCTTTTGATTTTAAATTTATTATATTCGTATATACTTTAATATATAATAAAAGTATTCGTCAAATATTACAACTCAATACCTTAATAAACTTCATCGCGTATTCTATATAAAATATATAATTTTATTATTTAAATAAAATAAAAAAAAATCATATTATTAAAGGTCTAAATCGAACAAACTATTTTTTATAAACACATTTAATTTGTATAAAATACACTTTAATTTTCATATATATATATATATATATATATATATATATATATATATATATATATATATATATATATATATATATATGTTGTTTATCATTCGATTTATTTAAACAAAATCAATCTTAAGAAAAACGTATCCGTCAATAAACGACTTTTAATATTCCATTCTGATTTCGTTACATTTTCTCAAATTTAAACAGCGAACATTTCAGATGTAGATTGCGGTCAACGAGATTATAAAAAAAAAACTGGCTGAGAGGGTACGTTTCCATCGTTACGATAAAGTGGATTAGGTTTTCTCCTAGGAAATATATAATGCTTTTCATTCGTTTTTCCATTTCGTATTCGAGTATATTCTACGCCTTGGTGGCATCCTTTTCGAATAATATTTCCGCGCATCGAAACCATAACGTAAATAAACGTTAAATTGAACCGTATTCAAAATTATTGGTATACAGGAAAACACATTAAAAATTGAATGAGAAATTTTATGCGAGATGAATTTTTATTTCGCATTTATTATTTTCTATTTAAAAATAACGATTTTTCAACATTGTTCAGTATCGTTTTATAATATCAAATTGTTATCGTTATAATTCGTGTATTATTTTACGAAAATATTTATATCAAATCATCATTCTGTCGTTCAAAAATATAAATTATAAAAACGATAAATATCTATTATATAAAAATATATTTTGTTCATATTATCTTAATAAAATTATTTTTAACACAGATAGAAATCAAATTTCAAAATTATTTTTTTTTGTATTAAATATTTTACAAAGAAAATGATTTTTTTTTAAAAAAAGATAAATTTGAGAAAATTTGTCGTGAAAAATAATTATATTAAAATATTCGAAGCTATTTAATCGTGAAAATTTTTAAGATAAATTTAATAGATATTATATTAAATAGCAACGCTAACCTTTTTCTTTTTAATTCTTTTCATATTTGAAATTCATAACCAAATAAGTTCGATGTGAGAATAAAAACATACTAATATATATATATATATATATATATATATATATATATATGATAAATTTAGTACCTATTCTCCGATTTAAAATACAATCAAAATATTGTTACGCATTATATATCGAAATATTTAAAACTAATTTTTCAACAACAATATATTATAATATATTTATAATTTATAAATATTATAACTACAATAAAAAATGAACGAATAAACTTATATTTTGTTCTATATATTTTAATTCGTATTATCGATTATTTCGCTGCTATTACAAAATGATTATTAAAAAAAACACGGTCATTTTTCACGACAGAAGACAAAAATTACACGTTTCACAATACATATATAATAAATGAGAATAAAAAAAAAAAAAAAACAAAACACAACAAAATGATATCATATACGAAATGACATCATACACGGACGTGTCGTTGCCGTGTAATTTTCATATTTCCACGTGAAAATGGTAAAAAAATTTTCCAGAGGTGGTTTTTCATCAGAAGGGAGGAAGAGGGAGGGGAGAGCGGTTAATTCCTTTATCTCTGCGCACCACGCTCTCGTCATACGAAACGATATGCTTTAATTAGCTTTCGGCTTCCTTTTTTTCCTTTAGTACCTTTGATTTTTTTCCGTTTTTTTTCCTGCAACCCCCACCCTCTGTCGTTTTTTTCATTTTTATTTTTTATTATATATATATATATATATATATATATATATATATATTTTGCTGCCGCCCGTTATTAAATTTGTTTCACGGACAAATTTTGACACTTCGTCTCGTTTATTTAATAGCTTTTATCGTGGCATGAATAAAAAAAAAATGTTCGTTTCATTTTTGTTCGAAGTCTTGATGACAGCTTTATATGCTGAAAAGAATGGTGAATTTACGATGTATATATATATATATATATATATATATATATATATATATATATATATATATCTTATATATATATATATATATATATCTTATATATATATATATATATATATATATATATATATATATATATATATATATATAAGATATATCACACAATCTCTTTGAGATATTTTACAATATATAATAATAATAATAATTGCAGTCGTAATTCTAAAATCAATTTTCAAATAAAATCACTCTTTTTACAACATAAGTATATTTTTTTAATGGAATTGTAAAAGTTTGTGATTTATGTAATTGAAACATATCAATCATGATATATTGTATAATTTACTTATTGTATAATTTTACTTAAAAATATGTAATTTTAAATAATTGATTCATAAAACAATTTTTTATGATATTTTGCTGATCATTTTTTACTACTAAAAAACTAACTAGTTAAATTTTACGGTTAAAACTAAATGATTGAAATATAAAAGTTGATTATTTTTAAATTAAATTTATTCATCTTGAATTTAAAATTTAAAAAGGAATGTTCAAAAATTTCAAAAAGAAATCTATATATTAAATAAAAACAAACATTTTATGTTATGAATAAATTAACTATATACTTTCTTTATTTGCATGTTTGAAAATTGATATTTATTACTTCTATTTTAAATGTTGATGCCAAACTTTTGTAAAAAGATCCTTAATTTTTTCTAAGATGCCACTGCCACTGCCACTGCCACTTTCACTGCCAGAACTATAATTGCTAAATATTTTACCTTCCATTGTCAATAACAGAAAATCATAAAGGAGTTTCATATGACAACCAAAGAGTTTAACCTTCCTTATTTTAATAGAAACCCCGACCATTTTTTCCTATATATTGAATTTTTGAAGCACCTTAGCATTGATATCATATTGAATATACGAGATTCCTAGAATTCTTCTTAGAACCATATCTCAAAAGCATCAATCTATTTCAGCTCTTCACCCTTTATAAAAAATATAGTTGAAAATATATACAAATATAATATAAATTATATAACTTACACAACTTTTATTCAAAATAATAATATAAAATACATAGATATTTTTATGATTAAATCAGATATTAATCAAGCGGAAAATATTCAAATTGACTACTTCAATTCAAAATCTTTATATTATAAAATATATATCATGAAAAAAAAACGAAGCTTTTCTTATTACTAAATTCGCAATGAGTATCTAATAAATATACGATTCGTCGTCTCCGTCATATGACGAATTATACAGCGTATATTATATTATATTTTCATACATTTATATATATATATATATATATATATATATATATATATATATATATATATAATACATGTTCGGCTACGACTGAGGATTATTATTGAATCCATTTGTGATCCTCGTAGTTATGGAAACGTCAGACCGTGGAAGAAAAATATGTTCATGACAAAAAAATATATATATGGTATATATATATATATATATATATATATTATATAAGGTAAGAGATTTACATCGACATCATCGCGAATTGAACACGAACCTAATTGGCAAAATTACACGTGAACGTGAAATGGGAGAAAACATACTCAACAATAATAATAAGGTTATATATTGCGAGAACGCGAATAATGGGAAAATAACTCTGTTTTAACTTTTTATTATTAAAAGGCGAGATTTTCTATTATAAAAAGATATATTGTAAATACAAATTGTTAAAATTTGAAACGGAATATTACGTAAATATCAATTTTATGAGAGAATTTTTAATCAATATTTTATATAATGTATATTCATAATGATGAAAGTGGCCCAAATCATATAATGTCATCAAATTCAAGCCGAGCTAATTATATTAAAATGATACAACGTTCTTTAATATTTATGTAAAGTTAAAGCAAAACATATTAATGTGAGATGTTTATTTGATAATTTTTACTATGAACGAAAATCAAATTTTTGTATTTTCAATAGACTTGCAGTAACAGAATTATTAAAAATATTTTAAAAGTGTTTTAATATAAGGAGTCTACTCTAATAAAAAGTATTATTACGCGAGTCGTCCATTTACTTTTATTAACGCTTATAACATTAAAAAAAATTGTGCTTTAAAATCGTCGTATTAATATTATAAAAATAAAAATATCTCAGTATTAATCTAGAAAAAAAATAATTTCACTAATTCCATAATTTTATTGCTTTAACTGTAATTAATCCGAGTCAAATTAGATCGATATGTCTTTGGAACATTTTCATAATTATGCGCGCGTATATCAGAAAAAAAAACGATAATTAACGGTACATCGTTATTTATATTTATATATAAGATTGTGAATTTTATTTTATTTATTTTTATTTTCATTAATAATACACTTAATTCAGCCTCCTAAATACAGATTCAATAATCCTCTTAGTTATTATATTATATTAACCACTCGAATACTAAATCCCGTACTTATCGACTAACAAACAATAATTTATTATATTTTACCTCGGCGATTTATATTTAATATTATTATACTCTTAATGATATATATATATATATATATATATATATATATATATATATATATATATATATATATATGTATCAAAAATTCGCATTTATTTATTTCAGAGTTTTTCACAAGATGCTTTATCAGGCTCCGAGTCCTCAGAGGAAAAAAGAACCGGCGCCGCGTGAAAACAAATTGAGATTGTTTCTGAAAAGGTCTTCTGAGCCGCTTCTCAATCTGCAAAACGCCGCAAATCAGGTTAATAATATATTTATTTATTTATATTAAATTTCACATATACCTATATATATATATATATATACTACATATTTTATACTTTAAATCGATTCAGTATACATACTTAATGTCGCTCGTACGCTTTTCAAAATACATTAACAATACTCGTATCCGTCGGATTTTATTTTGTGTATGCAAAATAATAATAATAAAATTCAGCATACGCATTTTACATTTATATAAAAAAAAATATTATAAAGAGAAATAAATTCGAAAAAAATAATTATTTATTATTGAAAAATATTTGTAAATTATTTATTTTGTATTGCGTATACAAAACAGAATATATTGAAAATTTCGTGTATCCCCTTCGTGTTTATATAGTTAAATTTTGTTTAATAAATATAGATTTTTTTGCGTATAAATAAATAAAATAAACGTATATATTGAAACGTGATTTAATTTTATAAACAAATAAAAAATCGCATATATATTTTTTATTAATTAATATATTATATATATTAATGATAATTTGAATAAATTATTCATTATTAAGTAAAATCAAATAACTTATTTTATTTATAATATAATTTAGTCTAAAATTGTCGGTTGAACTATAAAACAAATATTTTTAAATTAAATTATATATTTTTATTTGAAAAAATGTTTCGTTAATTTATATAATATATAATATTTCATTATAAATACAACTATCAAACGAATTTTTCTGAATATGAATTGAATTAAATAAAAGAAATTGACAATATTTCGATTCAATTAAATCTCAATTTTAAAATTAACTATCAAAGATAAACGAGTTTATTTTTTTTTTTTATAGAATCTTATTTTTGAACGTATAACCGTAGCAAAATTCTAAAGTTAACCGTCATCTTTTCTATACATTGCATTTTAATAATAGAATAACGACTGAACGAGCATCGTATAAAAGCCATTTCGATTAATAGACATAGAAACCACTTTCAATCGGTCGAAAGTGGGTTCGGTTCGCATTTTAACCGAATTTAATTGACATGAAGCGATACACGAGAATTTCATTAAACATGTACAAATAAATGTTTACCGTTGCGAACTTGTTGCCCCATATATATATTATATATATATATATATATATATATATATATATATATATATATATATATATATAATATAGTATGTGTACATTTGGTTTGTGTGTGCCTTCCGTTTGTTACACCACATGAACGTTGTTCAGTTTCAGCCGTTCCCAAAAATAAACGCCCACCGAATCGCCCTTCGGCCGCCCATTCCCGCCCATACCTCATCCTTGTACTTCGTATTTCAGTAAAATTTACACTCGTTCATGAGAATAAATAAAAAGAATTTAAACGATGTTCGTGAATGTTGGCAGTTTGAAAAGTTTTGGCAAATTGTGCGCAAAAAAAAAAATATACCGAAGAGTACATTTTGAAAATTTTGCTATGTTTATTTTTTTTAATGTTTTTGAAAGAGCGATAAAATTTGTGCTCAATAAAAATATTTAGTTGTATATGTAATTATAACTAAAGTATATATGATATTTTCTGAACAATTTCAAAAAAATAATTCTCAATCAACTATCATGTTTCAATTTCAATATCAAAAAAATGTACCAAAGTTTAAAAATATTCGAAATTTTATATCATATAATGATTTTTAAATAGCTTGAATAACATAATTAATATTTTAAGATTTATTATTTTATCATTATTAAAAAAATCCTTTTAAAATATTTTTCATAAATTAAATTATGTCTGATTTTCTACTACAAAGCTTTTGAAACCGTCACTCATATGCATCTCTCAAAAGAAAATAAATAAAAAGCATTGTGGAAACCCTTTGTGTTCGTGCAGATGAAAAATCTCGTAAAAGCCCCCTTTTCTATTTCCGCTAGTCCCCCCTCGTTCGGTTTTCGTTGTGTATTTTTTTTTAATTTTTTATTTTGAATCGTTATTTTCGTTTTTATTTTATTTGTGCAACATTTGTCCATATGTAATGCGTTGTGTTTATTTATGTGTATCCTGACAGCGTTCCGTGTACGCGCAACAATTGGCCCCGATTCAGGAGGTAAAGTCCTTATTAATCCGCAGAAATTTATCGTACACTTTACAAAAATAAAATATATATATATTTATTGATATATATACATACACACACACATATACACGTTTTATATACAAAAGGCATAAAAGTACACAATCACATGGAAAAAAATGCACGCAAACAAGAACCCTCATTTGTTCTTCGAAATCCTCATCAATAATTCATCGGTTTCCCTCGCCTTTTGTGAGTGTCGGGTCTCATGCGTTCACGAGTTTTCCTTTTCATTTTCCGTATTATTTTTTTAGGATTTTTCCGCTTTTTTTTTTTCACGCACTCAAACTGTTCCGAGTACACGAATTATACATTTGCAAAAAATAGAACGACGACAGAAACAAAACGATTTCATTCGGTTTCATTTATATTATATATATATATATATATATATATATATATATATATATATATATATATATATATAATATAAACTGTATATATTATTTATACGTATTAGAGCCATTTAACGTCAATACTACAATAGCTTTGATTGAAAAATATTTTTTTTTCCGATTTAATACTTAAAGATTTTCATATATTAAATAATGTACGAACATTTAATATTTTATATGATAGAAAAAAATATACAATTTCCTTTGTTATAAATATCAACTGAAGAATTCATTCTAAATATTTATACAAGTATATTTTTAACGTCATAAAGGATGTTAAGCCGGTATTACATATTTCTAGCAAGATTTTTCCGCTTACTAGATTCTTTTGTAGGAAATTTGTGGTTCACCACACCCATCTTATTTCTTGTTTTCATAAACTTCGCAAACATTCACCTCGGAAATATTTAGTAACTGTCAGTTTGTTTGAAAGTACTTGAGTCGTATAGTGTTTTTATTGTAGATTATACAAAAGTATATTTCTTTGTTTAGAATATATATTATTCTTAACAAAGGATTACCTTTTTATTTTGTGTTCTATTAAAAAAAGTAGAAAATTCGCCCATATATATATAACAGTCGCTGCAAAATGAAAATTATCTTTATTAAACCAATACCAATAATATATTATAAAATCTAAAAATATTAATAAATAAAATATTTTATGTGAACGCACGAGATCGTCCGTTAATAAATCTTTTTTATACTAAACTTTGAACATTAAAATAATATGTTTTAAAAATGTCATTCACATTATTTTTGACGAAACAAAATTTTGTTCTAACAATTAAATAATGCAAATGTTCAAAGTATGGAAATGAATATATTTCTCTGATCATAAATTTATTCCATAAGTAGAAATTGTATTCCATCCATGTCCTTCTTTTTGCATGTTATGTGTGCATTTGATGTTTATTCGTAATTTTATATATTATTATAAAAACACTCACATTGCAACATAATTTTATCACAAATGAAAAATCACATGTGGTTTTGAAGAAAGCAAGCATGCAGTTTTTATTGGTAAATTTATAAGAAATTTTTCAAAAATAGCCAACATTTTAAATTGGGATAAATTTGAAAGTATTCTTTAAAATACATATATATATATATATATATATATATATATATATATATATATATATATATATATATATATATATTTCATTAATTTTAATTCAAAGTGCAAATATTGAAATTGAGTTTCAAATATAATGTAATTTAATCGCTTGCTTTATGAGTTGAATTAAAATCGATGTACTGAAGCGACTTTTACTGCTAAGATGGTTCTATATGCCATAAATTTTCATTATTTTCCATAATAAATAAGATTTGATGTCAGTGTATTTTTTTTGTGCGAATAAAATTGCACGCTATTTTCTTACTTTGAATTAAAATAGAAATTTTGATATTTTTAAAGAATTATTTATATTTTCTCTTAATTTAAAATACTTTTTTTTTTGAAAAATCTATAATATATAATAAAATAGAGAAATATTCTATTATATTTGAATGCAACTATATATTTACTTACGTGTAATTTAGATTGAAAAATATCAGATTCTTTTACATATTATGTATATTGATACATTTTCATATATATTTTATTATAAATAAAAAAATGTGTAAGTATAATTTCGATTTGATATATTCAATATTAAAATTTTCAAGTAGATAAGAGATTATAATAATTTAAATTTTGTCGTTCTATAATATTTTATGTTGAATTTCTATCTTTATTTTTAATTTTCACGTTAACTTTGTAAATATTATATTATGCGTGCTCTTTGATGTTTCATTTTTTTATTTTCGTATTTCAGCTGAAAATATTATAAAAAAATATATATATATATGTTGATTTCTATGTGAATATACTCGAGTAAATATTTATATATTGAAATTGAAAATTGTATATTATTTAATATCGATGATGCATATTTTGTGTTTTTATTTTTATTTTTCCAGCATGATTTTAAATATATTTTGTTATGATTATATGTGATTATGCACCGTGATAAATCGAAATGCTTACAATGAACGTGAGCAATGGTTAAAATTTCAATTATTTATAAATATAAGGTTTAAACGCTAAATTAACGGTCAAATTTTAATTATTTCATTATATATTTTCAGCCATCGTCTCAGCAGCATCAGACTCTGATCATCGAAGAGTTCGAACCCGACGTTTTCAGACAGCTGATAGAATACATACACACAGGCTGTGTGACTCTTCAGCCGAGAACTTTGTTGGGTAACTAACTAACTCTTTTCAATTAACTCGAGTGCGCTCTCCATTCGCCGTTATCTACGGATAATAATTAATCCCGAGGATGAAAATTTAATTTGATCCGTTTCCCGGCGGACCTTTTCCGCTGAACCTCATCCCTAAAGGTCGTAGGAAAATTCGATTAGTTTCCGTTTTTCGGATGTTCGACGAATTCGTCGGAAATTGTCGCCGCGAACGCCGAATTGTATCGAACCGCAATATCGTCGGCCATAACCGAACGTCGGAAATCGGAAAATCTGAATTGAGTCGATTTTCCCAAGCGATAACATTATTATTTAAAGAATTTTTCTGTTTATGTAAATATATAAATAAAAAATATTTTTTGTGCATTGAAAATATCTAATATCTACAATTATTATTTCACGATGAATAATTATCATTTGTTATAAATCTAAGAATCTATGCTATTATATATATAGATAAAATTGTTTTTCGAAAATTTTTGAAAATAAAAACATTTTTTCCTAATTCAAAATATACTATTATAGTAGTTGTCATGTGATAACTGTTTCAATGATGGATAAAATATATTTTTTAAAATATCGCAATTTTAAATCGATTGTTTTATCTTTCATAAATATCTATATATATAATTTTGTTGAAAAATTTTTATATAATAAAAAAATGACGTTTATTGATTTAAATAGATTATATATCAAAAATATGTGATCATTAGCTATATATATTAAATAACAAATCACATATAAATGGGTATTTCCCATTATAAAAATATACCACAGTTAGTATTTGAATTAATTTTATAAATTTAAAGTATATTTTATAAAAAAATATATATTAAAATAATTTTCAGGAGTTATGAATGCCGCTGATTACTATGGCTTGGATGAATTGAGAAGAGCTTGTGCCGGATTTGTTCAATGCTGCATCAACGTGGATACTGTTTGCGCTCTTCTCGCATCTGCCGAAAGATACATTCAATACAAATGCACTAAATCCCTGGTGCAAAAGGTGACAAGTGATATTTAAAAAAAAGCGCTTTATTAATTTTAATAGAAAATCTGTTCGAAATATTTATATATATATTTATATATATATATATATATATATATATATATATATATATGTTTTAATTGCAGGTATTGGAATTCGTCGACGAACACGGAAACGAAGTTTTAAATTTGGGATCGTTTACTTTGTTGCCGCAACACGTTGTACGACTAATACTCGCCAGAGAGGAACTGAGAGCTGATGAATTTACAAAATTTCAAGTAAATATAATTAATATATAAATTAATAATACAAATATGAATTGATTTATTTAAAATTAACGCATATTATAGGCGGCATTGATGTGGGGTAAAAAATATTGTGACACAAATCAAAACACGACACTGAAAGAAGTTATCGGCAATTTTCTGGAGTACATACAATTCCATAAGATTCCGGCAAATGTTCTCATGAGGGAGGTTCATCCATTGGGACTTGTTCCATACAGTATCATCATGAATGCTCTCGCTTACCAGGTGTGTAAGAAACGTTGATGTTTTAAATCGATTAATTGTGCCATCATTATTTTTTTGAACAATAAATTTCATATCAGTTATAGGTCGATCGAGAGATTTGATTTTGAAAATAATGATCAAAAAAAAAAAAAACAAGAATTTCAACATGATATATCGCAATTGATATTATTATATTTCATTAATATTTTACAATTTACAATGTTAATTTATTGCGCAATTTTTGTTAAAAATTATATAATATATAATTTTATCTTAGTTATAATTGATAGTATCTTCAATTTGATGTTGTTTTTAATTAATATTTTTGTTTGACATTTTATTTTATTTAAGAAAGTATTAAAAGCATATTTATTTTTGCTTAAAATCTTTTCCATTTATATTTCAATATTTTTAGTACAAAACTTGACTCCTATAAATATTATATGTTAAAACTTAATGTTATTAAAGCAAAAGGATCTTATGAAAAAAACGCACGGATTATAAAATGGGTATTCAATTGAAGTGTGAATATGTAAAAAAATGTCCTTGTTCTTCAATTTAAACAATCTCGTATTTATATAATGAATTAGTGAAACTATCTTCACACAAAAGCTGTTTGCAGGCAGACCCAGCAAGTGTCGACCCCGGAAAGCTGTCTCCGCACCGAGTGAGGCGCGGCGGGCGCTCCATGTCGGTGCAGAGCTCGTTGGACCCTTACGGTTCCAACACCACGCTCTCGTCTTCCGGCTCCTCGGACCTGCCCTCGGATGGACGTCCTCCCAACTAACCCGCGGGGAACAACCCCCGTCCCACAAAGCCCCCCCACCCTCCCAAACCTGACATTTGCCTCACGAGGGCCGATTCGGCCAGACCCAGATCAGACTCAGACAGATCCCGAAGAAGCTCAGACAACGACCGTTCCAGAAGAGATTCCGACGCGGAAAGATCCTCGCCTAGACAACCATCCGCCCTGCTCCTTTCTAAAGCTGATAGTTTCGGCAAGAAAACACCTAGTCCTACGGATAGATCCAGACGGGGGTCAGATAACGAACGCTCGGCGTCACCCAGAGCTCCATTGACTAAAACTGAACTATTGACAAGAGCAACGCCCAGCCCATCGGACAAATCGAGACGTGGCTCCGAAAATGAACGCATCTCGCCAAGACCGCCATCTAGAGCGGACAATAAACATTCGCCAACACAACAGGAAAAGACTACACCGCCATCAGCCAAGCTTCCGACGGAACAACCTGCTAAAAAACAAGAACAGCAGCAACCAACAAAACCGGCACCCGAGAAATTAGGTTTATTCTCTTCGATAAAAAGAGCTGCCAGCAAGAAATTTGCCGAAAGCAGAAGATCACCGGCATTCTTTTCTAAAACACCAGTAGAATCGTCTTTTCCTTTGAGAAAACAGGCAACTTTACATGATGCACCTCGTTCTAAATCGGATTCTGCTCGTCACGCCGCCTTCACTAGGCAGGTATCAGAAACCGTAGCTTCTTCAGCTGCCAATCCTGTCTTTGACAAATGTCATCCTAAAAAACAGGACAACTCACAATTTCCAGTACGAAAATCGACATCAGAAGTAGAATCCACATTTCCATTCGACAAGAGCTTTCCATTTGTAAAGAAGGCTCTATCAGAATTAGAGAACAGTTTCCCATTTTTCAAACGCAATATCGAGACCAGCTTTCCTTCTACTTCCGAGATAGAAACAAGCTTTCCAGCCACGTCCACGGAAATCGAAACAAGCTTCCCATACGTTAGACATCCAAAAAGACCGGATGCCCAAAGACCAGCCTCTGTTTCACCGAAGCACACTTTCACTTTCAAAATAGTTCTGAAAAAGGTGGAGAGCACACCGAATGCCTCCATTGACAAACCGTTCGATTGATACATCGCAAATGCTGAGTTTTTAATATAAAAACTCGCAGAAAGAAAATATTTGAAATAATATTTTATGTCGAGCACGATTAACATCAACGACGTAATTTCGAATAATTTTATTTTTTTCCCCGAACGCGCCAAATTCGAATTTAGATTTTTTTATACATATATGTATTTTTTTAATCTATGAAAAACAAGCCGTTGTTTATTTAGTATTTGGTCGTATATCTTATATATTGCGATCATCGTCTGAAAATTATGCGCATTCGTTTGAACGATTCGATTAAAGAACTTATGATAAATTTAAGAAAACATGATAGGTTTAGAAACCTTTTTTATTGGTAATATTAAGTGATAATTATGACCGATAATATATCTTACACGATGTTATTTTTTATTATAAAATTTTCGAAAATTAATACGAAAAACCAATCCGAATAAAAAATATTATCATGAAAAATAAATTTCAAAAAAAATACAAAATGTTTAAATTAATATATTATAAAATACCGAATATTACACAACATATATAGTAATTGATTTGATCCAAAAAATATAAATATTATTTTATTTCATATAATAATATTGTAATAAGATCGGAACACATCGGAGTAATGCTCCGACGTTTCATTTTAAAGCCGGAATGCTTTCTGGTATTCTATTTCTTATATTTTAACTTAAAATAATCACGTTCTTGTCTCCCCTCATAAAAATCTGAATAAAAACTCAATTTTTTCTCATCAAAAAATTAATACAATGAATATTTCACATAATATTAATGTATAATTTTTAATATGTGTGATGAAAAAAAAATAATATTATATTGCACTGTATTTTAATGTAATTAAATATATTATTATTATTATCATTATTATTATACATTGATGTGACCTTTTCCTATACGCTTATATTATATAATGAGAAATAACGGATATACTCACGTAATTACGAATTAATATTTAAATTACAATTTTGGAGTATAAAGAAAAATAAATTATATATAATACAGAATGTACGTTATTTTCACCTTCATAATTTTAATGTGTTTTATAGTTTGGTTTAATATATTATATGATAAATAGGCAAAAGAAATTTAAATTTCTTGTTTTATTTATTTTTAAATTTTCATTATTTTTAAATATGTATTTAATCAAGAAATTTATTATATTTTTTTTTTATTTACATTATTGAATTACTGAAGGTAATTGCATGCATTCTGTACATCGTAATAAGCGTAATTGTCGTTGTTATGAATCTTTGTAAGTGAAAGTGTGGTATTCGGTGGGAACAATGTTATTTAATAAATGTTTATTTTATACGTACTAGATTAAAATTATGGTATGAATTTTTTTTTAAATTACTTACGACAATCCCTTATTTTTAATGGTAAAAAATCGTTTTTTAATAATAATAAAAAAAAATATATTGTAAACGCCACGTGTCTGTGTTGTGAAAGACTGCATGTTTAATGAATAATTATTATTATTATTGCCATGATTGTATTCGTTTTAATAATATTCTATTTTTATCGTTATTATGTATGTAATGTTGTATTTAAAAAGTAAATTTTTAAAAAAATTAAACAATGGGGGCTGGTCCTCGATTTTAATGTAACAAATAAAAAAATCATCCGTGAAGAAAACGATTAAAATTGAGAACGAAAAATCGATTATATTTATTATGTAATCATTAATGGAAAGGGGTGAAATCATGGTCATCTTTATTACACACTTTGAAAATAATTGTTTAATTATCGATTATGATTTTATAAATTATAGTGAAATATTTATATATTATAATGTGCTGTAGAATTTCGATTATCCGATACCAATAAAACTGCGAACAAAGTCTAAATTCGAAAAATAAAATTATTGAAAAAGCAATAAAATATATAATGTATTCAAAAACACATTCATTATATATTTAAAAATACTGTAAACTATAAAAAAAATAATATCAAATATTGGCCTAAAAACAATAATTAGTATAAAATATATTTGAGTCAAGCAAGTCATTTTATTGAGAATTGGATTACCGCGGTTCTACTATATTTTTTTTATTCTAAATTTATCATATTTATTAATATAATTTTTGAATAAAATTACGTAATTTATAAATTTTGTAATTGAATGTATTATTTGGTTATATATGTGTAATTTAATCTTAAAAATCTCCTCTTCGTTTTATTTCAAGTGTGTAATGCAAGTTTAATAACGTCAATTTTATATGAAAAAAAGCTTGATTACTTGTTATATGAAGAAAAGACGAATAATTTTGACGAAAAAAAAACGTTTAAATCAATTTAATCTGAAACTATAAAACGAATTTTCGATGCACGTTTTAATGGTGAAAAAAAAATTCATTATTATTTTATTTGGAAAAATACAAATGAAAGACATAATTACAAATTATTATTTTTTCTTTATAACAAAACTTTACACATCTATAAAACAAGAAACGTGCAGTTAAATAAAATTATATTTAATACAATAGAAAAATTATTTCAGTTCTAAGAACATGTTTTATTTTTTAGTATATCTGAAATAATTTAATAAACATGCTGTTATTTAATAAAAAGTATTGTGGTTTTTTTTTAAGAAATTAATACTTTTTTCTTTTTATATGTTGAAATAAAAAATAAACACGCAGAGCAATAAGGCATAACGTATTTGAAAATGACATTAATATTAATATAAACTCAGCGTTTATTGACGAAAATCATAAAAATAATAAATATTTATTTATTATACGTGAGTGTTTAAATTCATCAACATAAATAAAAAAGTGATGAAAAAAAAATTGAAATTATAATTTGGAATACTTATCCATTATTGTATGTGTCATAAAAATATTATCAATGTGAATTATCTAATATATAAATATATATATTATTGAAATATATAGAAGAGATTTTAAATATTTTTAATTAAAATTTCAAATATCATATCGATTTAAAATATCATATCATTCATCGTTTAATTTCGTCGTAAATTATTAATATTTACACGTATCTGAAGAAAAAATAATAATAATTTTAAAAACATTGTCGTCCCAAAGTTTCGATCACATTTTAACTGTAGATTTAATTTTGAAAAAAAAATCTTAAAACTGTGTAATTAGTGTCAAAAAATTATTATGCACAATTGTCTATAATAATATTTTCAAATTTATACACGGTGTGTCTCGATGAAAAGGTGACTAATGTTAAACATAAAATATCAATAAAATTCCATATTCATTATTAATGTTAAAAATACTTATCATATATGCGTTTTCATATCCAACTTAAATTTTGAATATTTCAAAAATAATATATATGATTAATGAAAACAGTAAATAATAATATTTTTTCATTCTCATTAGTTATCTTTTCATTAGAACATATATATTATATTTAACAGTTATCTAAGACTGATATATCATTTTAAAACATTTGATTGTTTTTAATAATTTTTAAGATATGCATTTTTTTTTATTTTATATTTAAATATTTCTGTCATTTTTATTAATGTCATTCATGTGATTATAGACCATTAAAATTTCATCCTAATTTAGTATACTATCCAAATATTAATTGTAATTATGTGTTTTCGCCAGAAAATGTGTTTGATACAATGAATATTTTTAATGTTTATAAATGTTCCATATTAAAAAAATAAAATAATCTTATACACAGACGTGATTTCAATATTATTTTTGAACTCATTGTTTTATTTTTTATATTTAAATACATATATAATTTTTTATATTAAACTCTTGATGATTTTAGGCTATTTTTTCCTTTTTAATAATTATATTAAAAATAATAGTATTCTGTATGAAAATAAATATTAATTGAAAAATTGAGAATAATCAAAAGAAAATAAGTGTTATTTAAAGCTATATATAGACTCAAGTTAAGAAATTGGTTTATATTATATTTAAATATTTCATTTTTTAAATGAAGATTAAATCAACATAGATTAGATTATTATTTTTTATAGCAAAACAAATATATAAAATAGATATATATCAATAATATTAGCAGTCGAAATTTTACAATTATTACAGTAGCATTATTTCATATAAATAATTGCTAATATGAAAATATTACAATTTTTATTAACCTTTTTCTTATTTTTAAATGCGGTTTTGAGTAGAAAATTTTCCAAAAATATCTACAATACGGGATCCGAATATAAAAATCCGCATTTTTACGGTGATAGATCAACAATTGTTCACTTATTTGAATGGAAATGGAAAGATATTGCAGAAGAATGCGAGAATTTCTTAGGACCAAAAGGCTTTGGAGGCGTTCAAGTATGAAAATGAAAAAAAAAATATGTATTATATTTGATAATTATTTCAATTTTAATTTTTATGTTACTGTTATTGATAATTAGGTTTCACCCGTGAATGAAAACATTATTATAAATTCACCCAAAAGACCATGGTGGGAAAGATATCAACCAATATCATATATATTGACCACTCGTTCGGGTAACGAACGCGATTTTGCCGATATGGTAGAAAGATGTAATAAACAGAATGTTAGGTAAATATTATATTAAAAAAAATAAAATTAATTTAAAAAAAAAACAATTTTAATTTAATCAAAATTATTAAATATAATTGCAGAATATACGTTGACGCTGTTATAAATCATATGACTGCTGAAAATTCCAATAGTGTCGGAACTGGTAGTTCGATTGCACATCATGCAAATTTTAGTTATCCAACGGTTCCATATGAGGAAATAGACTTTAATCAACCAACGTGTATTATAACTAATTTTACCGATCCGGTTATGGTAAATTGATTATATATATTTTAATTTTCAAGAGTTAAAATTGAAAAAAAAATGCAATAACATTTCAGTTGAGAAATTGTGAGCTTCTCGGACTTCGAGATTTGAATCAAACTTCTGAATATGTTAGAACTAAAATAGTAAACTTTTTGAACAATCTCATCTATTTAGGAGTTGCTGGATTTAGGTGATTATTATATTATTAATAATATTGAATATATATATATATATATATATATATATATATATATATATAAATCTTTTTATATTTACTATTGTTTTAGAATCGACGCCGCTAAACATATGTGGCCATCGGATTTGAAAGTCATTTATGAAAGATTGAATGATTTAAATGTAAAACATGGATTTCAAGCAGAATCTAGACCGTTTATTTATCAAGAAATTATCGATCTTGGTGCAGGTGATATTAGCAGAGATGAATACAAACCGTTGGGTGCTATCACTGAATTCAGAGTAAAACTAATCATATAATCGATTTCATTGATATATTTAAATCATGCATAATATAATGTTTTTTTTTTTAATATTAAAGGCGGGAATCAAATTGGGAATGGTTTTTCGCGGCATGTCTCCATTGTTTGATCTTGAAAATTGGGGCGAAAAGTTTGGATTGATCGAATCAGAAAGCGGTTTAATTTTCATGGAAAATCATGATAATCAACGTGGACACGGCGCAGGCGGCGATTTAGTTTTGACATATAAAAACACAAAAATATACAAGGTGAGTGAGTGTATTATAAAATAATTAATTTATTTTTATATAATTTTTAAATTCATATTTTAAAATTCTGCCGAAATATAAATTTTAAGGCGTCTATAGCGTTTTTACTAGCGCACAATTATGGTATCGCCAGATTGATGAGCTCGTACAGTTTTATCGATTCCGATGCTGGACCGCCGATTGACGACGACGGAAATATTTTATCACCAATCGATGTAAATATTTCATACTTTCGCTTGAAATAAATTGAATTTATTATATTTGTATATTTCATTAATAGGATACTGCAAACTGTAGAAATGAATGGGTATGCGAACATAGATGGGGACCAATATATCGTATGGTTCAGTTTAGAAATCATTATTGGAAAGAAAATGATCCACTAATAATAGATTCGAAAATTGAAAATCTCATATACTTGTCATATATAGGAAAAGCATTTGTTGCTATAAATATGAGCGGAAAAGATCAGTCGTTGAACATACTCAGAGTTAGTATAGTAATTATTTAATTTTGTTGGTTATCGACGTATATTTTGAAATGAATATTGTTTTATTTCAAGTTGGATCATGATTTACCTGATGGTACATATTGTGATATAATATCAGGAGAAATAATTAATAACGCATGTACGGGCAAAAGTGTTACGGTTGATGGAGGAAAGTTTGATCTAGATATGATAACTACTGATGATGAGTATGTTTTCGCCATAAATATCGAATCCGAGGTAATTTAAGCTATTTTTAAGTAGTACAATATATATTACTATTAAATATAAAAATGTATTCTGTGAAAATGTTGATTGTTATTATAAAAGCAATATTATACTTGTTCTTAAAAATAGATAAAACTATTTTTTTTATATAACAGATCACTGTTTATATTGTCAAATTAGAAAATTATAATGTTTTTAATAATGAACCAATAAATAATAATAATATTTTTTTTATTACAGTCTAAGCTGAATTAAAAAGAGAAAAAGAAAACCAAGCAGAAAAATGATATATAACTTGATATTATATTATATTTAATGTATTAAAAATAAAATTATTTAAAAACTGAATATATTTTTTTAATTATTTCAAAATAATGGTGCGCTTAAAAATAAACAATTTATTAATTCGTGTATTAATTTAAAAATGTGTACATTCAAATAAGTTTATTAGATAACCTTCAAAATTATTGTTTAACTCTTTTTTTATGTAATATACGATTATTTTTTCAATTAATAATTTTAAACCAAATTTAATAATCGCATTTTAATTGCCTGGCGATTAAAAATGGATTAATTCAGACAATGCAATCCATAAAAGAGAATGGATTAATAAAAATCAATCACATTGGTTGATTTGTTTAACTACATCCGTCTTATTCGTCAGACCTTGCTCCAACAGATTATCAACTCTTCTATACCTTGCATTAGTTTTTAAAAGGGGAAACCTTCAGACGAATCTGACTGTCGAAGATTTCTTCGTAAGTTTATCTGTAACTGTTGATATATTAATCAGTTATTGAAATCGAATGAAAAATGTCAATTTATTCAAAATAGAAAGAAATATATTAATAATTGATAAAATAAGCACAAAAAAAAATATTTATTATTTAACAAAATACTATTCAAAAAATAGTAAATTAAAATTAATGGTAAAAAAATCTTAAATTTTATGTATTCATAATAAATCAATTTGTATAATTTATTATAAAATTTTCTTTCTTCTACTTTACTGTTACTGAAATCTAATCTTAATCTAATCAAATTAAATTAACGACGGATTTCAATAAATTTAATCGTTTTATAAATCGTATAAAGTATAAAAAATATTTTTTTAATTTTGTTTCAATTTTTTTTTATTGTTGTTAAAATATAATTAATAAATAAAAATTCGCATTTTTGATATATTTAAGATTCGTTTATAAAAATACACAAACAAAATGTTTTATATTATTGCGAAGGAAAATGTGAAAAGTTAAAATCATAAATTTATAGATTTCTGTATAAGACACCAATTATTTTATAATATTTATTTCATATATATAGAAAATATATTTTTGGAAACTTAATTTTTCACGTTAACATAATTGATATCAGTTTACCATTGATTAATTAATGTGATAAATCAAATAAAAAAATCATAAATAATTATATAAGTTCGTTTATAAATTTAATGAATTTGTATTCGCAAAGATAAGATACACAAATCAAAAAAACAATATTTCAAATACAACGCAAACAGAAAATAGATCAATTTTGAACAGTAACATTAATAGAAGTGAAGAGAAAAGAAAGCTATATACAAACTTATCAAAAAATTACGAAAATATGAAAATATTTTTATTGTTATTTTTAATTTATATCAATCAAATATTGGCTGTTAATGTTAACAGAAATGACAAAAAAGTAAAAGAACTAGGTCCTTATAAAAATCCTCATTTTATTAATAACAGAACAACGATTGTCCAATTATTCGAATGGCCGTGGATTGATATTGCTTCAGAATGCGAAAGAATCTTAGGTCCTAGACAATTTGGAGGAGTTGAGGTATAACATTATATTATTGAATTCATACATTTATATTCGTATTAATATTATATAATATTTATATATAAAGAATACCGTATCAAAAGGGTATAATTATGTTTAAAATAAAATGATATATCATAAATAAGGTGACCAACCGTTCATCCTTGGGAAAGACAATCCTCTATTTTAAAATTTCGTTCTCCTTTTGTAAAAAATGTTCTTCTTTTTTTGAATTAGACTATTTAAAATGACAAAGTCTGTCTGTCTATTGTTCTTACAATTTGAAAATTTGTATGATTAATTTCGTTAAGTGTTCCTTTTTATTATGAAAAAATTGGTCAACTTATTATAAACTTGTTGTTTTTCTGGATATTTAGGTATCTCCTGTTAGTGAACATATTATTTTACCTGCTTTCGGTAGACCATGGTGGGAACGATATCAACCAATATCATACTTAATGACAACCCGATCTGGAAATGAGAGAGATTTTGCCTTTATGGTACAAAAATGCAATGAATTTGGAGTGAGGTAAATTTGAAATATATAAATATATATATATATATATATATATATATATATATATATATATATATATATATATTGTAAAAAATAATTACTTATAATTAAATATATTTTTTTAGAATATATGTGGATGTTATTTTAAATCATATGACCGGAAATCATATGGAAAGCGTAGGAACTGGTGGATCGAGTGCTTGGTATGATGAATTTCATTATCCTTCCGTTCCTTACGATAGAGATGATTTCAATGAACCATGTGTTATAACTAATTCTAGTAATCCTGTTATGGTGAATATGAAAATATAATAATTTATATGATATATATTTATAATAATAAGAATGTGTATTTTAATTTTAAATATTAAAATATTAGGTAAGAAATTGTGAAACTAACGAACGTCGCGATTTAAATCAAAAATCTCCATATGTTCAATTTAAAATTGTTAATTTTATGAATACGTTGATTGATTTGGGTGTTGCTGGATTCAAGTGTGTATTAAAATAATTAAAATTAAATTCTCAGTAACTAACAATACATTAAATTATAATTGTTAATTTAGAATTGATTCAGCTAAACATATGTGGCCCGAAGATTTGGCGACAATATATGAAAGATTACATAATTTGAAGGTAAGTGCTGGGTTTGAAGAAAATTCAAGACCATTTATCTATCAGGATATAGCAGATCTTGGATCTGAAGGTATCAGTAGGGATGAGTACACACCTATGGCTGCGATTACAGAATTCAGAGTAAAATATAATAACAATATTGATTTTAATGTAGAAATCAATTTTTTTATGTGTAATAATGCTATTATTATATAGGCTGGAATTAAATTGGGTACAATTTTTCGGGAATTGTCACCGTTATCTGATTTAGAAAATTGGGGTGAAAATTATGGACTGGTTGAATCTGAAAGCAGTGTAGTCTTTATGGAAAACCATGTCAATCAACGAGGACAAGAAGCCGGTGGAGATATTGTTTTGACATATAGAGATCCAAAAATTTATAAAGTACACATCGCACGATCATATTTTATGAAAATAAAATATAATAATCATATGTAAATATTGCCTTTTAGGCATCAATTGCTTTTTTATTGACGCATCCTTATGGGAATGTCAGATTAATGAGTTCATATAATTTTACAAATCCTGAAACAGGACCGCCCACACGTAGTAATGGAACTATTATATCTCCTGTAACGAATTCTGTATGTATTTTTATCATATTTAGTTATTAAATTCATTTTAAAATTATATTTATGTAAGAAATAAATTTTTCATAATTTTAACAGCTCATATCTTGTCAAAGTAATTGGATTTGTGAGCATAGATGGCCGGCAATACATCGAATGGTACAATTTAGAAATTATGTTAAAGGATCAAATCATATAATACGGGCATCTGGTAAATATCATTTTGCATTAGAACGAGAAGGACTAGGATTATATGTCGTGAACATAAATAAGGCGACAAATCAGGATTTAACGGATCCTATTACAGTTTGATTTTAAAAATTTTATATTAAGTAAAATAAAAAAAAATATTGAATAAGTTGTTCGTTTAAATTTGTAGACTACATTGCCAAATGGAAGATATTGTGATATAATTTCTGGACAAAGAAATTCTAACTCTTGTACTGGAAAATTGCTGACAATTGAAAATGGAGTAGTTAGAGTTGAAATATTACCTGATGATGATGAATATTCAATAGTTATTCACACTGGAAATCAGGTAAGCTGATTAATAATATTTTTTTAGAAATATCGATAAAATAATATATTTTTACATTTTTTTTTTCAGTCAAAATTACCGAATTAAAATAAAAAATCGGTAAAAAAAATAAAACCAAAATATGATAATTATGACATATATAAAATTTCCAAAAGATTTATTATCCTCTTTATAATATTATTATAATTTACATTAAATTTCCAATTTTTTAAATTATAAAATTTACTCTTTTTATTAATTTATTGATCGGGCAACAAATCATAGCCAATTAACAAAACATGTTTACTTGTTTTTAATATTTAATAGATAATATCAATAAAGATAAGATAAACTATTCAGAAATGTTTCGAATTAATTTTAAAAACAAAAATAAAATAATATAAAATAGCAATAGACAAACTTACCAATCATCATCAACCATAGTGAAACCACATTGATCGACCGTTCTGAAAATAAAAAGTATTTTACCAGAATGTTAAAAAAATGTCACAACGATGGAGTGAGATTAAAATGAAAATGTATAAAAAAATAAAAGTATTTGTCATCAAATCAAAATAAATATTTATTTTCCAAAAATATAAACATATTATTTTAAATTATATAAACGAAAATTAAACAATGTCGGAAATGCTGAATTTTTATATTTATTTTCAAAAATAAAGTCTGTAACTTAAAGCAATTCTTGATTTTTGGAATTTCGGGTGTATTTAAAAAATAACTAATAATATATATTTAAATACAATAAATGATTAATTATTTATATAATTTTAATTTATAAATTAATTATGCTTTTATATAATAAAACAAGATATAAGTTTGGAATAACTGGAAATTCAAAATATACCTGAAAATATATCATTTGAATAAGTCTATTTGATAAAGATAAGATATATCATAAAATAACATTTCATCACATTCTTTTTAGTATATAAAAATTATTATATGATTCAATAATACATCTGGATATTAAGATAACCAGCTTTGAATATGCAGACCTTACGATTATTATTAGTGATTTTCATTTTAATCAATCAAAGTATTTCCGTAAATATTTATAAAAACAGTAAAAAATCTTATAACGATCCAAACTTTGCCGACAATAGAACGACAATCGTACATTTATTCGAATGGAAATGGTCTGATATTGCAAAAGAATGTGAAGAATATTTAGGACCCAACGGTTTTGGAGGAGTACAAGTAAGAAAATATCATTATTCTCTTTAACACCTTTAATTAATCTAGAATTTTGTTATTTTTGAGAACCATTATTATTTAATAGGTATCTCCTGTTAATGAACATATCATTATAAATTCACCTAATAGACCATGGTGGGAGAGATATCAACCAGTATCATACCAAATAATAACTCGTTCCGGAAATATACGCGATTTAATGGATATGATTGAAAGATGCAATCAAGTAGATGTCAGGTGATTATCATAATATATTATAATCAATTATTAATATATTATAATAGATTAATAATAGTAATTTTAAATTTCAGAATATATGTAGATGTAGTGTTCAATCACATGACAGGAAATAATTCAGAGAAAATTGGAACAGGCGGTTCAATCGTTGATTACGAAAATTTGGAATATCCAGCTGTTCCCTATATTAAAATCGATTTTAACGAACCATGTGAGATAACAGATTTTACCGATCACGATATGGTATTTATATTAAAATTTTTATTTTATAATCAAACATAATACATATACACATGTATATTAAAATATTAGGCAAGAAACTGTGAACTTTACGGACTTAGAGATTTAAATCAGAGATCTACATTTGTCAGAAATGAAATCATAAGTTTTTTAAATAAACTTATCGATATGGGAGTTGCTGGGTTTAGGTTGTTTTAAAAATTGATAATGTTGAAATTGAAATGGATTTGTTTATATCAAATATTTATTAATATGTTATATTAGAATCGACTCTGCTATGCATATGTGGCCTGGAGATTTGCAATATATATATGAAAGATTACATAATTTAAAAATTGAACATGGATTTGCCAGCGATTCTAGACCTTTTATATATCAGGAAGTGAAAGATTATAACATCGAAGATATCAGTAGAGATGAATATACTACGATGGGTCCTATTACTGAATACAGGGTACAAAAAATATTTTTTTTATATTACATAATAATCTTAAAAATAATTTGCCCTCATTTTTTTTAAAAACAGGCGGGATTTACGTTGGGATCGATTTTTAGGCGTTTAAGTAATATAGAGGATTTGAGAAGATGGGGTGAAGGTTTGGGACTCGTTCGTTCAGATGATAGTTTGGTTTTCATGGAAAATCCGGAAACTCAAAGAGGAATTGGTCACGAAAGCGATAAAGTGCTCACTTATAAAGATTCCGGCCTTTACAGAGTATTATACTACACATATTAAGGATGTTCTAATAGATTATTTTAAAAACATAATTTCTTATTAACACAGGCAGCCATAGCATTTCTATTGGGTCATTCCTATGGCAATATAAGATTGATGAGTTCGTTTGCTTTCACTGATCCTAATTCTGGACCACCTGTTGATGAAAATGGAAATATTTTATCTCCTATAGATGAATCTGTATATATATATACACTTTTATAAATTTACAGATTATTTTAAAATTTATAATAAATACGTATATACAATATTTTGATAGGGTGAAAAATGTAGAAATGAATGGATCTGTGAACACAGATGGAGAACAATACAACGAATGGTAGAATTTAGAAATCACGTTAAAGGAACAGATTCTACAGTAAGAAATATTGGATTAAATTACGTAATGATAGAAAGAGACGGTATGGGATTATTCGGTGTATACTTGATATTTCTTGACACGTCTATGTCTTTTCGTGTTAGTTTCATTCGTTTATTATAAGTTTATAATAAATATGAGAAAAAAAAATCAATATTATTATTTAAAACAAAAAAAACTTTTTAGACTACTATGCCCCCGGGAACGTATTGCGATATTTTAACTGGAGAAAAGATCGATAACAAGTGTACTGGTAAAAATTTCACTGTTTCAGGAACTGGAAATATTGGAGTTTATTATAAGCCATATGATACAGAAATGGCAATAGCTATTCACACTGGACCTGAGGTAAATTTTATATAAAATAAATATTTAAAAAAATTTAAATAATTGATGGCACCTTATATAATTATTCTGAAATTTATATTTACAGTCAATGCTGTCTTAGAGATCTTCATGAAGTGTCAAAATATAATTTTATATTTTGTTATTTTTTTTGAAATGTTTAACATTGTCTATTATAATGGTATTAAATATATATATAATAATTTTCATCTTATTATATTTTAATGAGATACGATCAACATTTGTTGTTATTACTATTGTTGTTATTTTCTCTATCTTTAATTCTTACTAGTATTTAGTTTGATAAAAATAAATCTTATGACAGTTTCAAGAAGATTTGGAAGTTACCAAATAATAAAAAAATAAATAACTTATACTTTTGATCACATAAAAAAATATTTTCATAAATTATAAAATTATTCCATTAATTGAATTAAAAAGATTAGATAATTGATTTTTTTTTATTAAATATAATAATTTATTATTTAGATATATTATATAAAAATAGATCAAAAATAATAATATTCCATAAATAGTTACTTAAATTAATATTAAGAAATATATAATTAATTAAATTTTTAATTTTTTATCACATCGATTATTTTTTTTCTCTGCTATTGTATGATTTAATCTATACTTATTAAATTGTTAATCAGTTAAAAATATCATAACCAATGAACAAAACGAGATAACTTTAATATATAAAAGATTTTATCATTAAAGATTAGATAAGTAATTCGAAAATATTTCAAACCAATTTCCAATAAAAATAAAACAATATCAAAAAAAAATATTATAGCAGCAGGCATAGTTATGAAAAATATATTATAAAAAGTGATAAATATGCTAATAGTAAGATTACTTTCGGTGTTATTAATTTGCGTTAACTTAGTTTTTGCTGACAGCGTCTATAAAAAGATCAAAATCGTAAAAGATTTTGATCCTTACAAAAATCCACATTTCAACGGTGACAGAACAACAATTGTTCAATTATTCGAATGGAGATGGATCGACGTTGCTTCAGAATGTGAACGATTCTTAGGACCCAATGGTTTTGGAGGAGTTGAGGTGTGAAATCCTTTTGATTATAGTGCAAAATATGATTTATATTTGCTATAAAAATATATTACGAAATTTTAAATAAATTATAACATTTACATTATCAGGTGTCTCCTGTTACCGAACACCTTATAATGCCTTCTATTGATAGACCATGGTGGGAAAGATACCAACCATTATCATACATATTGACCACCCGTTCTGGAAATGAAAAGGATTTTGCTAGAATGGTACAAAGATGTAACGACGTTGGAGTGAGGTTAAACTGAAAATGTATGTACAAATATAAAATATTTCTAATCAAATCAAAATAAATACATATTTTCAGAATATATGTAGACGTTATTTTAAATCATATGACCGGAAATTATAGTCAAAGTGTCGGAACTGGTGGATCAACCGCTAATTATACTATTCTTCATTATCCGTTTGTTCCTTACGAAAGACCAGATTTTAATGAACCATGTGATATCACTAATTATAACGATCCTGTTATGGTAAATATTTAATATAATGTAAACTGTAATTAAAATCGAATTTTAATTATATATAAATTAGGTTAGAAATTGTGAACTTAATGGATATCGAGATTTAAATCAAAATCTTCCTTATGTTCAATTCAAAATTGTCAACTTTTTGAACACTTTGATCGATTTGGGAGTTGCAGGATTCAAGTTTGTACCACAATTTATTCAAATTAAATTCGTAATAAAATGGAATTGATTAATGAAACGCATAATGATTTTTATTTTAGAATTCACGCAGCTAAATATATGTGGCCAGATGATTTAGCAAATATATACGAAAGATTGCGTGATTTAAGGATAAGCGCAGGATTTGAAGAAAATTCAAGACCATTTATATATCAAGAAATAGCAGACTTTGGATTAGAAGCTATCAGCAAGGATGAATATATTCCGCTGGCTGCGGTCACTGAATTTAAAGTGAATATTAAACTATCGATTTCATTAATTATTTTCATAATTCGTACATCAAAAAGCTTTAATTATATAGGCAGGAATTACATTGAGTACTATCTTTCGAAAATTATCACCATTATCCGAACTTGAAAATTGGGGTGAAAATATCGAATTTGTCGAAAGTGAAAGTAGCCTAGTTTTTATGGAGAATCACGAAAACCAACGAGAACAAGAAGACACAAATTCAGTTTTAACATATAAAGATCCAAAGATTTATAAAGTATATATCTTATAATAATATTATATAAAAGTAACATATTATAATAATCGTATTTACATATTGCTTTTAGGCATCTATAACTTTCTTATTAGCACATCCTTATGGAAATGTCAAGTTAATGAGTTCGTATTATTTTAACGATCCAAATGAAGGTCCACCCACAAACGGTTATGGAGAAATTTCATCACCATTAGTCGATTCTGTATTTTTTTTATTTCATATATTATATCGACTATATCATGAAATATTTTTTTTACTATCCGTTTTGTTTTAATAGAACACAGAATGTGAAAATAAATGGGTTTGTGAACACAAATGGGGACCAATATATCGAATGGTAAAATTTAGGAATCGTGTGAAAGGATCGAATCTTATAATACATGCGTCTGGTAGATATCATTTTATTTTAGAGAGAGAAAGAGTTGGATTATATATTGTAAATATAAATACAGATGTGAACCAAGATTTACCTGATCCGATTAGAGTATGATTTCTATCGACATACATTTCCAATTTTTTGCAAGATTAAATTTTATATTCATTTATCGTTTAAAAATTTAGACTAATTTACCTGATGGAAGATATTGCGATGTAATTTCTGGGGAAAGGAGTTTTGATTCATGCACTGGTAAAATATTAACTGTCGTAAATGGGGATGTAAAAGTTGAAATATTACCTAGCGATATTGAATATTCAATTGCTATTCATACTGGTATTGAGGTAAACAATTATATGTAAATATATTATTTATAATCATTTCATTATTATAAACTAATATTTTGTTTTCAGTCATTGTTACCGAATTAAAAAGGAAAATAGAAAAAAATATGACTAATTCTTTACATATTTTGTAATAATTTTATAGTATTTTTAATTTTATTAATATATCGATTGTATTAAAAAATATATAAAAATAAATATTATGCATGTATATTAATTATTTCACATTTCCTTCATCGCTTCAAAATAAATTTCACAAGATAAATATTAAGATTGTTTATTCAATTTCGTTAGAATCTGGATAGCAGGTGAAAAATCTAGAATTTTTAAACAAAGTTAAATATTTTAAAAATAGGAAAAAGTGTGATATATATATATATATATATATATATATATATATATATATATATATATATATATATATATATATATATATATATATATATTTATAATTCAATTGATTGAGAATTTTACAATATATGTTGTAGATAATTTTCTATCATATATTTCCACATCATATCAATAATAATAATGCGCTATGATTAGATAATAATTAAAATGAACCAAATATATCATAATTTTACCATCAATTTTTATATCAACAAATCATGAATTTTGTCATCATTCTGTTCTTTTCCAATATTAAATTCAGCAAAGAAAAATAATTCCTAAATTTTAAAATAAAATCGATATTTTGTATGTATTTGAAAAAAATAACTATTTGTAGATATTTAAGTATTATAAATGATTAATTATGTTATAAAGCAAATTTTGAGAAATGTTTATAATAACCAAAAATTCAAAATCTTATGAACATTTTGAATACTTCTGTTTGATAAGGATAAGATATATCTTAAAATAACATATCATTTCGTTCTCTTTAGTATATAAAAATTATTATACGATTTAATTATAGTACCAAATATTGATAGGAAAGCCATCTTTCATAACTTTGTAATATATAATCAGTTATAAATATGCAGGTTTTACGATTATTATTAATGATTTTTATCTTAATCAATCATTCTTTTTCCTGTAATATTTTTAAAGACAGTGTAAAATCTTATAACGATCCAAACTTTGCCGATAATAGAACTACAATTGTGCATTTATTCGAATGGAAATGGACTGATATTGCGAAAGAATGTGAAGAATATTTAGGACCCAACGGTTTTGGCGGAGTACAAGTAAAAAAATATTATTGTTCTCTCGGTTAATTAATATTTATATAGAATTATATCATTTTTGTGATTCAATATTATTGAATAGGTGTCTCCTGTTCAAGAACATATTATTATAAATTCTCCTAACAGACCATGGTGGGAACGATATCAACCAGTATCTTATCAACTAACGACACGTTCAGGAAATGTACGCGATTTCATGGATATGGTTGAAAGTTGTAATCGAGTTGGTGTAAGGTAATCATCAAAAGCTTTAAATATATATATATATATATATATATATATATATATATATATATATATATATATATATATATATATATATATATATATATATATATATATATATATATATTAAAATAATATAATGAAAGTACATATTTAATTGCAGAATATATGTTGATGCGGTGTTCAATCATATGACCGGAAATAATTCAGAAAATCTTGGAACAGGCGGATCAATTGTGGATTATGAAAATTTCGACTATCCAACTGTACCTTACTCAAAAATTGATTTCAATGAACCGTGCGAAATAACAGATTTTACTGATCCTGATATGGTAATTGAGTGATGATATAAAATTATTATCATATGATAAAATCAAAAATGATACACTTTTAAATTTTAGGTTAGAAATTGCGAACTTTACGGACTCCGTGATTTAAATCAAAAATCTACATTCGTCAGAATTGAAATCATTAATTTTTTAAATAAACTTATAGATATGGGAGTCGCAGGATTTAGGTTGTTACATTAATTATTGAAAATTAATTTAAAATAAGAATATTTTATGAATATTTTCCATTATTTAAGGATTGATGCTGCGATGCATATGTGGCCTGAAGATCTAAATTATATATATGAAAGATTACATAATTTAAATACGGAACATGGATTTTTGATTAATTCTAGACCTTATATTTATCAGGAAGTGAGAGATCTTGGTGTTGGAGACATTAGCCGCGATGAATATATACCGCTGGGTGCAATTACAGAGTTTAGGGTAACATAATTAAATATTTTGTAAATTATTGACTATAATGATTTTATATATTATTTTACATATTTTTTATATAAAACAGGCAGGAATTACACTCGGAACAATTTTTAGAGGTTTTGCAAGATTCGATAATCTCAGATTTTGGGGCGAAGACTTAGGTCTCGCTCCCTCAGATAATAGTTTAGTTTTTATGGAAAATCAAGATAATCAAAGAGGAAATGGTGAAGGAAGTCATATCGTATTAACATACGAGCATACAAACACTTACAAAGTATTTTTTTTATCTTACAAAAATAAATCTTTTGTTAATGATTTAATAATATATTTATTTATAATTAAAGGCTGCTGTGGCATTTCTACTCGCTCATCCGTATGGAAATGTTAGACTTATGAGTTCATATGCTTTCTTTGATCCTAATGCTGGACCGCCTACGGATAATGATGGAAATATTTTGTCTCCTTTAGACGAATCCGTGTGTACTTTTAATTATATATCACCTATTTAATTTCAAATTATATATTGCATTTTAATATTTTAATAGGGTGAAAACTGCAGAAATGAATGGATATGCGAACACAGATGGGGAGCAATACGACGCATGGTACAATTTAGAAATCATGCGAAAGGATCCACACATGTTTTTAGACTTTCGGGAAATAATTATTTCGTTTTTGAAAGAGATCAAAAAGGGATATATGCTGTAAATTTATTTAAAGATACCGGCTTCAATTTTTCTGTTAGATTTTTTTTCCAATAATCATTTATAATTTAGTAAAAGTAAGAATATTTTAAATTAATTTAATTGCAGACTTCTCTACCCGCGGGCATCTATTGTGATATAATATCTGGTGAAAAAAATGATAACTTTTGTACAGGTAAAAATATTACTGTTAAGGACGATGGAACAGTTGATATTCCTTTTAATCCAAATGATACGGAATACGCAGTAGCTATTCATACTGGATTTGAGGTAAGCTATGCATAAAATATAGATAGACATAAAATGCTTTATCCATTCTAATAATAATATATTTTTTTCCATTTACAATATTTTACAATATTTCATATCTTTTATTACAGTCGATGTTGTCATAAAAAAATACAAATAAAGAATATAAAAATTTTCAGAATGCTTTTGTTAAATTTTTAATAATAAGAATTGTCATCGATATAACTTATATTTTTATATATAAAAAATAAAATATTTTAAATTACATATTTATATATAAATATTATGTTTTATATTAAAAATAAATTAAATATTTCAATAAAAACACCTTTATTTGTTTTGTATTTTTCTAAGCATATTAAACAAAAATTTCCAACATCAAAAATATATTTAATATAAATTACGATAAAGGTAAAAAAAATAATAATTTAACAATTGTATTAAATTGATAATGATTATTTACAGCTTTTTTAATCAACTCTCATATATATATATATATATATATATATATATATATATATATATATATATATATATATATATATATATATATATATTCCTAAAGAATGATATTAAAAATATGACGTTCTTTCATATCACTGAAAAAAATCAAATTTATGTATTAAAAATATATCATTAAAAGATAAAAATGAACTGATAAAGATAAGATACGTCACAAAAAAATAACCCAAACATATAAAATAAATTATTGTTAACATTAGAAGTCATAAGAAATTTCAAACTTGTATTTTAGTCTGAGATAATAAAAAGATTTATCGTTAACTGCAAATATGTGGAAATTGAGGTTATTAGTGACTTTTATTTTTGCGACAAGCGTTTTTGCCAACTATATTTCTCAGTTATACGAAAATATTGAAGTGAACGAAAGGGCACCTTTCAATGATCCAAATTTTGTTGAAAACAAAACAACAATTGTTCACTTATTCGAATGGAAATGGTCGGATATTGCGAAGGAATGTGAAGAATTTTTAGGACCAAGAGGATTTGGTGGTGTTCAGGTGAGCATAACAAAAATTAAAATTCAATTAATACAAATAATTTATAATATATTGTTTTTTTATTATTTATTATGATTTAAATCAGATATCTCCCGTTAATGAGAATATTGTCATAAATTCTCCCAACAGACCATGGTGGGAAAGATACCAACCTGTGTCATACACAATAACTACTCGTTCTGGTAATGTACGAGATTTTATCGATATGGTTGATAGATGTAATCAGGTTGGAGTGAGGTAAATGTTTTAATCGTTTAAATAAATCATTTTTATCCCTGATATATTATATTAAATGTATATCTCGTTACAGAATATATGTAGACGTTGTATTCAATCACATGACAGGAAACAATTCCGAAACCGTTGGAACTGCTGGATCAATCGCAGACTATGATAATTTCAATTATCCAGCTGTGCCCTATGAAAAAGCTGATTTTAATGAGCCGTGTGTAATAACAAACTTTAGCGATCATGTTATGGTAAATACATACATTAAAAAAAATACAATCAATTTTTAATTAAATACTGAAAAAGATATGTATTCTAGATGAGAAATTGCGAACTTTATGGATTACGAGATTTAAATCAAAAATCATCGTTTGTTAGACTTGAAATTATCAACTTTTTAAATAGACTCATAGATATTGGAGTGGCCGGATTCAGGTGTTTATAAAAATTAAAATAACTTTTCAATTAATTTTTTTTTCCCATATTAATAATTTAATTTTAGAATTGATTCTGCCATGCATATGTGGCCTGAAGATTTGCAGTTTATATATGATAGATTGCGTGATTTAAATACAGATCATGGATTTGAAGCGAACTCAAAACCCTTTATATATCACGAAGTTCGTGATTTAGGTGTTGGGGATATCAGTAGGAATGATTACACACCACTGGGTCCAATTACAGAATACAGGGTAAAATAAATATTATTTATTTCATATTCAATTCTATGGATTTCAAAACATTTTTTTCTTATTTAATTTTTATGAATAGGCATCGATTATGTTAGGAGCTATTTTTAGAGGTTTATCTAGATTCGAAAATTTGGAATATTGGGGTCCATCATTGGGATTTGTTCCTTCAAATAATAGCATAGTCTTCATGGATAATCAAGACAATCAACGAGGACAAGGTCCTGGAGGTGACATAGTATTAACATATAAACACTCTAACATGTACAAAGTAATAATAATAATAAGTATTTAATACTTTATTTTATAAAATATTATATACGATATAATTGTATCATAATTGTTTATTTTAGGCAGCCATAGCATTTTTATTGGCTCATCCTTATGGAAATGTAATGTTGATGAGTTCATACTCTTTCATCGATCCTAATGCTGGACCACCTACTGATCTTGATGGAAATATTCTATCACCTCTAGATGAATTTGTATATTTCACTTTTAATTATTATTAATATTTATATTCAAATTTATATTTATATATTTTTATAGGGTGAAAAGTGTAGAAATGAATGGATATGCGAACACAGATGGGAAGAAATATATCGTATGGTTCAATTTAGAAATCATGTAATTGGAACGAATGTCATCACAAAATATTCCAGTAGATTTTCATATATTTTTGAAAGAAGTGGAAAAGGAATATACGCCGTATTAACTCAACTTAGTGATTTTGCTATAGATTTTTCAGTGAGTTATATTTTAAATATCGATACGTGTATAAAAAATAATAATTAATTTATATGTTATAGACTTCTTTACCAAGCGGAATATACTGCGATGTAATTTCAGGTGTAAAATCTAATAATATATGCACGGGTAAAATTATAACAGTTACCGATACTGGAAGAGTTAAAATTCCATTCAGTTCTAATGATGTGGAATATGCGATAGCTATTCATACCGGATCTGAGGTTAGTTGAATTGAAATTATTATATAAAATATAAATTAAGTTATTCGATTATAAAATAATAATATACTCCGATATCTGTTATAAGTAATAAATTTTATTCTATATTTTTAGTCAAAATTGACGTAATGAAAAAAAGGAAGAAGAAAGAACATTTTCTAAATTGAATAAAAATATACTTAATATTTATAACAAAGATTTATTAATATTTTTTTTCATAAAATTTATATATACAATAAAAATTTGAATTTAAAATTTTTCTTTTATTAAAAATATTTATTAAAACAAAAATATCAAAGTCTTATAACAAATTTATAAATTGTTGTATTTTACATATTCTATTTTCATGTTGTGTTTCATAATGTTAAATACTTACATATATTTATATTATGACAATTTTCATATTAAAATGTCCATTTTTAATTGACATATATTTTTAGAACATTGTTAATTTTTAATTATTTAAAATTTATTTGTACATCATTAGAGCACATATGTTTAATTTATTTTTAGTATATTAATTTTTGAAATTGTCTAAATAAAACTACGAAACATTTATATTTTCATCAATTTTTTCTTAATTAAAAATTTTCTGATACGCATACATAAAAAAATTTGCCACCACTGATATATAAGATATAAATTAATTAATATTTCCAAAACAAGCAGAGGGAAAAAAATAAATTGTATGATTATTTAAGTTTTTAACAGTATCTAAAATAGATACTGTTAAAAAATAGATACTAAAAAATTACTTTACTATCAATAAATCGTAATTTAAAAAAAAAGATCACTCGAACCAAGATAAGATATTTTATTTTAAATCAATCGATATTAAAACTAGACGAAAAAAATATTTACCTGCATAACTGTGTGACAAAAATTGCAACATAAGAAAATATGCGAACATTTTCTTTAATATTTGTATTTTTAATTTTAACCACGAAGATATTTGCTGAAAATTACAAAACTCTAAAAGAAACCGTAAAAGAGGTTAACGAAAGAGCATATAATATACCACATTTTGTTGGAGATAGATCTACTATTGTTCATTTATTTGAATGGAAATGGTCTGATGTTGCAAAGGAATGTGAAGAATTTTTGGGACCCAAAGGATTTGGTGGTGTTCAGGTTCATAAAAATCAACATTTACTTATAATTATTTAAATAAAATTATTAAATATAAATAAATAAATATATATATATATATATATATATATAAATGATTTTAACCAGATATCTCCAGTTAGTGAGAATATCATCATAAATTATCCTAACAGACCATGGTGGGAAAGATATCAACCAATATCATATCAAATGACTACACGTTCTGGAAATATACGTGATTTAATGGACATGGTTGAAAGATGTAACAAAGTTGATGTTAGGTAATCATGAAAATTATATAAGTACAAAAACTATTTTTTTTTTCATATAAAACACATGAAACATAATATTTTAGAATATATGTAGATGTTGTTTTTAATCACATGACTGGAAATAATTCTGAAACTCTTGGAACGGCTGGTTCAGTCGCAGATTATGAAAATTTTGATTATCCCGCCGTTCCATACTCAAAAATTGATTTCAATGAACCATGCACTATCGTTGATTTTACTGATCCCATTATGGTAAATATTTATAAATGTAACTCCATCATAAAAAAAAATAAGTAATTTAGATTTATATTTTTTTGACTAATTTTTATATAGATGAGAAATTGTCAACTTTATGGACTACGAGATTTAAATCAAAAATCTGAATTTGTCAAACAAGAAATCGTTTTCTTTCTAAATAGACTTATTTCCATAGGAGTTGCCGGATTCAAGTAATTATAACAATTAATATAATTAAATTTTAAATTAATTGTTATATTATTATTTTTCTAATTACCTTTAGTATTGACTCAGCTATGCATATGTGGCCAGAAGATCTACGGATTATATATGAAAGCTTAAATGATTTAAATATAAATTATGGTTTTCCAGAAAATTCAAGACCATATATATATCAAGAAGTGATAGATCTTGGTCTTGACAATATCAACAGAGATGACTATACACCGCTAGGTGCTGTTACGGAATATATGGTAAAAAAATATACAATATACAACTTACCTCACTTATTAAACTAATATTTTTTATATTAAAAAAAAAACATTTACTTAATAGGCAGGAGTTATACTTGGATCAACTTTCAGAGGAATTTTACGATTTGAAAAACTAAGATTTTGGGGTCAATATGATGGTCTGACACCTTCATTTAATAGTCTAGTTTTCATGGAAAATCAAGATACTCAACGAGGATTTGGTGCGGGAGGAGATTTAGTATTAACATATCGAGATTCAAATACTTACAAAGTATTAAATTTATATTTTTTATGTTAAACATAATATTATATTAATATTTACAAATTGTTTATAATTGAAGGCGGCTTTAGCTTTTCTACTAGCACATCCATATGGAACCGTAAGGTTGATGAGTTCGTTTGACTTTACTGACCCTGATACTGGACCACCTACAGATAGTGATGGAAATATTTTATCTCCATTTGATGAATTTGCAAGCATTTTTCTTGTTCTTTAATGATTAATATATAGTATAATAGCTATAACTAATTATTCATATTTTAAAAGGATGAAAATTGTAGAAGTGAATGGATATGCGAACACAGATGGGGACCAATATATCGAATGGTCTATTTTAGAAATTATGTGAGTACAACAAGATATGAATACAAGACTTCAGGAGATGGTTATTACGCCTTTGAACGAACTGGAAAAGGAATCTATGCAGTTAATATGAATTTGGGCGATTTTTATTTAAATTTTTCAGTACGTTATTTTATATACTTGATGTTTATAAAATTGTAAATTTTTCTAATATTTTTCTAATATTGTAGACGTCATTGCCTTCCGGAACTTATTGTGATATAATATCTGGTGAAAAAAAAATTAATGAGTGTACAGGTAAAATTGCCAAAGTTGAAAATGGCAGAGCTATAATTTCTTATAGTCCTGGTGATACAGAATATGCAGTTGTTATTCATACTGGAATTGATGTGAGTTAAATAAATATTTAATTTAATATTAATTTTAACCGTTTAAATTTCAGAACCAACAAATTGGGGAATTAATTTGGAATTTTTAATTAATATCTAACCTTTATCTTTATTTCAGTCGATGCTTTCTTAATGAAAATTATATAAATAAAAGAAAATGTAATATTTATGAAGATTTTAGTTTGAAAGTGAAACATAATACATTATTTTTATATATTATATAAGAGCTTGAAATGATCTTTTTTATTTAAAAAAAATTCAAATTGTTACAGAAATTTTTAATTTTAATTCAATAATATAATTCTATATTTTTAATCTGTCTTATATTTAATGTTTATTTGAATAATTCTGTACAAATATATATGTTATTTTTATACAAAACTGATTGTCAAATTATCTATAATAAATTAAAATAATTGATATACCTTAAAGAAGTATTCACTTTTTTAGACAAAAAGGACATCGTCATCTTAATATCCTTTTTCATTCTCAATCTATTATTACTTTTAATTCGGAAAATATATATTGCGTCTATATCTTTTTTGAAGATAATTTCACAAGTTATAATAAGGATATATATAATATATCCTAATTTCCATTGGCCTTTATTTTTAGTATCTCTAGCGTAATTTGCAATTAACAGAAATATGTGTATATTAATTTACTTAAAAATATGAGAATCCCAAGAAAAAAGAATTAGTTCATTAAAAACTAATAAAATTTAATATATTATATATGAAATCACGTTTCATATCATTTAATTATTCGATATCAATTTTTATATCATAATATTAAAAAAAAAATCAGAATTAATGTCAATTTTGAGTATGATAAGATAAATACATAAATTTTAAAATATATTTTGTGATAAATATTAAATCAATATTAATTAAAGATAACTCTGGTGATCCTAACAAAACAGTTTGAATTACTTTGCGATTAAAGCATTACAAAATTATTAGCAAATATGCGACTCTTGCAATTAATAATAGTATTATTTATTTGCGTTAATAATGTTTTTTCCACTTACAATAATCCACATTTCGTTGGTAACAGGACTACTATTGTTCATTTATTCGAATGGAAATGGTCCGATATTGCGAAGGAATGTGAAGATTTCTTAGGACCGAAAGGTTTTGGTGGAGTTCAGGTTAATCAAACGAATTCTTGTTTTTGTAAACTGTTATTAACAGGCAAAATTATTTATTGTTTTTTTTTTAATTTCGAAAATAATTAGGTCTCCCCTGTTAATGAACATATTGTTATTACTTCTCCCCATAGACCATGGTGGGAAAGATATCAACCAGTATCATATCAAATGAATACTCGTTCTGGAAATATACGCGATTTTATGGACATGGTAGAAAGATGTAACGAAGTTGGAGTAAGGTAAATAATATAAAAATTCACATGTTAATCAAAATTATAAATATAAATCAATAAATAATTTAATAATAGGATTTATGTAGATATTGTTCTAAATCATATGACGGCAAATAATTCGTTTAACGTCGGATCTGGTGGATCATTTGCAGATTATGAAAATCTTAATTATCCTGGAGTACCATATGCAAAATCTGATTTTAATGAACCATGCCTTATTACAAATTTCAGAGATCCTGTTATGGTTAATATATAAAATATTGGTTTAAATTGCGAAATATATCATTTAATACAAAATATTTTAATTGTTATTTAAAAAAATATTATAGATGAGAAATTGTGAACTTTATGGACTTCGAGATTTAAATCAAACGCTTTCATATGTTAGATTGCAAGTTATTAATTTCCTAGATAGAATTATTGATATAGGAGTTGCTGGATTCAGGTTTGTATAAAAATAACAAAAAAAATGATTTTAAAAATAAACTTTTAAAGATTATCATCGTTCATTTTAGGATTGATGCTGCGATGCATATGTGGCCAGAAGATTTGGAAATAATATATAAATCAGTGCACAATTTGAGTACATATTATTTCGATCAAAATTCCAGACCCTTCATATATCAAGAAGTTGTAGATCTAGGTGTAAATACTATTAGTAGGGATGAATATACAGCATTGGGTACAATTACGGAATATATGGTAAAATAAATATTTTTTTAGAAATGAATAAATATATTAATTTTTATTTATGTTTTTTTTGTTAAATTACAGGCGGGAATTACTTTAGGATCGATTTTTAGAGGTTTCTCTAGATTTGATAATCTTCAATATTGGGGTGAAGATTTAGGACTCGTTCCTTCGCATAACAGTTTAATTTTCATGGAAAATCATGTGAATCAACGTGGACAGGGACCAGGAAGCAACATAGTTCTTACATATAAACATTCGAAAACTTATAGAGTAAAGAAAAATATTTATTTTTATTTTTAAGGAAAATAATTGATTTATTATTATTTATTTTAAGGCAGCTATAACTTTTATGCTATCTCATCCTTATGGTAATGTAAGATTAATGAGTTCATATGCTTTCACTGATCCTGATTCTGGACCACCAACAGATACAAATGGAAATATTTTGTCACCGCTAGATGAATCTGTAAGTATTATTATTTTTATTTTTTTTAAAAGAAAGTTGTCATTTTATTGTAATTTTACATCGATATTTTCAAGGGTGAAAACTGTAGAAGTGAATGGATATGTGAACATAGATGGGGTGTAATATATCGTATGGTTCAATTTCGAAATCATGTAAAAGGAACAGATGCTAAAATTATTTTTTCAGGAAGAGATTTCTTCGCAATGGAAAGATCGGGAAAAGGATTATTTATTTTAAATATGATTGTTGAAGAAACCAATTTCAATTTCGCAGTATTTCTTTCTTCTCTTTCTCATTTAATATTTTTTGTCAAATATATATATATATATATATATATATATATATATATATATATATATATAAATATGTTTGTATATATTTTTTAAACGATAGACTTCTTTACCGCCTGGAACGTATTGCGATATAATATCAGGTGAAAAAATTAATAACATTTGCACTGGTAAAACAGTTATTATTGAAAATAACGGAAGAGTCAATATTTCTTATAAAAATGATGATACAGATTATGAAATAGCTATTCATATTGGACCTGAGGTAAAATCATAAGGTAATGATTTTATATTTAAAAAAAATAATTAATTTTCTTTATGTTACAGTCGATGGTGTCTCAAAACTCAATATAGAGTACTATAAATCAAGAATGTGAACATTATTTTAAAATATAATATATATATATATAATACGATAGTGTATAATAAATAAATATTACGTTCATTAAAATATGACTTAAAATTTTATTGAATTAATATATTGGTATAAAAATTCTAAATTTTAAGTTTGTTCATTTCAATTTAAATCATTACGTAACTTTTCAAAGTGATTTTATTATTAAACATTTCAGTTATTAAAAATACACTCAAAATTGATTTGCAAAATCAAAAACATTATAAGTTGTCTACAAGACAAAAATGTTTAGTGATCTCTGATTTAGTAAAATAATGAACATTAAGATCTTGCAAAAAAAATATTTAACAACATTTAATTAATTTGTCGATAAAAATATTTCATTAAAAATTGATAAAAGATAAGATTTGAGACAAAAAAAAATCGATCGACAACAGAAGACAACGAATGAGAAAAATTACTACATTCATTTTCCTGACAAAAACTATAAAATTTTATATTAAAAAATATGTTAACTCTGCAAATATTATTAGTATTGGTACTATTCGGTGGTACTATTTTTGCTGAAAATATACGTAAAAAATACGAAAAAGCATATAATGAACCGCATTTCGTTGATAACAGAACTACTATTGTTCATTTATTCGAATGGAAATGGTCGGATGTTGCGAAGGAATGTGAACTATTCTTAGGACCTAAAGGTTTTGCTGGAGTTCAGGTGATAAATATCAAAATATACTTTCAAATAGATTATCAATATATCACTTGTAAACACTAAATAATGATTTGAACCAGGTATCTCCCGCTAATGAGCATATTATTATTAATTCTCCCAAAAGACCATGGTGGGAGCGATATCAACCGGTTTCATACCAATTAATTACTCGTTCTGGAAATATACGTGATTTTATCGATATGATTGAAAGATGTAATCAGGTTGGAGTGAGGTAAATGTTTTAATCGTTTACATAAATAATTTTTATCCCTGATATATAATATTAAATGTATATCTCGTTACAGAATATATGTAGACGTTGTATTCAATCACATGACAGGAAACAATTCCGAAACCGTTGGAACTGCTGGATCAATCGCAGACTATGATAATTTCAATTATCCAGCTGTGCCCTATGAAAAAGCTGATTTCAATGAGCCGTGTGTGATTACAAATTTTAGTAATCCTCTTATGGTAAATATAATACGTGCATTAAAAAGTAATACTATAAATTTAATTAAATAGTTAAAGAATTATCACTTTTAGATGAGAAATTGTGAACTTTATGGATTACGAGATTTGAATCAAAAATCATCGTTTGTTAGACTTGAAATTGTTAACTTTTTGAATAGACTTATTGATATGGGTGTCGCAGGATTTAGGTAATTAGAGTGATCAATATATCCGCTTTTAAGAATATATAATTCCAATGGTCAATTTTTATCTTAGAATAGATTCTGCTTTGCACATGTGGCCTGAAGATTTAAGTAATATATACGATAGATTACATAATTTAAATATAGATCACGGTTTTGAAATAAATTCGAGACCTTTTATATACCAAGAAATTAAAGATTTGGGTATCAGTGATATCAGCAAAGATGAATATATACCATTGGGTGCCATAACGGAATACAAGGTAAAATAATTTAATTTTCATTAAAATATTGTTTTAATGCAATTAAAATTATTTCATTGTATTTTTTTATTTATTTCAGGCTGGCATAATGTTGGGAATGATTTTCAGAGGCTATTCAAGATTCGATAATCTCGAGTATTGGGGTGAAGGTTTAAAATTTGCTCCTTCAAAAAATAGCATCGTTTTTATGGAAAATCAAGATAATCAACGAGGACTGGGTACTGGCCGAAATTTAGTATTAACGTATAAATATGGCAATATGTACAAAGTAATTTTCTTATTTTAATATTTAAAATAGAAATATTGTTTTAAATATGATCAAATGATTCGTCATTTAAGGCAGCTATAGCGTTCTTATTAGCTCATCCTTATGGAAATGTGAGAATTATGAGTTCATATGCTTTCACTGATCCTGATGCTGGACCACCCACTGATGATGATGAAAATATTTTGTCTCCTTTAAATGATTCTGTATATATTTTTAAGTCATATATCTAATTAAATTATTTATTACAATCTTATGTTTTGTTTATATATTTTAAGGGCGAAAACTGTAGAAGTGAATGGATATGCGAACACAGATGGGGTATAATAAGTCGTATGGTTCAATTTAGAAATAATGCAATAGGAACTGATGTCGACGTAAAATCTACTAGTATGGATCTATATATTTTTGAAAGACGTGGTAAAGGAATATATGCTATATTGAGGAATCCTAAAGAATATTCAATAAATTATACTGTATGTTGTTTTTTTATTATTAAAATAGATAGTTAACATATAAAAAAACATCAAACATACATATAAAAGCTTTATGAATTTTTTTAGACATCTCTACCTCCTGGATTATATTGTGATATAATTTCGGGTGAAAAAATTGATAATACGTGCACTGGTAAAACTATTACAGTTACTGAAACTTTAAGAGTGACATTTACATTTCATTCTAGTGATACCGATTTTGCGATAGTTATTCACACTGGACCAGAGGTTATTAAGTTTCTTTTTATTTAATTAATTATCTTACTAATATTTAAATGAATAAATCTGTGATATTTCAAATCTTTACAAATTTAAATCAAAATTGGAATTCAACTGATATATTTATTAAAAATAGTTGTTTTATATTCTTTTTTTTCTTTATAGTCGATGCTGTCTTAAATCAACAAGGATGAATAAATTTTTTTTTTTTTTTGGGAAAGGTTTATTAAAAAGATTTTTTTTCATTATTGAAATTTTTATTTATTTATTGTGCTATAAATATTTTATGTTATTTTTTTCAACCGTTATTTTATATTGCAATTGAATTATTTATTTTTAATAAATATAAATATTTTTTAATTTTTAACAAATAAAGTGTTATTTCTATCTACATTTTTATTTCAGTGAAAAGAAAGAATGGAATAACTTGTATATTTATACTGCTTGTCCATATATATAAATATTATCATCTAAGTCAATTTAGACTGAAAAAAAATTAAATATAAAGTTATTATAACATTAAATTAAATATAGCCGATTCTAAATTAATCTTAACTAAATTTAAATTGTTTCAACATTACCAGTAAGTTAAAATACACAAATTAATTTTAAAAAATAGAAAAAAATCAACTTACTTCTGGTCCAATATGAATAGCTCTTGCATACTCCGTGTCATCAACATTGAAATCAAATACAACTCTTTTATAACGATCAACAGTAACATTTTTACCACTGCACCTACTACCAACTCTTTCACCAGATATTATATCACAGTAAGTTCCTGCAGGTAAAGCCGTCTATAATATAAAACAAAAAATATATAGCCCTTATACGTCACAAAAAAAAAATCAAAGTATTGTCCATTACTGACATCAAAACTAAAACTAATATTTCTAATACTAGATATAACAACATAAATTCCTCTTCCGACCCGCTCAAACATGTAATAATCATCACTCAAAGCCTTCGCTTCGTCAAATGTTCCTTTTGCATAATTTCTAAATTGAGCCATACGATATATAGATCCCCATCTGTGCTCACAAATCCACTCATTTCTGCAGTTTAAACCCTGACAAAAATTTTGGCATAGTAAAAATAATAATAAATTTATCACTAATCAACTAATGAAATTTTTACAGATTCATCCAAAGGAGTTAAAATATTTCCATCGCTATCTGTAGGTGGTCCGGCATCAGAATTAATAAAATCATATGAACTCATTATTCTTGCATTTCCATAAGAACTGGCTAATAAAAAGGCCAAGCATGCCTTAAAATATAATATTATATAAAATAGGAAAGACTTATTATATTTTATGTAATATATTATTAAGCAATACTTTGTATTTGTTGGAGTCTTTGTAAGTTAATACTAAATCACCACCAACGCCATGTCCTCTTTGATTATCATGATTTTCCAAAAAAACTACACTGTTTTCTGAAGAAACAAATCCCATAGTTTCACCCCAATGTCTGAGATTTCTATATTCAGATAAACCTCTAAAAATTGATCCCAATGAAATACCAGCCTATAAATAAAAAAAATACATCTTGAACCTACACATTATAGTTAAAGAAAATAAATCAAAATAAAAAACATTAATTTTACCCTAAACTCTGTAACAGCACCCAATGGTGTGTATTCATCTCTGCTAATATCTTCATGACTTAGATCAATTATCTCTTGATAAATAAATGGTCTAGAATTTTGATCAAATCCATGTTCCATATTTAAATCATGTAACCTTCCATATATATTTTGTAAATCTTCTGGCCACATATGCACAGCGGCATCAATCCTAATATAATCAATTTAATAAATATCCAACAAATTTAAAATATTACATTGTTTATCATTAAAATAACCTGAACCCAGCAACTCCTGAATCGATTAGATTATTTAAAAAATTGACAATCTGAAGACTGACAAATGATAATTTCTGGTTTAAATCTCTAAGACCTAAAAGTTCACAATTTCTGACCTAAAATATTCAAGTATTAAATTTTTAAAATATAATAATTTACAATATATTACAAAAAGTTAAAGATATACAACATACCATTACAGGATCACTGAAATTAGTAATTACACATGGTTCATTGAAATCGTTTTTTATATAGGGAACAGAAGGATAATTGAAATTTTCATAATCTGCAAGTGATCCAGAAGTTCCAATAGTTTCAGAATTATTTCCTGACATATGATTCAAAATGACGTCAACATATATTCTGTAAAAAAAATTGCTTTTGGTTGAATAAAACTCATTAATTATTAATACATTCAGTTTTAATATTTACCTGACTCCAACTTGATTACATCTCTGTATCATATCCATCAAATCTCGTGTATTTCCAGAACGAGTTGTCAATCTATATGACACTGGTTGATATCTTTCCCACCATGGTCTATTAGGAATATTTTTGACAATATGCTCATTAACAGGGGAAATCTAAATATATAATTGATTTTATATATTAACAATATCAAAATTTGAAATCAATGACCGTATTTGCTCACCTGCACTCCAGCAAAACCTTTCGGCCCTAGGAATTCTTCACATTCTCTAGCAATATCTATCCATTTCCATTCAAATAAATGAACAATTGTCGTTCGATTATCAAGGAAATGTGGTTCATTATAACCAGCAAAAACGCTATTAATAAAAACTAATAACATTAATATTAACCGTAATACTTCCATATTTACAGCTTTTTTAATATTAATTAAAAAATAAAGTGATGGTACTCTAATTGTCCAATTGTTTGAAAACTGTTATGAACTATAATTTTTATCAAATTTATAAATACGAGAATCGAATTAGTAATACTATTACGTGATATATCTAATCTCGAAAAAAAATAATCTGTCTGAAAAGAATGATTGGCAATTGAATAGTGTCTTAATATTTAATCGTCAGATTTTGTAAATCAATCCAAAAAAAATATTACAAAATAGAACATTATCTCAAATTCAATATTAAATAAATCAATTTGATTAGAAAAAATTATATAATTACATATAAATTATATGAATTCGTAAATAAATTAATTCGGAAAAATTTACAATTGCTCTTTATAAAAATATCACTTGATTTAAAAGAAATAACATATAACAATTAATATCTGATAAAATTAAAACATTAATTTGATTTAAAAATTTGATTATATTGAATATAGATATCGTTTATCTAAATCAAATACATTTTCATAATCAATAATACCAAATTATTCTACCAATATTATCTAATTTACTCTGAATATACTAACTATTAAGCCAAATTCTTTCTTATTTCTAGTCATAAATTCCTGAATATATATTATACCGACTAGAAGTATGACTATCGTCAGAATATCAAATATAAATTTTCCAAAATCTAATTTAAATAATATACATTATTTCATTACAATAATTTTAACTTTTGAATCAAAAGTAATCTAAGTTCAACTTACTTTCTAAGATTTTTTTAAATATATATAATTTTATTTTATTTATATTTTTTGATATATTGAAATAAGATTTATATTTTTATATAAATTTAAACATATTTTCTATTTGCTAACATTTAATATACAAATATGTATGTATTTTCGAATGTTAATATTTTAAGCTAATAAAAAGATATCAAAAAAAAAAGATTAATATATATCACGATTTTTAAATGATTTTAATTTTTACTGTTTATTTTTGTAAAAAGTAAAATGGAAAGATAAAAGAAATTCAATCATTAATTTAAGATCACTAATGAAAGATGTCAAAGATAAGATACGTTTTGTAAAATTTATATATAAACTAAAATCTTCTCCAAAAATATAAAATAAATTATTTTTGGTATAATATAACAGTCAGAAAAGATAAGCTGCACTAATTATTAATGAAAAGATAGACATATTAACTGTAAATATGAAATTATTACAGTTAATGTTAATATTTTTCATTCACTTCAACAACACTTTAGCTGCTTATCATGAACCACATTTTGTAGATGACAGAACAACAATTGTTCACTTATTCGAGTGGAAATGGTCAGATGTTGCAAAGGAATGTGAATTGTTTTTAGGACCTAAAGGCTTTGCTGGAGTTCAGGTGAAAATATGTTAACTGTAAAAAGAGTGAATAATTTGTTATATTGAATTGAGACTGCATACTAATTAATATTACTGTAAAAAATTAGGTTTCTCCTGTTAATGAGCATTTAGTTATAAATTCTCCTAACAGACCATGGTGGGAAAGGTATCAACCAGTCTCATATCAATTAACTACACGTTCTGGAAACGTAAGAGATTTAACCAATATGGTTCAAAGATGTAATCAAGTTGGAGTCAGGTAAATATTGATAACGCATGAATGAATAAAAATATCAATAAAAACAAAAAACTAAATGATTTCAGAATATATGTTGATGTTGTATTCAATCACATGACTGCAAATAATTCAGAAAACATTGGAACAGCAGGATCACTCGCTGATTATGAAAATTTCAATTATCCTGGTGTACCTTATAATATAGTGGATTTTAATGAACCATGTGAAATCACTGATTTTTCTGATCCTTTTTTAGTAAATATGTAATCTTTATTGCTATTTTAAAAATGCATTATATTTAAAATATTTAAATATAATATTTCAGGTTAGAAACTGTGAACTTTATGGATTGCGAGATTTAGATCAAGGATCTACTTATGTCAGAATTGAAATTATAAATTTTTTGAATAACCTTATCGAAATTGGAGTCGCTGGATTTAGGTTCTTACTATATTTGATATCGATATTTAAAAAAAAATACAATTATATTTTATTTATTTTAGAATCGACGCCGCCACAAATATGTGGCCAGAAGATTTAGAATATATATATGGAAGATTACATAATTTGAACACAGAACATGGATTTGAAGAAAATTCAAGGCCATTTATATATCAAGAAGTGATAGATCTTGGTGCTTATGATATAAGTAGGGATGATTACACGCCACTTGGCCCAATTACAGAATATAGGGTAATATTATACATATATATATATATATATATTTGTGTGTGTGTATGTGTGAAAACTAGTTGTAATTTCTTATACCGAAGGCAGGAATTATGTTGGGACCTATATTCCGAGGATTCTCTAGATTAGAAAATCTTCGACATTGGGGTGAAGAAATGGGACTAGCACACTCAAATGAAAGCATCATATTTATGGAAAATCATATAAACCAACGAGGACAGGGTGCGGGAAGTAATATAGTGTTAACATATAAACAAGGGCATTTGTATGAAGTATTATATTATAAATGTATTTTATATTTTTTATACAAGAAAGAAAATTGGTCCTAATAATACAATTGTTTTATTTAGTCGGCAATAGCGTTTCTGTTGGCCCATCCTTATGGAATTGTAAGATTGATGAGTTCATACGCTTTTATCAATTCTGATGCAGGACCACCTACAGATAATGATGGAAACATCTTATCTCCTTATGACGAAACTGTATTTTTTTCATTTGTATATTATTGTTCAATTTATTACAATATTGATTTTATTTTTATTTTTTAATTTCAATAGGGTGAAAACTGTAGAAGTGAATGGGTATGCGAACACAGATGGGGACCAATACAACGTATGGTTCAATTTAGAAATCATGTAAAAGATACAAACCTTACTGCAATATTTTGGTTTAGAGATCATTTTATATTTGAAAGATTTGGAAAAGGAATATATGCTGTAATATCCCACATTCGTGATGCTGTTTTCTTTACTACTGTTGGTATTTTTTTAATATCACTATTAAAAATCAGTCCTTTATAATAATTTTCTCAATGATTGCTGAGACTCCAGCAAAAGATTTACAAAAAGTTCCATTATTAATTGTAAAATGCTTTATATAATTAGTCAAATTCCTGCTAGACACAATTTATATTCTAGAATATTAACGCTATTTTTTATTTTGAATTGTAGACTAATTTACCTCCAGGTCAATATTGCGATATTATATCTGGTGAAAAAATTGATAACACGTGCACTGGTAAAAATGTTACTGTGCAAGCTAGTGGAAGAGTGGAGATTCGCTTTCAAGCTAATGATACAGAAATTGCAATGGCTTTCCATACTGGATCTGAGGTTTGCTAATTTATACTCATATTTATTTATTAAAAATACTGACTTCTTTTAATACATATTTTTTTGTTTTATTACAGTCCATGTTAAGTTAGAGTTTTCTATTTCTGGATGGCAAGAACAAATATATTAGCAAAGACTTGTATGATATTTTAAATTTGTATTTAAAAAAATGTTTTTATTATAAATACATTGATTCATGAATATAAAAATGATTAAAATATCTTCAAATTTTAATTTATATTTAATTAATAAGTGTACTTTAATTTAAATTATATCGCCACTTTTCAAACTAATTTTTAAACTACAGTCTAGATAAGGTGTCTTCGCTCACAAATTATAGGTGATGAGTTACCTTTGTTGAGGAAGGGGAAGCTTTTTGTTGATATAAAGATACAAATTTCTCAAAAAAAAACTTTTTGTACAAAAAATAAACAATAGTGGTCACGATGAAAATGATTTAATAAACGAAATAAATAAAAAATGAACATAAAATTATAACTTCTTCTAAATACCCAGCTAGAGCTGATTGTAATCAATTTTATTGTTCTTCAAAGTTGTATAATAATTCTTAATAAATCACTTTTTCCAACCTACTACAAATAACTTAAAAAAAACATAAAAGTTTTTGATAAGTAAAATGCAATAACATAGTAACAACTTTTTCGATTCATTAAACATTTGATGTATAAAAATTTTAAATATTTTTGAACAATATCTTTCCAAAAAATCTATATCCAAACACAATAACTTTCATTATCATGCACGTGAAAATCACGTTAAACTATCATGACCGGATTATTTACGAAGTTCACCAATTTTTAACGATTAATCTAGTTAATCACATATCATAACATTACATAAGTTTATATCAGAAACAATTCATTGATATTGATCTGGGTTATTATCATTTTAAAACAATCGATCATTCAAAGTAAATAAATTGATACGATCGTTGTTATTTTACATAAAATAGGTGAATATTTTTTATGTTAATATACACGCAATTTATAAAAGACTAATATATTTAGTATCTATTATAGAAGAACTATTTATCTATTACAATATTATTATTATTAATACAAAGACACCACCCTCATATAGATTTGTATTTAATAGTTCAACAAACCTTACAACATTGAAATAAAATATTAAAGAAAAATTTAAGTGATATATATTATATCAAAATATAAAAAAATAAAAATTAATATTTGTTAAATTATATTCGGTATTTTTTAATTTAAACCAAAAATTCTATTAGCAAAATACACCATATTCAATTATGTTCATTATTGAAAATATTTTTAAATACTAAACTAATTATTTATTCTTGAAAAATTCCATTAAGAAACCAATAAGGCTTTTTAACCTTCATTGCATTGTTAAAAATTAGTATATATTGAAATAACTTTTTGTAAAAACATTTTCTCATTTAAGTTGACTTCCAATTTTAGAATTTGGTCCTAAAAGTTTGTTGTTTAAGAGAATATTAATATTTCTTATAAAATACTCTATATTTATATAATACTATAAACGTTAATAATTTTATTGTTAAATGTAAGTCCGTAATAGTAATTAATAAACGTATAATAGTTGCAAAATTGGTTTTTATTCCTAATATCAATTTGAATTTTTATATGTTTTGTACTTAAGGATTGAATGATTTACAATGAAAACATTGTACTCTAATTTATTTTTTTTGGCGAGAAAAATTAATTGTTTTTAATAATATTTATATAATATGTATATCATTATTTTTTTTGTACGGTTTTAAAAAAAATACTCATAGTTTTTTCATTTTTCACAATTTTTAAAATTGTTAAATATACATCAGTAATCGATAAATCACTTATTCAAAAAGCACATTTAATTAAATTAAGACAAAAAATATAATTATATTTTTTATTGCTTTTCGATGCGAATATCACACTTTTTTACACTCTATTTTTAGTACTTATTTTTATATACGATTTAAAATTAAATATTAATTACGATTATTGAAAATCGTTAAGTAATGGAACAAAAATAAATTTATTGTACATATTTTTACCCCTACTTGAAAAATAACAACGAAATATACCTATATGTATAAAAATATGCTAATTCAAAATAAAAAAATCTTTAGTTACATACAGAACCTGTAATATTTTAAAACAGATAAAACTATTATTTTATTTATTAAATAAAACAATTTCATAAATTAAAAAATAAATGAAAACGAAATATAAAATATAGTTCTCCATATACTTTATTTTATTTTACGAACAAATACATTTATTTCATCTGGTAAATAACGATATTTTATTTAAAACTTTGCTTCGTTTACATAATTTCATACTGATCTATCTATTCAGCATCGACTATAACAAAAAAATGAAATAAAAATTATATATAATTAAACAATGTCACATATTATTAATCTTAATAAATAATGTTAATAATAAATAAAAGAAAAAATAATAAATTTACTCACTTCTGGTCCACTGTGAATAGCCATTGCCCTCTCTTTGTCACTTTCATAAAAATCAAAGATAGCCCTTCCATTGATAGCAATTACTACAAATTTACCAGTACATTGATTTAAAATTTTTTCACCAGAAATTATATCGCAATACGTTCCGGGGGGTAAGTTGGTCTAAAATATAAAATAAAAACAATTTAAATTTTTTTTTTATAAATATGCAATCATATTCTTAGAAAAAACTTACAGAAACATTCACACTAATCGTCATTGGTTCTGACACAAGGGCGTATATTCCTTTTCCAGATCTTTCTAAAACAAGACAATCGTCATTGTAATATTTGGTTTCATCTCTAGTTCCATTCACGTGATTTCTGAACTGGACCATGCGATATATTGGACCCCATCTGTGTTCGCAAATCCATTCATCTCTACAGTTTACACCCTATTAAATACAATATAAACAATAGATATTATTTAAAATTAAACAGTAATATAAAAATAAAAACTCACAGTTTCATCAAATGCAGACAAAATATTTCCATTTGTATCAGTAGGGGGTCCAGCATCAGGATCGATGAAAGCGTACGAACTCATCAGTTTCACATTTCCATATGAATGAGACAATAGAAAAGTTGCAGCTGCCTTAAATTGAAAATTATGTAAGTATAGATATAAAATTTTATGAAAAAAAATTATAAAAGTCGTTTTACTCTATAAATATTTGAATGTTTGTATGTTAGTACTATATCTCCTCCAGCTCCTTGACCTCGTTGATTATGAAAATTATCAACAAAAACTATACTATTTCTTGTAGGAGTTAGTCCTATTCCCCAACTCCAAAAATTATTGAAACCAATAAAACCTCGAAAAATCATTCCTAATTGAATACCTGCCTGATATATAAATATTTATAATTTTCTTTTTATTACAAATTTTAATAACAGAGAAAAAATATTTTACCCTATATTCAGTAATGGGACCTAATGGTGTGTAGTCACTTCCTTGAATATTATTTGCACCAAGATCAGCTACCTCGTGATATATATATGGCCTGGAGTTTATATTAAATCCGTGGTCAGTGTTTAAATTGTATAATCCATCATATATTTCACCTAAATCTTCTGGCCACATATATGTGGCTGCATCGATCCTACAATAATTATATCAATTTAACGTTTAAAAACCAAGACCTTCATTTCATTATGATTAAAAAAAATACCTGAATCCAGCTACACCTATATCGATAAGATAATTCATGAAATTCACTATTTTAAGACTTACATATGAAGATTTTTGATTTAAGTCCCTCATTCCTAAAAGTTGACAATTTCTAACCTACAATATTTAAAATTCATATTTATCATATTAGTTATGAAAAACGATATATATATATATATATATATATATATATATATATATATATATATATATATATATATATATATAGATAGATAGATAGATAGATAATATATATTCACCATAACGGGATCGTCAATATCAGTAATAACACATGGTTCGTTGAAATCAAGTTTTTCATATGGAACACCAGGGTATTCAAAATTTTCATAATCTGCAAGAGAACCTGCAGTTCCGATATTTTCAGAATTATTTCCTGTCATATGATTGAAAACAACGTCCACATATGTTCTGTATTCATTAATTGATTCAATTGATTATAATCATTTAATTCCATACAACATTTTTATTTTATATTTACCTAATTCCAACTCGATTACATCTCTCAACCATATCCATTAAATCTCGTATGTTTCCAGAACGAGTAACCACTTGATATGATACTGGTTGATATTTTTCCCACCATGGTCTATTGGGGGAATTTATGATTATATGTTCGGTTACAGGAGATATCTAATTATTATGAGCATTATAATCAATAATCAGTTATATATATATATATATATATATTAAAAATGAATTAATATATTTTACCTGAACTCCGGCAAAACCTTGTGGTCCTAGAAATTGTTCACATTCTTTAGCAATATCTACATACCTCCATTCGAATAAATGAACAATTGTTGTTCTATCGCCAACGAAATGTGGCTCATTATAAGCAGCAAAAGCATAATTAAAGCAAATGAAAAAAATCAATAGCAACTGCAATACCCGCATATTTGCTTTTGATTCTATATACTTATAATCAAACTGCTGATATATACTGCAAACTTTCTGTTATTTTATATTACATATATATATCTATAACGTTAACAGTAGATTTAATGCGTTTTTTTCCATTACGTATTTTAATAATTAACTTTGATTTACTTTATCTTATCAAAAATATTTTGCATTAATCTATATATACGATTAAAAAATATTTTATATTTTTAATTGTTTTTGAGGTAATATTTTTTTATAAAATGAATTTTTATTGAATTTCGATTAAATTGTCATTTTGATTGATGATAATGTTAGACGCAATTTTTTTTACAATATCATAATCCATCGTTTAATACAATTAATGATTTTAAAAGATTTAATACTTTTCAAATCGTCTAAATATATTTGTACTCTTTACTGTAATACAAATTACTTACCTAATAAAATATAACTGAGTTTTTTGGAATGAAAATACAATATACTTTGTGGTATTTTTAATTTATTATTTGATTTATTTTATTTTAATAATTTAAAAAGGTATACAAATTAAGTTGAAAAAAATGGGAAGAAAACAACAACAACAAAATATATTATATTATAACCAATAGTTTCAATTAGTTTCTCGATAAATCATCTGTATACATTATTTACAACATTGACTGCAAAAATATAATATTAAAAATTTATACATGATATAAATATTATATAATATGATAAAATTGCATATTTTACCTCGGGTCCAGTATGAATAGCAATCATTAATTCTTTATCATTGACATTAAATGTAATATCAACGTAATTAAAATCTCCAACTGTGATAGTTTTACCGGTACACTGATTCATGACTTTTTCACCAGATATAATATCACAATACTTTCCATGTGGTAATGTTGTCTAGAAATTTAAAAATTAATTAATCCTAAATATTAAAAATTAAAATTAAATATTATATAAAACATACAGGAAAACTGATAGAATAATTTATCCTTTTTATTAATACAAAATATAATCCTTTGCCGATTCTATCAAAAGAAACAGCATTAGTAGTAGAAACAGTAAATTTTATATCAGTTCCCTGTACGTGATTTCTAAAATGAAGCATTCGATGTATCGCTTCCCATCTGTGTTCGCATATCCATTCATTTCTACAATTTTCACCCTATTTAAAAATATTTACACAATTAAAAAACATTTTTCATTAATTAAACATATTTTAAAATACACACAGATTCATCTATAGGAGACAAAATGTTTCCATCAATATCAGTAGGTGGACCAATATCAGAATCAATAAATGCGTATGAACTCATCAATCTTATATTTCCATAAGGATGGGCTAACATAAATCCTATGGCTGCCTGAATTTTTAATTTTGAAATTATTATTTTTTTATGTTATCATATGAAATATTAATAATAACCCATATTTGTACTCGATAAAGTGATGATTGTTTGTACGTTAATACAATATTACTTCCCACACCATGACCTCGTTGATTATCATGGTTTTCCATGAAAATTATACTATTATTTGAAGGAACAAATACACTTGGTTCTCCCCACTCACGAATGTTAAAAAATGGAATTAACTCTCGAAATAATGATCCCAAGAAAATACCAGCCTAAAGACGGAAGAAAAAAATATGTTAATGATTTTGAATTATTAAAAAAAAAATTAATCGATATATTGTACCCTATACTCTTCAATTGCAGCTATCTGAGTATATTCATCTCTACTGATACTACTGAGACCAAAATCAACCACTTCTTGATAAATAAACGGTCTAGAATTTTCTTTAAAACCATATGTCATGTTTAAATTATACAGCATATCATATACTTGTTCCAAGTCTGCAGGCCACATATACATAGCAGCATCGATTCTGAAATTGATATTTGTATTAAAAATTAAAAGAAAAATTAAATATTTATATACTTTTTTTTAATATATACCACCTAAATCCAGCAACACCCATATTAATCAAAATATTTAAGAAATTTACTATGTTAATCTTGACTTGTGAGGATTTCTGATTTAAATCTCGTAGTCCATATAATTGGCAGTTTCTAACCTGTAATTATAAATTAATAAAAAAGACCTACATAGTATATATATATATATATATATATATATATATATATATATATATATATATTATACTTACCATTATAGAATCATTAGAATCTGTAATATCACATGGTTCATTAAAATTAGATTTTTCATATGGTACACCAGGATATTCAAAATTTTCATAATCCGCTAATGATCCAGCAGTTCCAATACTTTCTGAATTATTTCCTGTCATGTGATTGAAAACAACATCAACATATATTCTTAAAAAAAAAGATTTTTTTCAATATAATATATCATATAAATGATTTTTTTTAATGTAAGGTAAATACTATATGTATTTACCTTATTCCAGATCGATTACATCTTTCAACCATGTCTTGAAAACTACGTAAATTTCCAGAACGAGTGGAAATTTGATATGACACTGGCTGATATCTTTCCCACCATGGTCTACTAGGGGAATTAATGATGATATGTTCATTAACTGGTGACACCTGATTTACATATGATCAATTATTCATTTGCTAATATGACAATTTATTTTTAAAAAATAATATAAATTGATAATTTGCACCTGTACTCCAGCAAAACCTTTCGGTCCTAGGAACTGTTCACATTCTCTAGCAATATCTGACCATTTCCACTCGAATAAATGAATAATTGTTGTTCTGTTTTCGACGAAATGTGGTTCATTATATGCAGCAAAAACTCCACCGATGAAAATGAAAAATACAGGAAACAACTGCTGTGTTTTCATTTTATTGCAATATTCTTTTAACATCAAATAGTACAATTATAATGATTGCAGTATTATTTATTATTTATTGCAGTATTATTTATTAATACGTTACACATGATAAAATATAATAATAAGGTGTTACGTTTTTTTCAAGACGTATTTCGACTTTGATAATTAAAAGTGTATTAAAAAAATTATTATGGATTTCTTTGATTTATTTTATCTAATCTCCTTTTTTAATTGGAAATCTTAAAAATAAAAATTGTACTAAAATATTTAAAATCATTGTATTTGATAGACAGTAAAAGTTTTTTTCTCATAATTTGTAGATTTAATCAATTTTTTTCTGCCAAACTGCATTGTAAAAACTCGTTAAGAGGTTTTTTTTCAGAATTATTTCTATAATCTTTTAAATAATATTTTGAAGCATTGAAATACATAATAAATTAAAATATTCGATATTTGTGATGATTTCAATTTTTATGATGATTTCCATCTTTTACAAACTGCTAAAATTTGAATTTTAACCAATACAAGTTCTTGATATCATTATATATATTTCTTAGCAGAATATAATCACAAAATAAACTTTTATAATATTCGTACATAAATATTTTCAAGTTTATAAAAATATCAAAATGTTCAGCAGGTCTATTAAAATTTCAACGCAAACCATCATTTGTACAAACTTAATATGAACTAAGTTAATAGAAAATTATATATTTTCTTTATTATTGAAGTACTAAAAGAAATCAATTTCAAATTAAGATATAAATTGTAAAATTGCGCAAATGGTAAAACTTTAAAGATTTTATTACTTATTTTTTTTAATTATGTTGTTTTCAAATTTAAATAGAATATATAATAAAAGTAAAAACATAAGGGAAAATCAAAATAGATATTATGATTAATAAAAATTGAAACTTTCTCAAAACTCGTGTATAATATAAAATAATTTTATAATATTTATTACATAATATATTTTATATGTTTACAATAATTTGATTTAGTTCTTGATAAAAATGTTCATAGTCATTATTTATAACATTGACTGCAAAAAATAAAAATATCAAAAATTAATCCTTAAATTACTAAATTAGTAAAACGAAAATATACACATATATGATGTAAAGTTAATATTCAAAATAAAAATCGCTTAACTCACCTCAGGTCCCGTATGAATGGCAATTGCAAATTCTTTGTCATTATTATCAAATTTAATTTCTATATAATTGAAATCTCCAACTGTAATAGTTTTGCCAGTACACTGATTCATAACTTTTTCACCTGATATCAAATCACAATATTGTCCAAGTGGCATAGTCGTCTAAAAATTTTAAAAGAAAAAAGGATTTTGTTTAGTATAAAAATGTACTATATATTATAGAATATTAGATTTTCATAACTTACAGGGAAACTGTAACCAAAACTACTGGGCGTGTTTAATGAGAAAAATACACCTTTTCCGGTTCTTTCAAAACCAATAGTAGCTCCACTATAAGAAGTTACTTTGATATCACTACCTTGAACGTAATTTCTAAATTGAACCATTCGTTGTATCGCTCCCCATCTGTGTTCACATACCCATTCACTTCTGCAATTTTCACCCTATTAAAAATATTTACACCATTAGAAAAGATTATTCATTAACATTACATATTTTAAAACACATACAGATTCATCTAAAGGGGACAAGATGGTTCCATCACTATCAGTGGGTGGACCAGCATCAGAATCGGTGAAGTCATATGAACTCATCAATCTTACATTTCCGTATGGATGGGCTAGCATAAAGGCAATAGCAGCCTAAATGTAGTATTTCGAAATTAAAAGTAAGTTAATATTTTGAAATAAGATATTTTTTTTAAAACATTACTTTGTAAAGGTATGGTTGTTTGTATGTTAACACTGTATCACTGCCCACACCATGTCCTCGTTGGTTATCATGATTTTCTAAAAATGTTATTCCATAATTTGACGAAACTAACCCACTAGATTCGCCCCAATATCGAAGATTCTCTAATGGAACTACTCCTCGAAATGTTGATCCCAAAAGAATACCAGCCTACACAAATGAAAAATATAACAATCATTTTAAATGCTGAAGAAAAAACAAAATATTGATCTTACCTTATACTCTGTAATTGCACCTGCCAGCGTATATTCATCTCTACTGATACTACTTAGACCAAGATCAACCACTTCTTGATAGATGAATGGTCTAGCATTTTCTTTAAAACCATATGCCGTATTCAAATTATTCAGCATATTATATATTTGTTCCAAGTCTGCAGGCCACATATACATTGCAGCATCAATCCTATAAATATTATTTATTTCACAAAAAAGACGTCATTATATAAAATATTTTATTAATTGATATATAAACCTGAATCCAGCAACCCCCATATTAATAAGAGTATTTAAGAAATTTACAACATTAAACTTGACCCACGAAGATTTCTGGTTTAAATCTCTCAGTCCATATAATTGACAATTTCTGATCTACAATTAGCAATTGATATAATAAACCAACATGTTATTTTCGTAATTTTATATACTCACCATAACAGGATCACTAGAATCTGTGATATCACATGGTTCGTTAAAATCGGATTTTTCATAAGGTACACCAGGGTAATCCATATTTTCATAATCTGCAAGAGAACCAGCAGTTCCAGTACTTTCTGAATTATTTCCAGTCATGTGATTGAATACGACATCAACATATATTCTAAAATAATAAAATTATTATTTCCATTATGGTATACGATTTAAATTGATTTATTTCATTATATATATATATATATATATATATATATATATATATATATATATATATATATATATATATATATATATATACCTTATTCCAGCTCGATTACACCTCTCAACCATATCCACAAAACTACGTACATTTCCAGAACGAGTGGAAATTTGATATGACACCGGTTGATATCTTTCCCACCATGGTCTACTGGGGGAATTGATGATGATATGTTCATTAACTGGTGACACCTGATTTACATATGATCAATTATTCATTTGCTAATATGACAATTTGTTTTAAAAAAATGATATAAATTAACAATTTGCACCTGCACTCCAGCAAAACCTTTCGGTCCTAGGAACTGTTCACATTCTTTAGCAATATCTGACCATTTCCACTCGAATAAATGAACAATTGTTGTTCTATTTTCGACGAAATGCGGTTCATTATATGCAGCAAAAACTCCACCGATGAAAATGAAAAATACAGAGAACAACTGCTTTGTTTTCATTTTATTACAATATCTTTTGTACAATATATGTCGAATATTTCTTATAATAAGACTGCTATTATTTAACTAATTATAGTTAATGAAATTTATTAGCAGGATTATTGATACGTTTTATTCAAGACGTATTTCATCTTTGATAATGTAATTTATAATAAAAAATGTTCTTAATTGCCGATTTTTTTTCTTAATTTTATCTAATCTTCAATTTTTTTATTTTTATCTCTATAAAATTGAAAAATTTGACGATTTATTTTAAAGTAATATTTGAGTTTTATTATTATAAAATATAGTAATCTTTTAATTGATCAAATTACTTCATTGTAGTTTAAGAATTTTTGATTTTCAATTGAAAAAGTTTACTAGATAATTTCAAGTGTAGTTTTTTACATCAAAAAGTGTTACTTTTTGATAAAAATAAATAATGCAACTAATAATCAAGCATCAAGCAATTTTCTTTTTTAGTTTTTAAAAAAAACTAACTTATTTATTTTATTAAGTCATATAATGATATAATTAATATTTGGAAAAGCAAAAAACATATTATTTAAATTAGAAGTTTAATATATTTTTTTACAATATTCTTTCTGATTAACATTTATAAAAACTAAAATTGTTCATTAACTTTAATATTTTCATGCCCACATCTACAGCATTGACTGTAAAAAAAATAAAAATAAATTATTAAAGCTCATCTCGAAATATTTTATAAGCCGTCATTAATGAATATGTGTAATTAACGTTAATAATTAACAGAACTGAATTATTGAAATTATTTGTTGAATAATCAATGTGTACTATGACTTTTTTTATGAAATTAATAAATTAATTATTAAACATAGTATGACAATCAATTACACAAAAAGATCGTGAAACCTTATCATATTTCAATCAATATAGAAGTTAAATCGTAACATTTTTAAAGCTGTATTTTTACTTTGAAATATAATTAAAAAAATAAAAAAGATTTTTCTACACTTCTTCCCTCTAATACATACATATATTTTAATAAATTAAATTACCTCAGGTCCAGTATGAATGGCGACTGCAAATTCTTTGTCAGCAACATCATATTTAATTTCCACATAATTATTTGTTCTAATTGTAACGTTTTTACCGGTACACCGATTTGAAATTTTTTCACCTGATATTATATCACAATATGTTCCAAGAGGCATGGAAGTCTAAAAGTAGTATATATATATATATATATATATATATATATATATATATATATATAAATTATTATTCTCTCAACCTTAAAAGTTCATCACGATCTTTTAAAATCATACGTACAGGAAAATTATAGCCCAAATTATTCGGTTTGTTCACTGCAAAATATATTCCTTTTCCAATTCGTTCAAATCCAATAGTGTCACTGCCAAAAATTGTTTCTCTGATATCCGTCCCTTGAACATAATTTCTGAATTGAACCATTCGATGTATAGCTCCCCATCTATGTTCACATACCCATTCATTCCTACAGTTTTCACCCTATAGAAAAATGTTCATTCTAGTATAAATATTATGAATTAATATTATAAAATTAAAGAAAAACATACGGATTCATCCAAAGGAGACAAAATATTTCCACCATTATCAGTAGGTGGACCGGCATCAGAATTAGCGAAGACATACGAACTCATCAATCTTATGTTTCCATAAGGATGAGCTAACAAGAAAGCTATTGCAGCCTGAATAAATAATTTTATTATTAAAATTATGTGTTAAAATTGAATAATTTTTTTTTATATATATTATTAACAATATATTATACTTTGTACAGTGACGGTTGTTTATATGTTAATACTATATCACCGCCTACACCATGTCCACGTTGATTATCATGATTTTCCAAGAAAATTATACCATTATTTGAAGAAACCAATCCTTTGGATTCACCCCAGTTACGAAGATTTAGTAATGAAGTTATACCTCTGAATGATGAACCCACAATAATACCTGCCTGATTAAAAAAAAATGTAGTTTATGTGAAGAAAATAAAATAGAAATAACCAATCATACCCTAAACTCTGTAATTGCACCCAATGTTGTATACTCATCTCTGCTAATATTGTCCAAGCCAAGGTCTACAACTTCTTGATAAATAAATGGCCTGGAATTTTCTTTAAAGCCATATTCTGTGTTTAAATCAACCAACATATCATATATTTGTTTCAAGTCTTCTGGCCACATATACATAGCGGCATCGATTCTATAACAATTATTCGTATTATAAAAATGACGTCATGTTAAAAAATATTTTATCTATTAAAATACAAACCTAAATCCAGCAACACCCATATTGATGAGAGCATTTAAAAAATTCACTATTTTAATCCTAACCCACGAAGATTTCTGGTTTAAATCTCTTAATCCATATAATTGACAGTCTCTGACCTGTAATTAGATAATTTATAAAATGAACTAACATATTATTTTTTTGTATTTTTAAATACTAACCATTACAGGATCACTATTATCCGTAATATCACATGGTTTATTAAAATCAGATTTCTCGTAAGGCACACCAGGATAATCTAAGTTTTCATAATCTGCAAATGATCCGGCAGTTCCAATGCTTTCAGTGTTATTTCCTGTCATATGATTGAATACAACGTCTACATATACTCTGAAATTATAAAATAATTTATAATATTATATTGTTGTTATTTTAAAATATTTTTTTAAAACTTACCTAACTCCAGCATTATTACATCTTTCTACCATATTAAAGAAACTTCGTGCATTCCCAGAACGTGTAATTAGTTGATATGACACAGGTTGATACCTTTCCCACCATGGTCTATTAGGAGAATTAATCACTATGTGCTCATTAACGGGAGATACCTAATTTCCATTAACAGTTAAATATATAATTATTATAGTTTGTTTCGTATTATAAATTAAGTTGTTCGTTAATTATGATTCAATACCTGAACTCCAGCAAAACCTTTAGGTCCTAGGAATTGTTCACATTCTATGGCAACATCTATCCATTTCCATTCGAATAAATGAACAATGGTTGTTCTATTACCAACGAAATGTGGTTCATTATAGGCAGCAAAGATATTCTTGATAAAGAAGAAAAATATTAATAAGAACTTTATTATTTTCATAACTGTAATTAATTTGGCGCCTTTATAATTAGACTAATTGGGTACTAAAATTTGTATGACATTTATGTACATATATAGGATAACCGATTTGAATTGTTTTTTTTATGATAAATTTTATCTGTGATAGCTTAATTGATTTTAAAATGATAATGATTTGATTTATTTTATCTTATTTTTTTTATTTAAATATATATGAACTTTAAACATCATCATCAAATGGAATTCGAAAATTTCTCGATTAATCATGATTACACAGAATGTATTTAATTTTTTAATCGAACAAATGTCTATAACAATAGTTAGCAAATTCATTAATCATTCATGCTAAATATCAATGGTATAACGATTGAAATTTAAAATTATGGTTATTTATTAAATTATTTTTTTATCAAAATATTTTTAAATTTAACAATTTAATTAGAGCACTCCAAATTTGTGCATATATGGAGATTTAATAAAATTAAAGAAAAAAAATTAAGTCCATTTCAAAAATAATTAAACTATACATTTAAAAAGCATAATAAACAGCATTAAATGATAATATACATTGAAAAAAAAATGAGAATGTTTGTGGATCGTTTTTCTTTAAAATTCGAGCATATACATGGTAATTCATATCTTTGAAGAAAATGGTGAGTTTGAAATTGATTTTGATATAATATTTTTTCATTATACTTCATATATTAATAAGGAATTTTATATAAAAATATATTTAATTTTCCTCATATGATATTTCATGGAAAAAATTCACTAAAGGGGTTAAAATGTCGCAAATGACTCTCACGCCTCAGTTTGCTGACAGCCGATCTAAATAAACATTGATAATTTATTATTCATCAAATATCACACCACTCTGATAACAACATTTTCAAAAGATTATCAATATCTATTACATAAAATAAATCGCAAATAATTATTTAATATAACATGACATCATTTAATTTCATATAGTCATTATTATAATACTTTTAATATGACGTAGGGTAACAAAATGTTACTCTATGACACGATAAACTTTGTATGTAGTACAATAAAAGATAACAATTAAAGAAGGCATCTTTCGATTGTTTTTAGTATATCACCTTTTAACGAGTCTTAGTATTTAATAATGTTCAAATATGTATGTAAAAATTAATTAAAATCATTAAAAAATATTTTAAGCATAATTGAAAATCATTACTAATAATTTAAAAACAAATAATTGAAAGTAAAAATAAGTAATTGAAAAAATGATAAAATAAATATTTCGTAGTTTCGTATTAAGAAATAAAAGAGATAACGAATTTTCAACAGCATTCTTCTAATTAGAACAAGATTTTCAACTTTATATAATGTTATTTCATATATTTTATCAATAACATAAAATCGATATAATCTTTATATACTTAAAGCATAACGTTCAAAATGAAGTTTTTAGATCATTTTTGATCTCTTTTTTTTATTTAGAAACAAATTAACAAAAATCAGAAATAATAAAAGATAAAAAAACTATTGTATTAAACTAAAATATCAAAGATAACATACATATAAAAATCAAATAAACCTTAGTATACGATAATAGTTCTATTATAAAGGTATCGATTATACTGCAAATATGCAAATATTGCAGATATTAGTGACTTTTTTCTTTATCACCAGCAGTGTGTTTGCTACATATAATGAAACACATTTTAAAGGTAACAGAACAGTTATTGTTCATTTATTTGAATGGAAGTTTTCAGATATTGCTAGAGAATGTGAAGATTTCTTAAGTGGCGCAGGCTTTGGTGGAGTTCAAGTAAATATATAAATAAATTAATATATTTATAAACAAGTAAATATATAATTTATTTGTTTATAAATATATTTATAAAGAAATAAATTCAAATCACATATAATTGATATGTCAATGATATTCAGGTTTCTCCTGTAAATGAACATATAATCATAAATTCTCCTAACAGACCATGGTGGGAAAGATATCAACCAGTATCATACCAAATAGGCACTCGTTCAGGAAATATGCGAGATTTTATGAATATGGTTGGCAGATGTAATCGAGCTGGAATTAGAATATATGTAGATGTGGTTTTTAATCATATGACAGGAAATAATTCTGAAAATATTGGAACCGCTGGTTCTCTTGCAGATTATGAAAATTTCGAATATACAGGTGTTCCATATGAAAAGATCGATTTCAACGAACCATGTGTTATTACTGATTCTAGTGATCCTGTTATAGTGAATATCTGAAAAGCACATTATTTTCAGTTATAAGATAATATAGAAATAAAATTTCTTAAAGAAAAATTTCAAATGTTATAGGTTAGAAATTGTCAACTTTATGGATTAAGAGATTTAAATCAAAAATTATCATATGTAAGCCTGAAAATTGTGAATTTTTTAAACAATCTCATTGAAATAGGTGTAGCTGGTTTCAGGTTTTAATTTAAAAGTAATGAAATAACATAAAGAATGTTTATTATTTTTTTTAATTTATTGTTATTGTAGAATTGATGCTGCTTCTTATATGTGGCCAGAAGATTTGGAATCGATCTATGAAAGATTAAACAATTTAAACACAGAACACGGATTTAATGTAAACTCCAGACCATTTATATATCATGAGATAGCAGACCTTGGTGCAGATGATATCAATAGAAATGAATATACGCCTTTAGGTCCCATTACGGAATATAGAGTAATACATTTTTAATTTCTTTTTCGATAAATTTAATAGTTACTAAAATCAAAATATTATTTTCTCATTAATCAGGCAGGTATAAAATTAGGAATGATTTTTCGAGGCTTCCTTGGTTTCGACAATTTCCGAAACTGGAATTCAGGTCTGGTTCCTTCAAAAGATGCTGTTATTTTTGTTGATAATTTTCATAATCAACGAGGTCAAGGTGCAGGAAGTGATTTAGTACTAACACACAAACATTCAAGCTTATATAGAGTAATTCGAGTTTTATTTTTTTACTTCATATAAAGTAATATTATTGATTTTTTTCATAATTATTTATTTAAGGCAGCCGTAACATTTTTAATGGCTCACTCACATGGAAACATGCGATTAATGAGTTCGTATGCATTCACTGATCCTGATGCTGGACCACCTACAGATATTGATGGAAATATTTTGTCACCTTATGAAGGAGATGTGTGTATTTCATATTGTCGTTTACTTAATAAGTCACTATATTTTTATTTATAAATATTCTTGATCAGATATCAAAATGTCGGGATGGATGGATTTGCGAGCACAAATGGGGCCCAATATATCGAATGGTTAAATTTAGAAGCCGTGTCAGTGGAAGTACAGACGAAGTGAGATACGCAACAGATGAATATTTATTTTTAGAAAGATCAGGAAAAGGAGCATATTTCTTATTATCAAAAATTAAAGCATTAAATTTGACTGTAGATGTACGTTGATTTTTAAAATCGTCAATATATCAAATTCTAACTAATTTAAACGAATTTTACATTAACTTTTAGACTGGTTTACCTCCTGGAATATATTGTGATATAATATCTGGTGAAAGAATAATAAACTTTTGCACTGGTAAATCTGTCATCATTGATAATAACGGAAGAGGTGATTTTAAATTTACAAATAGTGATACTGAATATGTAATGGCAATTCACATTGGTGTTGAGGTAAACTATTAATAATTATAATAATATCTTATAAAAGTAATGTTTGAAAATATTTTTTCATTTTATTTCAGTCAATGTTGTCTTAAATCATTGCCAATTTCACAACTCAATTTAAGTCTCAGCAATCTTCAATAGAAAACCAGAATGGAATGCTCAACCTTATATTTCATTAAAAAAGTACTGTATTATTTTACTGGTGAAATACAAAAAAAAAACATTTTGAAAGTATTATTATTTTATTTTCAGTATATTATTATAATAATAATAATTTTAATTTTTTTATCGTTTATATACTATATTTAAATTGTAATATTATAAAAACATGATATATAATTTTACATGAAAAGAATATAGATGATTAAAAAATTATCAATTTTCTATATTTTATGAAATTAACGTAATATTGATTTAAAGACAAAAATTATAATTAGTGAAAATTTAATTTCATTGCCTTTAATTTAAAACAATTTATATTTTCTTTCTTTTTTATTTTTATTTTTCTTAAACAAATGATAAATATTTATAAGTATTATCAATTTTATAAGAAAAATAAATTGTAATTGTAACAAAAGATGTCACTATATATATATATATATATATATATATATATATATATATATATATATATATATATATATATATATATATGGTGATTAATTTTAATTAAAAACAGTACTATATATATTCTTAATCATGAAACCTTATAGCAACGAATTTGGTGTAGTAATATTCTAATAGAAAAAACTATATTTGTTTTCTTATAGGTTGTATTTTTAATCAATATTAACTTGAAGATAAAGATAACTTGAAGATAAATTATTCTATACCAAAAGTATCCAAACTTTTAACCACTGAAAGTGTCTTTGCTCACAAATTATAGGTGATGAGGAAGGGGAAGCTTTTTGTTTATATAAAGATACAAATTTCTCAAAAAAACTTTTTGTACAAAAAATAAACAATAGTATTCGCGATGAAAATAATTTAATAAACGAAATAAATAAAAAATGAACATAAAATTATAACTTCTTCTAAATACCCAGCTAGAGCTGATTGTAATCAATTTTATTGTTCTTCAAAGTTGTATAATAATTCTTAATAAATCACTTTTTCCAACCTACTACAAATAACTTAAAAAAAACATAAAAGTTTTTGATAAGTAAAATGCAATAACATAGTAACGACTTTATCAATTCATTAAACATTTTATGTATAAAAATTTTAAATATTTTTGAACAATATCTTTCACCAAAAAATCTATATCTAAACACAATAACTTTCATTATCGTGCACGTGAAAATCACGTTAAACTTTCATGACCGGATTTTTTACGAAGTTCACCAATTTTTAATGGTTAATCTAGTTAATCACATATTATAACATTACATAAGTTAATATCAGAAACAATTCGTTGATATTGATCTGGGTTATTATCATTATAAAGCAATCGATCATTCAAAGTAAATGCAAAATAAATAAATTGATACGATCGTTGTTATTTTACATAAAATAGGCGAGTATTTTTTATGTTAATATACACGCAATTTATAAGACTAAGATATTTAGTATCTATTATAGAAGAACTATTTATCTATTACAATATTATTATTATTAATATAAAGACACCACCCTCATATAGATTTGTATTTAATAGTTCAACGAACCTTACAACATCGAAATAAAATATTAAAGAAAAGTTTAAGGGATATATAATATCAAAATAAAAAAAAGATAAAAATTAATGTTTGTTAAATTATATTCTGTATTTTTTAATTTAAACCAAAAATTATATTAGCAAAATAAATCATATTCAACTATGTTCATTATTGAAAATATTTTTTAATACTAAACTAAATATTTATTCTTGAAAAATTCCATTAAGAAACCAATAAGGCTTTCTAAACTTCATTACATTGTTAAAAATAGTATATTTAAAAAAAACTTTTTGTAAAGATATTTTCTCATATAAGTTGACTTCCAATTTTAGAATTTGGTCCTCAAAGTATATTGTTTAAGAGAAAACTAATTATTTTATTGTGTCCTTTTTCTACTAAGTAAGATACTTCCCAATTCGAATAAATAGATATTTAAACAGAATAATAATAATTATATCGATTATTTAATTGCAAGAAAATTTTAAATTATCACCCTTATTGATCACATAATATCTTTTTTATATACCTTAATTAATCGTTCAATCTGCATTCATTTCAATGTATAAAAATATAAATATAATCTGATAGTAAAATTGAATAGCGTCCATTTTATCATTATGTAATATTAAAAGTACGTGATTAAAAATAATAAATGATGGATATTGTTTACAATTATATATTTTTGAAATCTATTCAATGTGTCAAATTTCTCGATTAATAATATTATTAATAAATCAGATATTTTTCAATTGTTTTCAATATCAACAATCGATCTATTTTTGGTATTTCGTACATCAATATATAAAAGATCTCCATTCTCGTTTCCTTACTGGACATTTGTGTTTCGACCGTTTGGCAAGCTTCATTGTAAGTATCATTTTAAAATATTTCATCCTGTCAATATATATAATTTACTAATAGTAATGTCTATTTTTTTTCATTTTAGCTGCTGAAATGGGTCGCATTTCGATTGTTTTTCTAGTTCTAGCCTTAGCGGGCTGTGCCTTAACTTTCAAAACTCCAACATTCAAAGAAAATAGAAGTGTTATTGTTCATCTTTTTGAATGGAAGTGGAATGATATTGCAGAAGAATGTGAACGATTCCTTGGACCAAAAGGATACGCCGGAGTTCAGGTGAAGAATCATATTATATATATTCATTAACGTTAATCAGCCTTCAAATTAAATTTTCCTTTATAACCATAAATAAAGGTTTCTCCGGTGAATGAAAACTTAAAAGTCACAAGCAGAAATAGACCATGGTGGGAAAGATACCAACCGATTTCCTATCAATTAACTACCAGATCAGGAAATGAGGAAGAATTTGCCAACATGTGCAGGCGATGTAACGCAGTAGGAGTAGGGTATGTAATAGCTTTAATTTTTATTCAAAATAATTTATAATGATATTTCTAATACTAAAAAATATTGTTAACAGTATCTATGTTGATATTGTTGTAAATCACATGACTGGTACTTGGCCTGAAAATGTTGGCACCGGAGGATCTACTGCAACATTTGACGAATGGAACTATCCATCTGTACCATTCAGCAAAAATGATTTCAACTCTCCAATCTGTACTATCAACAACTACAATGATCCAAATGAAGTAAAATTATTTCAATAAATTATGTATAATTTTTATTTTCTGTATATTTACAACTGTTTTTTACATTTTCCAGGTAAGAAACTGTGAGCTTGTAGGCCTTAAAGATTTGAACCAAGGATCAGAATATGTAAGAGGTAAAATCGTCGACTTTTTGAATAATTTGATTAATTTGGGCGTTGCTGGTTTCCGGTTAGTATTATAATATTTATTACCAATATATCACATAAAATACAATATATGTATATAAGGGTAATAATTTAAATATATTTTTAGTATTGATGCTGCTAAACACATGTGGCCCCGTGATTTGGATGTTATTTATTCACGATTAAATAATTTGAACACTGACCATGGATTCCCAAGTGGAACTCAGCCTTATATCTATCAAGAAGTAATTGATCTTGGCGGTGAAGCAATTAGCAGAGATGAATACACACCTCTAGCAGCAGTTACTGAATTCAAAGTTAGAATTTTTTTGTCTTATGCAATTTCATATAATTTTACTATGAATACTATTAAAAAAATTATACTTATCAGGCTGGAGCTGAATTAGGAAGATGTTTCAGAGGACAAAATCCATTGAAATATTTGGCTACTTGGGGAGTTGGTTGGGGATTAATGGCTGATGGAGATGCTTTTGTTTTCGTTGATAATCACGATAATCAAAGAGGACATGGAGCTGGTGGTGGCAGTATTCTTACATACAAAGATCCCAAACAATATAAAGTAATATATATATATATATATATATATATATATATATATATATATATATATATATATATATATATATATATAAAGATACAACTAATTATCACATGACATTTATTACATTAATTTCCATTCACAGGCCGCTATTGCTTTCTTATTGGCTCATCCTCATGGTACTACCAGAATTATGAGTTCATTCTCCTTTGACGATCCAGAAGTTGGGCCACCAATGGATGGTGACCAGAATATCATATCTCCATCTATCAATCCCGTATACTATATTATCAAATAATATATTATAATAGATTAATACATTAACGATATAAATTTTCTATTAAGGATGGCACTTGTGGTAACGGATGGGTATGCGAACACAGATGGGGTCCTATCTACGAAATGGCTGCATTCAGAAATGAAGTTAAAGGCACTACTTTAAGCAACTGGTGGGATAATGATAATAATCAAATCGCATTCTGTAGAGGAGACAAAGGTTTCATCGCCATTAATATTGAAGGTGGAGATCTTAGAGAGAATCTTATGGTTTGTTATAATATAATATATAAAATATGATTAATACAGATTAAAAATGTACTCGCTGATAAATTTTGAAATTTATAGACATGCTTACCAGCTGGTTCTTATTGCGATGTCATTAGCGGTGGAAAGAGCGGAAGTAGTTGCGCCGGAAAAACCATAACCGTTGATGGAAGTGGACGAGCTGACATTGAAATTTCTGGTAATGGAAATGACGCTGTTGTAGCCATTCATACTGGAAGCGCAGTAAGAAAAAAAAACATTTTTTTACAATAATTTATATCAAAATTATTATATTAACGATTTTTTTTAATTTTTTTTTTCAGTCAAAACTCTGAATCAACTTATAAATAGATAATATATATGAAAATAAACACTAATCTTTTGTTGTTTAATAATTTATTTAAAATTATTACATATAATAATAAATTGATTTACATGCATTATTACGTCTTTTTTTAAATACTAAAAAAAATATTTAATATAATCAATAATCATAAAATCTATCAATATGATATAAAAATATCGTATATATAATCTTATTTTTTTTAATGTTATTGTACCTTATAATAGATATTGCGTTAAAAAAAATATCATATTTTTTTCAATTCAATGCCAATTACAAAAATAAAAATTTATACAAGTACTTACCTTTAAAACAATATCTTTTAATCAATAATAAGCCGTTATAAAAAAAAACTAACAATTACAGAATTTTGCCTTCAGCCACACCTTTAAAATAAAAAAGTAAGATTATAATTTAAAATATTTTTTGCGATAAAATTAAATCAAATTTTAATTAATCATAATATTATCAAAATTATTATTTTCTTACATGAAAATTATGTAATTATTATATATTACAAATTAATACAAATTAAAAAAAATATGTAAATACTATAAAAAGGTAAAATTAAAAAAAATAACTACCAACCATAGAAAAAACATGAGTACAAATTTTATTTCAAATGTGAAATTAAAAAATTCAGTTAAAATAACTTTCTTTCCTAGAAAAACCCTTACTTTTATTTTTTGACATTTTTATCATACAGTCAGTTTAATTCATTCCAACAACTCAACTTCCAGTAAAAAAATATAAAATAAGTAACCATTGTAAACTAATTTATGAGTAAATATTATATCAACATATTATAATTAAATAATATTATTACATTAAAAAAATATATCATATTTCATAATCTTGATATTCTAATTATGGAATGTTTCGAAAAGTTAATAACTTTTTCCATAAAATAAACAATAGTTCGGTTGATTTAATTTACACATTTATGATATATATTTGTAATTTAGTTTTAATGATAACATTAAAATCAATTTATTCCAGTATCATTATTAATTTAAAATATAACAAATTATATAAACATTCACATTATGTATACAATTTCAATTCTGATTGTTATCTTTATATAATTTTTGATTTATAATTGTAAATTGACGAATTCTAAAAATCATAGATCTATATGAAAAATCAAATGTGATTTACACATAAATAATAATTAAAGTCACCTTCAATTAAATGTAATTAATCAAATTTTGATCTATAATTGTATTTTATATTACTTATTCAATTACTAGAATTTATTTATATATAAAATATTATAGAAAAATTACAAAATACTATTTCATAAGATTCCTTCATTTTATGGAAATCAAATTTATATGAGCTCTCAATAAAATATTTTAATTTCAATTATCTCGAATATATGTTAAAAAAAACATGTATATTTTTATAACTTTGATAATGAATCTTATTTGATCTGAGCATATTGAATCTTTTATACTTCAAAAGCTAAATATTAAATTAATTTTAATAATTGATTAAATCAAAAAAAAATCTACTGTATAATAACGATTTTACCAATAATGAGAATAAAGTAAAAAAATAACTCGCATAAAGGTTCATCACCTTTTTTATAATAATTAAAAAACAAACATTATTTTGCCAAAAAAATTAATTTAAATACAATTAATTACATATTTTTGATATCTAATTATAAAATTAAAAAAACACAATGATTAACACGTAGTAGATTTGATATTTTTTATTATGAAATATTTTAGCACATCACGTCAAATGGACGTGAAATCAAAATAAGCGATTAAATTGTATAATTATTATATTATCACTTTTTCATAATAATATATTAATCATTTAATTCCTTTGTGTACTCAAATAATTATATAATTTATAAGAGTTTCAACAGTTTTTTTTGTTTATGTGACATGTTTTAACTTTTATTTATATTATTGTGTCATTAATCATGTAAAACGGAAGACTATAATCATAGTGTCAGTTTTTTTTGTGATTAAATGAAAAATTACAATTTTCACAATTGATATAATGATTAAAAACCTTTAATGGAACAGATAAGATCCATATGATTATTTAACAATTACTTAATAACTGCGTTTTTTGATATAGAGAATTATTGAAAATGTTTCAAATTTGACAAGCGTAATGTGAAAATTGTTGGAAAATACAATAAAATTAAATCTAATTGTAATCATATTGTAAAAACATGTTTCTAAATATTAAAAAAATAAGATTTATCATATTATATATATATATATATATATATATATATATATATATATATATATATATATATATATATATATATATAATTGTACAACTGTATCAAAAATAGTATATTAAAATATATTTTAAGCAATTAATAATTAATCTTTTTTTCTGAAATTAAATATTATATTACTAACCATAGATATTGAAAAATAAATTTGTTTTTTTTAATTTTAGGATTAATTTTAAAATTGAAATTGGAAAAATCTATAAACTAATAGATATATCATTGAATTTGCATTGATTATTTACAATACAATAATTATTTTTATTTACTTGTTAATATTAATAATAATCTACAAAGTTTTTCTTGATATTAAATAGTTTTTATTTCAAAACTATCAGTTTTAATATTAAATTTAAAAAATGTTTTATTATAAAAAACAACAAAGAACCGGTTTGGCAATTGATATATGTCATATTATAAAATTTTATATAATACATTTTTTTTCAATTTGCATTTACTTTTCTCAGTTTTGGAGTTATCTAATGTGTTTTTAATTACATTAACTTATTCAATAGTAATCTGTATCAATTTCATATCTTATGGATAACATTATAAAGTCGTGAAAAACACTTTCTTAGTATATATTTTTAATTCATTGTTTTATTTTTTGTCTTAGTAATACAAAATTTAATATATGTACTATTTCTAAATGTATTCAAAAGATTATTTATTTATTATTTTCAAACTTATTTATAATAACCCCAAATATTTGAAAAACAACATATTTATGTATTTTTTATTATTATATATTTTAATAGGTCAAAATTGTTATTCTTGGATCAACATTTCGCTTATCCAATTATAGAATACAAATCACTGAAATTTAAAGACTGATGCTTGCACAAAGCACATACAATAAAATTTATCTTGTTTATTAAAGTATTCATTTTTTTCCGAGATGACAATGGTATCAAATACAAAGATTGATAATATTGTGACTGATGATCTAATGATAATTAGATTGATGTCATATTTAGCACTGCTTGGACTGGTATTTATATGAGATTTTTGAAAGCATTTTCGCCATTTGCGTGTTGTATTTTATTGTGACACGTAGTGTATATACATATATACCTTTTAAAAAAATAATAAAAGTATATTTATATGAATTAATAATATAAATATTTGCGAGATTTTAAGTTAATATACATTAATATTTTTTTTTCCAGAAAATTAAAACATGAAGATTTTTATCGTATTATTGGCAATAGCCAATATTGCCATGTCATACAAAAACCCATATTATTGGGACGATAGATCAGTAATGGTACATCTCTTCGAATGGAAATGGAATGACATTGCTAGTGAATGTGAAAATTTCCTTGCTCCAAATGGTTTTGCTGGTGTTCAGGTACTTTTTACTTCAATTTATAACTGATTCCTTAATTAATATGTATTGAAAATTTAATAATAATAATATATAATATTTAGGTATCACCACCATCAGAAAACATCATAATTGGCAATAGACCATGGTGGGAACGATATCAGCCAGTTTCTTACAAACTTGGAACAAGATCTGGAGATGAAGCAGCTTTTGCAAACATGGTTCAAAGATGTAACGCTGTTGGTGTAAGGTACAACTTTGTAATTTCTATTAAATTGTCATTCACTTAAATTTTCCTATATTATATTCAATATGTTTTTAGAATATACATTGACGCTGTTATAAATCATATGACTGGAGGTGGTGGAAGTATGGGAACTGGAGGTACAGTATCACAACCAAGCCAAAGACAATATCCAGGAGTACCATATGGACCACCAGATTTTAACTATCCAATTTGCACAATTAATAACTATAATGATCCAAATGAGGTAAATCATAGATTCATTTAATTATCTATTTATAAAATTGACAACAAATAAATATTTGAAATATTTCAGGTAAGAAATTGCGAATTGGTTGGACTTCACGATTTGAACCAAGGAGCTGAATATGTCAGAGGAAAAATCGTTGATTATTTCAACCATGTAGTTGACATTGGTGTAGCTGGACTGAGGTTATTTACTGTTTATTATTTATTTATAGAAATTGATAAATATACTTAATACAATATTAAATTAAATTTAAAAATCTTCAGAATTGATGCTGCTAAACACATGTGGCCAGGAGATTTGAAAATTATTTACGACAGAATAAACAATTTAAATACAGCATATTTCCCATCTGGAGCACGTCCTTACATTTTCCAAGAAGTTATCGATTTGGGCGGTGAAGCTATTTCCAAACTTGAATATACACCTATGGCTGTCGTCACAGAATTCAAAGTATTATTCTGAAAAAATACGATATTTTATATTTATGACTTAAAATATATTCTTTTATTATAATTTATAGTTTAGCGCAGAAATCGGAAAAGCATTCCGAGGTGGTAATGCTTTGAAATATCTTGTTAATTGGGGAACAGCATGGGGAATGGTACCTCAAGGTGATGGATTAGTATTCGTAGATAATCATGACAATCAAAGGGGTCATGGTGCTGGTGGAAGCGATATTCTTACATACAAACAATCTAAACAATACAAGGTATTTTCCAAATAATGTATTTTTATATTTTTTTATAACATAAATTTACTTATTAAAATATTTTCATCATAGGGTGCTGTTGCTTTCACTTTGGCTCATACTTATGGTGAACCAAGAATCATGAGTAGTTTTGCATTCACTGATACAGATGCTGGACCTCCACAAGACGGAAATGGGAACATTATTTCACCATCTTTCAATCCCGTATGCTAAACAAATAATTATTTATAAATAAATAAAAAACTGATAATTAATTATGTTGAAATCTTAATTTAGGATGGATCCTGCGGTAATGGATGGGTATGTGAACACAGATGGCGTCAAATTTTCCAAATGGTTGGCTTTAGAAATGCAGTAAAAGGAACAGCTGTCAACGACTGGTGGGACAATGGCAATAATCAAATCGCTTTCTGCAGAGGAGGAAAAGGTTTCATCGCTTTCAACAATGAGGGTTACGATTTGAATCAATCACTCCAAGTATGTTGAAAATCATGTTATCTATCATATAATGCGGAAAAGATTCATTTTCATATATTCATGTTTTTAGACATGTTTGCCTGCTGGACAATACTGCGATATCATTTCTGGATCAAAATCTGGAAATGGATGCACTGGTAAGACCATAACAGTCGGAGGTGATGGTAGAGCACAAATCTTTATTTCAAACTCTGAAGACGATATGCATGTTGCTATTCACGTTGGATCACAGGTATTTTATTAAAATTGTATTTAAAAAATATTAATCTTAGGTTTTATTTGGAAAAAATATATTTTTATGATATTTTTTGTTACAGTCGAGACTTGCACCAAAAAGCAAATTGTAAAAACATATAAAAATGAGTATCATATTAATTAAAGAAAAATAATGTAGAATCTAATTATTTCACAAACATATAACTATATTTTGAATCAAATAAATATATGACCATGATATAATGACTAGTTGTTTCATTTCTACTGAGATATATGAAATAAAATAATATTGCTGGTAATATTACAATACTAATTATTATATTAAAATGCTGCTTTTTGAATTTAATGAGAATGATTTTTACTATTATAATTTTATTCATATGTAAATAAAAGTTGTGCAATAGCATCTTCAATATAAATAAAATTAACATATCAATTACTGTCTTCATTTACGATAATCTCATTTACATTAACTTTATAAATAACAATACCAATGGAAAACTATCTATATCAATCTAACAAATACAAATATAATAAGGAATAAAATCCTCATTTTTTCCATATCTCCATAAAGTGTGACACAATTAATAGAATAATAATAGTAATTTACATATAAATATATTAAAAGTGATAATAGATCACGTGCATTTTAATATCATTGTCTGAGTAAAACCGCAATAAAATAATAATACATAAAACCAAAAGAATATATAAACGATAAATTCATATTTCTGTTCATTATAGACGTAATTTGTGATCGTTTATTATCCAGAAATAAAGCTTTGAGTTCAAAAAAATGAAAATTTTATTTTGGTTAATGGCAATTCTACATGTTGCCTTATGTTATAAAAATTCAAATTACTTGGAAAATAGATCAGTGATGGTACATTTATTTGAATGGAAATGGGATGATATTTCAAAAGAATGTGAAAGGTTTTTGGCTCCAAACGGTTTTGCAGGAGTTCAGGTAAAATATATTTTTTCATTCATAACATAAGTATAAATTTGTAAGTATAACTAAATTATCCAAGGTATCTCCTCCAAATGAGAATATCATAGCTAACAATAGACCATGGTGGGAAAGATATCAACCAATATCTTATAAACTGACAACAAGATCTGGTGATGAAGCTGCATTTAGAAATATGGTAAAAAGATGCAACAACGTTGGCATCAGGTAGTATGATAAAATTTATAAATGTTGTTTTGATACATTAAGATAATATATTGAAAAATGTTTTAAGAATATATGTGGATGCTGTCATAAATCATATGGCAGGAAATGCGGGCCAACATGGAACTGCTGGAACCGTTTCACAACCTGATAAAAGAAATTATCCAGGTGTACCGTTTGACCCATTGCACTTTAATTCGCCAATATGCACCATTAATAATTATGACAATGCTGATCAGGTAATATTTTATCAATAATATTTAATTAAAATTACAATGTCAATTGATAACCTTAATACGTTATCAATTTTAAAGATTTTGATAAAAAATAATTCTATATAACATTTTTTTTTTGGAAGGTGCGTAATTGTGAATTAGTTGGATTGCCCGATTTAAATCAAACATATGAATATGTTCGAGAAAAAATTGTCGCATATTTAAATAATTTGGTCGACATTGGTATAGCTGGATTTAGGTGAAGGTTTAGCGAAAACTAATAAACATAACATAAAATATAACTGTCTTATTACATAATTTAATATTTAGAATTGACGCTGCTAAACATATGTGGCCAAACGACCTTAAAATTATTTATGGAAGAATTAAGAATTTAAACACAGAATTTTTCCCAGAAAATACGAGACCTTTCATATTTCAAGAAGTTATCGACTTGGGAGGTGCAGCGATTTCAAAATTTGAATATACTCCTCTAGCAGTTGTTACAGAGTTTAAAGTATATAAATAAATAATTTGCGTACAATAAATAATATTTTTAATATAATGATAAAATATTATTGCTGTTATTATTTTATAGTTCAGTGCTGATATAGGAAATTTATTTAGAGGTAATTATCTTTTAAAAAATGCAGTTAATTGGGGGCCTGATTGGGGGATGGTACCAGATGGTGATGGTTTAGTATTCGTCGATAATCACGATAACCAAAGAGGTCACGGTGCAGGTGGAAGTAGCATTCTGACTTATAAAGAATCTAAACAGTATAAAGTATATAAACAAAATGTAAATTCTTATTATGAAATATGAACTTAGAATATTTTAGAAATATAATATTTAGGGTGCTGTCGCATTTACACTTGCACATCCATATGGTGAACCGCGTATTATGAGCAGTTTTGCATTTAATGATTCTGATGCTGGTCCACCAAAAGATGCTAATGGCGAAATTATTTCACCGTCTATCGAACCGGTATTATTATAAGTGGATATTATATATATAAAAAAATCGTTATAAATTGCTTTCGTCTTGCATAACAAAAGAAACAATGAATAATTAATATATATATATATATATATATATATATATATATATATATTTCATTAATAGGATGGTACTTGTACGAATGGATGGATATGTGAACATCGATGGAGACAAATATATCAAATGGTCACTTTTAGAAATACAGTAAAAGGAACAAATATTAACAATTGGTGGGATAATGGTAATAAACAAATCGCTTTTTGTAGAGGTAACAAAGGTTTTATCGCATTTAATAATGATAATAACGATTTGGATTCGGTTCTTCAAGTGAGTCAAAACTACATATATATCGTGTGTCATAAAATAGTTATTTGAATTACTTAATATATATTTAAGACTTGTCTTCCACCTGGAAAATACTGTGATATAATTTCTGGTGTAAAAATGGAAAATACTTGCACGGGAAAAACTATAATTGTTGAAAATAATGGTACAGCTAAAATTGTTATCAAAAATACTGATGAAGATATACATGTTGCAATACACGTTGGTCCCAGGGTAAAAAATACAAACATTTCGATATAAAAATAAATAATTTATTAAATCACATATACATATTTTCTTTCAGTCTAGAATTAATCTATATTGAAATATAAACAATACGTCATTAAACATTCGAAGATAAGAAAAAAGCAATTAACTACTATTAAATATAATATATTAGAAATATATCATATTCTAAGTAATAATTTGATTCATTGTTATTTATATAGTGTAAAAATGAAACATATATAAAAAAAAATATAATAAAAATCAGGATAATACGTAGAAATAAATTTGCGAAAACATTTAAAAATAGTATTATTTGGCTACCATATTAGTAATAATAATATTTTAACTGCCAATATCACAGGTGGAATCTGAATTTTACTCAGTAGGAAAAACTTGTTATAATTTACTTTAAATAGTTATGTTATAATACCAGGATCATTACTATGTTCCGAAATAAAACATTTTTTTATCACAACAGACGGATACATTTGTCTCCAAATTTTTACCTATAGAAATTTAAAAAAATTAGCAAAACAACTATCATAAAATATTAATAATTAACAAAACTAATATTACCTGTGACTCTGATATTTGATCGCAAAAATTTATATCTATCAGTCTCAATTTTTCACAGTTCATTAATAATCTAAAAATTTAATTTATTTAATAATAATAGGATTCAAATATTACATAACAAAGAATTCAATAATAATTAGTACTAACAATTCGCAAACGTCTGCCGTAACAGCAGAACCAAATATATCCAACTGTTCTAAATTTGGACAAAACTTTGCAATTGGTCTCAAATCTCTATCTGATATTGTTCGCAAGGCACCCATGAATAACTTTTTTAGATTTTGACACGATTCAGTCAATTCTCCAACCCAATCCCCAGATGTGCCAGCTTGTAGACTGTATAAATATCATATAAACATTAAAATACTCTTAATATTATAAAACAATTATTTCAGTATAAATATCATAGTAATTCCAAAACAATATATCAAATAGAATGGACTTATAAAAATAAAGAAAATCTTGTAATAACAAAATATTACAAGAGTTAAAAGTCGTAAATTTAAAATCATAAATATATAATTAAAATATTGTAAAAAATAATACTATTATATATATATATATATATATATATATATATATATATATATATATATATATATATACATATACACATATATATATATATATATATATATATACATATACATATATATATATATATATATATATATATATATATATATATATATATATATATATATATATATATATTAGTATAACACATACCACCATCCAAAATCAACTTCTTCTAATTTAGTACATTTTGATAAATTTTTTATTCCACCAGGTGTAAGAGAGTAATTTTTCCACAAGTCAATAGATATTAAATTAGGACAATAATTACCAATTGCAGCTGCTATTTCATCCATTGCCGTTAAATAAGCACAAGATCCTAGAAATAAAATAAATATAAAAATGAATATATATATATATATATATATATATATATATATATATATATATATATATATATTCTTTTTGAATATAAAAAAAATGAAAACCTAAATTTAAATGCTGTAACCCTTTATTTTCACGAATAATATTAACAAGAACGATTGCATCTATTTTCGTTCTGTATACATCTAATCTCTCTAAATGCTTAAGATTGGTTAACGGAGTAAATCCATATGACTGAATATTTCGACAGCTATTAAGTGAAAGTTCTAGAAAAAACATCATAGTTTTCATAATATAAAAAAATATTTAAAGATATTTTATTATTTATTTTAATAATTAAATATACCACGTAAATTACGGCAATTATCTGCAATACAACGTATTACATCGCAATCTACAAATCTACAGCTATTGAGTCTTAAATGGGTAAGTGTCGATCTACAACCTTGGAGTATTCTATACATTGTAAATTATTAATAAATTTATATTTAATACATATAATATTAAAAAAATGATATATTTATAAAAATAATTACTGTTGAAAACTGTTATAACTTGGAATTTTATCACAACCACACCATGAAAGGTCTAATTTTTGTAATAGTTTTACTTTTGGTAAAAGCATATATAATACCTTTAAAAAAAATCAAAATATATTAAAAAAATGAGGACTTTATTTTATAACACTAACAAATTATATAAAATAAATTTACCAAGTCATCAATACAATACCAATATGGTTTGAGATTAAGAGTTCTATAAAGAAGTGGATCGCGAGCAAGAGTATTAAAATTTTTATTGACTTGAGCACATCTACATAATGATTTTAAATCTAAATAACTAAATATTTTAATTATTGTTTCATCCTAAAAATAACATTATTTTATTAAAATTATATATTAAATTATACACGCAAATGTATAAATATGTTTACTGGTAATGGATGAAATAATCCCATTATTGTTGATTCAATCGGTATAATTTTAGAAATATCATCTTTAGGTTCTGTTATTAAATCATTATGAAGACCAAGAGACATAATAAATAAAGCAAGATCGTCTATAAAAGAGAATATATAATATTTATATTATTATATATTTTTAACACAATCTTAATAAATTCGTATATTCACAATAGATATTTAAAAAAAATGAGAAAAAATAGACCTTTTTTAAGATATTCGTCATCCATTTCATTATATGTTTTTGCAGATATATAATTATAAGGCTTTTGAGGCACAGATTCACAATCTTTATCTTTTAACGTTCCTTCTAATAATACACCATCTAATTGAGTATAATCTACCAAATGAAGTTGATTAAATTCTAAACGCATTATACTAAAATAACAATCTTTATAAGAATAATTATCATTTTAGAATATATGTAAATATTAAAAATTACCATGTTTTTAAACCAATTTTTCTTATTTTAGGTTGAAATAACCTGGACGTATGACCAACAATTTGTGGTTCGCCTTCCCATAATTTAATCCAACCTCTTATAGTTAATGCCCAAATTCTAACAACAGCACCAGGATTATATGTTTCATAAATACGTATACCGGTTGGATAAACTTCAGTTTGAAACATTATTTCTTAAGAGATAAATAATTAATATAGATATATTCTAATTATACTTAAAGAAATTATAATTTATTACAAAATAATTACCAACAAAATCACTACTAGGAATTCGTTCAACATTTTGTGGTTGATAATCGTCAGGTAACGATGGTGCTTCATTCCACCATTTACCATATGTTCTCTTTATAAAATAAAAATAATATGTATTAAAAATATGAACTGGACTATACATATATAAAATATTACATACCGTTACTAGCGATTGCGGAAAATCACCATAATCGGGAAAATTCGAAGGTTTACCACATAAATTAGTAGCTGAATATGAAACACTAATATCACTACCGTATTGAGAGCTACAATGTAATACATTTCGAACAAATTGTTCTACAACATCTGAACCACTTCCTCGAACCGTTACATAGTCTAGAAACTTCGATTTGATCACTTCCATATTTTTATTATTAGTAATTCATTCGATTTATTCTCAATTAATCCAACTGTAATATACATAAATATTATTTAAAAATAAAACCGAAATAACGACAAAAAATATATAATACGAATTAAATTATTAATTTAATACATATTTTTCATTAAAATTAATATATATATTTATATACCGTTGACTTTATTCAAGGTTGAAGAAATATGTCATTCTATCGGAACGTCAAATGTCGGTTTGAGGACAATGACATTTCGTTGAACTGACATTGTTGGCCGTAACAATAAAAACTTTTACCATTAACGAAAGCTTATAGAATGTTTATTTAAATATTTTTAAATTATTTTCTATTATTTTGTAAATTAAAATTATCAAATATTATATTTTAAAAAATATTAAATATTAATAAATTTAATATAAAATATTTGAGATTAAAAATTATAAAATAATATAAAATATTTGTATCTTCATATTACAAATTATATATTATACATATTTGAGTTCAAATTCCGATTATTACCATTTTCTATATTTGAAACGATTTAACGCTGTACTAAAACCGATTTATTTCGTTGGATTCCCGCTGAGGGTACACAGAATATCGCTCAATACCCCCCGTAGTAGCATTAATTTCGTTTCTGACCCTTATTGCGTATAATAATATTATTGATAATGGTAATGTCTAGTAGAAAACTATGATATTTTTATCAATCGATCTTACTGAAAGTGTGTTTGTTCTTAGTACGTGCACTTGTATAAGTAAATTGGACGAAAGCAAAAGTTTTCGTCTTTTTCCAATGCAATCTGTATCTTCAGTGGTGTAGTTATAAATTTAAAACAAAATTTTTATATTTGAAAAATGAAAAAAAATGTCACAATTTTTTTTATTGAGCTAATTTTTGATATACTTTAATTTTATTTTGTCATTAATTATTTTTATATGATATTAAAAAAACAAAATATATTATAATACTATTTTTTTAAAAAATAAAAATATAAATACATTTTTATATACTAAATTGAATACAAATGCAAACATCGATATTTTTAATTTAAAACGTGATGGATTACTTTGGAATTTGAAGATAATCTATAAAAAAATCTATATAATATGTTTCACATAAACCAAGCGATTTAAATGGCAGAAAAAAAATTTTTCATCTCGTAGTTTCAGAAACGTATCAAAAATTATAAGTACAGAAAAAATATATAATTAAAAGCTTGTTCTTAGATAACAATAGAAATAAATCAAGAAAGGGAAAATTTCTTTCCTTATAAAATGTCAGTAATTCGATTAATTGCAACAGACATGTGACGTGAGAATTCCAATTACATTTTATTCCATATCAAAATATCTTGATGGACATAGATTACTTTCAGAATTTATTTCAAATTAAAAACAACGTTCGATACATTTTTAGAAATTATAATTTAAAAATATATATAAAACACAAAATTATAATAATTTTTTTTTTATATTCTATAAACTTTTCTCTATATATAAATAATTTACTTTTATATCCGTCAGATTAAACAATATGTGAATTATAACAAATGATGCAGCATTTTTTTAATGATGCTGAAAAATTTGATACTTTTCTTTGTTTCATATAAATTTAATATTATTATTTTTATTAAATTTTATTGAAATTTTTGGACAATTAATATTTAAACTAATAAAAACTAAATATTACAATAATTTTTCTATATAAATTTATTGAATATAATATATATCAACAATTAAAAAAATAAACAACTTTTTGGGCAAACCAAATCAATAATGACGTATAGATGGCATTGTTTTAATACACTAAAAAAGTAAAACTCTAAAACTTTCTGAAGATTTTTTTTAACCACTTTTTAAAGGTAAAACGATAACAGAATTAAAACAATTTTTCATTTTAATATTTTCTCATCACATATTATAATAAAAAAAATATCAATAGAAATTGTCTTTTTTTAAATTTATACGGCTTATTCATGTTTTATTTCATATTTTGAAAATTTTAAATCTTTTTAATTTCAAATTCTCATCACGGATCACAATTTTTGTATTTATATTTTATACACTTTTTTTTTTAAAATACAACCGTTTATCAACATGGAAAGACGGAAAGAATTTTAGTAAATGGTAAACGCTTTCGTACATAAAGAATTAATAGTACACTTTGAAAACAGCCATCGTTTAACGACTATTTGGTTTGTGATATCAAAGTTTTCAAACATTTTTTCGACGGACACCGCTTTTAATATATACATAAATTTTATTTAAGAAAAAAGAAAAAAATAATAATTAGACTATATTAAAATTTTATCTCGTGTTTTTATTTATACGTGCAAACATAGTACATGAAAACGTAGTAGTATATTTTTAATATAAAATTTTCATCTCTCTTCTTATTTTCATATATCAAACATTTAATATTGATATCATAGATTTACATTATTTAAAAAAAATGCAGAATTAAAATATACAAATTTATTAAAATGTATTCTTATTATAACGGAGTTAATAAAAATTTTAATATTATTAAAAAAAATATATTTTCTTTATATAATTAGTCTCAAAGATTCTATAACAAAATTGCATCAATGAAAATATATAGGATATATTAAATTATATAAATAAAGATTTTTTTTAGTCAAATATTAAAAATGAATAATTGATTATTTTTATGTACATAATATACTTATACAATAAATTGTCTACTTTCATCAAATACTTGATGGAAAAATTAAAAGATATTGTATATATTTTACCGTCGAAAATATTTAATCAAACAATTATCATATTTAATTATCGGTATAGAAACCTATATATATGTATAAAAATGTTCGAGGGGTGCGTAAATCGAAAAAGTTTTAAAATCGCACCCCCCAGAGCAACGGCCTTGCTATAAAACCATATCGTCATAACGTTTTCCCCTTTATTAGGTATCCTTTAGTCGCGTAGCAAAAAGCTCCCCATTTTCTAATAAAATTTCTCCCGTGGATAATTGTTATTTAACTATTTTTTTAAGTGATTTTATACGTTTCAATTATTTTATTACGTTTGTGTAAATTGTTTGCATTTTTTTTCGTCAATCAGTTTATAATATTGATTTATATACGTAAGTATTTATTTTGGATTATAATATATATATATATATATATATATATATATATATATATATATATATATATATATATATATATATATTACATTGCTTTCCCGCCTAAAATGTCGTGTTTTCGAAATTTTAGTCTAAACTAAAAATTTAATTGTTGTACGCTCATAAAGATATATAATATTTATACATCTACATGTGTTGTGTATGTGGCTAAATTTTCGAAAATCATGACATTTAAGTCAATTTTAATATTTATTGTGTTATTTGTAATATTTATATTTATATTACAATTACCATCATCTTCAATAATTAATTTTCATTCAAAAATTGAATATTTTTTCATGAATTATTGTATTTTAAGAATTATTTCATGAAAATTTCGTTGAAGAAAAATCAATATATATATATATATATATATATATATATATATATATATATATAAATTTTAGAAATATTATTTGGATTTATTTGAAAATATTTATTTTCTATTTTAATTATTGTGATTAATAAAATATATAAAAACATATTATTTATTTAAAAATGTTTAAAAATACATTTCATTTTCTTATCGTATTAAATTATATACAATAAATATTAAATCGTTTTTTTTTTCAATTTGCTAACGCATCATCATATTTTTTTTTCAATTTGCTAAATTATAATGTCAAATATGATATAATATAATAGCAGATGGGTACAACAAAATATATTTTATAAATTATCACATATCTGTATTTGGAACGCGTTCCATAAGTTTGATATTACTGTTCCGAAATTTTATAAAAAAATAAACAATCGTGTTATAATTGAATTAGAGAAGAACAAAAACTAGGAGTGGTAATCGGATTTATTTTTAAAAAATTACTTAGTAATTTGGATACAAATTGTATTACAATTTATTTCATAGAAATTGGAGAATTCTAGGGAAGTAATTAGTGAGCTAACTTTATATTTTTTATTATATATATTCTTGGATACTTTCACCAAATTAGAAAGTTCCACTAGATGATTGAAATAAAATGTCATTTTTCATAATAAATATTAAAATGATTTTAATTTAAAAAATAATTAATTCATAATAAAGACGAAACTGAATTATAATGTCAATTTTTGTGAGGAAAATATAAAAGTGTGTTTTTTGTGGTCATTATTTAAGTTTACAAACTTCAGCAATTACGTCGCATTTGTTTACCAATTAGTGAGTTTTTTTTCCGCCCACAAATTTAATCGACGAATTTAATAATGAAAGCTTAGAATGCGAAGCTTTTAACGTGTTATTGATTTATGGTCAATCGACATTTTTTCAAAATTTTGACAATATGAAAAGCATTTCTGTATTTATAAAGAATATAGCTTCAATAAAAATATATTATTTTTTTACCTGTAAAATAACTCATTTAATATATATATATATATATATATATATATATATATATATATATATATATATATATATATTATAATCATTTTGAATTAATTTTCATTGAAACTGCGCCATCTGTAATTAATAATATACATAAATATGAATTATATTCTTTGATTGTGTTCCTCGAATGATTTCGTAGCATGAATTGTTGTTATCGTTTTTTTTTATCAATTTAATTTTTTTAACGTTAATAAAACTTTATCCTTTCATACCTCATTTCAACTTTGGGAATAGTAAGAAATATCAAGGTGCGCACCTGGTAAATATGTAGCTGTTGTTTTTACCAAAATTTTACTAACAAACATTGCAAATCGTGCAAATACATTTATTTCGTCGTTTTATCTTTCAAATATATATAATATTAATTATTTAAATATATACTATAGAATAAAGCCATAAAATATTAGTAAATTTTAATATGAGAGATCTAATTCTTTATATGTGAATTTTAATCAAACGCTTGTATTTAATTTCAGATTAAAATGATGAAAAACATAATCGCATATTTTATTTTTGTCCTGTTTATCGTTGAAGTCATAGCGGAAAGGGAAAGAGTTGACTCCGTAAACTACAATAGCATCAATCATGGAATCAGATACGACGAATATCCGGTAAAATATAAAATAATTTATAAAACTATTCATACAAAAAAATAATAATATTGAAATATACAAAATTTTTACATATAATCAGATTTTTTTGTCTTTAAGAAAATGTAGATTCAAAATTGCAAAATGAATTCTACAGTTTTAAAATTATATTGTATTAATATGTTGTATGAAAATGCTTAACAAAAATTTTAAGCTATAGCCAACCATTCGTTCGCCTTTTTCAAATCCTGAAAGAAAATTTCTTTTCATTAAAATTACTGTTTTCGTTTATTTGTTTGGTTACTTTGACTGAATATTGAGAAAGTTTAAAATTAGTTCACAAATTATTAACATTAGATTCAGACGAATATATACAATGACAATAGTATCTGTTCGTATTAAATTATATTTGATTTGTTTAATTTAATAATTTATAATCGACTTTCGTGAATTTTAGTTAGAATGTATTTGTGCATATGTACACACACACACACACACACACATAAATATTTAAGTCATATATACGATTCTCGTGAATCTTTTCATATATTTGAACTGGTTCAAATAAGAACCAGTTTATTTATATATTTTAATTGTGTGCTGTTACTATTTTTCAATATTAAAAATAAACTGATCTTACATATTTTAATTCGTAACCAACTAAAAACTATAAATATTATATATATATATTTTTTAAATCTTAACTTTGATTACACGAATATATTTTTTTCTACATGAAAACGTGCAGATCTTCGTATATAATTAAGAATTCTAACATTTTATTTTAATATCGATATTATAATTCTACAAAGTCTTCTTAAGATTACTTCCGAGTATAAGTTGAATATAAATGTCCACAAAATGCAACCTTGTATTACACGTTTAGAAATTTGAGTATTAATATTGCTTAAATCTGTATCTGTTATGTTATATCATTTAATTATTCTAAAATTTAATTTAGTTTCTTAATATTATGACTTTTTTTTTAAATAATAAATATATAATTTCTATTCTTTTCTGAAAATTTTTAAAATAAATTATTAAAAATAAAATATCAAAACTTATCGGACTCATCATAAGATTTTGAAAGCTACTATTGATTGTTAAAACACAATAATATTTTTGGAAAATTAAAAATCGAAAATATTTCTACATATTCCTTTTGCTAGATCTTATTTTACAAATATATTTTTGTCACGTAGTAAAGAAATTTGTCTTCTTAATTAAAAATAACCTTGTATTAGTAAACACAACATTTTTTTAAACGACACTTTTTTAATTTCGTTATAGCCATGAAATCAATATTGAAAGAAATTGATGAATATCAAAAATTTTCGTCATGAAAATTAAAATTTTCGTTAAAATCCATCCAATAATAATATGACTACGAACAAGTCACATAAATCGGCATTTATAATTTCATCATAAAACTACGTATATAATACATTCGTATTATTATATTTTAATATAGCCTAGGATGGTTCACTTTAGGATATCTGCAGTGCGATATTAAATAGTGGAAAATTATTAATTTTCATCGAAATATAAGGGATTTCAGCGTTGGAGGTTTTCATTCAAGATACCCGGCTTATATGTCTTAATTGATATAAGTAATTGTAATTGTACATATAATAATTTACTTTTGCGATTATAAAATTGTTGCTAAAGACGATATGTTGACCATTTTAATTTATATTTCATGTCGATATGATTTATCTCAATTTATATTTGGATAATTATAAATATATTAAATCAATTTTATATCCAACTTTTTTAAAGCACTTTAAAAAAATATATATATATAATATATATATTTCTATACAAATCATCTAAATAATTTAAGTTAAAAGATTGATATTCAACTTATATTATAAAAGTTTGAATTAACGTATGCATTTTTGAATATAATATATAGGTATATTTAATTTATTTATATTATATTAGACAAAATGTACAATAAATATATTGCCTAAAAAGGAACTATATTTCATGATTTTTTCTATATGTAATGATTTTACAATATTTCTTAATTATCGTTTATACAATTTTAAATTCTTCGAAATACTAAATATACACCATTTTAATTTAACATCATAATAATATATAAATATTTAAATTTAGCAGTTATTTATAATGGATCACAGTTTATTTAGTGATTTTAGTGAGAAACTTTAAAATCTTCTTCGAAGTTTAGTAATTATTTTTAACGTCAAACTGTGTTTCATGGAAATTGTATCAAATAGTTTTCTAATTAAACCGATACTTGTACAGTATATTTAAATTATTTGATATAAATAAATTATCATTATATATATATATATATATATATATATATATATATATATTTTTCTAGATGGTTGTTCCTAAAAGGGCAGCATTATTATTGGACAGAATAATGGTGGCGCTTCAGAAGGCTTTGGAGGACGACGGAGGCCCTCCATCCTCTAAAGTGGTACGTCCACCGCTCTTGGTAGACGATCAGGCATATCCTGAATATGATAATGATCAAATTACACCAATGGACTTGGCGTTGATTAAAGACGAACATCTTCCGCAGGCAAGACTGGCACCGAGAGATCTCACCGATTCCACCGACAGCAGACAAGTTCAACAAAAAATGGTTATTAAATATTAAAAAAGAAAATACGTAAAAAATATCAAAAACTACGCCAAATCTTCATAAATTATCTCTATTCTAGGAAAATTAGTTACAATATATATTTTTTTCATAATTTATTATGAATAAATCTGCCATCTATCAACTGCAAAAATTCACACAATATATTAATTTCTAAAAATATTTAAATTATGTATATAAATATATATGTATCAATTTATTTATAAAATAAATAATGAATAATTTTTATATGAAAAAATAATATAAATATCTTTTTGAAACATTTTTGGTAAAAGTGCGCGTTCAAAATATATAAAATAAATAGTTTTAGAAAGTCTATATAATGATGAAAGTTATTAATATTTTTCAGATGGGTCTTCAAAGAAGAGGACATAGTTCCACGGTTCATCCCAAGGGAAGAATTTGGAGATGCTACTTTAACGCAATTACATGCTTCAAAAAGTAAAATAACGATGATAGCATGAATAGAAAATAAACCTTCTATTAAAAATTCACATAAATCATTAAGAAAAAAATTAACGACATGGCATCAAAATTTTCACGTGTGAACAGAAATATGAATATATATATATATATATATATATATATATATATATATATATATATATATATATATATATTCTGGAATAATTTTCACGTTATAAATTTTATTTGTATATTTTGATGAGCATAGCATATATGAACGATATTATATATTTATTGAAATTGTGTGATGAAATTATTTATTAATTATTAATCGTACAATTACAATGCAAATATTAATATTATAGTCATTTACCTCTGTAGCGTGTATGTTTAATATTATATTATATATTATATATATAATTTATTTTAAATTTATTATGTGTTAAATGTTTCTATATTAATGTTCAATGTAATAGGAATATATCGTGACAAATTTATTTATATTGTATGTTTCTAATAAATACTATTTTTCATACCAATCTCTCATTTTCAATGGAACATTTCTATGATTTTAATTTTTAATACTTTATATGTCACATATATAGCTAATAAAAATATAAATATATTGATGGTAAAGGAAAAGAGGATTAAAGATCTTTTATTTCTCATGATTATTTCATATTTAATTGATTAATAAAATAATCTTAACAATATAATTAATTATTAATAAGTTGCGAGTACACTATTTGATCAAAATATACGAACGTTAAAAAAAAATGCTCGTTTAGTAAATTAACAAATATGTAATCATGATGATTATAAAATTATTTTAAAATTATATAAAATTTCAGAATTTTTATGTACAAAATTTGTTTTAAAAAAATAATTATTAAAAAAATAAAAATAAATGTCCTCTAATCTTAATAAAATTTGTACATTATTTATTATTCATTAAAAATCGGAAAATCTAGATAAATATAAAAAAAATGATTTATTTTTATAAATATTATTATCATTATATTATATATATATAGTTTAATCAAATTTTAAAATAAAAATACAAATTGTAGACATCTATAGATTTCTTTCAAAATCGTAAATATAGACTATTTTACCAGAAAAAAATATAAATATTTCTATTTCGTTTATATTTCTTTATAAAATATATAAAATCGATGATTAAAGATGTCATTTTATATTTTACTGAAATTCTTATTCGCTCTTCGATTATTCGTCTACAAAATTGATCGTTATTTAATAATCTTATTTTTTTTAATCTCAATATTATTATAATAGTTAAATTTTATTATACATGTTATATATATATTTAAGTTGAATTTTAAAATCTCACATTTCTCGCAATCACAATGAAAAAAGAAAACATTTTCCATCAAACATTCGTTCCCTAATTGCTTCGTAAGAATTTACTATGGCTCCACCGTTTTATATTACAAAGTTTCTTTTTTGAAATCGTATATTTGTCGAAGACAGTTTTCTTTAAGTTCAACTCCGCGATTTCACAATAATTATAATATAACGAGTGACAACACTAAATAAATGGAACTACGAGAGAGGAAACTTTTCATCTCTGATTAACAAAAGGCGAACGATTTTAATAAGTGCTAGAACAAAAAGTTTCCTTTTATATTTTCACAAATTATATAGTAAGCGCTCATTATAATTATAATGTTTGCATACACACACACAATTATACATAGCGGATTTTATATTATATATAATATTATATTAAATGCGTTATAATAATAAAGCGGTCGTAATATCTTTTGGATTTTAAACATGCGAATTAGAAATATTCACTCGGCGTACTACAATTCGACAAAGGGGGTCGCGTTAAATTTTTAATGTCCGTCTCACGCCACGGTTCAAAATTGTTTCAGATCAAAGGAATATTAAATGTAACTTACCGGTGTACGAATTAGATATACGTTTTCCATAGACCGGCTACAGAATTTCATATAATTAAAAGCGATATTATTCACAAAATGAACGAATCGCCGAAATTTTACTGGAAGTGTATCGTTTTTGTTTTGAATACTGTTTCAATATGAAAGAAATGTGGTTTTTTTTTAAATAAAAATACATTATAAATTATAATATAATATAACATTATTATTATACATCAATTTATATTAATTTTAAAAATAACAGTGTAGAAAAATTATCATATTAAAATTAGTAAGACATGGTAAATTACTATATTTCATTTTTGTGTCAAAAATTTTTAACATAAATAAATATCAAATGAATGAAATAATTATTATTATTTAAATATATAACATAAAATTTAAAATTATTTTTTTATAGTAAAAAGTTGGAATACAAGACTTATAAAATCAAATATAAAAAATTAAAGCAAAAACTCTATACAATAATTTTTTGTTTTAATTCTGATCTTATATTTCTTTTTTGGCCAATTTTATGAAATATTTTTCTGTTGTCCACGAGCGTCGTGTTTGACATCCCTGGTCTAATACAATCGTTGGCTTTGATTTAAATAAAGAATTTTGTCAGTTATTTAATTTCTTTCATCGCGAAATTATGAATTAGGCCATAGCAGTCAGAAATTATGAATTAGGAAAATCGAGTTTTACCCCATGAAATAGACCAAATCGGTTTATGGCCATAAATCGACCGACGTTTTTAATTATGAATAATCCCAATCGTATTTTGTTGCTGTATATATTAATTTCTGTAAGACACTCAAAATTAGATTAAAAAAATTAGGGATTCGTGCAAAAAAATCGTGTAAAAAAAGTTATATATATATATATATATATATATATATATATATATATATATATATAAACAAAAATTCTTACATATAGTATATTTTTTCTCTCACATGTTTTTCAAAACACAGGTGAAATTTTCCAAAGGTATTTCCAGTTAATTTTCACTAATCACAATGGCAAGCCCCATTAACCACGAGTCTGCTTCAAAATCGCGGTTGTGGGCTTTTGCCCTTAATTATGAAACAAATGGCTCTTAATTGTATTTCGAGGGCCCTCGTCAGGCCAACTACATCGAATTTAGTGTTAAAACACATCTTTTTTTTTATTTCCGCCATCCCCGGCTTTTCATTCGTTTAATAGATTTAGTTACTTTATTTTTGTCGGTAACAGTTAAAATTTAGTGTTACAAATTGTCGAAAGCTATAAAAACAACGTTACATTTTAACGTATCTATGTAGAAAATATATCATAATATTATTGATATAATATTTTTTTATACGTATATTAACAATAACGTTGAAAATTAATTAATTTTATTATTGTATATATATGGTGCGTGTGTGTGTGTGAAAACAAAACTTGTTGGATTTATTTACAATAAAAGAGAAAATTAGGCATATGTCAAATTTTATTCTGTAAGAAATGTTAATAAAAACAAAATGAAAAGTTTACTACTGTAACAAATTTTATATATAAAATGTATAGAAAATTAGATTTTTCTTTGTTTTGTGGAAAAAAACAATACTATTGTACTACATTATTAAATTTTTATACTATATATAAACAATTTAATTATATATATATATATATATATATATATATATATATATATATTATCCATTTGTTCTGAGACTATATAATATTTATAATAATACATTATTTAATTGCATAAAATAGTATGATATATAACGGAAAAAAAGCGCAGATGGAATGAATATGATGATTCGTTACACATATGTCACAGCACCTTCGAGATGAGGATATCCTGTTCATGAGCGGTGGACATGAGTAATGGAAAAACAGATTACGTCAGACCGGGTGGGAGGTGTGGGGGGTGAAATCATTTTCCGTCGAAGGGTGAGATTTTACTGGGAAAATGTCTTCCTTTTGTTCAACGCGTTCGCGTCAATTTATAATATATATATATATATATATATATATATATATATATATATATATATATATATATATATATATATATATATCGATTATTGTTAAACCGCTGTCGGATTATGTAAAGTGCATTATGTCGGTGTATTGAAATGAAACGATAAATTTTACTTTATTTCAAATATACATAAATAAAAATGCGATATAAATTTATATTTTATATATTGTACTAAAATAGAAATAAAATTATAATGTTTCTAAATTGTGAAATAATGAAAGATCGGCAAAATATCTTTTCTCGTTTAACTTTGACCGCATATAAAGGGTTATGAACGTCAAAAAAAAAAGGATACGAAGTTATTTATAATTAGATTACGAACGAACTTTCGGATGGAAAGTGAAGAGTTAACGGGTCAAAATCAAATATAGTAATATTTCAATATTCAAAATACTTCACAAACTCATATTATATCATATAAAATAATATTAATGCATATGAAAATTGCTAACTGCGTAAAAATGCGCGATTTCTCAAAGTGTTTGCATAATAAATTTTAATCGAAATTGAAAAATGACACTTAATATAGCAATTTTATGATCGAATCGATGAAGTATGCATTTATATCGCTTAATTTGATGTTTAAAATAATGTATTTAATGTGATTTTTTCTTATGAACGAGATTTTGCTAAAACATAATTCTTATTTTCATAGTATATAAAAATAATATTAACCTTTAAAGTGTCGAAAGTGAATTAATCGGCAATTTTCCATCACCCATTAAAAGTTAAAATTGATAGTTGTGACCTCAGAAATTACCATAATCAAAATGAAATAACAACAAAGTCTTCCTTTCTCCACCAAAATGAAAGGTGTCAATCAAATAAGGACAAAGTTTAGAAATTTGTAATTAAAAATATTATTAATGCAATAAAAGATTTTAGTATGTCGCATTCTTGAAAACAATTTTTCATATATTTAGTTTTTTAGAAAATTCCAATATAAATATAAATCTAAAAATCAAAAATTTATGACAAGAATAAATTTAAAAGTATATGAAATTAAGGCACAGATTATAAGAATTATGTAAATTAAAATCTAAATTGAGAATGATAATTAATTCGTCTTTAATTTGGAGAAAAGGTATCAAAGGAAATGATCCAGGGGATAAAATATATGACTTCTAAGGTACTAAAGTAGTTTCTTAATTAATTTCGAATCCAGTCTTAATGGCTAACTTGTTAAAGATATGATACTTTAAAAATAAATTATTTGGAATCGGTAATTTAATATTAATAATTAATACTTCAATATTATTGGAGTGTATTAATTATAAATTATATATAATAATTATCTCTTTCTGACCTTTGATGCTATTTAGATTCAAAAATATCAAACTAAAGTATGTACGTAGAATATTTTGAAAATATATGAAGAAAATTTTTGATGAAAATTGTATCGATTAGGAAAATTTTTAAATTTTCAATAATAATGCATTCTTTTGATCAAAATTAACATTATTAAAATAAAATGATTATAACTATATATATATATATATATATATATATATATATATATATATATATATATATATAAGTAAATTAACTTGAAAATCGATAGAATAATTAGTTTAAAATTGCTTTCAAAAATTTATTTCTTTCGATAGTTAAACAATAGTTAACCTTTTAAATTAAGATCTGCTTTTTGTTACGATAATTTATTATTTATTTATAAAAATATTCAATGACATTATTTTCAATATGTATATATTTTTCTAATATAATTTATACGTGTAAATATATCTACGAACAAATAGATTTTTTTTTATTAAAAATAATACTGTATATTGATGTATTTCCATTCAGAAATAATATAAAAAAGGCATATTTATCACCATCTTTCTGTTAAGTGTGTATGACAGGCGTTTATTACTACGTCAATTCAAATAGATGAGATAGACAATAATGAAAAGATATAAAAGCAAAAAGAAAAATAATCATAGAATCCAATCACTCGTATAATGTTATACAATATTTTTTCATCACAATATTAAAACGTTGACACGTTTTCAATTCAATAATTTCCGTGATATATTTTTTTTTTTGTAATTCGAAAACCTTGTCGATAATTGAAAAGCCGTTCGTTTTCCGTATTAGTTGCCGTCTGTACTAATTTGACATCCTTTGATATTCCAGACCTGCCTATGTTATAACGGAAACTATAATGATAATGGAAAAGCAGTTTCCATCTCAATTTTCCTGCCTGCATACGTTGTCGAATGAAAAGCGTGACCGAATTTCAAAGGAAAACGCATAAAATCGACTCAGTGCTTCTATTATTCTATCGATTTTCAAGTTAATTTACTTATATATATATATATATATATATATATATATATATATATATATATATATATATATATATTATCAATATATAAATTATATATAAAAATTTATGACGTTATTAAGGAAAAATATGGAAAATATTTATATGTTATATGAAAAACGAGTGAATTTCACAGACTTTTGTTTTATAAATTTACATTTTCGTCCTTTTTATAATTTTGATGATTTTATCAATCCTGTGAATACATATAAATTTGAGTACCATCAAAATTATATTTTGAACGTGCAAATTTTACACCTTTAATCAACGCGGATGAAATTGAAATGCAATTTTATTCACATTTACATTATTCTTATAGCGATATAAAAATATATAATATACATATAAAAATATATATCGTTTGTGAAAATGCTTTATCATTTTCTCATTTTCTCGATCACGTGTTTTTAGTATTTGTTCATAGTATGTTTTCTATAAGATTTTCGATATGTTACATATTTATGAAATATATAGAAAATTATATATAATATTTTTTATAAAAAATATAATTATTATAATATTTATTTTTTTAATATATATGATAATATATAATTAGAAAAATAAATAAATATTTTTATATACAATCAGAAATTTTCAAAATTTGTATATACATAATAGAATATAAAAAATAAAGAAAGCTATATATAATATTTATTTTGAATAATCGAAGATGAAATCATAGTTTTCATAAAAAATTTTCATTTACCATTTGAGGATATTCTCTGAAACAAACTATGACATTAGTGTTTGGTATTTGTAATATCCTATCCCTCTGGAATTACAGCATAAGACACTGTGGATAATTACAAATATCCCTGGACTTCCTCGAAACATAATCAAAGTCTTGAAATTGGTAATGTTGCTGAAGCATCACAATTATAATATATCTCGTGATTTGTCGACGAATGCAAGGATGTTGTTTTTTTTTCAGTATTAAAATATATCTAATTTTATATATATATATATATATATATATATATTAAAATATCGTAATATTTGTGTACGAATAAAATAATTATTTATATGATTGTTTTTACGTAATATCGCTATCAGATTAAATGATGAAATGAAATCTATTTGGCCATGAAATATTTCGTAATTGTTGTAATAAAAGCTTCCCACGATTTATTGAACGTAATCATAACTCAATAAAATTATATAATTAATAAGTATTACATATATAAATATATTATATATGTACTATAATTTATAACATAATATAATATAATAGAAGGATTCAAGATATAAAAATCTCTAGGGAACATTTCATAATTATTCGTACGACAAGATGAGATTATATTCGTTTAATTTATAACATGGTCGATTTTTTTAATATTTTAAAACAGTGATTCACAACCAATGTGTTAATTTTTTTTTATTAAATATTAAACATCATTATTTTTAACTATAATATAGTTATCATTTATATCAATATATGGTAAATATTTAAAAAATATTTCTTCAAGCAAAGTCAAACATCTGTATAAATCGCTCATATAATAAATAATACGTTTCGATATATAAAAAAGTTATAGATTTCTTTATTTAATTCCGATCACTTTATGCGATCATAATATTCGTTTTATGTACGTTTATACTTATGTGTTAAATCATCTTTACGGGAAAATAATTGATTCTTCATTGTGAAAACGACGAATGGAAAATTACACGTCCATTTCCTAACTATTATGCGCGCGAAAAGCGTCAATCGATTTTTTCCTCGCCTAAAATTATATTTAAAATAAAAATAATAATACGAAAATATCGTATTTCCATTAATATTATTGTTATTATAATTAAACTTCCAAATAAAAGTAGAACGTTATTTTTTTTTTTTTTGTTAATTTTAGCGCTTTTTATTATTCTACAATCGCACTATCACGTAATACGTAGTGTGACGTCATATATCACGTTGCCTTTCACGGGAAAGACCCGAGGGGTAAACGGATCTTGTGGCTAAATGTGTAATAACTAATTTCGCTTGTGGAGTTTGTCTTGATGTACTCGTGTAACGCGATACTTTCCCATCCGAAGGCATCCAATCCTGAAAGGTCCGACTTCGTCTTTATTACGGTATCGACTTGAATTAAATCGAAATTTCATACAACTATTCCTATATATATTATAAATGTATATGTTTAATTTATAATTAAAAATATATATATACGATAAAAGTAATTTTCAGAGAAAAATAGTTTTATGTTATTATTTGCTTGAAGAAAAAAATATTATATATATATATGCGAATTCGATTTAGTGTCAATTACATATAATTACTAATTATTATGATTGATGATAGGAATTTATTTAGTTAATGAGAAAAATGTATTAGTTCTTAGATAAATAGCATCTAATAAAAGTAATGTTGATTAAGTAAAGTATCTTTTTTAAATAATATTTGTGAACAAAATAAATCTAATTTAAGGTGATCATACGTTCTCCTTTTAAAAATGTCCTCTTTTTAGAAATATATATAACTCTTTTGTGAATTTTTGTTTTTAAAGGTTTGAGAACCGACAAATAGGCTTCTTTTTGAAGTCTACCTCAAGATGTGGATCGTTTTCGAGACTCGGTCGTGAAATGGAGAGCCTTTTTTGGAGTCTGATATCTTTTTTGTACAATTTTTAATTTTCAATAAATGTTCCTCTACTATGTCCTATTTTTAATCGCAAAAAGTTTGTCACCCTATCAAATTTCAACAATATGACTTATTTTCAATATAATTTTCGAATATAATATTTTAAACAATTAAAAATCTAAAATAAATTCAGTAGCCTATTTTTCTTGTTTTCTATGCCAAAAAATTATAAAAATTTTATTCGATTATATATATTTTTATTAAAATATTAAAACAGTATAATAAAATCAATTTTATTCAATAGTAAAAATTAATTATTCATCAGCAATAAAACTGATCGTAATTTTAAAATTTTGTAATAAGATTTAAATCATTAAAAATATAATGAAATATTCTCAAATATTCTGATTAATCATATGAAGTTAACCCGTTTAATACGAACATGAACACACGAATTGTACGACAAAACTTCTTACGATTAAACGTTAAGTCCGCATGTATTAAAACTATTTTACGAGTGAAACGATTACCGTTTTATATTGAATATAAAATTTAAGATAATTTTAAATAAATACAATAAAAAAAAATATACATTTATAATTTAAACTACTGAATATTTATTTAAATTTCCATATCTAAATATTTGATATTTATTTTTTGAAAGTTTTTACAAAAAAAATTATACATGTATATTGAAAGGAAAAAACCAGATTTAATTTGCATATTCTTCGATGTAGAAATAATTTTCGAAATTTCATCTGAAAATTTCCATATCAATTCAAATTTAAACATATTCAAATATCGACGAAACAATATAATCCATAAAACTAAATGAAATTATTCCAATATATACATATATTTATAATATATATATATATATATATATATATATATATATATATATAAAATAGGAAGGTTGTCGTTTATTCGAGCTTTTGTACTATGTAAAGCAATGAAGCGTTTTATTGACACGCAATAAAATTGATCGTTCGATTAAAACCCAATTTGACTATACATTTTCCAGGTATTTATACTAGATAAACCCTGCATAGGATCGATAAAATTATAATCCCGTTCAGTGTTTACACAATAATAATCAATATGGATCATAAATCATGAATAATAATAATGACGTGTCATCGGAATAAACGATTGACAATTGCACCGGTGGAATGTTTTTGAAATTGGTTTAGCATTGTCGCCGAACTGTATCGATATAATTCGTATATAACATATTACACGATTTATAAATTAATCAATTAATATTTAAATATTCGTAAAGAACGGATAATGTTCTGTTTTATTTAATGAATATATATTATTGTATGTTTTTTTTTATGCAAAAAGGGTTCATCGGTAAACCGTGATTAACATATAGGGTTGTCATTTTGTCGATCAAAGATCGAAGACTTCAAACGTTATTACGTTTTAATTTGCATAAACCGCTAATAATAATAATAATAATAATAATACAAATTAATATATTTTTATTCATATATATATATTCGTAAAAAAATATCTTAATATTCATATTCAATATAATATTTTTACTGAGAATTGCAAATATAATAATAAAAATTCTCATATTTGTGATAGATTACGTATTGATATGTTGATTTATATTTATAAAAAAAAATCTAAATAATGAATGTGTCAAGCCAGAAGTGTTCAACCTTTGTGACAAGATGTTTTCTTTTGACGATTCAAAAACATCACACTTATAGACTAAAAATAAAATTCGATCAATAATAACAACTTGTCAACTTGAAATATAATTCTATCTATCACAGAATAATTCCTATGAGAAATCTAAAAATTAAAAAAATATCATCAAACTTCAGAAACTTTTTTTAAATATATATATATATATATATATATATATATATATATATATATATATATATATATATATATATATATATAAGCATAAAATTCGAATTATTAGAGAGGGATCTCAAGAGATTTACAACGGAAGAAAGAAAAAAGTTTTATATATAAAAATAATTCATATCAATTTTAATAATTTATTGAACCTATTGTGATCACTAATCAAATACACTTTTAAATTTTTTGATATAAAAATATTAAAAATCTATTATTTAGTTGATTTTTTTTTAATTGCCATTATAAAAATATTTATATACAACATATGATCGTTAAATACATATATATATATATATATATATATATATATATATATATATATATATTCTTGCATAGATTAACGTTATATTAAAGATAAAATATAATATGTGATATATTTTATGATTGAATGTTTCTGATAATTTATTATTAAATATGCAACGCGATAGATAATTATCATATATCATATTGTACTACATTAACAAATATATATATGCACGTGTTTTTTTTTCATATTTATATTATGAGAATAAATACCTCTGAATAGTAATTTACGAATCAAATCCTACATATATTATTACTATCATCTTATATATATATACATATATCATATATGAAACTGTAGAAAGCTTGAATTTACGACGACTTTACAATGTTGCCAGAGTCGAAAGGCTTTCACGTTTGAAACGATCGAATACCGTTTATGTGGCGGTTATTTTATTTTGCGATCAGACGGAAAAATCGAGTGCCTGAAATGATCGCATCTAAAGGAAAAGAACAAATATTTTACGGTCAAGACAGTCCATTTTCAATGAGTCGTTAAAACGTTCGACGTCTCGACTCATTTTTACCCCCTCGGACATGTTTAATGTTGTGCGTTTAGCTTTTGCATTACGCACTGAGTGGGTTTTAATGGGTTAACAACAACATAAGCTTTCGTTTATATTTATACATAATATTTATCGTTTATGCGGAGGTCTATGAGGGGTAGTTTTGAGGGGTGCGCTATAAAAATTATGGACGCATAGACCGCATACTGTGACATGTTTATGTCGTTGGTGTCGCATTACGATTATTTACATTACATTTATGTGGAAAATGCTTCAAGTTCATAAATCCCGTGAGATTGCTACGTTATATATATATATATATATATATATATATATATATATATTAATCTTTTTCTTCGTCCGCTTTTCCGGGAAAGCGTACAAAAAAACGAGCTTTTCCGCGTACGTTAGCTCTTAATTAGGATTCGGAAAATTCCAAACACTTTTTAACACGTTAATCATTTAGCCAAATAATATATATATATTATTTTCATTTATTTATAATAATATAATTCATATTAAATTGTTATTTTAAAGAATATAATCAATAACTTATATAATTTATTATAATAAAATATGTATAGATTGTTTTTTATTCTGTTCCATTTCTTTTTATTTTTAGCAGCGTTATCTTTCAAGTTAACAACTCATCTAACTTCACTCAGTAAAAATGTTTCAGACAAAAGCTTCTTATATAAAACTATGTATATAAAGGAAAATGTCCTATTCTTTGTTCCGAAGTCGAAGATCAAACAAATGTTTATAAACAAAAAAAAAATCTAAGGAGAAAATTCAATTCATTACAATTCTAATTAAAATTAAAATCTCGCAAATTGTTTTTATTTATATTTAATTAATAATTGTTTCCATTGGAGATTTTCATTTCCATAAAAGCTGCAACACTAACGATTTAATTATATTTATACACTAAAAATGCGATATGTCTTTTATTACAATTGTTATTTTATATCGTTAACGGTCATACGGTTCATTCGCTTAACTCCATTGATTGATTAAATTGTACTTTTATTATCGCAATTAAAACTTTTAGATTTTACAGTGTTCAAGTATTTATTATATAAATGAAACGACAATTTACACATTAAACACCGAAATCAATTTTATCTCAAAATATTCCGTCGCAATTATATGATAATATATATATATATATATATATATATATATTCACAATAATGTTTTTTCTGATTAATTATTCTGACGCACTAATTACATTACTTTAGTGGAATTAGTATATTTTAAACGTAACGTATTCGTTTCTATATTTATACAGAGGGACAATTACATTTACCTAGATACGATTACTTTGGAGTACCCCTGAATTATTAAGCACATTTTGACCGAGGCTTTGAAGGAATAAAAGAATTTGAAGATTAATACTGTGGGTGTCTTTATTTCGAACCAGAAAAAAATTCAAATTTATATCGAATAATCATATACAAACATAGTTTAATTTTCATCACAGCAAATATAAATAATGAAAAAAAATTGTATTATTCAAAGATTTCGTTTAAAATAACTAAATTGAAAATTGAAAAATATCTCTTCGTTATATATATATATATATATATACATACTGAAAAAATAATATTATCTGAATTAAAAATAAAAATATATATATGAAAGATATTAAAAAAAAATATTTCATCATGTGAAATACGCGATCTTAATATAAATTTAATAATATCAAATGTGGGAATTTCATTTTAATATCATCATATTATTTACATTCATGCATTGTTCTTTTTCATTGGAATCAAAGAAAATATTTCATTATAATTCATTTTTATTAAGAAAATCAAATTTATTATATAGTGTCATGAATATATATATTTTAATTTAAAACCTCATTTATTATATTATTAAAATTTAATTGAAACGAAAGAATTTTTTTATACAATTGAATATTTTCATCAAAAAATGAAGAAAACATTTCCATCACTAAGAAACGAAATCTTACGATAATTTAATGATTATAATAAATTTTTCATCTGAATGAAAATTAGTAAGCGGAGTGTAAATTTAAATATTTTTTTTTTAGATGTACAAAGAAAAAAATTCACACGAGACTTTAAAACGAACTAATTACGTCCCTTTGCAATTATTCAACGCTGAAACTCGGCAAAAGGATGAAAAGTGGAGTCCTTTAACAGTGTCCAGGTTCGAATCCTACTAATAACATTTAACGGAATTACAAAAGATATACGTTTTCCACTTGTCATTAAACGTATTTATATATATATATATATATATATATATATATATATATATATATATATATATATATATATATATATATATATATATATATATATATATATATATATATATATATATATATATATATATATATATATATATATATAGTATATATTAACGTACAATAAATAAACTTTGTTTAATTTGAGGACGAGTCAAATTGATCCTGAATATAAGGGGGGATGAAATGTTTTCACATCACGGATAATTATAATATTTTCTTTTAATCTCATCTGGCGTTTTATGAGTTTTCCGTCTCCGGATGCCTGAAATGAATTTTCGTGTGTGTTCACGATTTTTCACGGTATGAAAGGTAATGTCGTAATTAGTTTTATATATGAAATTCGGAAAGACTCGTATGAAATATTATTAACGAATTAAATATTTTGCGTGATATTCAAGGTTTCATATCAAACGCGATTTATGAATCTGAAATATCAGCAAATTAGTAAATTATTTTGGATATTTTAATACAATTTTAAAATATTTTCACATCCATAACTGGAATTCTAATTAGTTTTAATAACTATATTATATATAAAACTGATAAATATATACATATGTATATAAAAGCAATTTTACATGATTTAGACATTTATTTGATATAATTAGATTATAAAGTATATTAACAGCATAAATAAATATTTCTTATATTTATATTAAACTATAACAAAAAGATAAATATTGATATAATATAAAATTTGTATGAAGATTTAAAAAATAATAATAACGTACTAAAATATTCTGGAAAATAAAAATTGCTTCCTAAACAACATAAATTAAAAGAAAATAGTTGGTAAAATAATTAAAATCTGAATAGTTGTATTAAATTTCTTAGTTCATATTAACAAAAGATCAGTTATATCGTACTTTAGGGAGAATAATATCATAATTCAAATGTTGTTTTGAGTTATTATCATGTAGTGCGGTATTCTCATTATTATCATATATTTTTCTAACACATTTAAATTGAAAAATATACATTATAAATATACCTCCCAATACAATATAAATATAAAGACAACTATATTCCATAGTCGAGTTAATATCAGGTTCAAATCCTAAGATTATTAAAATATTCCATTTTACTAATCATTCAAACTCAATTTACATATTTTAATTATGAATCGCTTTCTTATAAATAATGTTATATATATATATATATATATATATATATATTAAAATAAAAAAATATTATAAAATCGTTATTATTTTGTAGAATTTTTTTTCAATTAAATACTATTCAGATCCCGATTAAAATAACATTATAAATTTCAATTAATAGCCAATTTCCTCGCCCTTTAGATAAAGATTAAACCCGTTACTAATTGCTTTTTAAACTCGGACGTAACTCGACACTCGTTTAAGTTAGTTTTAACTTTAAAAAATATATATATTTATATAAGAATGTTGCTTCTATATCTAATGCATAATATTGTATATTAATATTATTAAAAAAAATATATAATACAATAGTTTGCAATAATTTCATGAAGTATTCATGAATATAAAGAGCGGCGTCTACGCAATATATCAGCTTAATTAAACACTCCGTTTTAAATTCTTATATTTGACTTTGAACCTTAATTTACATTTTTATTATGGTCTAATTTAATTGTGGCGTTGTATTTTAAGGGTTATAATTTTATATGTATATTCGACACCTGCGATAGAATGGTTGGTCGTATGCTTTTCTCTCAAATAGCCTCGCGTTTAAATCCTTGAATTATTAATATTTTTTTGATTTAAATTTAATTGAATAATAAAATTATTTTCATTTTTTTTTTCGATTTTTTTAAGTGTCATATCTTAAAGTTTACGTTTAATCTTTATATATTATTTTAACTAAACGTGCTATATTATTTATAAAACAGATTTGAATTCTCAAACAAATAAGCGCACTCAACCTTTTTTATTATTATTTGTAGACAGCGTAAATATTTTAACTTGTTATTGTGGGTCAAAAATCATGAATTTTAAACGTAGAGACATCTCAGTGAAATACAGTTCCAAAAATTTCTAAATATGGAAAAAGGTTCTTCAGAAATTTTCAACATTTTTTATCATAGGAAAATTCATATAAAATAACGCATCGTTAGTTAATTTTATATGAGCTTAATCATCAGATATTTAATTTAACAATATCTATAAATTTAATGTATTTATATTAAGTTATCATAAAATATATTATGTTGAATATCGAATGGTCTAGATTTATAAAAATTGTAATTTCACACACACATACACACACACACACACACACATATATATATATATATATATATATATATATGTATGTGTTTGGAAAATGAATTCGATTTTTATCTCATCGGAAAACCACTTGAAAATCTGCGGATTGGTTGTTGAATCTATTTTATTATGTTTTATTCGGTTCCACTTTATCTACACCTCATCAAATACGATGTATGTGTGTATGTATATATTTTATATTATATTTATATATAGTCCAATCCTGAGTCATCGCGATTGTGGAAAAACTTGGAACAATTGACGTTATTGAGGCAATAACATCATTTTCATATCGACAGGCGATCAATCATCGTAGCGAAATAATTACACAGCGATGAAAAATCCTAAATATATTATAAAAAAAAATATAAAAATAATTATCACGTCGACACATTTTTTTTAATATAATATACATATGTATATTATAATATATTGTATAATAATAAATCATTTCCGTTTTTTAAAAAGCCGACTGTCCGCTTACTAAGTCAACGCAATTCTTTGTGCGCGTGAAAATTCGCGAAAAAACTTTTCATATTATTTTATCGCGTATTTTATAAAGCGTTTACGTATGTTCGATTTTCACAAATTGCATTTATATGATGAGACGGTGTTAAAAATGCGTAGATATATCTCTCGAATAATATTCAATGGAAATTGCCAATGCGAAGACTACGAAATTTTACCGGTAACATTTCATCGCAGAATATATATATATTCATGTTCGTGATAAGCTTTGAAAATGTGACATTTCATAATATTACGATTGTGTTGAAATTTATATATATATATATATATATATATATATATATACTATATATATCACATATGTGTATGTGGAAAAATTCGAAGACCAAAAGACATTTGTGAATTTTTCTATATCGTATCCTATTTGAAAATGACTAAACATCGTGTTGAAAAATGTTTAAAAATTGTGCTGAAAATATAAATAAATTTTATATAAAAGATTTATGTGATAAAAATTATTAGTATTCAAAATCTACTATATATTTAATAATAGTACTTGTAGTAAAATTTAATATACACTTTGCAGTATAGAAATGTGTATATTTTATAATCAAATTTAAATATTTTAATGAATATTGAACTACTTTTAAGTAGCAGAGTTTAAAATTAGAACGTTTTCATTATAAAAATTATGACCTTTTTGAAATTCAATAAACGATTAAATAAATATTATTTAATTTAAAATAAATATTAAAAAGGCTAATTAAGATACATTTAATATAATTATTATATAAAAAGAATAGTATAAATTCACGATTATTATCTTTAATAGTAATAAATAATTCAACTAATTTAAATTTCGTATACTTGAAAATATAAATTAATTTATTATAATGTAATTAAACTCTTTCGGTATTAAATAGAGTGGAAAATCTATACGTAGTATAATTAATTTTTTATTAATATGAATAATAATAAATACATTTTATAGTTCCAAGAATAATAATGCATATATTATTAGAAATATATGTATATGATTATAAAATATGAATCATCGAAAGGACAACCCTTCTAAGTCTTAGATTTTCCCTAGAGTTTCTAATCCTTAATTTATTTTTTTTTAATTTAATATAAATCGTCAACTTTGCGACCTACATTTAAATATTATATTTAACCAAAGATTTTGATATTTAATATTTATAAAACAATAAAATAAACGACCAAACGCATTACTATCATACTAATTTAGATATTATATATATATATATATATATATATATATATATATATATATATATATATTTATATATATATACATTTCCAATAACATGATTAATTTTAATAAAATTTACGAAAACTCACGAAAAGAACACAAAACATTTTTTTAACAAAAAGAAAACTCTAAGTTAAGTTTTTATTTTTCTTAGAAAAATTAAAAAAAGAAGGCGAAAGATTATTTCACCATCCGAAAAACAACACTTTTCGTTTTATTTTAGCATATTTTTAAATCTAGAACGATGAAGAAACAAAAACTGAAAATTTCAACATCGATTCAATCATTTTTAATAATAATTATGATGAATTTACATTAGTATTCCGTTTGATTATTGTTATTGAATACAACGTATAATCATGTAAAATAAATTAACAACGTAACTATATCGATATTATTACGCAGTACAAATGTCCAATGGGATTATTTACCATTTTGCAATTTACAAAACAGTATAAATCTCGCATTTGACCAAGCGTTCAATTACGCCAACTTGTAATTACATCAATTACTGAATATACTGAAAACGATCTTTCAGATGTGTGAAAAATGTTCACGACTGAAAACGATGAAGAGCGCTATTACGTTTTATTTATTTCGTTTTATTTTGTACTATGAGTATATCTAAAGCATCGTTCTAATTAATTGCATCCGTGAAAGCCTTCGGCGGTTTCTTTTTACCAATCGGCGCATCTATAATATTAAATTTCCGACAAATTCATACATTTTTTTTAGTGGAACAAATAGTGTGCTATTCGTTTATTAATAATAATATTTTTTTATATATCAAAAAAGAAATATGACTTTTTTTGAAGAAAATTTAATGGCTGCGTAAACATCATTAATAATTTTACTGACGTTCACGTTGTATGACGTATTTTTAGCCTCTCAAAAATGATTTTTCTTCGCTAATCTACGTATTTTCATATGAAAACAGTCTTATATGAAGGCTTTTTCACTCCCATAATATTTTTTATCAAATTGTTTTATCTTTGCAGAATTTTCAAATAATATAAATATCGTTTAAATTTAACATTTTAATATTTTAATTCGTGACTTCAATAATTCTAAGTATTTTCTATTATATTTTTAATAATTGTTTATTTTTGCATATTAATAATTAAATTTATAACCAATTTTATTTTCATTCTATATATATAAAAAAATAAAAAAGCAAATTTTATTTATTGATATATTTTATATATAAAATATTAAATTCATATATATTGAATTCAAAGTGTTGTTTCTAAATTAAATTTCCGCTACAAAAAATTTTCCGAACGGAAAATAAAAACGACGAATCCTGGAAATCGTTCGAAAATAATGCACGATTATTTTAATTTTCGTCGGAAATCAATTTCGATTCCTTCATAAAACACACAAACGTATACAATATTAAAAATCAAAACTTTAATAAATTATTTTTGAATAATAAAATATTATACGTTCTACGTATTCATTATTAATAATCAAATATTTGTAATTGTGTTTGTAACTATTTTTAGCACGAAAAAATATTTATTAAATATATATAATATCTAAAAAATTATTAGAATATATTTAAATATTATTAATTAATAAATTATCATATTTTAATAATAAAAATTATATATTTTTTTTTAAATTAATAAAACATCAATAAAAATATAATTTATAATAATAATGGTAGTGATAAAATTAAAACTACGTCGACCGATGGTTGTCGATCGGCGCTCTACGAGAACGCGTGGGTTCTACGTTGCGTAGAACGCTCCTATAAAAGCCACCGCGAGCTTTATTACTGTCACTTCACACTTGATCACCGTTGGATTATCAGCGTGAAGAAGACCAACCTTCGACTTGAAAATCAGTCAACTGTTCGTCTGTTTGCACTTAGCACCTGTTGCCAACCGAACGACAAACGCACTTAAACCCTACGTACTTCGAGGCGAAAGCTAAAGAAGTTCCTACAACTTATTCAACAGGTAATTTATTAATATATATAGATATATATATATATATATATATATATATATATATATATATATATATATATATATATATATATATATAATTTAAATATGTATTAACGTCTTCGATGTAAATATGCTGAAAAAAATGTCGATAGAAAATGGTCGATTAAGTTGGTTTTAAAAGCTTTTCCTTGCTTTTCTTATGTATTATTTATATATTTACAGATTAAGCTTTAATGTTTACTTTAGATGGTTTTCGTATAAAAAAAATCGAATGTATTTATTAATCCACTTACTATGTGCGTCTCTTAAACTTAAATCGTCTATTTCATTTTAAATAGTTTTATATAAATATCTTTTTTTTTTTCACGTTTTTAACGATTATAACTATTTGTATTTTATGTAGGTATGTTAACATTTAATTAATTTTGATGGTGAGTCGCACAAACGACATTCTTTGGATATTTTTGTGGTATTGTAGCTTACGACGGAATAACAAATATTTTATTATTGTTTTTTTTCCCCTAGACAATTTAATTAAAAACATACTTTATGTTAATATAAAAATTTATATATTAAAACATAGAAAATATACAAATTTATTTTTATTAAAAAAAATATGCAAAATTTTAAATAATATATTTTTAATATTACATTGGAATATTATATATATATATATATATATATATATATATATATATATATATATATATATATATATATAAGGCAAAATGTATTATTCTTTTATGTGTTTATATCTACAAATATTAATAAATGTTAACATTTTTTTTGTCAAATTCTGTCAAATATTACATTGACAAACACATTTTTTCTGCATGTATATATTTTTATCGTTATCACATTATTTAAACTTTAAATTTAAATTTAAGATTTATATATTAAATTTGAAACAGGGATCAATTTTCAAATTTCTTAATACATTTTTTTTTTTTTTTGATAAACAAATTCACTTTCAGTAATTTCGCATTCGATATCGAAAACGATACCGTGAAGGCAATTTTCCTTCACAGAATATAAGCAATATGATATTTTTCGCAAAGTGATCATCGCATCTTTTTCAATAGATCATTCCGTTTTTCTTTGTCAAAGTTACTCGCCTTATTCGTCTTTCATTTTCCTCGCCCTTTTATATAGAGGGAAAAGAAAATGCGTGTGAATTTTGTAAAAATTATCCTGCGAATCTTTCATTCTTGTAATTGGATACATCCTTTTCATACAACATAAATCGGTATCGTGTTATCGCTGCCGACTTAAAATCGTTTTACGACGTCGTCGAATCTCGTCGAATTAAATTCCTATAAAAATTCAAGCGTTAAATTTAACCCGTTCTACGAAACGTTCATAAATATAAATAATTTATTTATTATAAATTACGAACGAAGAAATTTTCGAATTAATATCATCGACCCCACTTTACGTAAATAAACAATGAAAAATCTTTTTCACCATACAAATCATTATTTACCGTGTAAATATTTCTATGTAAAAGGATGCTTTAATTATAAAGCGCGGAAAATTTTCGAACACCACACTAAAATTAATTACAAAATCAACAAGTCATAATTATCACTTCATTGTTAACCGACCCTCCCCTCCCCCACCTCGCTTTAACTGAAAATAAATATATACAAAGAATAGTGCCGTGTTTAACAAAACGAGTGTACAATGTACGCTTTTATGAATACGTGTATCATTAAAAAAGTAAAGGGTCGTTTCATGAAAAAGGTTTATTTGTACTATTTTATATATTAATAATTCATACGACGCGTATAAATGTAAATTTCGTGTTATCACAGATTTGTTTAAATATAATAATGTCGAGCTGTATTCGAATTCTTTTATGTTAACTAATGTATTCCAATTGGGAATAAAAATAACGTGTTCGTTCTTCCATAACGAACGTTTATATGTACGGTTAAATGGTTAACTGCTATATTGAATTTTACGCTATTTGATTTTTCGTATATTTCCCTATAAGGAAATTTGTCCGCTTTTTTTTTCTATACTATTTTATATATTTTTAGATCTAAATTTAATCAAATAAATAAAACAAGATGCAGGGACGTATCTCCAACGTCGGAATGAGCATCGTCGTGGTTCTGCTTCTTGGAGTAATGAGCTGCAGTGCCAGACCACCAAGATCAGATATAGCATTTGGTGATAATATTCAGGTAAGCAATTTTTGATATTTTTCAGAAGAAGAAAAAAACAACTATAAAAAATAAAATTTAATTCATTTTAAATTCGATTAAATAACCTTTGAATTTTAAATGAATTATTGAATTAGAATGTTTTTTTAAAATTTGATTTGAAAAATAAATTATTAAATATTCGTCGAAAATATGATATAATTTTCATTTAAAATAATCTAGTAATAATATCTCTAAAAGATTACGATATATAATTTCAGCTAATAATTTCAAACGATGTTTAGAGAATAACCAAAATTAAATTATATCAGTAACCGCGAATGAAACGATTCAACGGTTAATTCAATTGTAAGATATTAACAATTTACTCTCAAATATTAGATTATATAAAATATATATATTACACTTTTTACAGACATTCAACTTATGTTTTATTTCAAATATGAATCAATTTTCTATATATATACATATGTTTATTTGAGAGAAATGTACGATATTATGTATGATACTGTATATAGTGTTGACATTTGTGACATTTTAACCGATAACCGATATGTAACAATGTAAAATGTAACTTTGCATGTTGTATATCAAATATAGCGAAAAATTTACATCCACATTCTATAATGTTGGTTACATTGAAAAATATCGATCTGAGGAAGTTCACAAGTTTGCTTTTGGTGACACGGTTATCAAATGGGTAAACTATGGGTGCGATAATTTTTTCAACACATAAATATCTATTATACTATATTTTCAATGTGAATAAAAAAATAATTCTATCCTTTTAAATTTAAAATTGTTATTCAACTGATGATTAAAATTGTCATAGGTTCGATTTTACATAATATCCATATCAAATATAGATTCGATTTTTGATAAAATAAAGAACATATTACAATAGTATGATTATATATCGAATCATTCGGTAAAAGTAATATCAAAAAATTGGATCTAAAATTGGTTATTTGGATTAAAACATATAAATTTATAAAACTCATACGATTATTATCATCGTAATTCAGAAGTATTATCTCATTTAACGTTAACATTCGAATAGATGAAATCGTAAAATAATAATAAAAACATCAACGAAATTATATATATGACGTTTAATATGAGATAAGGTTGTAATTGATCGAAAAGAACGATGAAAACTTACTGAATCCCCTCAGGATTAACGCTATTTTCTCTTTCTTTATTTATCCACTTTTTTTTCCACGACGTCTTAATTCAAAAACAAATAATCTTTTTCTGGGATTTTTTTTTCATTTTATACGATTCGAAACTTTTTCTATTTGTCTTCGAAACAATATTACGACAAAATAATGACATAAAGTCAACGGGTTGATTTATAAAAATAATAAAAATAAAAAAATAAAGGGATGAAAATAAAATGTTTATAAATTTGCGCGTATAAAAACGTGAAGGGAAATTGTTCGCTCTGTAAATTTTTGATGTCATTTAAAAACAAAAAAAAAAACCTTAAAAAGGCAATTTAATTGTAATTTCAATAGAATTCGTTATTTTTATTTTTTCTTAATGAGAAAAAAAACTATAAGTTTCTACGCTTGAACAATATTTTCAAAATTTATTAAAATTGTTCTATTTATTGCAAACAAAGCAATTTAAAGTTTTTTACTTTATAAATATAGTTTTACATATTTTGATTACTGAATTAAATTTATATTATTTTTAATATAAAGAACAAATATATAATCAAACCTATTATAAAACTTTTCTATATATATTTAATTCTTAAATATCGATAAAATATATAATATTTTACGGACTTTAATCACTATACTCTACAATTCCATACTTGAGTTAATAATTATATTAAATTCATATTATAATTAGAACATTTTATGATGGTTTGAACTCTCGCATTACGAAAGGCTCAATGTAGGTAAGTGAATTTAACCACTCAGCTAATAAGATATCTTATAATGCATAACAATATAGTGTAATAAAATATATATAATATTTTTTTAATTATATAATATTAAATATATCTTTATTGAATACGCCTTATAACTTCTATTACGATTCAATATTATATTTCGATTTATTGAACACGCTTTTGAACAAGTTGTGTTCTATACGTTATATTGTGAAACAGAATTTTGAATATGTTATTATTTGTATGTACATATTGTTTTTGTTATGTACAATAATATTATAGAACAACTTCTCAAAGTCAAAATACAATGATGTACACGAATACATTATCATAAAATCGTGTAAATTTAATCGGATCATTAAATATATGAATTAAAATATATTTAACATTTTCATGACTTAAAATTATTATGATTGAAAAATTAGAAGAAATTATTATTAATTTATTATTAATTATTATTAATAGAAACTGTAGCTTCGGGCAAATTTTAGTATATCTTATTATGATGTTTCTCAACAATTTTAGGGGAGTAGATTATTGCTAGAAGTTTATTGCCGTTAGTGAAAATAATTATGAAACGCCTTTATATTAATTTCAAGAACTTTAATTTATAAAAAAATTACAAATAATTTTTATATTTTTTCATTTACTCAATTTTTTTTTGTAATAAAATAGTCAATATTAATTTGTTAAAGTATTCTGTTTTATATTAAATTCAAATTTAGACTACTCATTATTTAGATATATAAATCAATTTATAATATATATTTTGCTATAAAAACCATGGTATTAATTATAATCCTTAAAAGATGATATTATATATATATATATATATATATATATATATATATATATATATATATATATATAGTTTTATGTTTAATCATAATCGTTCAAAATCATCTACATTTATACATATATAACCATTAAATTTTTAAAATAAACATAACATACAATATATATATATATATATATATATACATGTTGAAAATTAAATTATTGGTTTTTCCTCCTACCTATCGTCATTTTTCTAAAGGCGAGACAATTTCCTCGACGTCGTCAATGTCGTGAAATAGAAAAACTCATTTGTTAAAAGGGGCCGTCTGCTTCTTTCGTTTATTTGTCGTCCATTTCTTCCTTCATCTCGCGAGTATATATTTTTTTTTAAACACTTTCATTCTAAACGAATTTATTTATATGACTGTAAAACGTCAACGTGTAGCTTCGTTCAAATTAGAAATTCGATATGACACTGCATTTACAACGACCGTCGCCGTAACCGTATACGTTTTCAACCCTATCGATGACATATTACGATTGTCCTAAATATTTACCCATTTAAATGTGGCTATTCAGCATGGCGTTGATGTGTTCAAATTTTGAAGGCTGACTCGACGCTGACATCCTTCAGATATCATTATGTGTGTGTAGCTTTTCGATGCGAGGGTGGAGCTTTTCAACATTCAAGTTAAACTAACCGAAACGTATCTATCATCAATTACGTTATATTTAACCGTGACGAGGTTCAATCTAACTTCGCGCGAAATAAGCATAAATGTCGAAACAAAGTTATGTGCTTCGAAAGCGCTTCTTCGCAGCTTTCAAACGTGTTCAAACGCTTTTTTTTTTCCTCTCAATTTCATGACGTGTATAATATATTTACGGAAGTCTTGTTCATTTTTATTTTCGACAAAAAATATTAAATTAGTGGCTTCGTTTTTTTTTTCTTGAGGTCTTTTTCTCGGATCTAAATTTAAGCTCGAGGCACTTTCGTTCTCATTTTATCCTCATTATCATTATAATTGAGTCCCTTTTCCATATATAAATATATAGAAAAAATACTAAAAAAATGACTACCAGCGATGAAATAATATTATATATGTATATATACATATAATATTCACAACTCGATTGTATATTACATGAAAATTATATACGAGTGTTAAATTTCGTTTAAACTTTCACTTTACTTATGAATAATTTCGCGTATATGAATTAAACAATGTGTTATTTTCAAAGCTCATTGTAGAATTTTGATATGAATGAAAGTATTTTATTATATATTAAGAGTGTGCAAATCTCAAAGCATCTTATTTTTTGAAAATGAAATTAAACTTTGGCATTATAGAGCTTTAATGCGACTCGTTAATGAGATTACGATACAAAAGACTTTTCAGTAAAAAGTTGGATTTTTATACATATATATATATATATATATATATATCGTGACGAGTTGTAATTTTAAATATCTTTTTATTATAAATCCTCAATATTAATTAAATTCTGTAATTATTTTTCGATAACATGATGAATTTTGTTTTGTAATTATTGTATAATAATTCAATATTTAATACAAAAACTTTGGTATAATATACTTTTATCATAAATAATGGGAGAAAAAGTAATAGAAAACTTATATTTTTCCCAATAAGTGGGTGTTAAAAATATATAAATATAGAATTTTTCTCAGTTATCAACAAAAATTTCATTTCATTTCACTTTCGAATAATATTTCTTAATGTTTTTTCGCATCAATTTTCATTATAGCAAAGTACATATTTTACAGTGCAAATATGAAACATGTGAAACTTAAATTCACATGGGAAGCAAACTGTTTTAAAATTAACAGAATAAAATATTCAATGCGGCATTCTTACGTCTATTCCACTGTATGATTACAAGTTAAAGTATAAAAGAGTTATAGAAGGAAAGACGAAATTATATATATATATATATATATATATATATATATCATTTTGAAAATATAGAAAAGTTCTTTCAACTGAAACGCTTCAGGTTCGACTGTATGAAATTTTCTTTCGATATTTCAATACTATAATTTATGCATAAAGTTTCTGAAATATAATATAATATTTCATATGTACATTCATATTATATAATTTATTCATTGTGTATGATTAGTAAAACATTCGCGTTTATATTATGTCATATATTTAATATTTAATTAATAATTAAACAGGCAATTTATGATATTCTATAGAAAATATACGATTCGAGAATGAAATTATATGTAATTATAAAAATCGATCTTCGTCATAATACTATACTTATTGTCAATCGCTATATAATTATTGGATATATTTTCATCATTGTCGCGGAAAATTTCTAAGAAAATATTTTCGTCGAAATACTAATGGTGTGTGTGTGTGTGTGTGTACCGCAAGATTGAACACAAGAAATCGAACAAATTTCCGCAGCAATCATAGACAGATTACAAAAAGAAAATAGTCCTTATTGACGATATAAAAACATATTTATATACAGGATAATTCGTAAAAAATATTCCGTTTTAAAAAATAATTTTTATAAAGCGAATTACGACCGATTTTATATTTATAATAAACTATTGTATTACATAAAATAACTTTATTATAATAATGTATTCTATTCAGTAATAAAATATTTTATTTTAATTAAATAAATTATTTAAAATTTAGTTGGATTGTTTCTGAAAATAGATAAATTTTCACTGCTCGCGATTAATTTAATCGATAATAGGTATCGGCGTATCTAGTTTCAACTTTATCTAATGTTCTAAAATATTTATAGGAGGAAAATAGGAAAAGTGGGAAAACCGCTGAATATTTTTATCATGTTAATACAATTGTATCAAGAAAAACATATATATTTTATATTAAATATAAAAATGTTTTTTAATAATACATTCTAAATATAAATATATTATTTTTTAAATAGATTATGAATGTTGAATCCTCAAAATCGTATATTTATGGAAAATAATTGTATAAAGTATTAGTCGTTTTTGTGCTGGATATATTATATAAAATGAAGTTTTTATAATAGCATAACTTCTTGTCGTAAGCCGAACGTATATATTTTCATAATAAAGAAAGCACAGCGTATAAGTGTTTATATTATAAATGCCTTTTGTGACTTTGGCCTTCTAGATTCTTAATGCTGAGCTTTCATCAGAGGCGTTTTCAACTTCATAATAAAGCAGAAAGCGTTTAAATTCGCGACAACATACAATTGATGTATTCTTATTATTGTTAGTCAGACCGCATTATTCAAATTCAAAAATGAAATTCTCAACATTTTCACACAATGACGCCTTTATTTGTGATGTGTAAAAAAATAACGAATCATTATTTGCATTATAAATTTAAGATTTAATATTATAAAGTAAAATTTTAAAGCGACATATACCATACATACATATAATATAAAATGATGGCATTTGATTTATCATCATTTTCTAGGATACCGCAGGATTGGAAAACAATTTGGCAGCAGTCGCTGGTGATGGACATCCTGGTGCAAGACTTTTGGGAAATTCTGATGATATAGCACTTGCTCCATTCCAATGGCAGCTATTTCAACAATATGCTAACAGGTAACTTATATAATAATGTTATTACTAAATTTTTTTTATTTATATTATATATATATATATATATATATATATATATATATATATATATATATATATATATATATATCCAAAATATTATATGTTGTATAAAAGAATCAATGCAATGGCAAAAGGTGAAATAATATTGGTTTTCTGGAAAGAATGATAATTTTATGTTACATCAACAGATGTCACACATTTATTTATCTAAACTTCTATTATTATCCTAGAAAAAAATATTTTTTAATATATCCAATATATTTATAATCATTTGAATAATTATTCAAATTCACTATTTCATATAAAGTTAACTTTATACTTTATTCAGGTAACGATTCAGCAGAAAACTTTTGTACAAACTACTAAATCAAACATTATTTAGCACACGGATTCGCGAGAACATCTAATTTAATTTAATAGATAATGTAAAGCATACATTAAAACGTGTTCTAGTAAATCAATAGAAACTACCGAGCTTTGAACCGCTGATCATGTCTAACTATATTCAATTTGCTAAAGAGATACATCCTAGAAAAAGCTACTTAAAAATGCAAATGAATGATCAAACACTGTATTACCATATAAATTTTCAACGTAAATAATTCACAATTCCAATTATTTTTTCAATACAATTCATATAAAGTTAAATTGCAACTTTATCCCTTATCAATATTAATATAAAAATAAAATAAATCGAATTTTAAAATGATCCTACTTTCGCAAAAAAAAAATATACATATTTCCACGAATAAAAAAAACTGAATGAATTAAAGAAATTACATTTTTCCCGACGCGAATAAATTAAAAGTTTTCCCGGCGAAAAACCGATTTTAATTTAACGCGGAAAATGAAATCGTCATTTATACCGAAGAGGGAAAAATTAAGCGTATAAATACAATAAGAACTGCGGGTCCAAAAAGAAAGTTATTTATTGAATTATTAAAATTATAAGCCCAACTTTATTTGATGCTAATTAAAATATATTCGTTTAATTTTTATCAAATTTTCAACGTTGACGTTTTTTCGTCCTAATATCTTTTTATTTGTTATTTTTATAGGAATTTCATTCGGTTTTTATGAACATTTTTTTTATCATTTCTCACTTATTAAGATGTTTTTTTTTTTCAAAAAATATTACGTATTTTTTCAACTTGTTTCATTTTAAATGAGTCGTCTGAATATTTTCTTTTATATATTAATCTCAAATACGATTCGCCGTTAATAAAACTTTATTCCAAAATTAGATGATTACTTTTTTTTTATTCGTTGTTTGTTTACATTCGTCGATTTTTTGCTCGGAAGTCGTAACCTTTCGATTTTTTTTTACTTATTAAGCCAAAATTATTTTACTTGAGAATTTTGATAAAAAATATATATTTATCCAATAAAATTCTAATGGCACCAGATACCAATTTTTAATCTATATTAAACTAAAAAAAAAATACAATAGTCTTTATTTCATAATGAATGCTCTTTAAGACTGAATTTTTAATAATGGAATCCTTAACTTTATAGTTAAATATTTGAAATTATTTCTTAATGATATCTATGAATCCATATATACTTTCAGTAGTAAAATAAATACTATTTTTATATGATATATTGATTTTATTTGTCGAAATGTTGTAATGAGACATTGTCTGATTTCAGCATGAGGAATTATCCATGGGAAATCCTTCGAGCACCACAGGACAAACGTCAAGTTCGTTTCCGCCAGTGTTACTTCAATCCAATCTCCTGTTTCAGAAAGTAAATTAAAACCATATAACCGAATTTAGTCGCAATTGAAGAAGTGAACCAAGCACATGACACATCCATACACCATATTAAAATTCGCAAAACTCTAGTGCCCTTAGTTAAGTTACATTCCGTTCATATGAAAAAAAAAAATATGTTGTTTAATTTCATCAAGTTCATATTTCATGTCGACTTTTAATTCCAAAAATATTACTATTATTATATAAATAAATAAATAATTAAAAAAAATATATTTGAAAAAAAAATTGAAACATCATGTATAATGTGTATGTATAAATGTTAATTAACTCATTGTGACATATTTTAGAACTAATTCATGTTGAGACCTTTCGTCAATTCATTTTAGAATAATTTTCGTCATCATTATAATAAACATGAATTATTATTGATTTTATGAAAGTATTTTTAATAGATAACTTCATGATAAAAAATAAAATATTTCAAAATTAATTTTACATATACATGTTATCGTCATTGATAAAAAAAAAAGAAATAAATAAATTTTATGTAATAACGATGAATTTATTGTCAACAAGTATTTATTGTCTATTTGTAGATTATAGCTCTGTTTTTTGAAAAATTAATATTGTAAAAATAGTTTAATACTAAATGCGTTATTTTTAATGCATCAATAAAATAAAATGAGCAAATCTGTGCATACTTTATTTTGTAATATTTATTTTTAACGTTGATTTTTTTAATCTAAATACGTAAAACTTAATAATAATCATTATATATATATATATATATATATATATATATATATGTATATATATATATATATATATATATATATATATATATATATATATATATATATATATATATATATATATAAGATAAATAAAACACAGTAAAAATAAAGATCACATAGTTTATTTGGAAATATAAATACCTATAATTTTTATTCACTTTAGCTAGTTAATCAAACGTCACAAAATTTATCGATTACATACATATATTTTTTTTAATTACATAATAATTGCGCAATATGAACAATATTAAGGTATTTATCATACAAGTAGCACGTTATTGTTAATAGTACATTAAGGACGAATGTCTTGAAAAATATAATATAATACATTATGCACACACGCACGAACACACATTATTTGTTTTTAAGTACAACAATTTACATATAAATATAAAAGAATACTGTTTTATAAACATACTTAAATACGCATTCAATTATACATATGAGGAAAGCATCTTATGGCTTTGTAGTACCATTTTTTAAATGAACAATTCATATTTTATTTTCTAAAATAGAGGGAAGACGAAAATATTAATGTTTATATATATATATATATATATATATATATATATATATATATATATATATATATATATATCATCATCGATAGTGGCAGTTTTATATAAAAATATTTCAATATTTTAGATCGTTTTTATAGCGTTTTTTCTTAACGCAAAATCAATTATTATTGAATACATTGACTTATTCAAATTTAAATATTATATAAAAAGAGTAAAAATAATTGTTCACATACTGTATATTTTTAATTGGATGATTCATATTTATTATAATATATTAAAAATCAATTTCATTCCAAATTCATCCTAATAATATATATATTTTATTCATATAAAATTATTCTGATCATTTTGAACCTTAAGTATATTTAATAAAATGTAAAATTTATGAACCCTTTTAAACGTTAACCAATATTTAAAAAAATAGCTAAATAATTTTATAATTAAATTATTTAGATCCAATCAGCCACTTTCTCTGACAAATATTGCATCAAATTAGTTAAAATAACAATAACAAAATGCATACAGATAGATATTAACTAAATATGGACTGAAAAAAAAATATTGAACACCTTTTTTTTTAAGAAATACAACTTAATAATATTGAGAATTAATTTTACATTAAATACTGCGATTTAAAAACTGTACAAATAAAACAATGAAAAAAAATCTGATCGTACATACAAATATCATACAATAATCAAACAAAATTTAAAGCTTGAAATTAAGTATCTTCATGTAAAAAGTAATATTAATTATACATGTAGAATATATATATATATATATATATATATATATATATATATATATATATATATATATATATATATATATATAAATCAAGATAAATAATCTTATATTTATATCATCCAAATTAGGAACCGATCACACTACAAGTACACAATATTTATAATTTTTCTAAAGTTCGATGTAAAAAATATTATTAAAAATATTTATTGTCCAATTCATTTCTCACACATGATTTATTATCATTAAAACGATTAATCAATCATACAAAAAATCGTAAAACTCACTATTTCAATGGATAGATTTCAATTACACACATTGTAAATCATCTAAAAAAAATACTAAAAATACATATGTATAATAATAAAGTTTAGAATACAATTTTGATACTGATCTCAATATATAAATTATTATTATTAATTAATTAGTTAATATGCAACACGGAGATCAATATTGAATACATTTGTTGTTTAGAATATACATACAGTCATTATAATTATGATGTAGACTAATTCAGTACTAATTACTGAACACATTTGTCGTATTAGATTTTGATTTATACACTCAATATATATTATACATTACATTTTAACTAAATAGTATTTATAAAAAATGTTAAAAATATGTATAATATATATTTAGTGTGATTTTTACAATAAATAATTTTTATTCTGGATAGAATAAAAATTAATCAACATTATAGAAAATACGAATTAGTGGAAATTATACATATTTAATGTAATTAATTAAGTCAGAAATCGATCTCAATAACAAATAATATAAGATTTATCAATTTTAGGTCAAGATATACCATATTTAATTTTGATTTTGTAAATTTAGATTAATCAAACTATTGCAATAATTATGTATAATTTCCAATAAATTAAATTTTCAATTCTTGTCATTAAAAAAAACATCCAATTATTTAAACAAAATATTTTAAAATTATCAAAATTAACATGCTTGATTTTTAGTTTTAAAAATTGAAAAATACATTTACACTTATTTGATACTAAAAATATTGCTGAATTATTTTCATATTTCATTTATGAAGAAGATAAAAAGCTTAAAATATCATTGAAATATTCAAGTAAAATATTTATCAACTTTAACAAGGAAGACATTGTGATTATATTGTATTAAATTTCATTCTTAAGAAAAAAAAATGAAAACTTTCCATTCAAAATTCCGATAAAATTATACACACTTAATCAAAAAAATTTACACGTAAATAACGATTATTAAGTGTATACATGAAAAATAAAGATAAACAAATTCACAATAAGTACAACGAATACAAAATAAAATGGTCACTAGCTGTTATCGCTTCCGGCGCTTGGAGGTCTTTCTACTTTGACTTGTGACATCGAAGGCACTGAAGTAGACTCCGGCGACGGACTCATCCTGGAGGCAGAAGTGGGCGTCGGCGTACTTCTGCATCGACAATGATGCTGACATCCTCCCATTCTTCTGCTGAGCATAGCTTTCAATTTTAACGCCGGTCCGAGCTTCATCCGTAATAAACCGGTAAGATGGTCTTCGGTTAACAGTGGTAATCCAGAGCCATCTATCCTTTGTTCCCTGAACATCTGAAAATAGAAAAATAATTTCATTAGTATTAAAATAATTATATAAAACAAAATTTATTCAATAAATATATAAGTATATAAATTATAATAAGACAAAACTGATTTGTGAATTTATTAATAATAATGAAAATTATATATTGATTTTATAAAATTAAAAAATAAAGGTGTTTGAATTTGAAAACAAATTCATATAAAATAAATCAATGAAAAACTCTTAGATTAGATTACTTAAAAAGAAAAGTCTGAATATAAATACTAAAAAAACTGATATAATTATTTTTTAAAAAAAGAAACGATTAAAAATATGTAATGGAATACAAAGTTGCAGATCAAATTCAATCCGTATTCGATTCGATACTCTCATATTTATATGAAGCAAAATGATGGACGGCACGTTGGGTCCAGTTGTGGTTGATTAAACGTTAAAACTCTCGTCAATAGCCAGGCGAGCGAAGAGTGTATGTATGAATGTTTGTACACGCACGTGTAACTCATGTATGTAAGTATGATATATAGAAATATGTATGTATGTATATATATATATATATATATATATATATATAAAGTTGACAGTGGTAGCGGAGGCCAAAGCGGTCGCTGGCCCTCACCATTCTTGTCAAGTGGACAGGCAAGAGATCGGCGCCTGATCTGGAGCACATCACCAGAACAGGTTGTACATGGAGACAGGTGGCCAGGCCACGGCTGCTGACCCTAACCAACGCAGGTCACAGACTATCTATACGGATATTCTGCACGTTACATACAATGCACCAATGTCGATGATGAGGAATCAAAATCAGACTATGGAAGTGTGCGAATTTATTTGCGTTAATTAATTTATTTGTTTCATCTCATAATATATATATATATATATATATATATATATATATATATATATATATATATATATATATATATATATATAAATATATAGTCCAATTTTGTAATATCAATATTTTATAAAATAGAAAACATTAATTTGAAACAAATCATAAATAAGTAAAAAAAATGTTTTTCATATATATGCATATTTTTAAATAGTATTCTTTTTTTATTTAAATATTAAAAAAAACATAATCTTCGAATATAAAAAAGCTGATCATACTATATATAGTATAAAACCAAAAAAAAAAAAATATTTAGAAATAAATTTTAATATACATTTACTTCGCATTCAATAAAAACGTTCAATTTTCACTGTAATATAAATCTAGAATCGCACGCGTTATTATCAAACACGACCTCATCATATAAATATCTTAAACTATGACTTCCTTAATATAGTACAACAATTAACAGATAATTTATCATTATTACATAAATAAAACATCATTTTGAAATCACCCTCGAGTTGAACGTGCATTTTAACATTGAGAAACACGTCTTTTAAACGTTCTTATTGCCGATTGTAAAAGCGTATTTTATATTAAATAAATTACACATTAATTTATATACATATTTATATATATATATATATATATATATATATATATATATATATATATATATATATATATATTTTAAAGTGATCGATAGCGTATAAAATTTCTCCGGCGAAATTATTACACGTATATTTTACAATCCACGATAACGTTTCTAATAAAAACAACGCGTTTATTTATTCGTCCATTAGAAATATTTACGATTTTCATTAGGAAAATGCTTCCAGTGTTTTGTATCGGATCGACAACGGCAAACCGTAATAACAATAACAGTAATAATAATATAAAATATTTATATATATATATATATATATATATATATATATATATAATATATATAATGACGGCTAGATTTATTTATTTATTTATACCAGTGGTCCGTGTATGAAATGGTAGCCGTTAGTGTGAAGTACGAAAGTCTAGTTTTGAAATGGACCGGTCACGTTTTCATCGCCATTGTTAACTAACCGAACCGACCGACGACCGGTCAACTGAACCAAACCGACTAACTAACTAACTAACCGAATAACAAACTATCCGATATGTGATGCTATTAATTATCGCCAATTATAATAATTCAACGCACGATGCCCGCTCGTTCGTGTATTATATATATATATATATATATATATATATATATATATATATATATATATATATATATATATTGTGTTATAAATCTTTTGTTTCGATTCTGATTTGTGAGACTAATTTTTTTTAATGATTTAGCGATGTGAGAATTGTTAATAAAGCTAGTTAAAAATGTCACACTAAATTTTCTTTAAGATATTATATTGAATAGAAAACTTAAAAACAACGTTTTTAAATAGACAAGGGATGTAAAAATGTTAATATTAAACATTTTATTGTACTGAAAAAAAGAGATGTTTAAAAAACAATAATAAGAAGCTAAAAAAATATAGATAGATGGAGAATCCTAGATTTTCTTTGAATTGAATTAATTCTTATAAAATTAAATACTTGTTTTTTCATTATAATAAATAAATATATAAAATATCATTCTTAATATGAATATTTAAAAAAAATAATAGTGACAAACCCGGTTCAAAATTTTTTTTTGAATGAAGATTTTCTATAAAATCGAATTTCATAAATTTTGAATCAACATAGAGATGTCTTTCACAAGCAAAAAAAAACACATAAATGCTTTTATTAATAATTTTAACATAAATTATATTGTATATTCATAATTATTAAAAATATATAATTAATAATTATTAGTATATTTAGTAATACGATTATAAATATCGGCGATACTTTTCCCATAACTAAAAACAACATTTCCGTTGACATATGATATAATGTATTAGAAAATTACATACTAGATAGAAATCGTAGTTCAAAAAAGATAACAAAATGGTATATTATTATATTCATGTGTGTGCGTGCGAATAGCAATTAAGCAAAATAACAATTTGAACATTCTTCGAGAAGGCAACCGTGCCTGAAATAAGAGCAAAACGGCGCATAAAGGCAATTGCCTCAGGGTGACACGCAAAAAGGGGCGCAAAACCGAACGAATTTTGCACTGATTAAGTCAGTGCACCTTCAATTTGGTACATTTAATATTCTTCCCTCCCCCTCGTCTCTGCACCTCGACAGCCTTTTCTTTCTCTTGCGAAATTTCCACGTCTGATATTTCGTTTTTCTTTTTTTTTTTTTTTTTTTGATCCTGTCCAACAAAAGGGGCAGCAATTTAAAAATGCCAAAATAGAATACCTTCAGCGTAAGCACAATATACAATATGCCAATTTTTATAATGAGTCCACATTCCTGATTTATTCTTATCCGCTTGCGCAATTTTTTTTTTTGTCTCAACTATATAGTATTTTAATGGTGTATTGTTTGAGATGTATATGTTGTAACGCTAATTACTAATCTATTAATACGAAACGTTTTGTGTATCAATAATAAAAGAATATTGAGCAATTCAATGATATAACTTTTTAATCAATATGATTATTACCTATATTAACTATTGAAAGATATATTTAGAAGTATATAATAGCCTGTTTATAGATAATTGATATTTATAGTAACATAATGATTTAATTAATCATACTAATTCAGATTAATTAACCCTTAACGGCTCATCATTATTAATTAATAATGATGAAATAATATTTGGAAATTCTGGTACAAAAATCTATTATTAATTATTAAATAAAAGAATTTACAGTACAAGAAAATAAATTGTAACTCAATATAAGCATTATGATAATTGCTAAAATATTTACAAAAATAATTATATAACGAATATATTCAAAATCTTAAAAAAAATATTGAATTAAACTACAAATATAAAGTTATGAAAAAAAAATAGATACAAATAACAAAATATTCGAAAAAACTGATAAATTTTCAGTAATTGAATTTCTGTCTAAGAAGGCTATATTATATTAAAAATAACTAACATCAATTTTAAAAATAATATATACATTTCTTCACTCTGAAAAAAATAATACTGTTACATGTGCGATATTTTTAATGCCTTATTAACAATTAAAAATAGAAAAAAAAATCTCGAATAATAATCATGCTATACGGGCAAATAAAATCAGCAAGGGGGGCATAAATGATACAAAAAAAAAAAAGATATACGATAAAATTATACGAAATTTTCATATTACCGGCACAAGATCAAATCTAAATACATAAATTTCAAATGAAACACGTGTAATAAAAACTTACATATCTGTAACAAATTTTTGAAATATATATATATATATATATATATATATATATATATATATATAGTATATATTTTTATATACATATATCCAGAAGCGTGCGCCATATCATTAATTATTATCTACACTCTGTGCACAGAAAGGCCGATATAAAAATTACATGCACAACACGCACACATGCTCACGTTTTGTGGGCACTATATGTAAGAATTAAGATGGAAAATAACGCGTAGAAGCGGGTGTAATTCAACAGCGTGTTGTTTTATTTTTTATTTTTACTTTTTTTTTGTACCGGATTGATTATAGTAATTGAACGATTTTGTGCTTTTTCCTTGTGCTTCTTCATCGTTTCTTATTTATTTATTTCTATCTTTCATTTAATTAGAATATTGAGCTGCCGACATGTTTGAAAATCTGGTATATCATGTTTGTTATTATTACGATCGTGTTATGGATATTTTTATCTACTAGATGTGCGCCTAGTATTTTTATATCATTTTATATACATTTATAGACTAAATAGTAAAAAAATTAATAAAACTATATAAATGACTAGCTAAATATTTAAGTTCTTTCAATATCTATATATATTATATAATTTAATAAAATTTTAATATTCATCTTAAATCATACGATAAATTGCAACCCGTATATATTATATTAATATAAGATAAATAAAAGTTAGATTGATTTATAGGATGAAATTAACGTTTTTATATACAATCTATAAAAAAAAACGTGATGAGAAAAAATTAAAATACAATAAATAAATATAAATTTTAGATCAACTTCAAAATAAATAAACAAGATTAATCCGTATAAACAACATTAAATAAAAAATACTTCAAATTTTATGACTGAGATATTTTGATACACCCTTGAGAAAATATTTCATATTTTAACTACTCGACCATCTCAATTATTATATATATATATATATATATATATATATATATATATATATATATATATATATATATATATACGACGATAACGACGCTTTTCGATCCTCGTGCGAAAGCCTCAATTTTCATCGTCGTCTTCGAAGCGAACTCATCTCGCCCGTCAATTCGGTCATCGGCTGCCTTTTTGTCGAACGTCAATCAAACGTCATCGTGTACAAAGCGACGGTAATTGGCGTCGTTTCTTCGATTTTTCTAATTAATTCAACACTATCCAACAATATATATATATTATATATAGTATATACATTATATATATATATAAAGACGATGAGAGAAGAAGCGTGAAACGGTTTCCGTGGAAGTAGCCACTGCCAGGGCAAGAGAGCTCGCCTTCTTCCCGGTAGCTCAGGTGAATTATGACGATCGAACAAAAGCCTCATCTCTTTCATGCCTTGTACTTCTTCTTGGACACATGTATACGATTATATCGTATATGTATATATATATATTTGTACCTTTTGTCGGCAATAAGTTACATCTTTGAGAATCGTGAAACAACGCAATTAACCGAGAACGATCGAATCTTTAAATCATCCGACTAGCGGCAGCCATGGTCGTGGAGTGCTTTACGGATCATGATGAATAAGATCCGTCGAGGAAGTTATATAGTCTAACAAATATACAAACATACAACGTACACATATAACTAGTATTAAGACCGGAATGCTTCGTAAATATAGAAGTTTCAGGACCGGTACCTAGATCGATATATAAACTCGAAGCTTTAAAACGCTCTCGTTTCCATTTGACTTCTTCTTCTTTTTTTTTTCTACGGTAACCTCGTCGTAAACAGATCGCTTTTTTTTCTAAACGGTAGCATAGCCAAATTCGAGCTTTTTATGTGCCGTTTTTTTTAATATATATATATATATATATATTATATATAATATAATATATATACGCGTCTAATCTTTTGCGTTATGCGTTATAAATTATCAGATTGTGCGATGATTACAGTTTATAAATTGCAAGCGAGAAGTTTAAAATTAGCCTTAGCACGAGTTCACATGCCATATCTTATGTGTACGTGCACTGTTAATTCTTCATTTTATGTCGTAATCGATTATTCGAATCATATTCGAGAATAAGTGGCCGTAAATAACGTTTCCTGTAAATGCTGAATGTATTACGGTTTGAACAGTTCCTACATTGGGCTATTAGACTATCCTTATAACAAAGCGTTGTGTTCAAAATGTATCATAATATTATATAGAAATAATGATTACTACGATGATATAATAATATTTAAAAAAAAATACAATTTATATCATTTATAATATAATCTTATATAATTGGTAGATGTAAAAATTTATATAGAATATAGGATTACTTATAAAATAAGAAATATCAAATTCATAGATTTATAAGTTTAAGCATATATTTTTATGTCAAAATCAGTGAATGAAATTAAAGTTTCATTATCCTTAATATCGGGGTGCGTTCTCGAGTCAAAAGTATATTTGAGAAAAATCGTGCATCGTTATTATTACACAGTCGTTGAAAACCGGCATCAGGTAGCCAAAAAATGCACGTATGAATATATATACACACGATACAAACAACACTCTGACCCAACGCCGTCGATAGATCATCGTACGATTACTGGTTCGATATAGAAAAATAAAAATAAACGAAGACTGTTTTTGGTTATATATATATATATATGTACTATATTATAAAAAATAAAATAATAATAATAATAATAAAAAGAAGAAAAAAAATTGGAAATAGCTCCCAGCAGTCGATGGCAAAGGTCAAAACGCCGGATAGTAAAAAGATTACACGGTGCGGCCATTAAGGCGTTCATTTTTCGAGATCGAGTAATTATTTCATAGTTGGTCTGGGTACGTCTTGACCGACGGTCCAGATGGGTAATAACAGGTCTGGTGCTCCGTGACCGCACCGGACCGGACGTGCTCGATAAAGAACCATCGGCTACCACCCGACTACTGACCACGGATCGGTCGACACGAAGCCTTCGGTTAAGGCTTGACGATCGAAACCACCGACGAAGATCCATCTTCTTGCGAGGTGTGGTCGTCGTCGTTCAAGTAGTGGAAAACCCTTATGGAAAAATTGCTCGTTCTCGATATAGAATGAAAATTTCGAGACGGATCCGTTAGCATCTTTCACGATAATGTTATTTATATAGATCATGTACGGATGATAAATTATGGTTTCGATGTGCTATTACATCTTAAATTTATGATCATTCGTCGTTTTTAACCTTAGCTCAATAATGCAATGAACAAACTGTAAATACATAACTTGATAATAATAGGAAAATTAAAAATACTAAATAAAATTAAAATAGTAGTCATTCGGCAGCAATCAGTAGTTTATATTTTAAATCGACCTTTTTTAAAATGAAAAAAAAATGATAAAATAAGATCATATCAAGGAAAATATGCCCTGAGGTGGTTCGAAGTTATATGATTTAGAGAGCTACACGGATTTTTTTTGGTAGAAGTTATGTATTAAAAACATGCATCCAAACAAATAACTAGGCAACAGTCACGCACCATCTATGTACAAAAGTTCAAGAGCAATTCCAAAAACACACACACATGAAATAATAATTAATACTAAATTAAGGTTTCCAAAAAAAAAAAATATCAAAATAAAAATTGATACGTGCCTATATGGAAAAATATCATTTTTTACTATTATTTTTTTTCCAAAACACGAATTCAAAACTAAAATATTTTTCTACAGTTCATAATTTACATGGAATTAAAACAAATTTTATTCAAATTTCCTCAGTGAAATCGCTTTAAATCGAAGTGTCTCAAATGGTGAACGATTATCAGATTTGGATATCGTCGTTATTTGTTTTTTTTTATATTTATATTATAACACTTCCATTTGTGAATAATACGTGGGAAAAAAATCAATTATTATTAAAAACAAAGCTGATATTATCGAATTTGAACGGACGAACGACGTTGGGAATTATCGTTTCCGATATTTTTCGGTTCATAAGCGGCTGATGGGCATTGAAGATTTCTTGGTAAAAATCATCAATGAAATACAAAAATAAATCGACAAGAAAAAAAATAAATAAACAAAAACATAGTTCATTCTGTTTTAAAAGTGTTTAATGATTCCGATAATCCAGATCCGTGCGATCGTTCTCTTGGTAAAAAGATACCTAGTTTTGTTCGGTCACAGTATCTCGGATTCTTTTGGGATATTTTATAATATTTTTTTTTTATTTCGCGCACTTCAGATAAAAGTAATGATTCAAAACGCTGCTAAGAGAGAATAAAAATAATAAATAAAAAAGAATAGAATAAATATAAGACCTTCTTTAATTCCGATCCGTTCAAATGTCGCACTAAATTGACACGGACGATAAAAAAAACTCGGAGTTGAATGAAGAAACCGCAGAAGGTTTTGAACCAATAATATTGAACGCTTTTTTTATGTTTTGATTTTTTTTATATTATTATTTCCACTACGATGGACAGCTTCTCACGGGTCGATCTACTAATAATTATTATGAATAACAGAGATATTCCACTGTTAGATTTCCACGACGTTGTATTGAGAATAAATTTACATTACTGTGATAAAAAAAAACATGCTATCTATTTTGATTTTCAATAATAATTTGTCATATATTCAATATATAATTATTTCTAATATAACTATAATATCGATATGTGTTTTAACAATATTTGTTAAAATAGAAAATTATTCATTATTTTATATATAATTTTATTTATGTAAACAAAGTAATAGAGCTTTATTGTGTGAGTTATAAAAGTTTCATAAATGAAATAAGATAAATTTCCATTTTTAAAATTAATAAATATATTTATTAAAAAATCGATGTTTATCAAAATAATTGAATTATATATTAAATATTAGCAATTTTTATTTAAGATAAGAATTGCAAATATATTCATATTTTTGTAATTTTACAAAAATATAAGAGAATGAAATTTCAATGAAGATACAAGAAGAAAAATTTTGCGTTTTTAGATTGATAACGACTTATTCGTAAAGATCGTTCTTAGTTATTGACTTTATATGGTGGCTGAGGTCCAGGAATAAAAAAGTTTATCGTTGAAAAAATCGATTCGTTTTCGAGTAAAAAAAATCGCCTCCGAAACGAATCGACCACAATGAAGTACTGCTGCTTATACTGTGGCTATTTGCTCTGGTCATTTACAATATTTCGATTTATATAGATATTTCTAATCTATGACGTTCATTCATAGTGTATTTTTGAACGTTTACGAAATGAATCGGTCAGACGCTTGAAATCGATCAAGATAAAAATTATTAATAAATATTAAAATATATTAATGAATATTTATATTCTTTTTTCATAGTTTAAGTATAAAAAAATCAATTTAGAACCACGGTACTAATACAAATATCCAGTTGAAAGAACACGTATTCAAATTATACGATTTGATATCAAATGACTTCATCGTGCATGATTATAAAGTGTTTTTTTTTTTACTCTTTCATCTCCACGAAGCATTCACGGATAGGTTAGAGAGCTTTAGATGCGATATTTTTGAAATGTTGATAACATCTGATTTTATTACAGAATTATTGAGACCGCTAAAGACCGACAAATACGTGACTTCCTGCGCTGCGAGATTCACTTGGTCATTTCCAAAAAGTCAAACACAAATCTCTTGGTGAACTCGGAACAATGATCTCTGGTAGGAGAGCTGCACGTGTATAAGTTTATACATAAATGCACAATCATTCTAGATATCTAAACTGAAAACATGTATATAAAGTCCGTTTAAATATATTTATATCGAGTTTGAAATTTATAAATTCGGAACATTTTGTTCAAAACTCTGTTTATACCGTGATTAGTAGAAATAAATTTAAATAAATTATATTTTATATATTATTATCGTTCTGATCATAAAAATAGCAAACGGAAATACGATGTATTTTATATTATTTTCATAAAATTGCAAATAAATATACAACGGCGAAACGTTTGTTTTGCGTAAAGTTCGATATAAATCAGAAATGCAAGGCAAAGTCTGACACACTCACACACACATACGAAGTACCAAGCGCAAGTGGAAAAGACTATAAACAATCTAATGTCAAACGGAACCAAGTCGTATGTTTAATGTCCGATGGATATAAAACAATTTGTCCGCAAAACGCGACTAATAAATCGCGAAAGCGTCGCCCAGAGATTTACAGCATTGGCATAAATGTATAAACGGGCGCGAGCTCGACTAACCCCAAAGGTCAAATCCATGAAGACGGATTACCGTAATATCTTTCTATACCGGAATTAATATTCCTATGCTTTCTTATAAAATACGACGAAAAGCTTATTGTTCTAGAATTTCAATACGTTTATTATTGTAATCATATATATTAGCTAAATAAAAATAAATCTAACATTACAGATTAATTTTTATTCGAGTTAATGGCGTGGTTTCGTTGTGATTCATAGTTTTCATTGCTCGCTTTTTTTTTATATTCCGTCAGTATCAAAAAGCGATGTTTTATAAATTGCGGCACTATTCATGCTGAAATACTATGGGGGCAAAAAAAGTCATTTGACCGCGTGGAAAATAATATGAAATTAATGCGATAATCGAAACGCTCCCGAAGACTACGACGATGAAGAAAGGTAACAATCGAAAACGAGTCGGGCACAAGGCATCCGGAGCTCACGCAACGGCAATTAAAGTTCAACTTCATTCATGGACATAGGCGAGGAGTTCTCTCGGTTGGTCAGCGGCAGCAGCAATAGCAGCAGCAGAAGCAAAAAAAAAAAAAAAAAAGCAATAAAAAGAACTACATGAATTAAAGCGGAGCAAACGAGAGAGCAGCACGGCGAGAGAGCATCATCGGCAAAACAAAGAAGGAAATTCATTCATAAAAATGTCGTCGAGATAATTTACTACGGTGTTTCGAACTTATGCTGTGAGCGCCGAAGCGAAAAATTGTACCAGAACTTCGCGACGGATCGTCTAATAATGAGACGATGAAGAAAAAAAATTTGACGCTTTAATACCATATTAGTTACTTTATTTTATTTTTTTATATATATATAAATAAATAAGAATGTTTAAATATGAATAAAATCGATCGTTTTCAAGATAGTACTAAAGAAAGCGCTCTTAAAACGGTATTCAGATCCTGTAGATACAGTTTAAGAAAATATCCGTACGGCAGAGAGCTTACGACAGACAACTTTCGAACGCAATGGAGGAAATGGATGGAAATTTATCCGTATTAAAAATATTTTTTATACGTTTCTAAAAGCAACATGCGTCGCTATCAAAAGAAGCGTTTTATTATGCGAGGGGAAAGCTGCGAAACGGCAGCAAAGAAGGTTTTATACGGCGCCTCTCTACCTATATGCGCAGATTCCAGAACCGCGCCGTGGTCCCACAAAGCACGGCTCCGTTCTAAGGTTAAATCTAGATCTAGAGAGTGGCTTAATTTATGTTACGGCCGTTTTACACGGCGGATCCGCATTCAAATTAGTCTATGTACAAATTTTGAAATTTATGAATCCCGTGTCCATTGTGTTCGGGCAATATCGTTTAACACGCGCTTTTATCGCACGTAATGCAAATTGCGCACCAGAACCGGCCGCCTTGTAACATTCGCCAGTATTATTATATGGAGGATTTAATTCAGAATTCTCTAAAGTCGATTTAAATTTTTATAATATTTTTTCTTTTTTTTTTTTTAGAGATTTTTCTACTTCTGATTATGCCATTCTTGATAGGATTTAATTTTCTTATATATCTTAGATAATTCTATTATTTTAAAAATCCATACATAATTTTAATAATGAAAAGTAATATAAACTTTTATCTGTTAATTAATTAAATTTCTCTACTAAAAATAGATTTCAATAATAATAAATATCAATGATTAATATCTAAAATTAACATCAATCAATTTTACGCTACAACGAATATATTATTATAACTTTTAATGAACATTTCTCCCTTCGTTTAATATGAAAGTATTATACGGTTAATGGTTAAGAACTAAATTTGCCTAATATATAGTATATTGTATATAGTATATATATATAGAAAATTAACGATCAGAAATTCGCTGTAAATTTTTGCGATTAAAACGATCCATTCTATTATATATATATATATATATATATATATATATATATATATATATATATAATAATATAATATAATAGCAAAACTTTTCCCATTTACGATCTGCGTAATTGCTCAATCTTACTTTTTCCAATGATTGTCTGTCTATCAAGTACTAGAATATTGCTATAAAAATTTACCGTGAACGATTATAGAAGTTATCTATATAACAATCTTTGAATTATGATTACAATCAATCCAATCAAAATATATAAACGTTACGCTGAAATATTAAAAGATGTTCGAAATGATCTTAACTATCGGATTAATTTTGCAAAATTGTTTAATGGGAAATTTCTATTATCCCATATAAATCGCATTAAATGCAATATATATAACAAAAAAACATTTAAAATGGGGAATATTCGCCGATAGAAAAGACATAAAATTGCAATTTCAATTATATTTTGATTGCACTTTACAAGTGTACACAATACAAATATAATAATAAATCGGTCGACGATAAATCACTTAAGTAATTACCGGTTATTATGAAAACACCGGTGTCAACCGACGATTAGTACAATCACGATTAGATTATGGATAAATATAATATACATTACAATCAATTTTATAATTGTAATTGAAAAAATAGCACTAGTTTTTATATACATTTTTTTTACATTTTCATATATGTTAGTTATAAATAATCGTACATACTTACTTCTATTAAAATAAAATTTAAAAAATCAATAAATTTACGATATAAAATTAAAATTTTTAATTGTAAAATATAAATTAAAAAAAAATGTCGAATAATAAAATCATTGTCAAAAATCGAAATATAACGCTTTCAATAACACAAAAAAGACTTTCCATTGCGAAGTGAAAGATGCGCGAAAATCGAAAACGAAACATCTTTTTTATTTTATTTATTTTTTGAAGCGGCGATTTTAATCTGCTGATTAATGGCGATAATTATCGTGATTAATTAAATCGAGTCTATATATATATTTTTTTTTTCGATACAGATTTATATAAAAACAAAACGCGAACGAAGACTCGCTTAATTTTAAACGTCCACATTTTCGCTTCGAATCATACGTTTTATTCCTTTCACCGGATTGTTGGCAATATTAGTTGGAAAAAAGCGAACGGGAGACAAAGAGACTCGTACGTTAAGGCTGCGGTCACATTGTATGAAGCGAAATTTTTAATGCGAAATCACAGCACCTGTCGGAGGATTTTTTTGCAATGCGTTTTCTCGAAAATACGCGACGTTTATAAGAATGTCGATTAAACGTCGACAACGTTATTAATAATTATAAATAAGTGTCAACGAAGAATTTCAATTTAATGCACATAATTATTGATCGATATCGATTAAACGATATATTAACGTTTCTCAAGTTTTTTTTTTGAAAAAAATATATATTTATCTACTTAATACAAAGGAAAAATTTCTAAGTTTTCTATCTTTATTCAAATATATTAATCTAAAATATATATAAAATAAAATTTATTTTTTTAGATTTCCAAATCAATCTTCAAACATTATTTTTAATTGAACATCTTAACATATTCCGATGGTTTTTTAAATAAAAAATAGATTTTTTAACAACTTATATATATATATATATATATATATATATATATATATATATATATATCTAAAATATAATGATCTATCACGTTCTTTAGAAAACAATAAATTTAAAAATTGAACAAATGGTATCTCAATTTTGATATAGCTATTTATTTTCAGTTTGTTATTAAAAAAAAAGATTGAGAAACCATAGTAGTAATTTTTAATATTACCATGATAAAAGAACTAAAAATAATTGACAATTCAAAATATATCAACGAGCGTCGTTTATGAATATAATTTTTATTTTATTTTTTTTTTTATTTCGCCGATCTGCAATTTGGGAAACGGTGGTTCTGATCGGATCCTTAACCGTCCCCGACAATAAATCGACGTTTCGATAAACGCTTTGTGGTCGAACACCGCCAATCAAGAGACCTCACTTGCCCAGATTACCGTCATCGTTCCTGGTTTAGCGGTAACCATTCCAGAGCACTATAAGTCATCTAAGGTCGTACATCAAGAAATTGTAAAGCAGGTGTTGTCAATCTCACCAAAAAAAAAAGATATATGTTAAAATATATATATATATATATATATATATATATATATATATATATATATATACATATTTATATAAAAGTAAGTCGTCGTTGCTGCGGAACGATTTAATTAAACATTCATCTCTTCACTTGTGATGTTATAATTAAATACGATTTATATCGTAATGCGCACTTCTTACAATTACGCCTTGTCGTTACCGTCCAGAGAACAAAACAACAGTAATTCACCATTATTATTAACAGTTGCTAGTAACCGCGAATTTTCACCGAATCATTCATTCATAATTCACGAATGTGCGCGAATTATTTGTATTTTAATTGCACATAATATATATATATATATATATATATATATATATATATATATATATATATATATATATATATATATAATAGCGATTATAAAGAGCGAATAGTAAATTACGTATATATTTAACTATATAATTATCATTCGAAATTGTTCATAACAAAATCTATCGATAATCCTTATTTTTTTTCTAAAATAAAAAATAATAATACTATTATATCATTATGAATACTTTTTTTTTATATTTTAAACTCAACTAAATTGCCAGAAGCGACGTTTCATTATAAAATTGATACTTTTCACAACGATTTTTATTGGGTAATTTAATTAATGATAATTTCAACTCTCGGTTTTATCGATTGTGAATAATGAAACGATCGATTCAATAATAATAAAAAAATCTAGTTTTTTTTATCATTCAATTTTGAAGATTTTTCTTCGCGCTAACTCTTCAACGTTACAGACATCATTTATCTTTCAAAAATATAATCTAACTACACAAATATTTTTCAAAAATTTATTTTAAAGCATTCAAACAAAAAAAAAAAAAAAATATATATATATATATATATATATATATATATATATATATATATATATATATATACAAGAGGAGTGAAATCAACCAATTTATTAGTAATATTAATATTTATAAGCATTAATTTCCGAGTGACAACCGATCAACTGAACTATCAAAACAAAAATAAATTTCATATACGGCGATTAATTATATTTTTAACATATATATATAATAATAATGTATGGTACATACGTCATCGAAATAATAATTGCGATTTTCTATCCTTTTTATGTTACACACAACATTATGAAACGCCCACGCATTTAAATGCATTGCAATTTATCCGGCGTTATTATTATTGGTCTTATCGAGTTGTCATCTTTCTACTTAAGAATACGTGTAACATTTTAATTATCGTGTCAAGTCAGTTTTATCTTTATTAACTATCCGGTATATTTGAGCGTTCGAGTCGCATATATGAGTTCGTATAAAACGATATATAAAACGCGTATCTTAATTGAAAAAAAAAGACAGTTTTGTTATATTTACGATAAAAATGAGTGCTTGCGGTGTGAATGATACGTTTTCATATTACAAATGAGTAATTAGATATGATACAAATTTTTTTTTGTTGTTAACGAGTATAACATTCAATCGAATCGAATGAAAATTAAAAAATCAAAGACTTGCAAAAAGATTATTTTTATAATAATAATAATAATAATGATAAATGAGATTGACAATCCCTGAAAAGCGTTGGCTAGCCGCATTCCGTCGGTGAGGTTTAATTGGTTGGCCCGGAGCTACCGTCAAGCCTCCGCCCACAGCCGCGCATCGTTGCTCACTCTCACCACCGGAGGCTTTTGCCAACCTCTGCATTAATAACAATTCTTTTTTTTTTCCAACCCCCCGATATTCGAAGATGTACCCTTTGACCATGAGAAATGACCCCGGCAAATAATAGCGCCGTATGCGACAACAAACAAACATTATTCGAAAAACAATCATCATACTTAAAACTCTATTAAAAAAATTTAATAAATAAATTACATAATCAATTTTAATGTATATATATATTTTTTAATTAAAAAATAAATATTTATAAGCGTGCAGAAATTACGGCGTTTAAACTAATGTTATCTCGTTTTATACGTCATTATCATCATTGAATTCCTCTAACATTATATAATATATATATATATATTTTTTTGTACGAGTCAACAGTTGGCTGAAAGGGTCATAAAGTCAACATTTCGTCAGTCCATTATTATGGCACTTCAATTAACATCGCAATTACTAAGGCAAATTACATTAACAACAACAACAACAAAAGTAGCACCGAATAGAGAGGAAAAAAAGTGGAAACGCTTCTTGCGACTACCAAACATCGATTATAATTAGCGTTACACATAAATCAACGATATTACGCATTTATTATAACAATCAACTGAAAATAATATATTAAATACATATATATATATATAAAAAATGAACTTTCTAAATGTTAAATTTGCGTTTTTAGAAAGCGTTATAATTTCATTTTATTTTTTATATTTATATATATGTAATTTTACATCGAAATTGCCATCCGAGAAACATCTGTCATTCGCGCGCATGAAAAACGTGCACAATAATAATGATCGATCGATTTGTATCCGTGACGATAATGGTGTCGTAAAATTACGGTTTTACACCTGAAATTGTGATTTAAATTGGAGCTAACGCTCGCATAAATATAAATATATGTATGCTATGTAATAGCGGTATAAAGTGTGACCGAGTGACATCGGCGAATGGACCGTTTTCTACGTTTACCGCATGGTTTATTTAATTGAGATGTTAGGACTGACATTTTAGATGTTAAAAAAAATTGATATAATTCATATGTATAAATTAAATGAATATAAATATATCAAATCCGTTCATAATATAATAATAAATTATTATTTATTAATTAAGGATTAAACTGATTAAAACTGGATCGGGTCGATTTAGCTATTGAAAAATGAGCAGGTTTCAAAGCGGATATTTTAACGCGCGTTTATTTAATTTAATTCGCAATTATGTCGATTCTTAAGTACGGGTTCGACACGAGTACCGGTAGTGAAATATGATCTATATCTAATGCGATTTATTGTGGAATTAAACTACTTCTATTCGATCGTATATCTATACAAATACGGAGGCGAAAGTGCGACGAGTCTCCACAATAAGGCACTCGTGAATCGTAATAGGGATTTTCAGTTGAAGTTTTGCGGTCAGTGATAAAAATTAAAATGGAGTTTAATATGAATAATCATTTTCAATGACAAATATGAAAAATAATATTAATACAGATATTAAAGAAAACTCCTAAACAGCGTTTCTTAAACTGTGATAAGCAGTGGTGGGTTGCCAAATAAAGGAGCAAAAACAAAAACGTAAAACGTTAGTATTTTTATAAGTTCTCATTTTTTTTCTTTTGCTCCTCATTCTGATTTTTCGTTTTTTTTTTTCAAAAAATGAAAACAACGTTTAAGAAGCGCTGCTCTAGAGAAAAGTAAAGCTTGATTTGAACTATAATATTATATAGATCAGTGGAATGTCAGTTATTTCTAATAAACGTTTTCCTTCTTCCGGTTCTTTTTATAGTTATAATAATGTTCAAGATTAGATAACTACGTGTTAATAATGAGAATAAAACTATTATCGACACGAAGCTCTCCTTGACAAATACGAAAATAATAGTTTAGAAGATGTTTGATTTTGTGATTTGATTTAAGATATAGCATTATATATCATTTTAAACACGTATTATTTTTTAATTTTTGAAACACTCATCTGCATAAATATCACTACAGTAAAAGTGACTCGGATTAAAAAATATATCTAAACGTAATATATTAAATTAGCAAACTAAAAATTAAGATCTCTATATATGGTATATAAATCTAAATTTAAAAATATCTATTCGCTTTCGAGTAAATCAGACGATTTTTTCATTTTTTTCAATCCGTATTCAATACTGTTAATAGTCAAACAAATACATCGTTTTATTATTAACGACATACGTTATTTAATTATATATTATTGCGAACAAACACCGGCAAATTTCAAATTATCCGGTAACAACAATTTTCATCGATCCTCAATCGTAAAACTATTGAAAACCACTAGTACACAGTATATGCACATACACACGCACACATAAACATCAGCTTATACCATATATTATAGTTCGCGTGACCACGAAAAATGCCCGTGGTGGTTAACCATTCCGTACTCTGGTTAAAGTGAGATTACTGTATCGGAGCTTGAAAATTAACAAGACCACCACACTTCAGGGATGGTAACCGGCTAACCGCTCGGAAATAACAATAAAACGTCAACATTGAACTTTCAGCCGGCACTTTGTATATTGCCTAGGCGTCGTAAACCCTGAAACAAGAAAGAAAATCGTCCGCGAAAACTGTGAGCATGCCGTCGGACGCGTGCCACCATTGCAAACGATCACTATAATGAAGTCGATCATCATCACGCCATACTTTACGGAAGGCAATAAACGCCTATTGCGGCTATAAGCACATTCTGAACGCGTGTAATGCCGAGAAATAATAATACAACAACAATAATAAAAAAAAAATCTAATCGTTTTCTAACAGATTTCACCTGAATTCGCCGGTAAAATTGCGCGTTTATGTGCGTATAAACGATTTATGGAATTACTGGAATTTTCGCTTTTTTTTTTCCTAAACGTCGTGTATAATTTCAATAGATTAGTTTAATATTGTATGAAATAAAAAAAAATAAATAGAATCTATATTTTAAATTTAACCGAAGAATGCGGTATTAATGATTTATATTCAATAAATAATATGAATATTAAGTATTTTTTATTACAGTTGATTCTAAAATATATATGATAAATATGTAAAAATATTCAATTTAAAAATGTTATGGTTCATTTTTTGAAAATTATATAATATAAGAAAAATAACAGCTGATTAGCATGATAATAATACTAGATTATAAATATAATTTTGTGATAAATAATATTAAAATCAATAAAATTTTCTTTTTATTATTATAAAATAGCTCATTTTATATATGATTAAAATAAACATTAATTGTGAATTTTCAATCTTTATTTAAAAAGTTCTACAATGATTTTAGTACAATCAATTTATTGTTTTTTTTTATATTTTATAGTATAGACATATATCCAGAATATATACAAATGTAATGAAGAGAAATTCGTATAAAAAAAATATATAAAAAAGGCAATAATAAGCACGCGTGCGCGCGCGCTCTTACGTTATAATATAACGCACATGTGTATACAGGGTAGCAACCGCAAATTTAGTTAAAATTGTGCTTTTTGCCCCTCGAAGGTTCGAGTTCTTGACATGTTGCATGCGAGGGCGGCAGGCGATACAAACCAGTTTATCGGCCCAATTGCGAAATTGCTTAATGAAGGCTGAAGATGTATGAAACTGGTAGTACAAAAGTGGCAAGGGCTCCGATACACGCTGCAAAACGCTGATTACACCCGTCAAGTGAAACACATCCGTAATCTAGGGCCACGGTAAAAATGCGTCATTTTTCCGATTATTAGCCCTTTATAAGAATGATAATTGTGTTTTCGCGATTTATAAACGAATTAAAAATATATGATAATATGATATTTCCGGTTTCTTCATGAATGAAACTATTTTCCGTATACAAATAATAAGTCTTTTTATTTATTACTATACGTATAAATTGATTATAAATGTTAGATAGATGTTGTTTATAATTTAAATTATCGTATTAAAATATATAATAATTTCTATCTTTCGATGAATTATTCAATGTTTATATGAATAAACGTAATTTGAGCCGTCTGTGTAAATACTAATTAATTACATGCGATCGATAGAAATTAATTAGAAATTAAAACGCTTATATTATATATTATCTGTTAACAGCTTCTTTAAAGTAAATATATAAAAAGATATTTTAATTAAAAAAAATAAATTATGTATATATTAAAAAAATCAATTTTACTCCTTTGTTAAAATTAAAATTAAATTAATTTCACTTTAATATAAAAATTTAAAAATCATTATCATTTTTGACGTTTATTAAAATTTATCATTGAAACAATGGACAAATCAGCTGTATTGCAAAATAGAAACAAATGCCAAAACGAAAACCTAATCATAAACAAATCGAAGGGCACAAATACACAATGGAAGCGTGTATCTGAGTGAGTTTTAATTACGAAACAGAAAATCGACTCATTATAATTAAAACGGCGAAAACGTATCGCCGCAACGTGTACGTAAATGTTCGTGAACGATTACGAAAGGCCGCAAACGGTGCAATCGAACATGTTGAATTTACATTTCCGCAACTATTATAATACTATGTAGCGTTATGGTGGCGTACATATTTATTATACGGTGTACGTATTATCCGGCGCGCATTTTCGCGTGGACAACCCTGTATATAACGTAGGGCGTGTCGGCCAGAGGCCCGAAGGCGCGGTCGACCTTTATGAACCCGGCGGACTCTTTTGTTGATCGATATTGTTATAATATTCTTTTTACATGTTGCCCCCGCGGTGGAGGAGAGTTATTAGTCGAGATGGAGCACACGACCACCGCTAAAAGTGACTGTACAAAAAAAATAATAATAATAATAAAATTCCGAAAGTCTCTGAAAAAAAATTGCGGAAATTTTTGTATTTTGCATAACCAGTATTGAAAAAGGGAAGGATTATAATATTTTCCGCGAAATAGTTATTCGATAATGATAATTACCGAAAATGAAACGAATGAGAATAAATATATATTAAATAATTAAAAGGAAAACTTTTGAAATAATTTAAGTTAATCAATTATATAGTAAACTTTTAACATCGAATTTCAACATAAATGGAATTAAATTATATGATTTGAAAAAAAACATGAAGAATTACAATTAGCACATAGTGTAGAAAAAAATTGCTTTAAAAATATCAAAATCTAAATTAACATCCAAAATTTAAACTGTATTCAATTTAGATCATAGATATTTTTTATAATAAAAAAAATGGGTTTTATATTTAACCTATCGTTGATATCTCTAAATATTTTTAGAAGAAAAAGCTTTGAAAATTTTTATATATATTTGTATTATAAATTATAATCATATATATATATATATATATATATATATATATATATATATATATAGAATAACAAATATTATAAAATAATAAATATTTTTTTTTCAAAAAAAAAACAATTTAATTTTTAAATGTTAAAAATTAAATATAAAATAAATCGTATATATATTAATATTTTAAATACACGTTAAAATCACAAATCGATTCGTTCTTGAATTATTATAACACAGAATTAAAATAATGCGATAATATAATTTGTTCAATTTTGTAACAACGTGTACCGGCAGGTTGCAAGACTGAGAAGTCTGAGGTTCGACGCCCGCGGCGCGCCGCCTCTAACATCACTATAATACAATCTGCTGTGAGTTTTAATCATTTCAAAATTGCAGCACCGCTCGCGGCACAAAGGTGCTCGACCACTGACCGAATACTACCGTACCTTAACCTGTCGCCGTCGCGATTATAAATCTCTTATCGAATATACTCTGTATAAGGGAGATGCTGTACGTGATCGATTTTTTAAATTATATCGAAAATGTTTTCACATTTTTTTTTTATATATAAAAATATATTATATTCAAAGTACGTAATGGCATATAAAATAATATTTTCTTCCGTTTTACATTTCGATTGAAATATAATGAATATTCGATATCATATTATAAATTATAAACTATTTTCATTTTTCGTTGATATATTAAATATAATATATTATATAATAAAAATAACTTCGTTAAAATTCATAAAAAACTACTGATATGCAAATTTTTTTATATCTGAAAAACTGAACTCGAATATTCAATGAATATTATAAATCAAGCTTTGGAATGAAAATAAGATAATAAAAATTTGACAATGAACCGTTCTATGATGAAATTTTTGCATAAAAACTATTAAAGGGGAAATATATTGGTACCAATAAAATAAGCAATTATCGAAAGCAAATGTGTATTTTGCAGCGCTTATAAAGTTTTACATTATATATATATATAAAAAAACCAACCGCAATAAAAATAAATGATAGGTATATTATGACCTTAAATAACTATCGACACTGAATCGCGTGAAGAATTTTTATAACGCTATAAAAATATAGTAATTTTCGACTGTTTTTTTTTTATATCTTTACTAATAATTAAACAATAACGACTTGAACTTTGTTTAAAGCTACGCGACCCGCATACCACATGTGGCCCATCATATTTCACCGAACAGACCGTAGCAATCGAATATCTAAAAATCATAAATGAACAAGAAATTATTATAGCTGAATATGACAAATTTTTTTTAGCTGAATATGATTAAATTTTTACATTAAAACCTAAAAGAATAATGCAAATTAACATATTTGAAATATGTTAAACAAATTTTCCATATTTATGAAATGCATGTAAATTCAAACAATTTGTTTTATAGTAAATTAATATAAATGATAGACCGTCTATAATATGGTAGGAGAATTTTAAAATTCTTTAACTGCATTGCTCATAGAAAAAAAAAATGGGAGAAAAAATCGTAATAACAGCGTAAAACGAAGAAAAGGATGGTTACTAATGATAATCAGTTACTAAAAGAAGGTGGTAAAATAAAACGAATTTTCGAGTATGGTTAAATATATAAATGGTAAAAGAAATTTAGTGGTCCAGCGTATCTCTAAAAACCAAAATTGCAATACTTGATTAAAATCGGAAATTAAAGTATTTAGAACATAAATAACAAAGAAAACTTTAAAGTAATGTGTCTTAACGGTCGCCTCGTATTACCGCCTTAAGGTTTTGCAGGTTCGATTAACGACCGCCATAATTAACAATCACAATACATTACCGTAATATGTATGGAAACGAACGCGACGGGGTGCTACTTTGATATCTGCATTCGTACAAGATGCAAAGCCTTCTTTCCCGTAACTGCATTATATAGTATATAGTATAGTGAGCATGGAGGCGCACCTGTTTGAAAAAGCAACTAACTGCCCACACTCGGCAGCTATTGTCTACAAAACGTGCAGTTTAACAGTTCGACACAGCATCGTGACCTTTTATTATTATTGTTGTTGTTTTTGTTGTTTGTACAAAGGCCCGAGGACCGGATAACGGTGCATCGAAGTCGTGGTCATTTTTTGGCACCCCAAATTCACCATTGTATAATGACCCGTTAAGGCTGATGCTTCAATTCGATAAATTGCATACGAGAAGAAAAGGATCTACTTTTAACTTGGTACTCTGATATATACGTGTATATATCAGAGCTTTTTAAATAATCGTCATTGATATGTACAGAAAAAATGATAAATAATATACATTTTATTTATTTAAAATCACTAAATTTTAATATCCATATCAATGTACTATCAAAAAATTAGACACTTGTTTTTTCTAATATCTAAAAAATATCTAGATTATAAACTTTCAAAAAATTAAATATAAAACATTTCAAATTACATTTTTGATATAATAAAAATATTAATTAATTTCGAACGAATAAAAGAAATGGAACGTAAGTGTATTTCAGTATTTCAGTCCGCTACGTAATTTAACAGTGCACATTACGAAAATATACATAAAAATTCGAAGGCATTATTTAAAATAAACGATTTCTAAATAGACGGAAAAGAAACTGCTTTTTTATTGTTTTCCACACACGTGTGATTGACAATAATTCCTGAAATCCGTCAAACAAATTAAATTTCGCTGTCATGAGTCGGCACGTTTTATGAGAGCGTACCTAAAAAAATATATGTATAAAATAAAATCAATTTCGAAAACAATCGAAAATGACCGAACCGTTTTTCCGAGCAATTATATAAATTCAACGTATATTATATATATTTTTTATTTATTTATTTTTTTTTGGTACAAACGGCGAACGCCAAAATGGAGATTGATGACTTCTAAACCGAAAATATTCTTAATACGCTCGCTTGTTTTTATTTTCAAAAAAGTTCAAAGCTTTTGAGTCGAGAACGATCGCGTTTCGTACATAAATTCGATCACGTTTAACATAAATTCGAATATTTTGAATATTTTTCGTCGATCTCGAAACGATTTATTTGGTTCATGTACATTTTGTCCGGCAATTTATTGACAGTACCCGCTGAACGAAAAGAGCGAACGCGGTTCGGAATTTCGACGTTTTCTACGCAAATTATTTGATACGCGACTATAATACAAAATTGTTTATAGAAAAAGGAAAATCACTGTATAAATTGTGTCTAATGCATATTTTTTTACTTTTACTTTTTTAAACACAATAATATATACATATATTATATGTACGAAATAAATCACAAATATAACATATTTGTGAAATACTCAAGTTTACATATCATATTATTAATAAAATTTTAAATCATTTTCAAAGCTCAAATTATATTGCAATATCAAAATAAACAAATTCTAAAAACTTGTATATAAAAAATAAAAATTGCACTTTTAATACGATGAATTATATTCTTGATAAAAACAAAGCAAATATAAGGAGACGTTAATAGAGTCCACACAAGGATAAAACGGCTTTTAATAGAGTATTCTGACTTTTCTTCTTTTTACAACGACGACTTGTGTTCGATGTCTACCTTTAAAAGAACCATGGTATGTCACTGCATTTTTAATGAAAGAAAAACTCGTATTACATAAAGAAAATCAAAGTTCAAAACAACAATAACATGCTGATTATTCGATTTATTACAGTAATTCCACTTTTTCTCGGATTGTTTTATGATACATACACCACAATAAATTTGTAACACAGTACAGACAAGTCGATATAACATGAAAGTAAAATTATTTTGAAATGTATTTAGTGCAAAATCGTGTTGTGTACACTTCTAAGAGATTGTTCAAGAAAAAAAGAGAAATCTATATAAAGGCATTACACTACATGTATTCTATTATATTTTTATATGAGTACAAAACATATATTTACTAACAAATTATTCAGACCAAAAACAATCACCAGTTGAATTGTATATTGACAAAAAAATATATATATTACATAATGTCGTGTTATACAAGAGTACAGTCATATTGTGCATTTTTCATAGCAATTGGAAGTTATGAGCTCAGTGAAAGAAATAATTCGATTATAATTTATTATAGGTGAATTTCTATCGATATACTTGTATATGTGAAAGAAAGAAACGACCGTAGAGCACGTCTCAAAAATCGAAAGAAGCGGCAAAAAAAAAAATAGAAATGATCAAAGCTCGATCTATCCGATAGAAACGGATAAAAAATTCTTTCGTTGTTAAATTGGCAAACGGGATAGGAAAAAAAATTATGTACACCATACGTCGAAGCGAATCAATCATAAATTAAACTGTAACTAATCATAAATTACATTGTTTCTGTTCGGCCGTCATATATTTTTTTTAGATAATCTCCAATTGGATAGCTTTCGCCATATGTAAAAGTCGATATAGATGTCTTTATTATTAATTGATTTTATTACGGGCGAGTGTAAAATTTATATTTTATTTTATGCGGCGTGACTGAATCAATGCGAAAATAATTTCGACCGTAAAACAGTATCAAAATGCCGGAAAATGTTTTTTTTATTATATATATTATTATTATTTAATTATCGATGTTGTGTTGAAAATAAACACGAAGCGTTGATAATGAATGTTCGGACGATTAATTAAATTGAGATCAACGATCGCCATTACAAATGTGGAACGAAAACGAAAAAAAAAACTAAATATATCCAAAATAATAACCATATTAATATTTATGTTTACTTTGAATAGTAATTTAATATAATTTATGATTAATAGATTCAAAATATTTATATTATTATATTGAAATAGTTTTGTTATTTAATATACTGAAATTAACAATATATTGATAATTTATACAAGATATTAAATATGTACATAATATTTATATATAATATTAAATATAGTCTTTACTTATTATAAAATATATTAAATAGTCCAATTAGTGTGACATCAATAGACCGGAGTGTTACACTAACAAGATTTAAATAATATATAGATTAAAAATTTTAGAATATTAAATAAGTCATATCATCAATGTTTTATATTATATAACGATACCTTATTAATGCATAATTGAAAATAATATTTATATATGTATATACATAAATGTCATGAATAATTTAATTAAACGAATATTAATCTAAATAAGTATATATTATAATTATAAATTATGTTCTTAAAACATAAAACGGTTCTTTTTTGGTAAAAATTGAAAATATTTTTAATATTGATAATTTGAAATAACTAATATAAAAAAAATCATTCCACTTTTATACATAAAAAAAATAAACATATAAAATACAAAAAAAAAAGTACATCTTTAATACACGTATTTTAATGCATTTTCAAATCGGTTCATGGCTGGAAAAAAAAATGACGACCCGATGGAGACAAGTGTATCGTTTATAATCGTACAGGTGGTGCATAGTTAACGAACGAGCGAGACGAACATATCGAAGGCGACGGTCGAATCGAATGCGCGAGAGAGAGACGCGACACACGAACGGACAGCCAAAGGGAAGTGGGGGTAGCGTGGGCGGGGCTTCGTGCGAGTCGTGCGCGTGCGCGGCACGAGGCAACACTTTGTTCGCGATCGACAATAACGTCGATTCGCGTTCTCTATGTTGGCAACACTGATTTACCTATTTTTTTTTCTTTCTATTTATATACGTTTGATTTATAGTTGTCAATAAAAAAAAATATATATATACCATATATATATAATCTTTTCTAGCATAATTTAACAAATTACTTAAACTTATTAATATATAATTCAAATTTTTATAACAATTATACCTATCTTTATATAAAATCGAATACAAGTATCGATGTGAAGTTTAAAATTTTTATACGTAAAACTGAAAATTAATTTTATAAATAAAATAAAATTGTACACGTTGCCGATAGAAATAAAAAAAAAATACTATGTTAAACATGAATGAAAATATAATGCCCATATAAAATAATAACTAGAAATAATTATAATATGAATAAAATTAATCTACAATTTCTTAATAGCTATATGCAAAACTATATAACATATAAATATATTTAAAAAAAACATACGAGTTCCGTCAATAAAAATAATTCGTATGAATAAATGAATAATTAAGAAACCAAATTGTACTTTCACGCACATAAAAAAAAATATTTTTATTATTGTTATTATTTGTTGGAATACGACATAAATCTTATTTTTATACGTATGCAAATTGAACATGGACAAAACATTTCATAATACTTACGTATGCAAAAAGATGTATCTATGTAAAAGCTTACATTTTCCCAGTAATGTTCGCGATGAACAATTTACAAGATAGTAAAACACATGAAGAATTACACGGGACACAGTTTATACATATGTTAATTTCCGTGGTAAAAGGAAATAAGTGTACACTGTATGAATACGGCAACGTATGATAATAAATAATAAACAATGCTTTAACAGTGGCAGTATTTAAAACGATTTCGAAAAAAGCTCAAATTACAATTATGAAATAAAATTTGAACATGACATATAATACAAACCGTGTCACGCAAAACTTCTGTATATAAAATCGAGACATTGATCCATGACTTTAAACCGTGTATGTATATAATAAATATAAAAATAAACGTAATCGCCGAATAAAAATAACGATAACGTCATTCATGAACGTTCTCGTTTTTATACAGTCGATTAACGTCTCTTATTTTTGGTGCTTGATAGTTGTTTTATCTTTTTTTTTTCTACTAAGTACAAACCCAGACCACCGAGAGAGATTCGTTTGATTTAATTAGACGATTTCGAAAGCGATTTTATCGGTCACCCGATACTTAAATTACAACGATGATTCTAGTGCAATTTTGAAAATCGTCATTGTTGTTAATTAATTTCAGTACAAATTCAACTTCTCGCACGAAATTATCTATTGATGCTAATCAAAAGTATGTCCAGATAAAAATGATACATCAGTATCAGTGTTTATAAGGATCATTTTGAGTCATAATATTTTTTATAATCTTTGATTTAAATCCCATAAAAATAAATTAAAAAACTTCAATGAAAGACATTATTAGCCTTTAATATATTGTTTTTATTAAAATATCACATATTTAATTTGATTTTGCAATACAAAATTGATTTAATTAGAAATATCAATAAATATAGGCTTTCAAAAGATATATATATATACAACGAAATTATGGATTTTTGTTATATAAATGAAAAACTCAAATTATTATATTAGAACTAGCCGGAATATCTACGACATCAAGAATATAATTTAACTTCACACCGTAATATAAAAATGTCATCCGTAAATTATGACGACGGAGACCTTCCGCATGGTATTTATTCAACATTGAGATAAAAAAGGGATAAACATTATTGTTATTGTTGATGATAATAATGATGATGGTAGTGAATAGTAGTGGTGTTTTGAAGTAATATTCATCGGCATACCACCCACTTGGAGAAGGTACAGAGATCAATGGTCACGCGCGCACCTGATCTCATGACCATGTCATCAGATCAACTGCTATATAACTTTTAGATCAGATCGAAGGCTTCGAAGGTATTAATTTAACCGCCGCGAACGTTCAATGACAATACTAGGTGGCCGTTAGGTTCGACATCGGACACAAATTACCGTGTACCACAAACATTATCCTTACATAAAATAATAATCGTTCATTTAACGATACGCATATGCAACGAAAAAATAAAATAAAATTGACTTTTCTTTTGTGCGGAAAACTCGATTCTATAAAGGAGGAAGGGGAAGCTTCATTTATAATAGGAGAATCGATGTTCAAAAGTTTTGTGTGTTCATTTTGTGTAAAATTCGATCAAATGTCACAATAGAATATTTTCACGTTTTATCGCCGGTGACAGCGGTAATTACGTGCAATTTCTTCAATGGTCGTAAATGTGAAAGTACCATTATAGACGCGAAATGAAGGAATTTTTCCAACAAAGTACATACAGTAGGGCATCGATATTAGAAAGTTTTCATTTTATTTTATTTTTATTTAGTAAATTCTAAAATTTATATTAAATAATAAATTTCGAAGTAAAACAAAAATTGCTTTTCTAACTTATGTCTTATGAAAGATAATTTTCCAGTTGACAAATATAAATGGTCTAATTACCAGAACGATTATTTAGAATTATTTTTAATAAATCGTTGTTTATCTATCAGATCTAGTTTTAAAAACAGAGATGAACATTTATAAATTTTACAATAAAAATAATAACATTAAGTACATAAGTCAAAAATATCTAATTGTTATTGAATAAAAAAAACTATTTTATTTATTATTTTAAAACGTTATTCTCAGAATCAATGTTAAAATAAATATCATAAATTATACATAGAATTTATTAATCATAAAAACGCACTTTTTATGATCGAAATAAAAAATGTCCGAGACCTTAATGTACTTATATTAAGAAAAATAATACCAGAAATAAAATTAGATACCGAATTACGGATCATTTTCGAGAAAAATACGAAGGTTTTTGATATATTATTTCGTTTCATTGCGGTCAATGCGACACGTTTAACTCAACTTTTTTTTCTTCAACATTCACATAACATAAAAATAAATACAAATCGAAAACGTTCAAGTTTGAACGCAAGCGGTCGAAAAATAAATCGCATTAAAAAGAAGACATAACGAAAAATAATATGACAAAAAAAAATATAATAATAGAAGAGCGAGGAGAGAAAAAAAAAGCACATCTGAACTAGATTCCGAAACCTTTAGTTTCACCTTGCTCTGGTCTCTGACCAAAGTCGACGTGGTCGAACATAACTTAAATAGAAGCAAGCGATTGTGACCGCTGGACCGTGATAGCCTTCACCGACACGAATCTACGACCTTATATATATATATATATATACATATATAAATAATACTATTCAGGTTCAAAATGTTAAATTTTAATAACGTGCACATGATCTCGATAAGTTGAACATGTCCGTTTACCGCGACTGCTTGTGCGTAACGATTCAGCTTTTATGATTAAAAAAAAAACAATATTTATATATAGTATGAAAATCTATCGAATAATATTTAAATAGTTTATTCAATAGTTATAATTCGAAATGATGAAAAAATAGCAAATGGTAAAACGTTGAGATTGATGAAAGAAAAAATATAAGACTCAAAAAATTTTCTTATCTATTGTCAGTACAAAACAATTCGAATAAAATTTACGATAATGTCAAACCATAAATAAACATAAATATACCTGTAAAATAATAAATACAATAATTGTAAAAATACTGATTTTAAATTAAAGACTATAAAAATGCAATATCTAATGCGTGGTAATTAATAAACCGATGCAAATATTGTTCATTAGTCTTTTTTCCCTAATTTAAATAAAAAAAATCAAAAACAAATTATATTGCTATAAAGATAAAATACAAAAATAATAAATACAAATATTGATTTTCGTTACATTTAACGATAAAAAACCGAAACGAATTTTACAATATGATATAAAAAAAATCTACATCGAACGTCCTCTTTTTCATAATAAAAGTTTCAAACACGTGCACTTTTTATGCGTATTTCTAAGACGAATCTATAAGATAATAAAATTCTATTTGAGTTCAATAAAAATTGTGATAAATATGGTAACAAGATCAATTTTACTTCCTATTTAATTATAGATGACAAATCACTATAACTTATAGCACTAAAAACGCAGTAGCACAGAAATTCCAATCCGGTTTAAAAATAAACGCTATAAATTCAAAATTAAATCAAAGTTCTTGATAGACCGCATTATTTCTAAATAAAATTTACTAGCACTACAATCATAATAACAATTTAAACAAAATCGATACAAATACGATTATTCTTACGATCGTATGCATAAAATATATACTATATATATTCTATATAATAATATAATATAAAGATCGTCGACTAGACATTTCCATTAGCTCGATAGCCTGTCAAAATATACAACCAGTCGTACAATCGTTCAAAAGCCAATAAAATATATTTGAAACCATCAATCATGTAAAAGCTAATCTCATTTGCGGTTCGAAATGTACAATTCGATCGCATAATGAGCAAACTTAATGGAATATCGTTCATTTTGTCGTTGTGTTTTGACAGAATAACACCGATTGCACAATATGAGGTATGTAAAAGAGAAAAAGTCTATATAACCGGCTAATAAAAAAATAATTGATATATACATTTTTAAAATCGTTTAATAAACCGATGCAACGTCGGTTTAATAATTAACTGCATATTAAATCGAATGGTTAAACGTAAACGATCGTTAGAAAGCGAGATTACAATTTACATTTAAAATATTGTTTATATAAAAAATACAATATATAATAAAAACATTGAAATATTTTTATTACGTTTATGTATATATCTTTTTTTTCATCTATAGTTTAGAAATAAGAATTAATGGATGATTGGCATAACAATTTATTAAATGTCGAAATAGAATTTGACCACTATTCAAGTTAGATATAATTCAGTTTAGTGACCGACAATAGCCAAAGGATGTAAAAATACAAAATCCGCTTTCTAAAATACTATCAAAATTGAAAAAATATTTAAACCAGTTCATAGAAAATTCGCAAATTATTTGTTCTCTAATATTCTGCTTTTGCGCCTATAGAACTTTCACTTTTTTGTTATAAAATTTAAATCTTTTCTATCATTAATTCATATATACTTTGATTTTTTCTATATATATTGAAAAATACTGCTTAATAAAATATATAAAGAAAGTTTTTTTCATTTTTAATAAAAAAATATTTTAAATATATTAATTATTTTATAATTAAATATAAATAATTTACATTACAGATATTCTAAGGATATTACATTAAACCTTCTAAAAATATATCTGTTTTTGGCACAATACTCGGGAGGTTTACCGTTCAAAATAGATTTTGATACTTTTAAAACATCAAAAAATATTTCGATCATCATTATAAGCCTAATTTTTCCGAATGCACTGCTTATACTTGAAATATATATTACTGAAATCGTGTGGGATAGTGGATCTAATATATACGATGTGGCTATATTATTTTTCAGAAAAACCAGTTTCATTATTCATAATGTGACCTGTGCCATGATGTTTTTGATAATCATAATAAAAAGAGAAGCTTATATGGAAATTATTGATAAGCTCGTCACATTTGGAAAGAAATATCATTCAGAATATAACTTTAAGAATGGACCATTGAAAAAGATAGCAATCGTCAGCGTTATAATGATCGCACCGCAATTATTACCGTTTTTAAAACTAATAAACGATATTTTTAAAATTATATATAGTCAAACGGGGGAAATTTTCAGCACAACATTTATAACTACATCTTTCATACATACAATTCCATGTATATTCTTATTAACGCTTCATTTTTATTTCGAACGCTTAAACAGCGGCCTGAAAAATCTGAAAATTTCCGATAGATTTCCGTTTAGCGAAATAAGAATCGCTTACAACGATCTGTTTCACATATTGGAAAAACTAAATCAACACATCGATCTACAACTGTCATTGTTATATATTCATCTATTTTCCAGATATATAGTCACATCTTTCGATTTAATATATAACGTTTTCGTGATGAAGAATCGTTCGTTAAAACTTACGGATATATCGCGTCAATTTTTCTTTTTAATGAAATTTTGTACACTTTCACAAGCCGGACAAATGGTGGCGAGCGAGGTATAAATAATTATTTATATCAAATTAATAATTATTTTAGTCGTAAATTATTATAAATATTTTAGGCGGGAAATATAGGAAGTGTATTACATAAAGTGGCGACTGATAATCAATATTCCGATGAAAATATCAAAGACGACGTAAGTGAATTAAATGCTTGTAAATAAATTATTAATGCATTATGAAATTGTTAATATTATTGATTTTAGATTCATCTTTTTTCATTATCATTATTACATCATAAAAAGGAACCTAAAATAATGGGTTATATGAATATTGATTTCACATTACTCTTTTCGGTATAAACGATTTTCATACACAATAATTTATTCGATTTATATATTAAAATTAATTGAATTTCTAAGTCTTAACAGCTTTTTCTTTTAATCAAAGATATATATATGAAAGTAATTTAAATCAATTCACAAGTGATATTGAAATAATTTACAGGTAATAGCGGCAGTTGTAAGCTATTGCGTTATAGTAAGTCAATTTCAAACTCCCACAACACCCACAGGTACTCCGATATTACAGAGCTTTATAAATGTCACACAAAATCCTCACAATAGTGCTTAATTTTTTTCAATATTTTATTTTACTAAAATAATTATATGTTAATATGAAATTGAAAATATAATATTTTTTTCTTATATATCTAGAAAGCATTTTATTATACAATGCGGTTAATCCTGAAATTATCGTAAAGCACTAAGTGCACCTAGATTTTCTCGATATGTAAAAGCTTTAACAGACTTCGGGTGTAAACGGTAACATATGTAGGCACAAAATATATGGATCGGACGTTGGGAAAGCTTGTAAAGTACAAGAGTATGCTCCAGTACTTACTGGTTTAGTTGTAAATAAATCCTTTGCCGGTTCATAAAGCAAAGTCAACCGTTGGGTCGCGTGTTATTGGAAATTCTGCATTTCAGGAACTGTCTCGAACCAGTTCCTGCAAATTCTTAGAAAAGTGGCGATAATGTCGGACAACATTTCAACCGGATCTGGTTTCAATTTTTCCGATCGACACAAGAAGAAATTAAAAAGAGAAGTATTGAAAAAAAAAACGGTAATAATCCCACCATGATAAAATGAATAAAATGGTAGACGAGATATTATTGTAAATTGTAAGTTTTATTGGACATCGGTGTGCTTCAACGGTGTAAATTAAACGTTTTGTGGCTCATTAGTGTAATTGAATTTTATCATTAGAACGCATGGATATTATATATTTATTAAAAAATTTAAATTAATACAAATTTATAGAAATATGATAGTGACGTAACAAGTAAATTGCAAATTAATTATTTTTAAAATTATATAAAAATTCAATTATTGTATTTTTATTTAAAAAAATCTTTCTTAAAATTTGATTAAAAAAATATTAAGAAAATATATGTTATAACACAAAGAATAAAAATCAACATCGTAAATAAGACGAGAAATATTACTCTTCAAATGTTCAATATTAACATAAATACTTTTAAAATAATAAAAGTGAATATTTTTTGTAAAATTGTGAAAATATTAGTATGATATTTTTTATAAGGAATCAATATCAATATAGATTTATAAAATGCTATCTGAAAGAATTCATGAATAAGTGTGCATATATATTATTATAAAATATAGATTTAAAAAAGGCAAGAATTTTGCAAACAAATATTATTGATAAATAATCTATAAAACAGGTTTAATATAACGTTATTAAATGTGAATAAAACATATATTTGAATTTAAAACACATTTATAACACTTCGTACAGATATTGGAGGATCGATAAATAAAGTCGGTTTGGTTCGCATTTAGGCGATACTAATCCGATTTACGATTGATATAATACAATGGAGCAAATATATATATATATATATATATATATATATATATATATATATATATATATATATATATATGTATGTATGTATGTTAGATTCAGTGTTCAAACGCTCAATAATGACATTTATAGACTATGGAAATTGAATTAATACGTATTTTAACTACTTAACAAATAACCGTATTGAGTTTCACCGCGGATCTATATTTGATTATATTTCATTTTGATTTGTAACAGATATATAGCCGCATACAAAGCGTAACGCAATAATTACACTAATGGCACTAAGGAAATATAATAATTTCTCCACTTATTCATTTTACAATTGCTAAAATATTATTATTATTATTGCTGTTTTAAATTCATATTCAGATTTAATACAATAAATGCGAAAGATAAAAAGATATTGCAGCAACGGTTGCAACGACTAATAGTAAGTGAATACAAATATAAATTTATGAAAAATTTTCTCTAAAAATTGAAAGTTCAAATCGGAAAATTTATAGTGTAATCTCAATATATTATGTATTATAAAATTGATTGTTTCTGTCCTAAAAATATTTTTTAAATATATAAATTATTCACATATTTAAATATTAAACGATTTTTGATGAATTTTTCATTGAAACTAGTATAAATATCGTTCGTATAAAATTCAATACGAATTATTGCGATAAAATTTTCCTCGCGAAAATGATAAAAGATAGACAGAAACGAAGCAAATTTTGAATTCATTCCGAGCAATTTCATTCATCCAGACTGATTTATATATATTTTTTTTTTCTTTTAGTGTGAAATATATTTATGTATAAAACGAAAACATCCCAAGAATCTGGTCGAAACATGAATATGTAAGTGAATTCTGTTTTTACCCGTGTACTCGTTGAATATTAAAATAAAATATGCATGGCGTATTTCATACGAGACTCAGTTTTAGTTGACATTTTTGAATGTTAATAAGCGACAAACCAGAAACGTTTGAAAATTGTCAGGTTGTCGTCGCAACGTTAAACCATAAGACTTGATAATGCGTCGGTGTTATTTCGCTTTACGTCGAATACGCTCTCTATATAACAGCATTATTTGCTCATTTGTAACTGTTATACGTATACATGTAAACTGTTACGAAATCACGATATAATTTAAATAAATATGATTATTAAGGCTTCCGTCTTTTTCCCATTATAATATGATTCTCTACTTTTAAGGCTGCTTTAGCATCATTACATAAAATCATTTGTTTTCAAGTCATATTTTAAAGGCTTAACGAGCTTTGTGTAAGTCTAATATGACAACTGATTTGGGTAAAATTTATCTCGATATTTTATGAAATAAATTTTTATAAAAATAATAGAACATAAAGATAAAATAACGGAATACATCTAATTATATAATAAATAATGATCTCTTCTAATGAATAAAATAATATTATACAATAGTTCGAGTAATGATCCACTCAATTATAATCGAGAAAAAATAAAGAAATAACACATCTAATTACATTTTCAATTATCGACGAATAATTAAATATATATAAATGCACATCGAAAACATGTTCTCTTTTAGCACAAAGAAAATTGATATGTATGTAATGTATTTTCGTTTCGCAGTAACAAATCGATTTCAATCAACGAACCGATTAGTGGAAAAAATCTCATTTCAAATTTAGAAAACACCGATCCGAGTAAGTGAATCCCATTAGAAGCCTAATATTATAAACGATTACAAAAAAAAAATAGGAACACTTTAATATATCGAAAGTGTTTAATGAATCGTTTTTGTTTCATTAACTATATTTTATCTTTTTTTTTGATGTTGCTGTTGTTGTATTAAACGCTTTAATTTTACTTTCATTTGAATACGTTGCACAACATTAGATCTACAATGTCCTAGAAAAAAAATTGCAAAGTGAATTTATCACAGTAAAGTTTGCTGTGCATTCAGAATAGTTTGAGCGTAAACAGTTTTGCGCTCTTCACTTACATACTTTTATTATATTTATATATTTACAATAATTGCAGTAAGTCTTAAATCTCTAAATTTGATTTACAGAATTTTCAAAAATAAAATTAACATCAAAAAACTTAAAACAAACAATAAACCTCAAAAAATAATTGAAGTAATTTAAAATTTTACATGCACATCTGCTCATTATTTATTTACTATATTGAAATTTCAATAATTAATTGAAACCGTATAATTAAATATTTTTTCTTTTAATTTGAATATAAATTCATTTTTTAAACTTTTTTATATATTAATGATATATTTTGAATTTCAAAATTTTGTTAAATCAATATTTCTTATTATATGCAGAAAATTTTTAATTATAATATACCAATTTTTTTTTTTTGTAACAAATATCATGAATCTATATAAAAACATAAAATCGTTCGAAGTGAGTTTTTCACAATTTTGGATCACACGCTTTTTATAGCCGTTGCAAAATGAAAACAGCCCACATTCGAACAGAATCGACATTTGTTTCGAAGCCTGACAAAAATCGTAACAAAACGCACGTTGTTGTCCGGCCGAGAAAAGAAAAAAAAAGAAATAGAAAATAGTGACAAATATTAGATCTATGCGCGAGTTTCGCGCACGGTCGATGTTGCATGCAACACAACACTTGCGAAACGATACTTCGTGCGAAGCTGGGTGGTTGCGCAATTGCGATCCTCCTCATTGTGGTTTTCTTTGCCGCAAATTAGACGAATCGTTTGTTCAAAACTATGGCACGACGTGGAATTGTTCAATATTAAGTGTTGACGAATTTTATGGTAATTAAAATTTAATCTATCTTAAAACTTGACTGTCAGTATCCCACGTTCGCAGGTATAATTTCGTTACTCAATATTTGACATCTTCGATTTATAATATAACTAAATATTTATATTTATATTAAAAATTAACATTTTATTAATGACGCATCTCAATATATATAATTTTTTTTAATCAATCAGATAATAAAAAAGTACATATAAATAAATACAATTGCTAATAATATTTTAGAAATGAAATTCAATCATAAAAAAATACTTAAATAAAGAAATAAAAATAGTTTGATATAAAGAATATGTTACTATATAAAAAATAATATACAATAAAAATATTACTAATCGATAATGAGTATTATAAAAATAAAATATTTCGTGAAAAAACATTAAACGATAATAGAAATGTACAATATGACAGTTATGCAACATTTAATAAGGATTATAAACAGTTATTAAATATGACGAACAGTTAAGTATTCGATGATGAAATCGATGATTTCAACAATACTCAAGAAAAATTTATCATCAAAAGGCACACCTGTAACAAAGATAAAATTGGATATCGTACATTTTTAAAATATAAAAACATTTCAATCTAAGGAAAATATTTTAAATTATTTATATTTCGATTAACAACACTTTTGTCAATAAATGACAAAAATATAAATTTTATAAGACAATTATTATTATATTCAATAAATAACTTTATATTAAAAATAATATATATAATATAATAAATTTTTATATAAAATTACATCAAATATAATTAAATGAAATCTTGCAGTATAATTTAGTATTGGTTGAAAATCGTTATTTTATGCTAATTTAATATCTAGCCATCAATATTTTTAGACTTTAGATAAGTTAATAATAGCTTTGTTAACAAAATGATTTCATAAAAGGAAAATCAAATCCAAGATCAGCGCCGTGATTAGGTTTACATTAAAAACATTATTTCATCAATGAAAAATTTATATATTAAAACAATATTTCTAACTTTACATTGAATATTTAAAATAAAAAAAAAAATATTGTAAATCTATCGCATAGATATTGATTTTGATGACGATATTACGATTTAACATAACGCTTGAGTTGTTAAATTAAAAAAGCGAAAATTAAAATAGCTAATACAGTCGGCAAACACCGGGAGCCGGTATAGTAAAAATTAGCAAAAAGCGAGGTCGCAAATTATCAAAATAAAAAGAAAGAAGAAGCCGAAAGATCGTTTTATATGTTCGCGCTTCGAGTTGTCGAGTCGGTCGTTCGGTGAGCGTGATCGACATAACAGCTCGAACTAGGTGAATCGTGCCACATGAATAACTATCCCGGGCTTTGAGTTATGCACACACACTCATACACATTCTTTGCAAATGTTAAACGATCTCTGTGTTTTTTTTTCTTTATTATTTATATTATTATTCTTCTAATTTACTCTATTTTATAGAGTTCTTTTCGCCTCGTTCGTCGTGCGATGGAGTGGAGGTGTTTGCACTCTGATTACTGCCAAAGAAATAAATCTTCGTTTAAGTAACGTGTATAAGTTTAAACGCATATTTTATTATAAATGAATAGGTCATTCGTAAAATGGCACAGATTTAATATTAACACTCTCCGTACTGACTTCTCAAAAAAAAAAAAAAAATAAATAAAATATAAAAAAAACTATTTGTAAGAAATTAATTTAAGTATTATTATTATTACTGTGATATGAATCAAATTCATAATTAATTTTATAAATGGCGAATGCATTAATTATACATGAATTAATTGATCTGATATTTGAATTATAAGATGCAATAAAAAAAACTCGTAATAAATGGGTTTGAAATTTAACCGCGCGTTCATGTCACCAAAAAAAAAAAATCCGCGTACTTTTACTTTGTTGCATAATATCTAAGATATTCATCAAACTGTCGCAATCTTTATATACAAATCTTCTTCTACATATCGCGATATATAAATACAATAATATGGTGCAAGCGACAAAACAACAAACAACTTATTTATACTATTAGCCCGAAGCGTTAGTCATTATTCAATATGGGAAAAGTTCTCGACTTTCGAACGATTTTCATCGTTTGTCTTAAAATACAAATGGAAGCAGTTAATCCTTATATATTTTATGAAAGTTGCTTTACACACTTTTTATTCGTAATTGTATATGCGATTCAAAAAATAATTCTCATTTATCTATTATAATAATATAAACAAAAATAATATATATAATTAAATTTTTCTTTAATTTAAAAAGAAAAATTAATTTTAAAGTATATAATTTATCAAAATTATATACTCATAAATAACAATACGTCGCACAAGAATTTTGAAAAACCTCTCATTGACATTCTAATTGCCTCGAGTTTATCTTATTTACAATCTTCAAATGAGACAATATAATTAGATAACTGCAGACATAGAATGATTACGAAATATATATAGTATACCTAGCAAAAGTCGTATTTATATATTTTTTAATACATGATAACTGAATTTTTATACTAAAAAAAAAAGTATAAAAATATTGTATTGGCACGTGGGACGTTAAGTACTCGAATAATCACGAACGATCGAGAACACGTACCTGTATACATATATATATATATATATATATACATATGTTACTATATACATATATATGAGAGTACGCAAGAAACGTACATTCGTGTATATGTACACATGTAACTTACCGGTTCATGAATGAATGAATGGATGCTTCGTACAAACGAACCAACAGACGGATGGATGGATGGATGTTTGTGGATAAAACGAGAAAATATCTCATTCGAACGGCAACTTCGTTCCACAAATCCTACGCAAAACGACCGTTTAGCAATAGTCTGTGACTAAACGTGAGCCGAGCGGTTCTTTCTTATTTGGACGTTTTCACTATCGTTCGGGTCGTGTCGTCACGATATCACTTTATATATGTTTATATATAAATATATATATATATATATATATATATATATATATATATTTCGTATATATAAAAAGAAGGCGTGCTGAAGGAGGCCGTCTCTTTGAGTCGACTTCAAAATCGTGATTATGTATATAAAATTTTATGTGACATATCCAAGAATACGACCTTTTTTTCCATACTTTTATTTGTATCGATTAGTTTGGTCATTGCGCAAAATGTGTGCGGAAATCGTTCGCGTCATTGAATCTATGCGATCTATGGAAGGATTGCGGTATCTATGTGGAAATTTAAAAAAAAATGTGATTTGCAAGTTTAAAAAATAACTAAATATTTTTTATCAAATATTCACACAATGGAGAAAATTGGAACATCGTAGTAACAGAATTTAACAATGTCAATATATATATATAGATGATCTTTAAAAAAAATAAAATATACCGAATAATATTAAAATTATTATATAGTTGAAATTTTTAATTATGCTTTTACGAATTATTATATTTTTCACGTGAAGAAAGTATGAGTCATCGTAATAATAACTCCCGTCACAAAAAATATAATAATAATAAAAACATTAAAAAATACCGTGTAAGCATTTTTCTGCAATAAACATGTAAATTTTGCGTAATTATTTTAAAATAGTGTGAAGCATAGAAAATTTAATTATTGCAGTCAAACACATATGCATAAAAATAAAAAAAGTATGAATGATATTTAAAGGAAAATGTAATAAAATAAAATTATTAAAGTAAAAAAAATGATCATTTAAATTCATTTAGAAAAATTTTAATAGTTAATAAATTATATGTATGAAGAATATTCATTTTCTATTTTATTAACATACTGCCTTATTTTTACGTCAATAGAAAAAAACTGAGAAAATATATCATCAAATATAAAATAAATCATGTCAAACAATATTAAGAGACGAAATATTATTTTAAATGACTTATAAAAAAATAAATCAATACTAATATATTCATATTTTTAATTATCTAAATTAGTACTAACTGAAAATGTTAACTAAAAAATTAATCGAAACAAATAAAACAGCAATAGAAATCGATACTTTTACTACAAAAACATATTTTCTTAGCATTGTATATATATATATATATATATATATATATATATATATATATATATATAATGATCACTTCCCCCATCGTGACATTTCCGGAAAATGCAATAAAGGCACAAACACGGCGAAGAAATGTAGGTCAAACACGATGGGATCAATCCGTTGACGTTGCATCATCACACATTGTACTACCACGAAGGTGTCCATTAATCAACGGCGATTTCTGTAACATCTCAAGCCTGAATATTATCATATATAAATGTGCATGAACACGTACACGAATACACATAGACCAACACGTGATTTATGAAACATCAAACGCCGAGTGATTTATAAGCAACATGATTAAATCGATATTTATTGACCCCGAGATCGATCCACAGTATGGACGAGATGCCCTTAGTTTCCACCCGAAAATATAAATGATAAAAAAAAGATCGAATTGGCCAAATGTCGACCCCGAATGAGATGGATCTTCGACGTTTTAGCCGCGATGTGTAAATATGTCGTGACTGACTGATTCATTTAACGCCATTTTAAATATATATACAGCCTTAATAATAATAATAATAAGAAGAGGTGAAACGCAATAAAATGTGCCTAATCCGTGAGAATGTTCGATATACCCGGTTATCGAAATTGCATAAAAGTAAGTATGCGCAATTTTGTAATAATAACGTGTAAAAAAATATTATTGTGTGCGATGCGCGTCAAAATATAGCGGTTATCTTTTACGGTAACTATTTATTAAGTTATTATTATATTATACATTAAAGCAACAATGTCTGATAATATAATACTTATAATACGCGCATATATCGTTCGTTAAACGTATAATATATGATATAATATACTGTAAACTGTTTACCGATAAAAGCGGTATCAATTATGATTATAATGCGAATGCGTCTTGCGTAATTTTTTGACGTGTTAATTTCGCTATATGTCGAAAAGCTTCTGACTTAAATAGTTTGAAGACAATTGAAGAAGTCGACAAAAGAAAAGAGCATTAATTATCGTGTATGCATACATTAAAATTCATCTTGACATGTTAACAATGAATGAAGCGCGTTGCAAAATTAGAATAAATTTTTGATGTAAGTCGTGTAAAAAAAATACAAGTTCCAATTTTTTTAATGTAATAATACATATATAAAGATGAATTAAATATTTTGTCAAATCTATATAAATATATTTTTTTAGAAAAAATAGATTTTTTTCTAAACAATCAACAATTTAACTTGTGGATCATAATTAAATTGAACCTATAATAATCGGTAAACGTTTAACGTTCGAAAAAAAATGGCACACATATAACAGTTGTAAACCGTGAACACGTCAATTTATCAAAATCAAATTTCACACATATGCATCCTTTGTGCCGTCATCATCGCCTTCAACGTGAATAGTCATTGAGCGCGTCGAAAATTCTTTAACACTCGAATCGCGGGCGAAACGCACCGCAAACAAAATCATAAACCGGGCATGGATCGAGACGTGTACACACACGTGTAGTGCAAAAACGTAATCACGCTAAACCCGGAGGCTGCACAATGTACGAAATCATGTCAAAATCGAGCCGGTGATTGATGATTGAGTACGAATATCGATAGCAGTCAGACTTATAGTAGAAATATGGCAAGATGAACCAGAGAATGGGCGAACAAATCGCCCACAATGGCTGTGATTGATTGTGAAAGGTGTCGGGGTATCATCACGTTCGTATAAAAACGGGCAATAGCACCTTTGGGGCATTGCCACATTCACGATCTTCCCCGATGCTCGTGCTAGAAGAGTATACAGGGTGGTTAAAAAGAAAATCGACTAGATTAGAATTCGCAATATCATGAATGAACGAGCCAAAGGGTTGGAGATTCATAAAAACATATGTGCAAAGAAAATCAAAAAAAAAAATTGAAGAATATGAATATATCCTGCAAATATATTATGCAAAAAAAATATGTAAAAAATGTTAAATTAAATTTCTTAGAATCGCTATATAAATTCTTATAAAAAATTAATTGTTACTATTTTATGCTTTAGGCATTTATATTTCGCCATCTTTCAACTCTTATAAATTATATACCTAAACGATTGTTCGTTTTAAATCTTAAAATCGTGTTAATGTATTTAAAAAAACAATATAAAAAAGTTTTTTTTTCTAGTATCCTAGAAATATTATTTTTAAATTATATTAAATTTAATATAACTTGCTACATAAAATTAAAGTCTGTCGTTTAATTAACGGTTCAAAGAAATTTAAACGTTATGATGATTGTATATATAATATTTAAATTAGAAAAAATAACAGGAAATCTTAAAATCAAGGCAATTCTTAATATTATTCAATTATCAATACCTCATAAACGATCTAATTTACGCTTTAATACGGGCATTAAACGATTATTATATTTTTTTTTAGAAAGTCAATATTGCTTACTACATTTGATTGATTCGACGTTTGCAGGTGTATGTTGCGATTCGAACTCGCTTAAACATCACCTATCATGACCGGTAGTAGTAGCAATATTGCGCAATTACGCTCGATTCGAAAATAAATAAATTAGAATGAGAAAAAAAAAACAATTTCGATTTTTGCACGAGAATTAAGTTGTAGCGTGCTCGCGTTTCGAGTGCGAGGTCGGACCGATCAATCAAAAGCCGAGATGCGATATTTATGCAATGAACGACCGAGAAACGTTTAACTGCATTAACGATCCATCCATAAATATATAATATAATATACATGGTATGTAACATAATAATAATCGTCGTGCACTGTTTTATACATTAATGATTTTTAATTTTCAACCGTTGCCTCTTACGGCAATTTAGATAAGAGGCAATCAGATAAAAATATCGATATCGTCTATATATATATATATATTTTTTTAAATAATTATACTATTAAAATATTATAGATCTGCGTATATATGTTACTGGCTATTTAATTTATTGATGATTATTAATTCATGTATAAATCTCTATAATTACAAAAAAGCAACCAATGTAATTGCCTTATCTAAAGTTTAATATTGTATATGTGTGTATTAATTAGTTTACAAATTACAGCCGATAATATATTATATTATCTAAACTTTGATTGCATTTGCATGTGTCGAATTTTATAAGCTTAGTAATCTATTCAACATTTTATATAATTTTTACTATTCGGATCCACTTTTCCGAACATATTTAAAAATATTAAAATTTCCATTTTTTTTTAACTCGTATAAATTTATAAAGAAAATCCTCAACATCTTATTCTCACAATTGTCTTATATCTTTTTACTGAAAAATTGTACACATTTACAATTTCATTTATTTTTATTTACTGTTGAAATGCTTCATTAAAAATAAACCAAACATTTTTTATCAATATACAATAATATCTATAAATTTCAGAATTAATAACTAAACATTGAATGACCCGATCTTTTATAAATTAACGCTAACATATATATATATATATATATATATATATATATATATATATATATATATATATATATATATATTCGTCATACACATGTAATCCGAGAAGTAAAAGTTTATATATACGTGCAACTTGTGCAATCGGGTTGTGTATATTGCAATAGGTGAATCCATTATTGCGTGAAAGTGGACCAAGTACGGTCGTACACTTTAATTAAGGTCTGCGGATGAGCGTTTTCAAAATTTGTAATATTAGAAGTAAAAAAAAAATGACGTATGACGTTACGAAGGAGAACCACCGCGAATGAAAACGACAAAGTTAAATTATTATTTTTTTCACGTCCGGTCGGGTAGCGTGAAATATTCTGGGTCAAAATTATAATATAACGCGTATTTTTAGATGATCATCGTAATGTAAAATAGGCAATTAGGCAAAATATATTTATTAATATTAATACTGAAAAATTCGATAAAATATAAATACATAGTAAATTATATAAAAAAACGACTTACCGGTGAATACTCAGTGCAAATATCGATGCTATCGACAAATTTGCAAACATCGTCAACGTTCCAAGAGGCGATTTCGGGATCGGGAACTTGATTGCAGTCCCTTCTTCCATCTCTGCAACATCCGCTGCAGTCTCTGGACGTTGGAGTTTTTCTTCCCGACGATGCCGGACTTTTTCTACCCGATGATGCTGGACTTTTTCTACCGAAAGACGCCGGACTAGTGGCTTCCGATCTTGCCCTTCCGACGCTGAGCCTCTGTAATTTCGTGGGTGTGGGCGTGCAACTACCATTTGTGCCGTCATTTTTGGTTGATTCTGATAAGTTTGGTTTACAGTCTAAGGTTGGGGAAACGTCACCGGGTTCGCCGTAAGAAGCCGACGACGACGAACCAGATTCGTGTTGCATACTTGATGATTCGTGTTTTGGACTTAGTCTTGATTTTTTCGCAATAGAACTATAAACGTTACCACCGGCAGCCGAACTTAAATCCAATGGAGATAACAGAGGATTCGAGTCGTTTGTTACAGAACTAGGAGGTCGCTTAGAGGCTCCTTTTATAAAATTACTGGATATCTCGACTTCCTTAGCCATATTAGCCGCTCGAGCTATAGCCAGTAGAGCCTGTAATTAATTAAATTTCATTATAAATAAAGTGAAATATATGCAATTTTATAATAAATATTTCAATTTATAATAATATTTACATAATAATTAATTATGTATCAGATATTATAATACTCAAAAAGTAAGACCAGTTTTAAATCGCACTGGTAAAGCGCACATCATAAATATTTTTTTAATGTCAAAACATTAATTACTCTTTGCTTTACACTTATAATTTTTACATCTAATTATATTGAGTAAATAAATTAATTACAAAAAACTTTCAGAATGTTATACGAAGCTTTCACGCTTTGTGGAAAAAAAGTGTTTACAAGTACCATAAAATAATATTTCAATTATTTATCAATCTTCAAACTAAATCGTCATCGGACACCCATTGAAATAAATAATCAATCCTAAACCACAGAGATTAAATTATGAAATATCGTCAACCAAAAAGAAAATATCATCTTCGCTCTCTCGAGTAATAAAGGCGAATAGCGGCGAAAATACGTGAAAATAAAGGCGTTTTTAAAGGAATGCGAAACAATTAATGAAACTCGGGTGATCCGAATATATATATATATATATATATATATATATATATATATATATATATATGCGAGTTGTAACCCCATTAATGGCCTCGGGCAACCGGTGTAATTGCAGCGATTTCAATAATAAAGCGCGCAACCCGGTAATTGGTCACGGTCAGTTCGTATCGCCGAGGCCCGTGCCGGCAATAAACAAATCGGTTAACTGATGAATATGTAACAATGAATACATCTATATATATATATATATATATATATATATATATATATATATATAGTGTGCGTGTGTGTGTTCTAAATTATAATCGCATTATTTCATTAATACTCTGTATTGTAGAAAGGAGGAAAAAAAATTTGAGGTGTTATCGTTATGTTGCGACACCTATAAGTAAGCGCGATGTGTTTGTTGTAAGCGTGATGAAATATAATTAATTATTAATGTCTATATATATATATATACTTATTAAAACAGTAGTGACAAAACGGCGGCTCTTTTAAGGATTATTTGTGACTCTCGATAAATGTATCAGAGTGAAAGAATTATTGAGAAATGTTGTCACTAATTATTCGCCAAATTTAAAAAAAAATCAAAAAAAAAAGTAATAAATGTTTAATTTTTAATATTTAAGTTTAATACACTTATTTTGTACTTTTATTAATGTTTTCAATAAATATAATTTCTGTAAAAAAAAAACTTTTTTCCATACTTTTTTTAATATGTATTTAATTGCGGCTCGCGAAAAATTTCAAATTTTGCTTGGCTACCCCTGATCTATAGATTATAATGTATCACGAAAATTTTATATTTATTAAAAATAAATCATTTTTTAATTGGAATAAAAATGTTTTGAAGTGATTGTTTCGTCAATTTTTTTTTCGTCAAAATATTGGTTTATGTATATCGTTTATATATAAAATTTATCTAAATATCAATGCTCTATTTATGAAACTTAAAATTCAAAGAATTTAAAATTATAAGAAAAAATACTAGAAATTTTAAAGACAGAAAGTTAATAAGTACCGAATCGCTTTTTCGACAATTTATTTCTTTTTCTCAAAAAATATAATCAAACTATCGTTTAATATTTCTAATGAAAGTATTAAATTCATCCAAACGAATATTATTATTATATAAGCCATATTTAAAAAAAAAAGGAATTAAAGAGGCGAACAAGTCCATTACATCAAAAATCCACATACAACAAATAACTCAAAATCATAATAAAACTTTAAATACAGCCACTTATGAGCGGCAAAAAAAAATACAACGCGTTCTCGATTATGTAGATCGCAAATCTTCTTTACGGGCCGACGTTTAATATTAATTGACACCGTTTTACAATTAAACAGTTACTTATTTGCCGGACGAAACACAATAAATAAATAAATATTGTTTAATGCACGCTCGTAAAAGTGTAATGACATTAATGATCGTTCGCGTGAAATGTGCACGTTTGATTTAATATTATTCGCGTTTTAAAATATACTAATCGATTTAAATTTAATTCCCGGTGACGCGTTTTAGATATTAATTTATATATAAATTCGAAATATGTAATATTTTTATTTATTTACATAATACTGAAAACATATAATTATATATATTTTTATGTAAATATGTTTCATGTATATGAACGCTTTCTTTTTAATTGTATTGCGTATGTTGACAGCAATATCGATTATTGATGATGCGATACATATGATGCAAATTCAATTCGAACGATTACAAAAATAAATTTCAAGATTTTTTAAATGAATTTCAACATTTATTGGATAAATACTTTTTTTACGAAAAAAATATAGCTCAAGGAAATTATTTCAAATATTTTTATAATAATACAATGAGATATCATGCGAAAAGATAATCGATGATCCAAATAACGAAGAGTGGCAAGATCAAAGAGTCAATCAATAACACCCATTCAAATCTACCAAAGGATTGCGTCCTAAATAACAATAAAAAATCATTTTGAAGGATGATCCATGATATTTCAAGTTCAAATCATCCTTGACAATAAAGACGACAAAATCGAATGGCAATCAATGACACTTCAAAAGCTCATATTCACCTATTGAAGAGTCCTACATAATAAAAAAAAACTTTTGTAGTGGAAGGTTCTAAATTACATACTTTCAAAAGAACGTGATCGAAATCTTTAGACAGGTTTAATATTTGCAACTATCTAAAAAATGTTTATCCAATAGCAATTTAATTAATTAACAGGATTAATCGATTACACGATAACTCGATTCTTTCGGTCTTAAATTCAAAACCCGGAACTATTGTAGTTTAAAGATATTTCACATTTAAATAATTTTAATATTAAACAATAGCATCATTCATTTATCAGGAAATAAATCGAAAAGAAAAAGTGCGCCGAATCGAGGTAGCAATTGACGCCAACCGCTTAAACGGTGATTCGAAAGCGGTCATTAAGTCATGCCGTTGTGTAGGGCTTTTGTGCAATCCCTAACAAAATAAAATAAAAATAAATAAATAAAATAATGAAAAAAAGACGACCGGAGAAAAAGAGAGAATCCGTTTTGTGGGCGTGAAAAGATCGAAGCGTTTTAAACGTACGGTGGCACGAGTTTTAGACCTCGGCGTCGAACCAATATAATAAATTAGCCGACAAATATAAATGCGCGCGTTCTACCAGAGAACGTTTTCTGGGCGTGGAAAGTCTTCGCCATCGACTCAAAGCTGCTGATGCTGATGCTGCTGTTGCTGCTGCTGCTGTTGTTGTTGTTGTTGTTGTTATTGCTGTCAAGCCTCTGGCCGCAATTAACCATAGAGTAATTGGTCGCTTTCGCAACAGAAGACGTCTTATAAAACCATAGTAAACATCACACTTCCGGTCACCGAACAATTATCCTTTGTATAATATAAAATTACTCCAAGGATTCAATTATACTTCTAACGAAATATAATATATTATATTAAATCGTTTTTCAGACATTCGATTATCTGCATCTAATTGAATAAAAATGTTAACCCACGCTCTCAGCGTTATATTTAATTTATATTATTAATTTAATGCGGCGATATTATATTATATTATTTATAAAATTCTAATATATATCGTAAAGTTTACGATTTGGTTCCATAAAAATAAATCAATGTCACATACTCCAAAAAAATCAGCTAAACTATATCTTTATAAAATTGTAACAATATATAAATAAATAAGGCATGAGATTATATTAGCATATTTAAAACACAATAAGCATTAAATATATGGATATCGAAAGCCATGTTTGCATTTTGTAAAAGTTGCATATGTCGATTCATGACATACGGAATCAAATCGAAGGATAAATTAAAAAAAAAAGTAACGTCTATAGAAATGCTAATTTTTGAGCAAATATATATATATATATATATATATATATATATATATATATATATATATATATATATATATATATATATATATATATATATATATATATATATATATATATATATATATATATATATATATATATATATATATATCATGATATTAACAAATTGAGTATAAAATATTATCATATAAAAAAGCGTGATATTCTCGATATCGAATAAATTAAAAATTAATTAATCACTAATACATTATAATTAAATAATAAATATTATATAAATTATAAATTTTATAAAATAAAATAAAATTTACCTTCGTTGAGCTCATATCCATCATTGATGGAAAAGCAGGTACATTTCTTGGTCCACCTTGAGCATATGAATAACCGGCAAATATCCCACCGACTGGTCTATCTTTGATTTCTGGAGCTGGAGGCGGTGGCGATGACCGAATCATTGGAGGAGCACCGGCAGCTGGAGGCGCCAATAAACCGACAAATGGAGCCTTCAAAGCGAACCTGGGATCCATGTTCGGCGGAAAGCCATTTGCAGTCATCGGACGAGCACCCGTATAAAATCTGTTAAAATAATTTATAGTTATTATACGCGTAATTGATGTGTTTCAATCGGCGTAAAGCTGATATGCAACTATACAATTAATTATAAATAATTGCAATACTGCAGACATACGTAAGCTAAATAAATTATCTTAAAACTTACTCGTTAGAATTAGGATTATTGTATTTTGCAGCCAAACTTCTCATAAAATCTGAATAATTTCTGGCTAATGATTGTTGTGGTGGAGGCGGAGGAGGTACGTGAGGTCCTAAGTGTACACTATGATGAGCTGGACTTGAACCTCGGTCTCCGGATCCACTTCCGGTTCCGGTTTGCGGCGGTGTTCCGGGAAATGAACCGGTCGACGGTGTTACACTACGAGATCTACAAAAGTACAATAATGATTTAAAATAATTTTTTGACAATAAAAAATATATAAAATATAGAAAAAAAAATACCTGCTGGACGATCTGTCGGTGGCCGCGTGAGGACTTAACCTTTCGTTTTTAATGGTGGGATGTAATGTGTTATTGTTATTGTTTGTGTTATTATTGTTGTTGTTATTGTTGTTGATAATTTGATGGGGCTCATGGGCGCCGTTGTGTGGGGGCGGTGGCGCTGCGCGTCTTCGCCCCGCGCGAACCCGCGCCCCCGCCCCTCCCACACTTGCCAACCCCGACTGATCGCCCCCCGCTGATCCTGTAAAAATATAAATAAATACAATTATTTAAAGTTAGACGATCACAGCATGAGTTGCTCTCACGATTTTATAAGTTCAAATCAAATATTAGTTTTTTTTTTATAATCATATACAAGTTGATAATTTAAAAATTTAATTATTTCATTTCATTTCGTATTTTAATATTTAAGTTATATATTTTATATTATAATATATGTTTTTCCGTATTTATATTTATATTTCAGATTTCTAAATCGATCGAGTTTATTAAATAAGCTAGATTTAATTAACAGCTACTTAAATCAAATTATTTATTATTTCAATAATAAATGAATCAAAACAAAATATTTATAATATAAATATAGAATTAAATTTTTAATAAGTTTTTCAAAAAAACAAACTCTTCTGAGAGAAATATTCTAAATATTTCATACTGAACTACATAATTGATTTGTCGATTGTTTTATTGCAAAAATAATTTGTATATTATTTTTATAATTAATATAAATTTTTAATCATTATGAATATAATTAGAAATGGCAACATTCAAAGATCTTCAAGATAACTTATAACACTTTCAAAAGCCGCTAAATAACACATGTCATCGTCGTAACAAAACGCAAAAGCGTCAAATTAATATAATTACGCGACGCGTTTAACGACTGCAACGAGTGAATCTTGAACGACCCAACGGTGACATTAGTCTTGGCATTTTGTATGCCTTTTACGTATATGTATATTATATATTTAATATATTGTCGACGTTAATTGAGTTCAAGTGCGAACGAGTCGACGTATTCCGACATTTATGCACAACGGCGATATCCGAGAGTCGAAAACGGTCAAGTGTCGAAACGTCCGTTCAATCGGAAAAATCAACAGGAAAAACAAAAAAATAAATAAATAAACACACAACAAGAAGCAATAATCATCATATATATATATATATATATATAGTAAATAATTTTAAATATATGCTTGACGTGCGTAAAAATCGACGAGTTAGTTAGTTGGTCAAAGAAAAGTTTCGCGATTATCATACGGGAAACGTTACGGTATCGACTCGATATAATTGCTCGAAATATCCGTTAAATAATATTTGCTTATATGCGTTTATATTTACAATGAGAAATACCGTTTTTTTTTTATATAAATATATAGTATAATATAATATATGTGATATCGATGGTATTCGGTGAAAACGAATTAACCGACCTCGAATGTTTATTGTGTTCGTTAATCAAAGTAATCGCTCGTTTATTATTAAGCGCGGGTCAAATATTTTACGATTACAGTGCAACCCCGCTTTATTGCTTAAAAGTGTTTTCATTGGAAAATAATCACAGTTACAATAAATGTAATGTTTTGATGTGTGCACGTAATTTTTCTAAAACAAGAAAATCGCCTAAAATTGTAGAAAAAAATACTAGTTAAAAACATCAATTTAAAAATATTTTTTTTAACTATAATAGAAAAACTATATGATATACTTAATAGTAAAATGAAGATATCGGATTCAAGTGTTAGACAATCTGATATCTAAAAGAATTATAATCAAATATATTGATCACTCAAAAAGCGGGGTCCCACTTTATTTATTTCAAAGATTTCTAATGTTTATTAATTTGTTTATATAATTCGAATTATATATGTAAAAATATTTTCGATCCAGTAATTGAATCGTAGAGTATGTTAATATACATGTAACCGTTAAAGCGTAAATATTTTACTAATTGGTGACGATAACGGAACATCGCTCAATTAAATTTTTATTCGAGTACATCAAAAATCGAATGCATTCAATTCATCGAGATCCAAAGATATAAACATTCAACAATTGCAGTGAAAATTCAATGATCATTATTTAAATATTTTTATTTTACAATCTTTAACGATAGAAATTTATTTCTCGATAATTTCAATCAATGTGAAAAAAACACGTTTTTAATAATATTTCATATATTATGTATAATGAATATTAACTATATATCAATATAGATTTATATCGGAAGTAATAAATTATATTTATTGATCATTAAATAATCTTAAAATAATATTTATGAAATTATAGATATATCTTGTTTGCTATATGCACATTTAACTAAATACAAATATATATATATATATATATATATATATATATATATATATATACCATATATATATATATATATATATATATATATATATATACCATATATATATATATATATATATATATATATATACCATATATATATATATATATATATATATATATATATATACCATATATATATATATATATATATATATATATATATATATATATATATATATATTAAATTACTACTATTGAAAACTTTATTATTATTATTTTAGTAAAATGATTATTCATTAAATTCCTTCACCTAAATAACAACAATATAATATTATATATTCGTAAAATCGTTCGTTTGGAACGATTCCGTTTTTGAATCGATATCGAGGCCGAATACAGTCAATATTTTAAAAACTACAAAATAAAATAATAACAATATACCAATATATCCACAATAAATAGTATACTTAAATCTTTTGAGTGGACGGTTAATTTGAAGATTATGAAATGTGCACAAAAAAAACCGAAGCATTAACAACTTCGGTCATCCTTTTTTTCTTCCGTGAAGATGCACTTAGAAAATTTATTTCAAGAATATTTACGAGAAAAAAATGTAAGAAAAAAAGGTTTATGGACTTCTGAGAAATGCCGATTGTAAACAGAAATAACGGTTAAGTGAAGTCAACGTAGAAGGGATACTACCAGACGAATTTGAAAAAAAAAATTTCTGAAAAATTTATATTATCCATAATTTTGTTTGAATAAAATATATATATATATATGATTATAAAACGATTTTCGCGTATGTAATCTCAGTCGAAGACAAGATCTGTATTGTGATAATTGCTCTGATCTCATCTTTGACCTGCAACGTCAGAAGAGCGTGATTCACTCATCAAAAAATCGTACAAAGTAGGCCAAAAAAAGCATGTTTTGTCTTAATAGAATTCTAATTTGGCTCTCGCACAAAAGGTCACTAACGAGCGATCTTGTGCACATATTTCGATTAAACAAAAAAAAAATACATATATATATATATATATATATGTATATATGCAAAAAAAATCGAGATGTGGTAATCGCAGGTAGTGACGACGACGACGATGACGATGCTCGGTCGTTCGAAGGATTTTCGTATAGACGCTTGCTTTCCGAGAATTTGACGAGCAGGAGGTCTTTTTTAATCTCCTATCGTAACCGTTTCGAAGGCTTGGGTCAACAAGGTTACCTGTGGGTCTCTCTTCAGGTAACAGGCCAACCTCTCGAGACCCCATTAGAGTGCCTGGGCGGGTGCTCTTTTCCACTTTTGAAACGCTACCACACGTTGACGTGGTCATCTCTAAAGAGACCTTTTTGTCCGAAACTTGTTACTAAATGGACGTGAAATATATGTACAAATATCTCTTCACTAACATACATCGTATTTAAAATACTACTCTTAAAAGTATTTTTCATAATTTAAATTGTTTATATAAACCTTTTTTACTACATAATTTATCGATATCTAATGGCAGTTCGCATAACGGTTTCTTCTGATGAATATTATTAATAACAGATAATATATATATATACATAACATATATTTTATTATATAACACATTGTTTAGAATATAAGGTTGCATTGTAAAAGGGAACTTCAAAAAAGAAGGATATATTTGGAACGTTAACCTGCACTTTACCCGCATTATCTAAAAACGCCTATAATCCACGATGCAACGCATTACCGTCACTTTATTTACAACAGAAAAAAAATAAGGGATGAAAGAATATGCGAAGAGAAATATTTAAAACGTCATAAATTACATATTATTATTTGGAACGGCGTCGGCGATACTTTTCGACTAAAACCTTCAAAAAACACAATGGACACGTCGGCCGTCAAAACCGTTCAGGTACGAGAAGGGAATTTCGGTCGAATTCGCGGGTCGAAAGGGACCCTTCAAAAGCCCCCGGGTCGTGTAAAAAGCGATCTTTTTTTCCAGAATTTCTACCAAAAAGCTGCTCCGAGGTCACAAAGTGTGTAAAACTACGAAAAGATAAGCGTACCTGTGTGTCTTTCTTGTTTATTATATAGCCTTTTTTTTTTTGTTGTGTTGTTGTTGTTGTTCTTGTTCATGGTGAAGCTTTGGCCTTTTTGTTGTGTGCCCTTTTCCGAGAATTGGAAGGTTTCTTCTTCGACACAAATGTACAAAAATGATCAACGGTCGTCGCATAAAAGCTCAGGTATTTCTGATGAATATCCCTTCCGAGTGCACTTGTGCATATAAGAAACGATGGTTACCAAAAATTTGCTGATTTTTGCAAAAAAATGAAGATAAATATGATAAATAACGTTTATTCAACATATTTAAAAATATTTTCATTGCTGAAAATGTTCAATAGATAGAATATACTAGCATCTTACTGATTGATCGTTTCTTATCGTTGATTAAAATAAATTTAATTATAAATTTCTATTAAATCATCACAATTTCATCGATTCATAAATAAATGTGTATCGAATGATTCAATACATAATTTAAAATGATTTTTATATAACGTGTTTTTTAAGGATCAATATTATATCAAGATTAAAGACTGTTTTGTATGTAAATAAACTTAAACATAAAAGCACTTTTTATATACTTTTAAACTATTTAACTATTTAATAATAAAAAAAAGTACTAAATTAAACGTATACGTGCGAAAGTTTGTTACAACCTTTCGAAATACGATACACACAACATATAAAACATACACAGAAAAAGAGGCGATAAATACGAATAAACATAATAAAGTGGTCAAACGAGGGGTTCGAAAACTTGAGGTTTCGAACTCGAATGGAGACATAAAAAGGTTCAATCGTCGAGATTAAACCTTTAAATTATGGGCAATAACGAGGCATCCCGGGTCTTTCTATCGAAATATAACCGTTGAATTGGAGCGCGGTTAGGATATATTTATTGACGATTCGATATTGTCAATATTATTGCGCGTTCACACCGTGTATAATCAATTCGAACAAATAATGCGCGACAGCCTTTTTTTTAATATACACATTTTATTTTTATTTTTATTTTTTATTCATAATGCCCTATATGAATATATTATCGTGCATATTCACGTCAAATGCACGTATGTTGTATAAAAAGTAACGATTTCATTCAGGTATATTATGTAAGTGGGATGTTTATGAATTAATATAAAAGTGAATGTTTTTTTTTATTATAATGTGTATGGTATATGACTGAAAATAATTTCATTTTATAATTGATCATTTTAGATAGATTTAAAATGCTTTGATTGGATTGTGATGCAAATAAACATTTCTTGGAGATAACAAAATCTCACCTCTATATTGTTTAATATGGTTACTGAATCTTTTGACATCATTAATAATAATTGTAATATAAAAACTAGCATAATCTATGATATATTCCTATTTTAATTATATATATATATATATATATATATATATATATATATATATATATATATATATATATATATATATATACTTTAGAAGATAACGCTTATTTTATATATAAATAATGGTATAAAAATAAATATAAATATTTATATAGATCATATAAAAAAGACCTAATAAAGATAAATACATTATTTATAAAACGTCCAATTAATTTTAATAGAATGTAATATAAATAATTATATAATATTAAAATTATATCATAAACGTATTCATTCATAATATTTATTTTGCTGCAAATTAAAATATTCAATCGTCATTAAAATAAACGACAGATTACAAATTACGCGTAAACGACGTAAATACACCGATTTATTTATATATCATATATAATAAATTATTATGATATATGAAAAAAAAATAAATTTAAAAATTATCGCCGATGATTTTCTAAGATTTATTTGATAAATCACTCGAAACAATTATCGTTTTGCAACGGCATCGTTTCGAATAGCGATTTATAAAATATATATGTACGCGTATATTTAATAGTACGAGTACTTCGTCGTAATTGTTTCGATGCAATTACATTATTAGATAAATAAATTATTATCTCGTATATACGATTAACGACGGTAAAGCACGTTACACACAATTGTGCGATTTGACATAATTGTTTTTTTTCAATTTGTGCGTGTCGACAACGAAACACATTATGACGATATTATATAATAATGATGGCAAAAAAATGTGTGTTTTATTTATTATATACATATAGAAAATAAAAAAGTAAAGTAATTCATTTTTTGCGTTTATTAATTATGTTTCAATTAAATAATATAACTATTTCATTATAGTTATATAAGTTGTATGTAAAAAAATAATATAATAAATCAGAATTAGTCGCTTGTTTTCACAAAGATGAATATTTTTATCGTACTTTAAAATTTTCTAATGAAAATCGCTATTTTTTTACATAACAAAAAATTGATTCTCTATACATATTATGAAATAATTTCATATTAAAAAAATTCTTTAATTATTAATTAAATCAAAAATAAAATAATATATAGAATCTTTGAATTTTTTACACATTTTGAAAATTCAAAACTTGAAATTAACAACACACAAAGAAGTTTTTTATGATATTTTTTATCTATTTCATAAGTTTTCCTCATAATCTAAAATTTCAAAACGCGTATCCTCAGATTTTTACACATCATTGTAATTAATTAAATTATCACTAATCCTCAATTACATAAACCTGCTATATATAATATATCAGTAACAAGACTATTATATAAAATATATAAATTCGTAGAATATATATGAAATAAAAATAATTCTATGCACATATAACACCGGCACTGTTAACATCCATCTCACTTTTTCAATATATTAACCGGTCCATTGGTTTTCTTACACACGAAAAAAAAAAGACCAATAAAATATATAAATAAATAATATCGAGCGCGGATAAGTGTTGTTTTTAATTCGATATACATATATAAATTTGAGCAAATAAAAATCACTCTAATTAATTCGAATAACCGTCAATTTCGAGGCGATAGCGCTAAACACCCACGACGACGGGCGCGGGTCGAAAACGCCCACGCGATTTTAACGAGTTTTTCATCGTCATTCCGAAGTGTATCGATGACACATTCGTGGAAATTTTTCAGTATATATATATATATATATATATATATATATATATATATATATATATATAACAAGAATAAAATCAACAAACACTTTGAAAAGATGCGAAACGATTGAAATTATAAATAAAAAAAAAAACAAACAATTATTTCGTCGTTAATATTATATATTCGATTCAATTGCTAGCACTTGTTAAAGTTAATTTTTAACATATTAGATTGGAAACTATTAAACAGGCGTTTTTGGTTAGTTGTGATAGAGATTCATTTCACAATGTGCATTCAATATTTTTATTCATGAAAAAAAATTAAATTATTTTGTATTTTTTTTTCATTTTTGCGTTCCATTTTTATTTTATATTTCTCAAAAAAAAAAAAACGCAATTTACATCTATTTTTTTGTATATGGGTAAAATAAAAAATAATGCTTTTTGATTTTTATTTCTATTCAACACCCGTTTCATAATTTTCAACTTAATACTATAAAAAATCATATTTTTTATCATTATCTATATTGCATATAATTATAACCGTAATTTGAATTTTTTATAACGTCGTTATTTTTTTTTTTGTGTTGTTAAAGTATAATGAAAAGCAACTGTCAGTCTATACGTTTCTTTTGTAAAAATTGTAACGGTTTATGCAGAATTTAGTATATTTATAATGTTTGAAATTTTTTAGAAATAATTTGAAACGATAGAAAAATATCTATAAGTGAAGTAGAATTGTATAATGAAAATGATTAAAACTAACTAGAGAACAAACTTTTTAAGATATAGAATTTTTAAAAAATTCTACACACACCACTATAACAAGAAAGTTTGACAACGTATTTCGAATCCTAAGAACATCGTCAAAAATCACTTTAAACCGAAACTACATACAGTATAGGTCATGTTTAAAATAATCCACGTCCATCCATTTGCTATGTATGCAATACAATAAAGAAAATAGTCGTATTATATTGTGAATTTTTCCGAGTTCAATTATATATGTAATATACGTACAAATAAATAAATATATATATATATATATATAAAACAGTGGCAACGGTGAACAATCAAAGGTTCACAAACTCGACAACCTTTAAATGGGCAGCCGGGTTTTGACCATGCCAGACGTGCGACGACGTCAACCGCATACCAAAACGCCGACAATGGAACTCCTCACGATGGATGACCAAAACGACCGAAAACGTTGACAAAACAACGCGACGAGAATAAAAATTCTCGACCCTCGCCGATTTTGAAAAACCATTGTTTACGCCCTCCAAAACGAGTGTGAAAAATCGAAAACGGTAGCGCTGTGAACGAGCTTAACTCATTAATCAGATAGTGAAATGCTCTCTTTTTTTTTTTAACTTAATAAGTTCGAAATATTGTATAGAATAATATATGTATGATATAAATATATTTCGTTAAATCTCTAAAATTTTTAATATTTTATATGTTAATTTGATGATTATTTTCGTTATCAATTTATTATTATTGAAGTTCGAAAATAACCTTCTGATACGAATATATAGAAATCAATGGAGAAATTAATATAAAATGAAATATTTATAAATTAGATCAAAAGTTCTTAATATTTTTAGTATTAATGTATTTTTTAATATTTTTGCGCAAACGCTGTAAATGCAAATGTTAACCTTTGATCCGTATTAATTTATTTATAGTTTACGTTAGAAATAAAAAAGAAACAAAAAATTTAATACAACTGTTGCATTAGATTATCAGATATAAAATAAATTTATAAATTAAATAAAATATTAAAACAATATAATTAATTTATTTAGATATTAAGAAATAAAAATCATTTAATATCTAACACAATCCGCTCGATAATTATATAAAATGTCGAAAAACATAAAAACCGAACCATAATGCAAATGTGAAACAAATCGATGAACGTGTTTTATTTGTATAAACAACAATAATATGTTCGCGTTTAAAAGTCACCGATGGGTTTGACTTTATCTGAGAACGGCGAAAGGTCAACGTGTCGTCGACTGCCGTCACATCGTCATCTTCGTCGTCGTCGTCGTCGTCGTCGTCGAAGGTCCGGTGTCATCCGTGAAAAAAGCAGCAGACGATAGCTCATCAGAAATGTGACATACGTATGTCGACGACCAATTATAAATTGTGCATAATGACCGGTGACACATCGTCCACCGACCATTGTTGACAGGCGCTGGTTGTTGTTGTTGTTGTTTTTTTTTTTCGTTTCTTTTCATTCGGCTCTCATATATGCAAGTGATTTGTATGCGTTTCGTCGTTACTAATATTGATAGGAAACGACAAAATTCAATAAAGGACAGGAATCGAACAATGGGAATGTTAGCGTGATATTCGTAGAAAAAAAATTGCGTATGTTGTTTTGATTATTAGAATTGTAGATTGTTTTTTCATATATGCCATGTAATGATAATGTATTTTTTTTAATATGTGAATATTCATAGCGATTAATAAATAGTAGATCTGATAAAATGGTCTATAAGATCGTCTAAAGAGAATTGCCGTATAATTAAACCAATTAATTAATTGGTTAAGATTCTCGTTATTTTGATAATAATTGGCACATCATAAATAGTATTAACAATGGTTATAATTAAGATATTATAGAAAATTTTGAACGTATCAAACTGAAAAATCTTAATATAATACTTTATTGTAAATAATATTCCATTATAAAGTGACTATAATTATGTCATTAAGATATTCGTAAATTTGTGTATTTTTTTATAAAGTATATAAATTTGTTGAACGGTTTCATATTTTTATTCATATAGTCGATTTTTTTACGATTCTGAATTTTAAAATTATATTCTAATATGTAAATCTAAATATTTTGCAAATCACAGTGATTTTACTATATATTATGATTCAATAATTTTCAGTTTATTATTTATAAAAAAAAATCGCAAAAGCATTTTAAAATATAGATTGCTAAATATACAATTAAAAAAAATACTAAAATATTTATTATATATACATAAAATCACATTTACAATCGTACTTAAAATTCCGAAAAAAAAATGAAACCAATCAAATACATATATCATTTTATAGCGTATTTATTATGGAATTTAACAAAAAAATTCTCATAAAAATTCTATATAGAATTATATATTTTTTTTAAAAACGCTTATCAATTATCAATCATTGTATTTTTTTTCATCAAATATAATACATATATACGAAGAAAATGATTTTAATATTTCAAACATTAATACAATTTAAGGAAGATTATGCAAATATACCAAATGAATAATTTTTAACAATTTGCTAATGTGTTTATATTAAATATTTTTTTAATGATGCAATCGTTCGTAAACTAACTCATCTCCTAATAAATAATGACGGTTCGCTTCGTTCACATTTTCACGTGCGTCCATTTTTTTTCTTCTCGCTTTGAAAAGCGGAAAATTTATTAACGTATCGGGTTTCAAATTACACACATTATGCGGCGTCATTTCGAACAATAAAATAGACAAAACGCACTATTAATTAAACACATCAAACGTCGAAATTCGAGAAAAAAATTTATCGCGACGTGTCGCCGATATATTTACCGACATTTTTGTTCGCGTCTAACAAACATCGGAATCAATATTTATATAAATTGTGTAATAATTTTGTTTTTTTTTTATTTAATGAAAATATATAATATATGTACATTGAATACATTTTTTTCAATCAAAGATGATTTTCAATTGAATTGATAACTATTTATAAAAAAAAATTGGAATGAATTTATCTCACGCATTGTTTATACATAAACGATTATTTTTATTACAACAAAGATAAACATACTTGCATAGAATTCAAATAGTTGATAGAATCCGAAAAATTTCACATAATTATCGCATAGAATTAAATTTCATCAACGTTCGAATGGTCCAATAATACGGCTTCCTATAGACGTAAAACGATACGTTGCAATAATCGCGTCGATCTACGGCAATATAAACACACACTAGATATTTCACATAATTACTGAATTATACAAAAATCGTCAACGAATACGTGCGGTTTAATTTTCAATGCGGCATACATTTTTCTCGTCGAATGATCGAAATGCGATTACATTCATTAAATCATCGATTATGTAAATAGATTCAGAGACGGTTAAGCGTTCGATTTACAACACGTGTTCTGTCTTGTCAATCGTCGTAAATAATCGACCGATTCTCCTTCGACGTATGTTAATATTATTATTTTATTTTATTTTTTTAGTTGTGAACTCTTATTAAAGACAAAATCTAAATTACGGCCGCGGCAACGCGCTGCACAAAGGGCGCAAGCGCAATTCGAAAATAACGCCATACGAAGATAGCGTCGAGATTTACGACGAATGCGTCAAGATTTTATGGTAAAAGTGTGTAAATGAAAATGCAATAGCTACCGGTAATTAAGCATAAATCACAGTGGGCCGCAATAAATGTACGACGGCTGTAAACATTTGAAAATAAGTGTTGTGGCACATAAAACCTTTACGTTTTCGCCGCGGTCATTGTGCGATACAAAAACGGTTATGCGACTATAAAAATTACAATAACCTATTATGACGAATATTTAATAAATAAATCGTATTGATATTAATATTTATCACATTTGACACTTCGGCTTGCCTTATTTAGAAAACAATTAAATACCTTTGAGTACAAATATCGCTACATAAGAGGCAATCCAATATAAATTTCATATATTTTCTTTTCAATTTATTAAACAAGTATTCAAAGATCTCAAATTATTTATAAATTCTTAAAATGAATTAAGATTTTTTTAACATGAAAATCTATGATTGATTTATTTCATAAATATTACAAATATCTTCTATATAAAATTATCATTCATTATAAATAAATATTTACAATATCATTGGCACTTCAAACGTTATATCGATATATAAAAATAATAATAAATACATTTATGAAGTAAATCGATAAAACATCAATAGAATGACAATTGTGGTGTAATTGATTTTCCGTTTTCTGCAATTCTCCTTATATTTCTTATTACAGTTTTCACATTACGATAGTGAATAACATAATATATCGTATTAAAAATTGATTAAATATAATAAATATTTTCATTATAATTTCATAGATATTTAAATCATACACGATATCGATGTCATTGGCACTTAAAAGGTCGTATGTATACGAAGCGTGAAAAATGTCAACATAAAATTAATATTATTACCCGAAAAATTAGCGACGAATATATTTGTAAATGAAAAATATGCATAAATAAAATTATTATTATTATTATTATTATATTAAATGCGAATATTTTAACGTGCATACAAGACATATGTAGTGACTTGTCAATTGACAACAGGTCGGTGTTAACGACTTGCCGTTATCCAGTTGCGACCAACATTGTGAGCTCGTGCGACACAGCCAAAGGTCAACACGAGAACGAGGCCTTTGAACCCAAAAGACAGAGGTCACAAATGCAAGGTGTGGTCGCTTTTTGACGAAAAAAAAAACCACAAGAGATCCCATAATAAAGACGGTTGTAGAACGCGTATTTCCCAACGTCATTAACATACAATTTTGGAGAGCTCGAAGATTCACACGTTAGTCGACGAGGATGTCGACGGATGTTCACAGGTTGTAATCAAGGATTTTAAGGGTCAAAGGTTTAAAGAATCGATTAAATTTCAATATTAGATATGTGCGATACGATCTATCGCAATAACGGATGTTGTTCGTTGTAACGTGATTTCAAAATTAAATAGAAACTACCATTTATAAAATTACTTATACATACTATATGTAGTATTAAAATGAATATAATAAATTAAAATAATCAGTTTTAAATATGTTTTTAATTGATAAATTAAAAATATTACGATAAAAAAAAACTGATCAAAATATATAACGATTTTTTAACAAATAAACTTCCACATTAAACAGCCTATAAATCGTGCAAAATAAACGAGATATATACAAATCAACAATATATGAAAAAAAACGACATTGAATCGGCGATCTAAAATGATTAGTTTTGGCGCCAAGAATATAATAGACGACAGAAACGCGATTATTTTTTTTTTCGAGTGCATCGCATTTAAATTGCAATCAGAATTTATTGCCGCTCACACATATATAATATATATTTTTTTCATATATCGTCTTTCAAGGATGTAAAATCAACATACGATTTCCTTTCATTCTTCAATGTCCAAATATTGCCGTTCGCGCATGAGAAAATTCTTTTTTCCCTACAAAACATCCGTTTCCAAAATGTATTCTAAGACTATAAACACGTGAATAAATTATATTTCATAACGACAATATCTATAATCAGTCTGCAACGCACGTCTATTTATAATAATAAAAAATTAAAATTTGGTCGTGAATGCGTAATTAGCAATATTCTTTTAATTAACGACAGCCGAATATCGTATATTATTGTTATTTTATTAAATAACGAAGGCGTAATTAGGGAGATTTTTAATAGATAATCGCTGATTTTTGTATATAATATGAAGTTATTAACATGATCAAATAAAAATGGTAATGTAATAAAATATTTACAATAGTAATATTACCAAATAACTACAGATTAATCAATTAAAAAAACATTGCTAAAGAAATGTTAAATAAGTCTGAAGTAAATATTTTGATATTTATATATGTATAAATAAATAAGAGATTCTGAATCATGGAAAATTGAAACCGACATACCGTCAAAATTATAAGACGTAATCAAATAACAATATGAACGTTTATAACCATGTTACATACAAATTATAGTAACAACTGTAACAGCAATCAACGATCATGAGCAAAACACACATACACACAGTACAAGTAAATGAGTTATAATATATAACAATATAATATGATCGTGCATAATGTTAACATACACACGTATTATATGTAGTTTTACAGGACAAGTGGGGCGGACAACTGAACGAGAAAATGCCAAATCAACATACCATATCGAGAAGACCAAATAATTGGCCAGAGCGAGACGAGACTGTCCAAGAAGGCTTTGACGGCCGCCAAACAAGGATTACCAGAGGACATACGAACCAAATATAAAAAAAAAAGCGACGACTACAAAAAAATAGGTACGCGGCAGTATCAAAAAGTTTCCGGAATTCGATTACGTAAAAGTCTATACTGTTTCATACAAATCAAAAAAAAAAAAAATATATGAAATATTATTAAAAGTACTATTAAAACTTTTCATTATTCTATACGTTTAAATTTAATCATGATATACCTTAAATCAATTAACATTCGTGTAAATAATCTTTTTATCATTCATTCTACTGAATATAAATATTTATTATTCAACACTCTTTAATCTTTCAATTTCATTATATTCTTCAAACGATCGATATAAATCATATGCTATATGACATTTCATTCAGTTTATATAAATGATATATTGAATTACATCTAACAATTGTTTTTTTTTAGTATATAAATAAACTTATTATATTTATATATTCTTCATAATTTTATACACATGAATATTTATTTTTAACTAATAATTCCAATCACAATTCGCATAATTTATTTTATAGATAAGATTTTTATTTTAGATTTACATTTCACATTTTAAAACGCAACATTGATATCGTTCAATTTGCGATTACATCGAATTTGCGTAAAATCGAACGTCACGTTTTACCGCCAATAAGAGAAACGTTTCGACTTTATTATCGATTATCGCGATCATGGAACTTTTTAAGCCTACCTCGGCATAAAGAAAAGAGGAGGGACACCTTTGGCGACCTGACCTTTGGACCAGTTCGCCGTCAAGACCGCGATATTTCTCGAAGCGATGCGTGGGTCGTCCAAGAATATGCGCCTTCTTTATCAATATTTATGTATTATATTTTATGTTACGTACATACATACACACATATATGTGTGTATTGTGTAAACGACTTCTTACAAAGTTTGGCCTCTCTTCTACGGCAATTTCTTGCAATCGTCGTATCTCCACCTCCGCGTTTGAACTGGTCTCGTTTCTCCGAGAGCAGATGAACGTCGATCTGATATTATTTTATATGTGCTGAAGTTCAACAGAATCTCCTTAAGACTAGCACGTAATAATTTTGTCCCGATCCTGTTCCAGATTTATTTATATACGGGCAAATGTAAAACGCAAAAACTGGTTCATTTATACTATAGATAACGTCGCCGCTCGTATTATTATATATTTATTGTCATGGCAAACCGACTAAACGATTTTTACGACTTCGTCCATTTTATCATGATCGAATTTTTTTCTCAGACAATATTAAATTATTATTTTCAATAAAGTAGAATTTTATAGTCAAAAAATAACAAGCATAAACCGACTTAAGTCAACAAGTTGACCAACTTCAACATTCCTATATATACTTTTAAAAATTCGTACTATATTTTTCACAAATAAATAATGCTATTAATATTGAAAACAAATGATAAAAAAAAACAGTATTAAAGATAAATTTTCCATTAAATTTAATCGATTAATGATAGTTTATACGTGTATATCAATGTGAAATTGATTACTTTATGCTAACAGTAAATATATCCAAATGACACCAGCAAATTAATATAATAATAATTTGTAATTCATATTGATTTACAATGAAAATGATTAATTTTCAATAATAAAACGTTACACAATGGAGTTTTATGAGACCCGGTTTCAAAATCGTGGCGAATATACGAGTCAAGTGTTTATTTCCATAAACAAAAAGGTCAATGTAATAAATCAACATCATTAACGCAAACACATGTAAAATAAAACAATAATAATAATAGTTTGAATGAAAAAAAAATATATATTCAAAAATCGATCGGGTTTCTAACTTTTACTTTTACGCAGCACATTATGACAAATATGTAATAAATTAACAAAGATCGTGATCCAATTCATATCGAAGCCATTACACTGAAAGATTCAATTAATTATTTTCTTGAGACAAGACGAAACAGACGAACAAACAAACGAGAAGAAAAATACACGATATTTACATAAGAAAAAAATACATTAATATAAAATATATTATAAAACGAAAAACAGTCGTGACCTGTGATAATTTTGTGCAAATCGCCCACAACTTCTACTATTGAAACTGTCACTGATCGTTTTTTCATTGAGAAACGCTGATATATAGACTAAATGTGTATATAATGGTATTCATCAACAGATTTTTTTGAATTAAATTTCGCATTTTCAAAAACTTGTATATGTTATAGACAAAATTTGGATTATTATAAATATTTTCACTTAACTAACAATAACAAATTTGACCAAAAATATACCGAAATATGTATATAATATTGATATAATTAAATTTGTTTTAAATATATTTATAGACCAGAATTTCAATATGCTGTAGTGGAAATGATCATTTTCAAATATATGAAATTAAATATCTAAAATATCATAATATTTAAATATGACATATAACAATATCATTAATAATAAAGTGCTTCGAAGGTTGAATATAAATAAAGTGGTACAACTTGAATATTTTAATTATGTCATAAGATACTTCTAAAAGTATTGTTTCCTGAAATTGTCGATTTAAAAAAAGAATGAGACAATCTTAACTGCGAAAAAGAAGAAAAAGTTCATAAAAGGTCAGCAATGTGCCTCAAAAGTTAAACAATTAACACGTAACATGCAGATTCGCGTACGATCAAAAGAATGCGAACGTCGATCGAAACGTTACAAATTGCCGACAACACATACACGAATTCACACGCGTAAGAGAGAAGAAAACGTATGAAAACATTCGACTTTTTGAAAATCACGAGATATAGTGAGAATATATATACATATATATATATGTGTGTGTGTGTAAAAACAGATAAAAGCATCGTTTCTGTCACGTTTCTTTCTGCAAACAAGCGGCGTTAAATGTCGAAACATGCGCCCGACACCGTATGAAAAAAGCCAACTATGCACGTACGCAAACACGTGAACGTGAAATACGTAAACTGACATTTTAATAATTCGAACAAACAGAACGAAGGGTGAAAGAGCAAACTGACGAAGCAACGAGCTTCATCATCATCATCACCATCATTGTAACTGCCGCTTTTATACCGAAGGTTTCTTATATATATATATATATTATTTTTGTACTGCGGTGCTGTATGCGTGTGGCTTCTTGTAATGGTAACGCCTCTCAACTGGGATTTGGTTAATAGAGACGGCAAAAGGCGACGACAACCGGTCCCTATCATCATTTAATGTCTTGGCATGAGAGTAAATTTATCATTTTGTACCGGGAGAGAATAATAATATCGTCGTCGACCGCTAAGATTATGACATTTTTAAAGTGACGTCTTTTTTATTCGTGTATACACAATGAGATACGACGACCGTTCGCGGTTCTCGCGATGTTATCAACGATGTTTTTGATCCGATATAAATCATTTAAATTAATCATCTTTCTTCACCTTTTTCGAATTAAGTTTTGCGCATATTCTGATTGAAACATTTCCGATTTACATCGTAAAACTTTCAATATACGTTGGAAATTGATTCATCATGATTCACGTCGTTTATAAAGTTTAATAATCATCATGACGAATACACTTTCAAAAGCATTCATTTATATATAATAACAAAAAGGTTTTCGTATATTCAAAATAAATATATATCAAATATAAATAGCAACTAACATAAGCATATTGATATTGCGAAAGCTTTATATAGATCTTGAATTTATCTTTCTAATATTTATTTTTGTTCCAGAATTGGGTCGCTAGTTCTGAATCAAAATATCAGATATATTTCTTTCTGAAAAATTTTGACATATCACCACATTTTTGTATACATTTGAAATTAAAAGTAAATATTTTACCCAAATCAATAAGTAGTAGATAAATGAATTGAACCACTTGATTGATATCAAAATTTAATTATATATAATACAAATTAAATTAAATTCATAGTTATATAATAGTTATTATACTGAAATAGCTCTAATATAAACTTCGAAAACGGTTTTTGTCATGTCGACTTCTCGCTGAACTGGATGAATGCTTATTGCCTTTTATCTGAGGCCGATGTATGCCGATTTCTTCCGGTTCTACGTGAGCGCAATATAACCTTTTACGGTCGGAAAAATTGATTATGTCCAATCGAAACGAACGACCAATGTCAAACTTGAACTAGATCGAGAACTCTTGAACGTTATTATTTTAGAAATCGCCAGAGATTAATTTGACGCGGCGACTTCTCATATTAAACTGGTTTTGACATTTCGCAAATAAAACTCGTTGATCTTCCGTTGCATGTATAAAAATTGAAACAGAGAAAACTGGACTTGTGTAATGTTTTTTTTTTTTTTTTGCTTTTTGCGATAAAAATCGTTTCAAATATGGTATGTATAAGATTTGATTAATCGATATGAAATGGATGTGCATTGTTGAACAACTCCATTACTTTTTATATCGTCAATTTATCTAACATGATATTAATTATTTAATCTAAAAGTTTAATGAAAAATATCATATTTATTTTCAAAACGGTATAATAAAAAAATAAATAAATTTTGCAAATATTCAAATTTGATCGATGATGCATTTTAAATACAAATTTACAAAAATAAGAAAATAATATTGTATCGTATCAAAAATACTATTGAAATTAATATATTAGAATACATTCTAGTTTCAGTTTCCCACGGACCATTTATACGTGTGCACATTTATTTAAGCGAATAAAACGTATTGGCTTTCCGAAGACAAGAGGAGAAAAAACTCGTTAGTTTATTTTTTCTTCTTCTTCTTATACAAAACAAGCATAAATATTCGACAGACCAATATGCAAATGATCTTGACCTAAGATCCAACATTACGTTATAATTCAACATAATGATAAGAAGCACTGATTCGTATTTTTATGCACGTGTTAGAATGATCATTTTTCTTTTTTTCCGTTTATTTTTTTTTTTTGGACAATTAAAAATAATATATTTGTTTTACCTTGTGTTATGGGAAATTGAAAATTTTTGATATAATTACCTGTAACAAAAAAAAAGAAAATGTTATTTACTATATGATATAAAATACAAATATGTGCATATATTTTATTGTAAATTTAAGTGAATTTTATTTATATTATATAAAAAATATCGAATAAATTTATATAATAAATATTAATAATATGTCAATAATTCTAAATTCAACCTCCAAATTTTTTTTTGTTTTAACACTTGGAAAAACCAATTTCATAAATTAAATTCAAGACATTATATCTAAATAATATCGATAATTCAAATAAAATGAAAACGCGTAATTTACCATATAAACGAGTAAATGTTTCAAATTTTATAAACCGAATCAATCAAAAATTAACAATTTTAAATCTTAAAGTCGTTATAAAAAAATATAGCATTAATAAATTCATAAAATGTAATAACGCATAAAAATGCAATCGCTTAAACATCGAAATCCACCGGATTATAATCGAAGATAAATCACATGATTAACCAGATATATCTGAAATTCACTAAAAACTTTGACTTTTATGACAATATATATATATGTATATATGTAAAATATATATATTATACATAAAAATAATATCGATGATTCACAGGAGTTGACAGTCGTGACCTTTTGACTGCCGATCCACGGAAGATGTTTCCCACACTCGAACGCCGAATTATAACCGGTCATATGGGCTACCGTCTTTTTTTTCAAGACCAGCATTATATACATACACACACACACACACACACACATAGATACATAAAACTATATAAATTCTTCAGTCATGACCCGCAAGTAAATCAAACTAATTGGTTTGATCCCGAAGTAGCCGATACCGATGTGAAAATGCACGAAGAAATTTTTCGACCGTCAATAGAAACGACTATAAATTAATTGCGATTTTCGTGAACGTTAAAACGTTTTAATGCCGTAATAAATATATTGCCTTCGTATCGCATTCAATAAATTGTCTATCCAGATCTGGCTTATGTGCATACATATAAAAGGAGATTAGAATATCACGGATATAAGACGCGTTCAAAATATTTATATGTAAAGATCTTCTGATATTTTATGGAAGAGATAATTAAAAATAATGCTGTTAGAATGTCAATCGATTAAGAATTTTTTATAATATATAAAATCATTAATTCCTTGTTAATATTTTTATTAGATAAATGAGAACAAATAATTATATATATTTTTTTATTTTAGATTATTTAGTCAACGTATTGAAAAATATAAAATTTGTCAATTTTTATATAATCAAAATATATTTAATTCCAACTCAGAATTATCAAATAGTATTACTTTTTTTCAAAAGTAAAAAATCAATATTTATTAGTTTTTTTTTTGAATTGACAACATAACATAAATTAAAAATAAAACTTTTATATCATTTATATCAGTTGATTATTTAGAATTTTCCATAAGTTTTTTTTTTAATATTCCCCAAGTCGAATAAATCTGACCGATTTCAAATATCGGAGGAGGTCTTCCGCTACAATATTTCGAATGCGGAAAACCGAACTTCTAGAATGCGAATTTTATAGAATATAAAGTCGACAACGAAACGAGTTTGAACGTTTTCGAATTACAAACCACGCATCGGACACAATTTGTCCCGAAGGCAGTAGACCAGTTCTGATCATTATTTAAAATATCTAGATTATAATTAGCCGAACGCGAATGTGGATGATGCATTGCAATTTTGCTTTTCTTTGCTGTGACGACGCCTCCTCGATTCCGGTATCGTCAAGCATCGATCATTTGAGATATATATTTATCATACGGTTGACTATATTTATTTATCATTGTGTCGCGGAAAAAAATCGAAAGGTTGACAATAAATTATGCGACACTTCGCATAATCAAAAGAAAATTATTGTTTTCCGTATTAAAAGTGTGATTTATAAGCTATGAAATATTACAAGAGTTAGAATATGAGACATAAATGAATACTTTATAAGTTGATGTATTATATATATATATATATATATATATATATATATATAAACAATGATAAATATTTTATATTAAATATATATTTAATTTCATAATCTAAATAAAATTTATATTTATTTAAAATATCATAAAATGAGAAAATATATTAGGAATATAACGAAAATTTTTAAGGGCATCGGAAATATCAACGCATGGTTAGACATAAAACCTGCAATTTTCCTGTAATTTTATTTGATTTTAGATTTATTTATAATATAAAAAGTAATATTGTTTACATTATTTTTAAATAGACTATAAATTGGTCTATTTTCTAACTATTCTGTAAAAATGAGTAGTATAATATTTTTTTTATTTTAACAAAATTTTTGACTGTTGATCGTTAATTTTCTAATTGAATATATTATATGAATAAACTTATTTAAACTGATATAAGTGTTAATCGTTTTCGAACAAATTTCAAAAATAGAACACGCACCACAAATTATCGATCTCTGACCCGAAATACTTTAGATATATGTACTTGTAGATATATATATATATATATATATATATATATATATATATATATATATATATAAATATATATATATATATATGAAAAAAAATATTTATGGAGGCGTTAGTATGAAAGGTACATTTCGGCCACTGTATGGTCGATGTTGGGGTCATCGAGCATGATGGGAATGACGAAGGGAAAAAGTTTAAATATAATGCGGATACAAACGACGGGCCCGTCCTTATACAGTGCCCGACGGACGAATGTGATCCGACTGACAATCAACAGGTTCAACGACGACTGACATGCCCCGCTACCCGCTCGATTCACCTCCATTGTCCTCGTAGGTTCTATCTTTGAACACCCATTCGACTGCTTCCATTTATAATTCGTTTATATATAGGGTCGGATTCAAAGTTATACACCTGAAACTACGATTATTTCTATATCTTATAAATCAGAATTCAAATTTTAACACCATTAAACAAAAAAAAATGAAATTTTAAAATACAAATTCATCATTCGATACTTATACTTTCCGATCAATTTAATTAAATAAAATATCTTCAATATAAAAAATATTTTTAATATTTTTTTGTTCTAAAAACAATACCATCATATAATTTCAAATAATCATATTAAACATCGATTTAAAGTTAATTACGTCGATTAGATAAATTTATTTCTATATATATATATATTTAAAATATAAAAATAGTAATTCTTACATCATCCTGTATAATAAATGCATTCGTAATGACTATGCGGTTAGTTCGTTTGACTACCAAGCTACGGATCTCGAGTCCCATAATACGAACCATATTATACTCGACTTTTTTTTACTATTATTATAAAAAGTCATAAAAAAATACAGTGACATGTCAGATCGTTCAATACAATGTTGAAGGTTGAACGTAAAGCTGGCGAGTCGACAGCTTAAAACAATAAATCAGCGCTAAGAAACTCGAAAGAGTGACCAAGGTTCTCATGGACTGCAATGTTACTAATTTATTATACAAAACCACGATATTACCTCATGAAAAAAAAATCAATTAAGACCATTTTGAATATTTCATATAAAATGTATATTGTGGAATTTAATTATGATCAATATTAAGTTCTGAGAAACCAGTAGCTATATCGTTATCAGTGAATACCATATTGAATTATCAAGTTATATCGCTTATTAAAAAGACATCTTTTTTAAATATATATAAATATTTTAATGTAATAATTATGTAGAAAATATAAATTAAATTATCGTACAAATAGTCAATTATAATTTCAATCAATTCTAAAATGAGAATTAGCAATTGAATAAAGCCATAAATATCATGATTTTCCATTTCCAAAACGTAAATTACTATTGAAGGTTCTTCAGAATCAATAAGATTGAGAAACACCGCGGCATTCGAAGAGACCGCATCATCATTCACTGGAATGTTAAACGGTGGCATGTCTATTACAACCAGAAATAATCTTTCCCATATATAATAATATAAGCAAGTACAATAATAATAATACGTCGAAATAATTGAATTAATATATATATATATATATTATAATAAAAACGGAAAAAATATACGCAAACTTTAACAAATCGTAACATTCGACCGTATTAAATACTTCGTAGTACAAGTAACCTTTTTACCGGTAGCCTTTTAGTACAGGATTCTTTTAGATTTTTTTTTATATTATTATTGTTGGTCCAAGACCAAGTTTGGTGGTAGCCAGAGCGAGTCAAGAAAAGACAGGTCGAGCAACCACAATAGCCTCCGGTGTTCTTTTTTTTAAACCAAAAGGGTATAAATCAGTTGACTGTCGAACGCCAAACACTATTCATCCGACTATCTACCGAGATACGTTCGTTAAATTCCGTTTAATTTTATTCACGGCCGTTATTTAAACTATCCACAATTACCATAATACGGATATAATTCAAAAATATCTATATACACGTATTTCAAAATTGCTCGAAAATATGTATACAATTGCTTTTAAATCAATGCTATTGAAAAATATAAGACACCTGCGATGATCGCGTAGGCAGTAAGCTTGTTTATTATATAACAAATATAAAGTTTGAATTTAGAAATTTTTCACTGACTTATTATTAAAAATATTTAAAAGCTTTAAAACTTGCAAATATAATGTGTTTAAATGATACTTCGCTAAAAAGATTTTTTCCGCTGATATTGTTTCAAGATAACCGAAAAATACGAAATAAACGAAGAAGACCGACCGAAGAGAGTTCTTGAATGAACGCCGACCGGAAACGGAAATTGCCAATAACGATTAGTCGATCGACACTTTTCCGCCGAACCGGTTGCAATTTCGTAAAATTGAACACATACAAAGAATTGAATATATATATATATATATATATATATATATATATATATATATATATATATGTGTGTGTGTGTGTGTGTGTGTAAAAAAAGAAAAAGGCCAAAGGCAAACGGAAGTTCAATCATTTCACACTGGATAAAATATAGTAATAATTAAAAATATAAATAAAAAGTTAATTAAATTTTAACACGCTTACATTATTTATTTGTAATAATAATAAGAAAAAATTAGTGGAAATGAACATTATTTTTTTTCTATTTTATCAGATGATTTAATCGCTATTTATGACCTATCTACATATATTCACTTTCGCTAAAAGTTAAAATAAAAGCTTTATTTCTTTCTATACTTGACATAATGAATTTTAATTCGATTTATTAAAAAAAATACTCGAATTCGTATTAGATAAAAATGAAATATGAGCACAAATAATGAAAAATAAAAATATAAAAGGTCGTCAACTTTTCCACAATACAAATACACACAAATACAAACAAACGATAATGTAATACATTTTCCGTATAAAGGAGTCGTGCGCACTGAACAAACACTCAATGAATGGTAATGTCCAATGTCATGGTTTGTCACAGTTCTTCTTCTGCGACGTCTTAATGATATTCGGTTTCATCGATGAATATATATTAAACATCGCTATTTGTAAAAGATACGCATCGACATGCACTTAATGTGTCGCATTCGTGAGCTCATTCGATTTCGATCCGAGTAAAATGATCGTCTAAATAAATAAATACACAGTGAAAGTTATTTCTGATAAATTTAAAAAATATTACGTATCTTCAAATACATATATATAATAAAATTAAAAAAATAAGAGATTAAATTAAGTCATACTCGCATTATATATAAACTGCGCAATAATACTATAATATGTATATATAGTATGTATAATAAGTTACATTGCACGATCGTGGTAATATTATAATTTAACATAAGGTACTTTGAACTTTACGTATCAATTATACGTAAACAATGATAAATTTAAGTAAACATATTGAATATTTAACTATTTCTGGTATATGTTTTGTGTTGTAAAATATTCTTAATAAACTTGTTCAACATCGATCATAAACTTGTACTACCTCTATATATTAATTGTAAATAGGAAAATTTATAAATATAACAATAAAAAAGGTAAAATTATTTCATAATTAAAAAAGGTATTAAATTTAAATTTTCATTTTTTTTTTGGAATATATAAAAAATATACTGATTCATATCTGAAAAAAAATGCAAATATTAGATAAAATTAGGCATGAATATCGATATATTAATTTATTTTATATAAAAATAATCCTTATAATAAAATAAATATAGCAAATGTCAATTCAAATGTTAACTAGAACGACCACACTTAATCGAAATTAATGTTTATATAATAATATATATTTATTATCAATTTTTTTTTTTGATTTTTGATCTAGTTGACATTGATTAAATCGGCGAGATGAACGCGCCAAATAAATTATTTCGCGGATATTTTTCGATCTCAATATGACGACGACGGGGGCCACCGTTAAAAACTGGTCCGCCGAATCACAAAAGAAGGGCATCTTGTGGCATTTATGTACCGGTTTCGAATTTTCATTACTCTCTTTTTTTTCGCATTTCATAGTCTTTGTCGTTTTTCGTGAGTAAGAAACGCGGCCCGGTCACAGTGATCGCGTCCCCGCGGAACGAATGTCCTGCGACGGCGTGAAAGCGTCTTGACTCTCTTGCGAAATCGTCTTAAAATAACAACTTTGAATTGACTGCCGAAATTTTCGTCGTTATTTTAAACCTGATTCATATTTCATAAGTTTCAATATTATATTGCGATTAACAAATCGAAAATGAAATCTAAATTCATAAAAAAAATTATCATTAAACTTATAGTATATTTGTACATAAAATGTTCCTTTCAAATTTAAAAGAGATAATTTATGTAATAGATTATATAGATGGTTTTAATCGATACAATCTTACATATAACGATATTCAAAATTAGAAGTATTACTAATTAATTTCAAACTATTGTAATAATAAATCCAATTATTTTTAATAAAACAAATATTGTAATTGAAATAACACTATACATATTCAATGTGACCTCGGCCTAAGAACACTTCGATTAAATTGCAAAAAAAAGTAATAACGATCGATCGATTTGAGAAACCGCGCGGAAAACGTCTGATGGAAAAAGCAGTCAACAACGCGGAATTTTCTTCGCGATCTTCAAATGTAATTTATTTATTTATTTATTACGATTTTCCTTTTAATTATTGCGCTATATTTTGAAATGAAAAATAACATCACAATTATTCTATTTATTACTTCAAATAACAAAGCTTCGATAAATGTCAAATTTCACATCGGCGATCTCTCATGTTAGTCTTATTGTGTATGTAATGAGATTTCGAATATAAATACATTGAGAGAAAAAAGCTACAAAACATTTTATACATATAAAAAATAACATTTATCGCACATTAAATCGTACAAAACGCTATTTTGTATGCAATTTATAATTCGATCAAACATCTTAATTATCGTCGAAAATCATCTACATGGGAAATGGACGATGAAAGTTTTTCACATGAATTTTTAACTCGTATTATATTAGTTATCTGTGTATATATTGATATTTTACGTCTTAATAATACGCTTTGAGAATGTGAAAAATATGCATTTTGATTAAAAATATCATCCAATTTGTATATTTTTTATATCGAACCAATTTGTAATTATGTATGTGGATAAATTTAATCGATTTTTTAACACCTGTCCGATTAAAATGCCTTTTTTGTCATAACAAATTTTAACTTCGACATACATTTATGATATCGACCAAAGAAAAAAATACCAATAAAAAATTAGACTTTCGCAAAAAATATATATATAATTTATTTTGAGAATATTTATTAAGATATACATAATTTATAAGAGTGCGATCTCTGAGAAAACTCAGTCATTCATTTCAAAGAATTATCTTAATATAATCAATCTTTGAAGCGGATAGATCTATCAATATTCTATTAAAATTTTACAACATCGAATGCATATGCAACACGTTTTTATTATGAAAAAAAAATATATATTAAGACAGTTGCAATGTAATAAAATCGATCACATTTTAATATATTCGACGTGCAATCATCTACTATCTTGAAAGTGCAAGAACGCTCAGTATTTTCCTTTCAAAAACAAAATAAAATATATATATATATATATATATATATATATATATATATATATATATATATATATATATAAAGAAAACAATGAAGAATAATAGCAACGTGAAACTATTCATTGATCAAGTGATCACAAACGGACAAACTGACCGTCGTACAAAGATATGAAAAAAAATAAATAAATAAGAAAAAAAAGCTGCGGAGGCAAAAGCCCACCTGCCGTGCCAGGGTTAAGGTATGACGATCATGACATGACAAAAACTCGATTGCTACTTTCGTAAAAGGAACTTTCGTGAACGATTATTATATACATGACCTCACAAAGTCAGAGCGCATTCCGTTCGCGATACTACAGTGGGTGCCCGCCCTTGCGCTAGAAATATATAATATTTAAATAATTCTAATTCAATGCTGTTGATTTCGATTTACATATTTCATAAATTATAATTATTATAAAAGATATTTGTATATCATAAGGCATAGATCATAAGTCAATCGCTATTTATATGTCTTATTCGTTGTATAATATTATGTTTATAGACATTCATTTTAATAAATTTATTATTAAACTTTTAAATTTAAATAATATAAACATATACAATTATTATATATTTTTGATATGTAACAGTTATAAACATATACCAGAAATAACTAGTGATATTTTTAGTCGTCATTAAATATAATTATCATAAATATAATAACTAATATATTTAAAGTGAATGATAAAATGTCAAATATTCGTAAAATAATTTCAAGTAATATTGTGTAACTTTCACATTATCATGTTTATAATAATATAGAATATATATACAATCAATTTAACGATTTTTATAATATAAACATGAATAAGCACGACAAGAGTAAAAAAAAATATCTTTTCATAGAAAGAAAATGTCGTAATCGAATACCTACTGTATATCGATATATAAAAAATAATGGCAGTTTTTTTTTATTATTTTATCGTTTAGTAAAAATAAAAATATATTTTATTCCGTGGCATTGTCCGCGAAATAACTGCACACACCTATTGTTTTACATCGGTAATTGCGCATTTAAGGTACCTTTCCTTCCCATACAAAACAAAAAAATTGACCAGGGCAAACGTTCAAATTTCTACAAAAAAAAAAAAAACATATATATTATTCAGACACTTTCATTACGAAAATCGCTTTATCTTTCTCTCTTTTTCAAAAAATCAAAATACAAAAACAAAAAAAAACGAAAAATTAATACGACAACGGTACGCGACCTCAAACGGGCCGTTTATTTTTATTTATTTTTTTTTTGGGTTCCACTCCTAAAACGGTCACAAATGACTATCATGATGGCTTCATACGCCATAACCGAAAAATTAAAACGCTGAAGAAATTAAAATTTACCGTGATAACGGAGTGCGTGAGGTCATCATCATACGAATCGGATCCAGCACCTGTCGTCATTATTATTTCTCATATATACGAGCTGTCAATAAACAGATGTTTACGTGTTAATTCGGACTAATGATATTTTCATGACCCGTAATATTATAAAATAATAATACTATAGATCGAAATATAACGTATTCGATATATTAAAATCGATCTTATATTTGAATTGTAATGATAATATAGTTCAAAATGGAAAATCAAAGACTTGATAGATTCATCTTTAAAAATATATAGTAAAATATCAAAAAATATATAAAATTGTATGATATTGCGCAAACATTAAAACGATAAAAAAAAGGGTAAAAAAATAAATATATTCTCATTCCACGAGTAGTGTGACAGTTAAAATAAGGAAAATTGATAAATTAAATAAGATGTGGCATTAAATAAGTGAGAAAGAAAAATAATGACAGTTGAGTAACAAAAATATCCATGACGAATTGTAATATAAAAAAATATATTATATTATTTTTTTTTAATTATTATTTTTTAATTTATAATTTTTGTTTTATAATTGAAGCTGGAACAGGAAAAAGACCTATAATATAGTAAAGTAGTGATTAATCAATAATAACCTTTATAAAATTATTCATAATCTGATAATATTACGAATGATAAAATATATTGATGTATGTTTTCTGAAAATTATATTTCAATAAAGGGTCAAAATGAAAATAAATTTAAATTTTATTTTCACAGAAAATTTTGAAACGAAAGTTTTCTTTGTATATGCAAAATAAACATGCAAATAATTAAACTATTTCAGATATCTATTATATAAACAATCAAAATAATATCCTTTCAATATCAATAATAATAGTAATAATAATCGGACCACGTTTTCGAACCTCAAAACGTGATTTCATCTCGAAAAACTGTCTGCGTGCTTCTTACATTATGCACAATTCACACGTTAACACTACGTAATCGTTAAATTCACTTCTATATAAACGTATTTAACTATTATATATATATATATATATATATATATTCGTTCATAATAAAACAACAGAGGTCAACCGTACGTAAATCACGTGAACCTACTATTGATGACGAGAAAAGGTCACGCGGCAAAGGTGACACGGCGCTGGTTTCCGACGTTATGACTTCATATATCCGTTAAACTCGATTTAGATTGATAATAATCAAACCTGAATAGCACCAAGCTGGCCAAACGAAAGGGGCTTCAGCATCAACTTCCCTCATGGCCGGGGACCGCTGCAGCCCCACCAGTTTTGCAGTTACTGTAGCTATCTTCGGGCCTTTTTAAAACAACCGAATCTCTTCGAAAATATATAACACTTTTCTATTTTTATTATATTTTAACATAAGATTTTTTTTAATATATATATTTATATATATATATATATTATTAATACGGATCGTTTCTAACAACACAAACACACGTTTGATGATACTAGATTCATATTATATCGTATTTTTTAATCGAAAATATCACACAATTTTCATGAAACACTATAAATGCGGCACAATTCGATCATTTTAAAATTTATTACGTCGATCACTTTTTTTGCACTTCTTATAAATCTGAAAGGAAAAAATTCGCGAATATAAATATAATAAATCATTCTCTATATATACTTATCACTATCATACATTGCTGAATTTTATATATTTCAAAAAAAAAAAAAAAATACTAAACAACGATAATTCTCTATAAATATCGATTATATAAGAACAAAATTAAAATCGTAAAAAACTTATTCACTTTGGTGACGTTTTTTTTTCAAATAAATATAAATAATACAATATTACACTATAATTGATAAAAATAAATCATTTTAACCGTCAAATGACTTTCTCTCCATATTATTATTACGAATGTGATTTGTCGACGGATCGTCGGTTTGTTTTGATTATTTTTTGCGGTTTTAAACGATGAAAAATAAACTATTAAATATTTGATGTGATGTAAGAACTGTCATTTGTGTTAAAGAAAAAATTAAAATTGTAGTTTCAAAATTTTGACCAGACGATAATAATTAATAGAAAAAATCAATAAATATTATTAACATTGATTATAATAATCTTTAAAATATAAAAACTCATTCTATATAGTAAAATTTCAAATTTACAAATAAAAAAAAAACACAAGATGAATAAATAATTTAAATTCATAAAAATAAAATATGAGTGTATAGAATATATATAGATTAATTTTGTCACAAAACTAGGCGAAATAAAAATAGAATTCAACCAAAAAAAATATTATCTACAATAAAATGAGACATTTTGATTACCATGCATGTCATATATAATATAATAAAATATATTACGAGCATTCTTCGTATAATATAAATTAATAAATTGATACATCTATAAATAATGTCAAACGTGTTTTAAATAATTAATTTAGCACGACAAAGCAGATAGAAAAATCTATAACGACCGGCGCCCGTGCACATTAGACACGGTCATAATTCAACACGAGCGAAAGAAGAACAAACTTCGGATCGCCTTTCTGTATTATTTTATTTATTTATTTTTTTATCTATTGTCGTCGATCTAAATATCTCAGAAAAAAAGTCGTTTAAAGAGATAGGACTGTCAGATAGCGAGAGCCGGTCAAAAGTGGTGGAAGTGGAAAAAAGTAGCGAAAGGCCGGTTCGACGACGACGACGACGACGATGATGATGATGATGAAAAAGAAGTGGACCGTGTCCGAAGAGAGGGGCACAAAAAAAAAGGCGACCGGTGAAGACGACAACGACGATCATCGTGATCATGATGAAGACTACGGAGACGACTTCTTCGTAGAGTCAGTTGTCTCTCTTAACGACCTCTAGGACCGGTCCGTCGCGGATGAATTGTGGATGTTAAAACGGCGTTGATTTATCGCCGAGATTAATTCGTACGTACTAAACGAACCGAGTATAAGGTTATACGATAGTCATCAATCTTCGATAATCTCGATGATGATGAGTGAGCTAAAATCTGACCGCTTATAGTCGAGAAATGAAAACAATAATAATAATAATAAATGTCGAAAATAAGATCGAAGTGCAACCGAGATGCGGTTTCGGGTAATTTTACCAGTAGTGATAATGGGAGCGAATGAAGAATTATATGTGACTCGGTAATTTGAGTAGCAAATGTGAAAGAACCAAAGTTGTTTATATTATATATTCTATATGAGATATCTTAAAATATGAGCGCATTCAAAAATATGAGAAACAAATTGCCTTTTTAAAATCAACCATTTTACACATTAAACATAAGGAAAACTATTTTTACAATTTACATATAATTATTAATCAAGCACGATAAAATTGAGAAAATTTTTAAGTGTTAAATTATATCTAAAATAACAATATATAGTAACATAACAAGACTCGAGCTTTTATGACAAAAAAGCAACGAATAAAATATAATAAAAGAAATGAATCTTCAATATTTTTAATAATTCAAATATTTATAAAAAAAAAATACTTTCATTTAATTATATACTATAATAAAATTTATAGTGAATTCAAGTACTTTTATTTTGGAACGTTCTATGTATAAAATAACCTATCAAAATTTATCTTGCGTAAGAATGTGAGATTTTATTACGATATTTCAAAATAGTTAATTGCGATAAAAACTTCATATTAATTATTTCTAAATGACCAATGTATAATTTAATTGTTGGTTTATGAGTCAACGCCCTTCTATAATAAATTAGCCTAAAAAACAAATTCATTATTAAGATAAATAGAAGTAAACCAGTTCACAATTTGTACAAATTAAAACGAACCTTGGAATAAAAATTAAACATAAAAATTTTCATGTTCAGGATGAATCGAATTTGTTTTCATGCAAGAAACACTATATAGAATAATTATATTATACATAAAACCGGAATAATTACATATAAAAATTAATTCATCAAATTGTTCTTTCACATTGCACATTTAGGTCAATAGAATGAACTTCTCTATGATTATAAGATATATACATATAAATGTATTAGTTAAAATATGGGTTAAATAAAACCATTCCATTCACCAAATAGATTTAATCTAAAGCATTCTATTCATCGTAAAAGCGCGGGCAGGTAAAATTCCCATCTATCATTTCAGAAATAAACATAGAAAAAAACTACTATTTATGACAGTCAATTTTTAAACGTTGATTGACAATATTATTTCAATGTTAACGAGTTGTCTCTCACAACATTAAAATATATATTATATTATAATAAAATATTAAAGAAATCATTGAAAGATATTTTAATTATTTTTAATGAATATATATGGTATATATATAAAAGAAAAAAATGTATAACATCATCTGAAGTCATCCCTAAAATATTATGATTATCACGAACGATAATCATAAGTTTGAAAAATATTATATTATTTCATTACCTTGTTATTATATTATACTCTATAATTTAATGTAAATGTAATAAATATTTTTTAATGATAAGATTATTAAATATTTATCGCTTAAATAACTTTTAAATAGAATATAAAATAACAAAGTCGCCAATCGAAAAATTTATAATGAACGACAAATTTTACAATTTGATATAATGAGACGCGTTTAATGCCATATGTAATTGTATTTAATTATACGCAAACAGTCCATTACGGACACGTGACGTTAAATTACAATTGATTAACCCACTTGTGATATTTTAAACAGAAGAAAAAAAATCACATATCGATCACGTGAAATATTCGTACGAGAGTTTTCAGCCGTTTCATCCAAACGGTCATAAATATGAAATGGCGCATACCATTAAAGCGCACCGAGTTCGTCGACGATATTACGAAACGGCGCAAAATTTCACCGTAATTAATATTAATGAATTAACTAAGCCGTTTTACGGCGTCGAATCGATTTTTTTTTCTTTCCATCCAAGATATTGTGAGATGAAAAACGAGGAATAAAAAGAAAATAATATATTTTAACGCGGATCGAGTGCGACAATTGAACGTTTGACGGGGCGACAAAGTGAAGCGTAACGGATAAATAAAACAATTTCACATTTACTTAATGGCTGCTTTCACCATTACTTCCGTTATTCTTTCAGTTGCAAGAATGGAAAAAAATAATTTAATGTGTATGTTTGTATATATATATATATATATATATATAATTTTCTTTTTTTTCATTCCTCTAAACGTACTCGAATGTGAAAATTGATTAAAATTTAATGTGGAAAAAATTGATTTTTCGACTTTTCCTCTCTCGAATCATTTGATTTGTAAACGATTGTCATGAATATAAATAACACACGTATTACATAAAATTTCAAAAATATTTTTTTTAACTAAAGGATTTAGTTTTATCATAATATTTCAAACAAAAATATATTAATTATCGAAAATTATTTTTTAAACATACATGATATTTAAAAATATTTTAATTAAAAAAAAAAGATTTTGAAAAAAAACCAGTGTATAAATAATACAAATGACTAATCTTAATAGAACTAAAATAAAAATTCTAAAATATTCAGTAAAAAATATAAAATAATCAACAAGTTTTTTTTTTTTACTTTTTTATCATTAACGTCTTTGAAAAACAACACGAAAACTAAAACTGCTTATATTTTCATCGCGAAAAAAGACACATTAACGCCATTTAACACTAAAACAAATGTATAAATGAAAATTTCACATTCGCGGAAAATCTTTTAAACTTTGAACTCGATCGCGGAATATAATAATAGTGCGGGCAAATCGTGCTATGATGAATCGACAAGTTTCGCAAGATTGCTCAACGATAAACAATATATTACGATAACACTTAATTGTGTGTATACATGTAAAAACACACACACAGACAATGAATACGGCTGTTGAACTTTGTCGACAAAATAGTTAGTAGTGTAACAATTTCGCGATGCAATCTAATGATGCAACCAATTAACACCTTGTGCATCGATTGCTTTGCCGTTTTTGCATGCATTTCTCGAGATAAAATGCGAAATGCGATTTTTTTTACACGAATATGCGATAAATAATGATCGTTTTAATTTATTTATATTTAAAAAAAAAACGATAATATGCAACTTTTTCGGAAAAAAATGAAGAATTCTTTTCGAATTTTATGACATTTTTATTTCTATAGTAAATCACCGATTTTTAAGTGTGCCACATTTTAAATTAAAATATATTCATATAATTGATAATTACATTTAACAATATTTTTTAGTTTTTATATACTTCAAAATTTACTTTTCATTCATAATATTAAACTTTTATTATCTAAAGGTATATTATACAGTATGAAAGAGATTATATTGTACTTTCATCATATATAATGAATTATTTTAATATAATCACTAAAAATAATTAGTAAGTATGTTTTAATGAATCATCATTAAAATAAATATACATTTAAAATGATACATAAACTTATTTATACTATATATAAATAGTTTAAATGCTTGTATTTGCATTACTATAAAATAATTTATCTAGAATATAAAATAGACATAATACATAAAACAAACTCTTTTATCATAATTCTATATAATAAATGTATCATAAATACAAGGTAAAAAATATATATATTTATCATCATTAATTTTTATATTCGTATTGTATACATCCGTTACAGAATTCATTCTGTGCGACAATTACATAAAATATATCACGAATATAAAAACGAATAATTAAAATATCAAGTATAAAATATAATATAAACATGCGAACATATAAAACACACAATCATTATTCAAGGAAGTTCCCGTGGAAAATCGAATGTTTTTCAAGGTGACTACGATTGTATATGAAACGTTCGTGCGATTTTTGCCTTACATCGGATGACCCGATCGACGATCTCGGCCGATGATGATAACGATTATTGTGATTATCGACATTACTCATTTTGTATATAACTCGTGAGAAAAACTGATAGAAAAATTAAAAATGGAACCCTGAACTTTGACCATCGCCCACAGAAATATCAACGTCGTAAACCAAAGATATATAAAACAATAAAACGTTTCGATATTATCAATTAAACTAATGATCTTTTCTTCGTGTTTACATATATCATATTTAAGTATTATCAACACGCCACGGGCAATTTCTATAATTTAGTCGTTATATAAAATATTCAATCGTTGTGTATTTCTATATTGAATAACGTAATAATAATGTATTTATCGATATATTGAAATATTCCTATTTTTATTATATATTCGCATATTATTTAAATGAAAGTTTCCCACTTTATTTATATAACGATAAATGTGTAATATAAAATAATAATTCAATTAAAATGATATGATGAATTAAAGAATGCTTATATAGATAATTTTATCAAAATAATCTAAAATGTATAAATAATACTAATCATTCACTACATTGCAATTCTTTTAGAAATTATATTTGAATAAATGTTTCTAATATGTATTACATATTATTTAAATTATTTCCAAGATTTTTAAATTTTATGCAATATTAATGATTTTTTTTATATTAAAAATAATATTGAACTTTAACTCAGTATCCTCAGATAATCACAAAATTTGCAACATGACGAATGAATAAATCATAAAATCGTTAAATATTAATAACAATCGTAATTACACATAAAACGAATCGCTTCGAACTGATTACACATACAAAACAAATACAAAAATATGAAATGTTTACACAAAAATAAATAATAAAAATTTACATAAATTTATCATGACCCGACGACAGTCAACGCATCCATTCACATTACGCTGAGCATCGATATGTAGAAATGCTGCGAGTGCAGCGAATTTTATTCGCCCGTTAATGGCGTTATAAATGACAGCGTAAATCAAACGCATTATAAAACCGGGAATAGAATCATTTAAGGGACTCCGACTGGGAAAACTTGATTGATGAGATTCCACGGCAGCTTCGATAATCAAAAGTTGCCAACACGACTTCCAAGTTATATATTATAATATAATAATAATCGTGCCGCTGCTCACTTTATTATTTATTATAAAGTACTTAGCTAACTCAAGCTGTTCAATATATTATATATAGTATATATAAAATATGCACGATTCCGGTAAAAATTCAAGGTGTTAAAAATTGATGATTTATTATTTTATATGCATTATCGAACTATCATCTACGTGAAATATTTTATACGCGATGAAAGTTATTTTATTCTTGACGATAATTCCAAGTATTTAGAATTATTATTAGATATTAAAAGTAATAGTACAATGTCGATTTTAACTGTCATTATTATTATGGTTTATGATTTGTAATCGATTTTTCTGGTTATTTTAAATTAACTTAGATATCTAAATGAAAATATATAATATGTTAGAATTGATTAATATTATATTAATATTTAAAACATTAAACGCTGATTTATTTTTAACACAGTCAATCTTTGAACGTTATTCCATTTATGGAAAACTTGACATACCGTTGCATTTTTATCATATTTAATAAAATAATATGCGGATTTGAACTCGCGTATTCTTAATAACTATATAAGTAAATAAATTTATCGACTCGACTATTCAGGAATCTAGATTACTCGAATATTATTTTAATTAAATAAATCTACTAAAATTTGAAAAAATAAATAAATATGGAATAAATTAATTAATAATACATAGACATTTCCATATTAAGAATAAGCATGTCTGAATTAGTAACTTCTAAATTCGGTCAGAACGTCAATACATAATTTATATATAGCTTCTCGAATCAAGTTTCCAAAACAAATTATTAAATTATTTTCAAGATATTACGATATATAATCGTATGTGCTTTGGTGCTCTGTTTAATAGATTTGCAATTATAATTGTACATATATATTTTTTTTTACTTTTAATAATTATAATCATGTTTCGGTACAATGGGTTTATTTGGACCCATTCGGTACGATAAAGGTTAATTAAGACGTGATGGACACGCGCCAAAAAATATTATAACAAGTTTCGTGAAATCGAAAAAAAACAATTTTTTTCCACCACAGCGATAAAAATTGCCAAATTACCAAAAATTACTTCAAATTAGCAATACACGAACAATATAAAAAAAATATAAATGTTTCGAATGGAATAGAATTATTTAAAAATATGCAAAAAAAAACAGTTTAAAGTGCAAAGGTCGCGCAAAAAAAAAAAAAGAAAATCGACTTTTCTTCGAATACGTTGCATTTGTACCCTTTGTCCCGATGAAACAAAGCGAGAATGTGGGAGCCGTCGCGGTGGGCGGTTCAATGAGAGCAAAAGGTCACAAGTGTAGCGAACGAACAACAACACGAATGTGTCACGGGTTGGCAGCCGAAGGTCGCTCGTTCTCAACATGGGGGGCGCGTGACAAGAATTGTCGAACAGGTGAACAATTCAACGACACGAAACACATTTTATACACCGCTGTGATACGTATAACTAAAACGGCGATATTAAAAATTTTAAACATCAAATATCAATTTTCGGACTTATTAATAATTATGAATTAAAATTAATTTATAAATAAATTTTCGTTCAAATACATCGTTTTGCTAGTAGGATATTAATATATGTATTTATTATATTGAAAGAAAAAGGTTACACGAGACATGCAGCACAGGTGAAACCAACGGACGTGACGTCGTCGACGACGTGAGTGACTGTCCGGTCGCGTCAAACTGCCATTTATAGGAAATTGTCTTTATACTAAGAATTCATAACACATATACGCACATATGAACACACACACACACACACACGGCGGACTGGTAATAAACATTTTCATGCGTAAAAAGGCTTTGACGGGTCCGGATTCCTGCCTGCTGCCTTTTTTTTCAATGTGCATCGAGGATATATAGAAAATAAAGCGAAAAATATGGCCGAGAAGGATTGATGTGTTTTGATGATTTTCGATCGTTCGAAAGGTTAAAGTATCGTTTAATATAATAAATGTAATTAATAGTTGAATTTTTCTTATAAATAACTCATATGATCCAATTCAAATTTTATATAAAAGTATTTAAAAAAGTGTAATATAAGTTAACGTTAAGAATTTTGATGAATTAATTCGGAAATAGCAGTATTAACTTTCTATGTTTCTGTAACGATTGTTGATTTTTTTAATGAAATACAGTTATAAAGAGAAAAGTATTTAAAATTTTGACGCCATTTTAAATACGGCGACACTTTGAGAGTTATAAAAATGGCAACGTTTCACTTATCGATGAAACGATAATTGCAATGTACGAACAAATCGCACTTATCGATCAATGATATATTATACTACGAAAAGTGATTAAACTTCAATTAAATTAAATATTATTATTATTATTATACTGATTATTTACGTTATTGTTTCAAAGAAAATTAATCAATAGTTTTACGAGTCTAAAATATTAATACAATCATTTAAAATATAAATCTATAAAAAAAATTCACAGAAATCGCGTACAATGTGACCGCGGCTTAGCGCATTGTTTTCAATGATTAAGCGGACCAACACACATGGAGTTCCGGGATTTATTCCTAATCAATACAAGAAGAGAAACAAATCGCTTATTTATTCAATCGTGATGCGAATACTTAATACTCTAGTCTACAGTACAGTCGATAAACCAAATAATAATTTCGATAGTGTATAAAGTTAAGAAATTCGATAACGTTGTCGATATATACGTAAAATAAATTTAAAAAAAATGCGACTTGAATTTTAAAAACATATTTTATATATGTATGAATATATAAAAATCTCGTAAATTTAATATATTGTTGACATAAAATACAATAATCGGTTCAATATATTCAATATTGCGTCTTGACAAAAAAAGAGAATGTTCGAATTTGTTGCTAAATATTTATAAAAATTTATATTTATAACGGGACGTTGTTACGACACTGTGTTTTTGCAGTATAAAAATATTAATAAAAAAAACCTTGAATTGTACTTTTTTTTTCAATTAAAAATTCTATATAAATGGGTCGAAATACAGAGAATTAATTTAATTTTTATAATAGGTTTAATATGTATATTAGTTATTTTTTACCATAGTATATTTATTCCACGTGTGAAATATAGTTGTAATAAAATTTCAATTATATATATATAAAAAATGAATTCTATTCGTATAATTATCAAATTTATAGTTTAATTTTAAATAAAAATAAAATAGCTGACAAAAAATAATTTTTAAGATTTCTTGATGAGATTAGGGACTGAAATGATTCAGCATGGCTCCAATTATTATTACGAATTGAGAATTGTTTTTATTTTAATTTAAATATTCCATATACGAAAATTATAATGCAAATTTATATTATTTATGCCTCAAGTACATAATATATAATTTACCGTTCTCGTATTTAAAAAAAAAACTTGAAGGAAAATATACTAAAAATCGGTTGGTTAAAGTTTGAGACCGTATAAAAGAAATAATATTGCATTTTTTATTTATTTTAAAGATATAAAACAGAAATGGTTATATTTTTTTTTAATAAATATTTATTCTTCTACTAGATAATAGATATGTAGTATAAATAATTGTAAAAATCTAAATTTAGCATATTATACTATTATCAGTGGCAAGGATGACCTAAGACAATGTCAAGAGTAAAAGAAATATAACCGTTATTAATTAAAAGATGTTTTATTAATTTCCAATGCCAAACTTTCTACTGATATTTTTAGGGACGATTCTAAACTCAATTCATTTAGATAAGAAATGACAATACTAAATGATAATATTTTATTCGATACTAAAAAATAAATGCATGAGAACTGATATTTATTTACATTCTGCTACTGATATTATAAATCAACAATTATTTTTTTCATACTAAATACTAAAAAAAAAAATAAGTATCAAATCTTAATATAATTATTAGAATTGGTATAAAAAAAAAATCGACACGTAATAATCGTACGGATGCGCGTTCAATGTGACCGCAGCGTGATAATATAGTATATATATATGTGACAGCACATAATATTATTATTACGATATTTATCGTTGTACAATAATAATAAGCATTCGAAACGACTGCATTTATTTACTAACGAAAGCGACAAGTGCTGAGTGTGCACGAGCGTGCGCGCGCAAGTTGCGCAAAAATGATAAACGAACACGACCGCATACGGACAACAACAAAGGTCTTTTGTGAACGATAAAAATAACACATTAACGACAATAATAACACCTCGAGAACGAACGGTAGTAGCGGTGATGGTGTTGAGATGAAAAAAAAAATGCACAAAATGGCGCACCAGAAAACGTGTCAAAATGTTAAGTCTCTCGGAAAAAATCACGGTTGATGATATATATATATATATATATATATATATATATATATATATATATATATATATATATACATATATATAGATTATATAATATATTACGAGCGAATTTCAGAAGGTTATTTTATATTATTATGATGTTGATTTATTCGTTTTAAAAATAGAATCGGCAGTTTAGTATTTATAAATCGCGTGAATTTTTTTTTTATAACCGAAAACATCTGAAAGAAAAACCTTAAATATAACCGGACTACTTTTTTTTGTATCTATTTTTGTTTTGGAAACTATTGGAAATCTAGAACCCTAATGTCAACTATTTTAAATGAATCCTTGTTATGTTAATTCTCGGCGAGCTGTATTTTTGAACAATTTTCAAGAACCGATGACAATTGAAAATGCACTTTCAAAAAGCGTCACATATTCAATAATTATTGCATTGTCAAAAAATGAAATAAAGTGAAAATCGACAAATTTTAAATTCGAATATATATATATTTATATATATATGTATAAGTAAAAATAATGAAAATTTCTAAATATTTTTTTGAAGTATTCGATATCAATTTCCATAAGCGAATTCATCTATTCAATTATTATACAAATTCACATCTAATTTTATTATTTAAATAAAAACGATTTTTTTTGTCATAACAAGGATACATTTTTAAAAGGAAAACCAGATTATAACTGATATTAATACCGATATCAAACCGAATCAGCAGTAAAGAAACATTATTTTTATAAAAAAAAAAACCAATCCCTATTTTAAAAATATTCTGATTCAAAAAAAATGCTAAATAACAAAAATATAAAAATAAAATTTACTTAATACATTTCTTTATAAATATAATATTTGAGCATTTATCGATTAATATACTCGAGAAAATTTATTTGATTACATGTTTACAATTTAATTATCGATATAAGTAATTGCATGAAATGACTCATGTTGACTTTTAAAATACACATGAATAAATATAAAAAACGTATAATATTAAAAATAGATATCATTAATTACATTTTATCTTCAAACTACTTTAAATTACGTCAAACCTATTTACCTGCAACTTAACTATGTCAGTCAACACATAATATTTATTGTCACAAAAAAAAAATTGTATTGCATCAGAAATTAATTATCTTTTATAATCAAAATAAGTCGTTTTCCATAGAAATCTTTAGGCCAAAGTATTCCATAAAATTAAAAAAAAAACGTTATACGTTTTTCATCTTATAAAATATCACATATAAAAATATGCAAATCTTCAAATTAATATTTATTCATCATATTTTTTATACTAGTTTTTTTTTGTAAAAAAAAATTGTTTTTATATTTATCGAACATAATCAAAATCGCCGTCCAATCGTTATCAGCTATAAAACAATATTCATATCAATGAAAATGGGTCACTCGCGTATTTATTTCAATTTAAATCGTAGATAATCTGCATGTCTAGTGAACCTTATCGTCTAAACGACGCTTTATCATGTCGTCACATGACACGTCTGTCATAATTGCCTACGTTGACCTTTGTTATCGCACTCTATGTACATTTGTACACATACATACGTCTATATAATCTTATACATATATACAGTGGTTTTTTTTTCTTTTAACAAGTGGAAAAAATATACTTACAGGTGTATTTAACGATATTACAGAACAATAATGTAAGTCAAACATTGAATTATCTACTATTTGTTCGAGGGCAAACTTTATGATATCGCCAGGTTGACCCACTTAGGAGGGCTTATCAAGTCGCATTTTTCACATTTTCCGAACGTTTGTGTGATTGTAAAAAATATTAATCAAAATTACATATATATATTAAATTATAATACATAAAAAAATAAATAGACGATTAAAAATTAAAATAGCAAAAAGGTCCGACGTTCAAACGACCTTCTATAACTAATGCGCGCACGAACGAAATTTTGTGCTCCCTGAATATTTAATGAGATGAAAGGCGTGAAAAGATAATTTTTAATTCATAGTTCAATTGGGTTAACCATAAATACTAGAAAGTCAGTCGTATGTCGAGACCACGTAAAACGAGACTCCGTCAAATTTGTATGGATCGAGCATTAGAAGTAATTTAAGTACGTATAAATTACACGTAAGATTGAGGTTAAATTTTCCATCGACCTTCGACAGGGAAATAACTATACATAAAACCGTGCACTATAATAAAACAATGTAAAACTATATAATATATGCATTTTCTATATATTAACACAAATATAAAATGCGCTAAAATAAAAACAAGCAATAACCGCAAACGATAAAAAAAAATATATGTATGGAATTTACGCGTTATCAGGGTTATTAGTTATAAAACCGCAGTTTTGTCGAAAAGGGCATGAGCTGTCGTCGATTTTTTATGGGTCGCGACCTTTATGTGTTCAATTGTCAATTGCGCACACGTAACAATCAAATGGCCATTGTTTTAAAACAGACAATAATTACTATGTGTACACACGGCACAATTTAATCCGTCGCTAGTGTTTTTTTTTTTAGTTTTTTTATATATTTTTTTTCACTTATTATCTCGGACGATTCGTCACGATACGCATGAATACGACGCGATAAGAAATGTGAAATGTCATCGCAATTCACTATGCGAAATGTCAAATAATAACATGCATTTTATATACAAATTGTAGATTTTTAAAATATTTTTGCCCTATAAAATATGTTAAATTTTCATACTGGGCGAAAAGGGTTTTAATCCAATATTGAGACTCAATTCGTTCATAAGTACCAAACAAAATACAAAAATAAAATGAATGAAAAGGACGAAAATATAAGATTTAACAAATATTATATATTAATAATAATCATAAGCATTTTTTAAATTACTTTTTTATGTATAAATAAAAATCAAATTCAAAACATATTATTTACAATCGACATAAAGTAATCGCAAGTTCATATATCGATACAATTCTATATGAAACTGCACAGTTTAACAAGCGTCGAATGAACGGATCAAAATGTCAAACTGACGTCAGAAGAGATCAACCTTTTCACTTTGCATTTAAAATAAGTGACAAAAACCGCGATTAAACTTTAACCCGAACCGAGGGCAAAGATCGACGATCGGAAAAACTTATCGTAAAAATTTACTATTGTATGCGACAAAATATTTATTATTACATGCAAAACGAAAAAATAATAAAAATACGATAATTACAATACTATTATACTTTCGATTGCATTGATAATTATTCTTGAAAATAAAAACATAATAATTTTGAAAAAATTCAAAATATATATCTCGATATATATATTCATATTAATTTCATTATTCGCGATAATAATTCAATAAATATGTGACCTTATCGAATAAATATTATAATTTAAATTTAACAACCATCGCACATACTTGATATTTAATAATATTATTTTTTATTGCCACACTCGTAAAACGATATATTTATATATAATATATAAACAGAATCGCGATGTGGACATATGAACTTTTTTATAATAACATTATTTCGTTTTGTTTTACCTGTCTTCTTAATCAAATGTCACTGGTTAAGAGCATCTGAACTTAACAAGTACTCGTTCGATGCATATATAAATATATATATCGATAAATTAAATAATAATAATAAATTTATATATGAGTATGTTTAATAATAATAAAACATAGTGTGACACAAAAAAAATCATATATTGGAACGAGTAATAAAAATTATAATTAGAATATATAGATGTAATCGAGACACAAACTTTATTTCCAACTTTGAATTTTTTATTTATAATTTAATTTGAATTATATACAATATATACTCAAATATTAACGATCTAATCAGCTTGTATATAAGTTAACAAAACTAAAACAAGTAATTAACAAAAAATACGTTCAAAGATTATATGAAGATAACTTTTAAATTCAATAAAATGGATCATTTTGTTATATTTACTTGAAAATATTTAATAAAAATATAGCAAAATTAAAATATAATAATTAAATAACATAAGAAATACTTAAAAAAAAATATTGGATTTTAACCAATCAGTAACTCGTTAGTAATACATATATTAAAACTTTTCTTTAGAATTACACGTTACCCAGCAAATAAATTTTCGCTAGCTTTAAACCAATTTTTTTTCAATATAATTAGATTATTTGAATTTAGATAAATAAATTAATAAACTACACCTTCGGGTAGATAAATATGAAAAAAATAATAAATTTAAAACCAATCACAATGTACACATTTTTTTGAAATATCCTATAAATATATTTACCAAGAACAAGAAGAAGACGAGAAGGAGCAAATAGATAAAAATATATATATATATATATATATATATATATATATATATATATAAAGATTTATTAAGCCGTATCCATTAGCTGTCAACTGAGCTGAATCGATTGCCGTGAGAGAACGACCACAGCCTCCGCAGTTTTGCATATATTATGGACAACTAGTAGATCAGAAATTGGATCACTTTTAAAATAACGACCGCATGAATATTTATCAAAGGCTATATTACAAGATCGCCATTAACCTTTTCTCCGAGAGCGTTTCAAAACTTTATTATTTTGGTCAACAAATAAATATAAAGGCGAGTTGTTGTTGTTTTTTTTTTTGTATGTTTTATTTTATTCTGTATTTGGTTATCGTTCGCACATCGAATTCCAATTAAAATCGTTGAAAATCAAATATTTATAATAAACTGTTTATATTGAGAAACGGCGTATTTTAATGGTTAAATGTATCAGTTTATTTTAGGAAAACTTATTAACGAATATACGATATTTTATCATTTATTTTGAAAGGATATAAGAAATAATATTAACTATATCATATAAATAAATACTATAAAGAAATATTGCAGATGTTTTTAGACTTATGCGATTCTATAGATGAGTCATCAGCTCCACGCCTAACATTTTTTTCAGGTTTGAACCTCGAGGTCTCATTAAATATTAAACAAGCATTCTACACACACATATATATATATATATATATATATATATATATATATATATATATACAAAATAATACTTAAGCAATAATTTATTTTTTAAAAAAAATAAATAATTTCTAGAAAGTCTATCGAAATAAAAATAAATCATAATGAATTAACACAATATTTATTTAAAATTTGAAAAATTAAAAAGTAGTACAAAATTGTGTTAATCCAAAAAAAACGACAATTCATGAAAATATTTACACTATCATCGATAAATAAAAATTTTACGTATATACAATACAACAACAAAAAAACGATCGAAAAACGTTTCAGAAATCGATGCCACACACTTCATATGCATTTTCACGATTTTAAATTTTATTCGTGGCATAGTTAAATAACATCACACTTTTCTTGATTTATACGCGTTATAAAATATGTAAAATATATATTAGATATTCGTAAAAATTCCCATTCGCGCTAAAAATGTATTAAATCAACCAATTTGAAAAATGTCAAACGCCACTCGATATAAACATCAAAACTGAACATCGTGACGACACCTACGTTTTTTTTTTCATATATTTTTATCCAAATTCGACAATTTCACATCCGTTTCATATATAATTCTATCATAAAAATGTATATTTTTTTTATATGTGTATTGATAAAACGAAATCTTTAAATATCAACTAAGACAAATAAATTTTTTATCGATAAATAATGCATTTAAAAAAAATATTGTTTACAACATCCATAAAAACGTAAAGCAATCGCCTAGTTGACAATTATATACATTACAATGGAAAATGATAAAATGTAAACAGGGGAAAAAGTTGGCATGACATTTTTAGTATTTTTTCGTGGCACAAAAATGGTATCATCAGCGAAATAAAAATTCTTAAAATTGAATAATGCGTTAAATGCTGAACATATAGCATGTTATCCAAATTGGAATTTTAAAATGTATTAATAAATATAAACAAGTGTAGTTAACATGGCAAATTCTAGATAAGCCGACCTGGAAGCCGACCGATAACAACAGATAATAAACTGTGACCCGATTAATATTTCCTTTTATTATGCAGAATTTTTAAAATTAACAGTGTCAAATGTTAAAATTATTATCGGAATAAATATAAAAGTATTAAAAAAAACTTTTATATAAAATTCGCTTATCCTGAAAATACAAACGTATGACGAAATTTCAATGCTGAAATATTACTGATCATTGAGATTTACATATTTTCTGAAAGATTTAAAATTAATACATATTCTACTTTACAATTAATAGACGTAATAAATCAATAAAAATATATAAAAAACGTGTGTCAGAAAATATTAACGTGTTACATTCCGATGGTTAATAAAAAATATTATGTGATTAAAATGTAAATAAATATTCCAGGGAGAATAATAATAAAGTATGCATTTCATAGTTTTCAATATTATTACAATAATCAGTCGAAGACATCGCATTCTATCAAACAAAATGAATTTTAAATACAAAATATACGCACTCTAGGGGGTGAAAAACATGTCGCATATGAATATTATAATAAATTTATACACATTAAAAAGTTTTTTATATATTATATTTATAAACAGTCAAAAATAAATAAAATGTGTAAAAATGAAACAAATAATGAGTATATACTTATTTATGATATATATATATATATATATATATATATATATATATATATATATATATGTAAGTCACCGTAAATTGACTACAGTGTGATTAAAAAAATATATATTATATTGATGAGATTGGAAAACATCTTTCTATAGCAATTTACACCGTTAATAAGCTTATGGTGAGAATATAATAGTGAAAAATGACACGAGAAATGAGCGTAATAACAACTCGGACAACTAATAGAAGAAAAAAATATGGGTAATTTCTCTATAATGGATATCTGCGAAAAATCTACTCAGCCGCTAAGTAATATCGAAATGATTGATTCATAACTGCTGGTAATTTGCTAAGCTTTAAAAGTAGTCGAATTTTTTAACTATTCCCCCCCCGCGCTCACCTCCGCTTCCTCGTTCCCCGTTTTTCATCTCTTCATGTCAAACAATCTATTCATCCGACCGAAAAATGCCGTTAAGCGTGCAAAATTAGACGAAAAATAATACGCGGCGATTTATATACGCTAGATATAATATATATATATATATATATAATGAGACAAAAATCGCGAAAAATACCCGCGACATGGCGGACTAACGAAGGAAAAGTCTATCGCAGACACCCCGAGGTATTTAACGACGCGATATGTTGAAGAAGAAAAAAATTAATAAGGTTATTTTTTGTCGAAAAAATATCACAGTTAAACTAAATCGACCGCTCGAAGAAACACGTGAAAGTTGTTACGAGATTAATAACGTTCTTATTACTGAGTTAATAGTAATATGAAATGATGCGTCTTCTGACAGATTAAAATCGCACGTATATATTATTTTATTTTATTGTTTTTTTTTCTCGTGAAAATATGTATATGATAATAATAATAATAATAATGTGAATGTTGAAAAATTACACTTGTCGAACGTTTTGTACCTGAAAAAAGGGCGTATTGTAAAAGAAAAATATACCTGTAATAACAATTGCAACCAAACCATATATTTTTTACATTACGGTTACTGCGTAAATATGTTTAAAATGACAGCGTATTCAGGGTTAAATCTTAATATTGAAGACAGTTGAAAGTTTCGATTATAATAAATATTTATTAAACTGTCCAAAAGTTTTTAAATTTACAAGAAAATTGATATTATTTTAATAATTAAAAAAAAATCAAAATTTAATATTTAATATAAAACATCGACAAATTAGTATTTAAAGAATTGTTTATAAAATTCAGCAATGTGTTGATAATAATTTAAATAATAAATAAAACAAAAATTAGTATAAAACAACATTTCATTAATACAATGATTTTATTTAAATAATTTATTAAATAAAATCCATTAATTTGTAACATGCAATAACATTTCTCAAAAAAAAATTGATCCTCGGAATATTTTTACGATAACAAAAATAAATAAAATATAAGTTATTATTAAAAAACGATAGCAATAATAACAATTATACATACTTTATTTGTTTAAATAGATTTCAAAGTGTTAATATTCTTTTTAAATATGGAAAAGTTCATTTATCAATGTAAAATATATTATTTTTATGAATAATGATAATACCTGATAAGTAAGTATTTTGGAATTCCGTTTTCGATAACGTAAGGTAAAATTCCGCGAAATACAAATCGATTTTGAGAAACGTCATAACACGCTCTGTAAAACTTGACGTATACAATAAATACAAAATAAAATTTGCCAGATACACCGATTTTAAAGTATTTGTTAATTTATATTCAAAATTTTACTCTATAATTCAGAACATAGATAAGTACAGATAAGAACAATTATAATAACTATTTATTAGTTTCTGAGATACGATTACCAATATAATTTGTATACATCAAAAATTACACGATATATTTAAATATATAAATATCGGAGGGTATTAATTTTTATTAAGGATAAAATATGAAATATTATTAATATATATGGTATTGAATGAGTGAATAAAAATATATATATCAAAAATATTTTACATATATATATATATATTAAATATTTTAAATATACAGAATACGTAATATACACTTGTTTCGTTCGTTTTATACTTATGTATATAAATGTAAACATTGAATCAAATCACAGAACAACAGGTGATATTGATAACGTCGCGATTCAATTCACCCTTTAACACAGATTTAAAAAATAAAAACGAAGCACTAACTCAGATAAAGTTTACAAAGGATCGAGAATATATTTTCATTCACGTGTTCAATAGTAGAATATTTAAAATGAAAAAAAAAATACCCTCGAATATTTATCCACAACACAGAGTATCACGTTTAGCGATAAACCGACGACGTCGAATGTACGCAATTGTAAATTAGTCGACGCCGGTTCTTTTTTTTAAATTACAATTATTTTAAACACTTTTAATATATATATATAAATATATGTGTGTGTAATATATTTACGTTTATAATAATGGTCCGATATCGCAAAACGAGTTCACGGCGAGAGCGGGTAGGAAAGGACAGGGTTAAGAGTGGTGCGCGGGGTCAGAGGTCACAGTGCGCGCGCGCATGCGAAAATCGTGCGCGCGGGTCAAACGCGTACTTTTATGATAAAACAGATATATATATATATATATATATATATAATATATATATATATATTTATATATGCGCGCGCGCACACAACGCGCACGACCGCACAACGCCGAAGGTACGACGACGACTGCGGGACAGGTAGCCGGAAAAGCGCGAGGGGCGGGTCAGGTGTGACTTCGTGAGCGGAGGGGGCGCGGGAGGGGAGGCGGCGGGGTGGGGAGAGAGAGCGGCATCGACGACACGGACACGTGACCCGCACAGGTGCGCTGGCGCATGCGCACGCGCACGCTTAGGTCGCCTTGCAAGGACGCCTGAAACGGCGACCGGAATCGATGCCGCTACCGACGCTGAAAACTGTTTGCGATTACGAATGCGCGCACGCATCTACAATACTACACACACACACATGTATATATATATATATATATATATATATATATATATATATATATATGAATATATATATATATATATATATATATGTATATATATATATATATGAATATATATGTATATATATATATATATATATATATATATATATATGAATATATATATATATATATATATATATATATATATATATATGTATATATATATATATGAATATATATGTATATATATATATATGAATATATATATATATATATATATATATATATATGTATATATATATATATATATATATGTATATATATATATATATATATATATATATGAATATATATGTATATATATATACATATATGAATATATATATATATATATATATATATATGTATATATATATATATATATATATGAATATATATGTATATATATATATATATGTATGTATATATATATATATGTATGTATATATATATATGTATACATATATATGTTATATATACATATATATATATATATATATATATATATATATATGTATACATATATATGTTATATATATATATATATATATATATATATATATATATATGTATGTATGTATATGTATGTATACCAATACCTCACTTTGCGTCGTGGTTACGTTAAAAAAATCAAGAATTAATATTTGGTATATCATACCATGTAAAGTTCGAAGATAGGTTCCGAAGTTACGAAAATACTACTTTTTAAAAAGAAATTAAAAAAAAATCAAAAATAATATAAAATTTTATTAAATACACATATACGTACAAAAAACATGAGAAAAAAACGTATTCAATTAAAACGAACTATTCGCGATTAATTTGTGAAAAATAAAATTAAAATTAATTATTGTTCGATGAGTCCATTACAAGTGTATGTAAATAATAATAATAATAATAATATAATTCTGCCAATAAATAAATTGGAAAAATATTTACTTTTGTTTTTTGAAACCAGAAACAACACGTAAAAATTTATATAATTTTTTAAAAAAGCACAACACACTACATAATTGAAACTGAACTGTAAAATTAGTAAAACGAAATGAAAATAAAACTGTATCAAAATTGCGTTGATTTTTATTTAGAAAGGGAATCCCCGAGTTTTGATGGCATGGCGCAATTAGAAACAAAAGTGTTTTAGAAAAAAAATAGAGACTTGAACCCAAAACAAAGCAACCTCGAAAATCTAATGACGCAAAAACGCAAAACGAAACGACGCAAAGCGAGGTATTGGTGTATATATATGCACCCAACTCTCTTTTTACACGATAGATACGTTCCTAAGCAAACGTGTAGGAAAAAAATATGTACTACAACTTTAAAAATCATAGAAAAAAAAACTTAATACATTTTTCCAAAAAAATAATAATAATAATAAAATCCATATTATATAAATACATATTTATAAAATAAAAAATTAAATTAGCGTACGGTGAAAATTCAATTCATAAGTATGAAACATATAAAAATTCAAATTGAAATTAGGAATAAAAATCAATTTTGCAACAATTCATCGTTATTTGATAACATGCGTAATAAAAAATGCTATTATTAGTAGATATATCAGATATGTTTAGCACAACTGTCGAATTTGATTCGAATAAAGAATTTCGTATATAATTAACGGCCTTTCCCAATAGACAAGTTTCTGGAAGACACTATCAAAATTAGAACTAAAAAAAAAATTTTTTTGGATTCGTGCTGAAACAAAAAAAAAAGTGTAAAAAGAATTTAGTGCCACACTTTTATGTTCTATCGATCTTTATATAATATATAAGAATGAAGAATTATATTTTTAAAATTGATAAAACAATATGCATTTTGAAATAATGGATGGTTTTGTAAGAATTTTATTTATTCGTCTCCAGATGCTATCTCATTAAATATTATTACACTAATTCCAGCACTTCCCCCCCCCCTCTCAATCATAGAAACACTTCTAGAACTCGATCTTTAATATATTTAACAACGGCCCTTCAAGGTTCAATTTATTTTATCTCTTAATTATACGCACAAGGTCATGTCTAGCGAATATTGAATCACTATTACTACTACTATTATGTAATATAATATGTAAACAATTTTTCAAATTTATCAAAATCTTTTTTTTTCCTAATATATAACATTTTAAAGATGTATAAAAAAATTTAATGATGAAAAAAACGCATAAAAAAAATAATAAATGAAAATGGAGACTGAAATGAATAGATAAGATAACGAGATGATTGTTTCAAAAGACACAACTGAATAGAGTAAAATTTTTAAATCACTTCAAAAATCTTTTATTCCAACAATACTCACTTAAAAAAATCTTTTTATATTGCAATCGACAAAAAAAAACTTAAATAAATTATAATATCAAATGAAAACAAAAACCACCTGTCAAAAATGAACACTGAATTGCTTCTGTATATCAAATAAAACATTTCGTTAATCTATTACGAAATATAATCGCTATATATATTTGAGATATATAAAATAGAATATCGCAGAATAGAACATCGTCGTCTATTTACTACATTATTATTGCTATTTTGCAACATGAGAACAAAAACGAATATCATGAAAGGATGCTCCATTAACACGGCAACCTTTTCGAACGTCCCACATCACAATTAATATTAAAACAATACAGCTTTATAATAATTTTGTATGCGTCAAAATAATCAAAAGAAATACGAGGCAATTGTATAATCGTTACAAAAACAGCATATAAAGATTGAACTAAAAATATGGATCTTTATTTAATATATATATATATATATATATATATATATATATATATATATATATATATATATATATATATATATATATATATATATATATATATATATGTAACAAAACGTCAAAAAATGGATATTTAAAATATGTTAGAAGATTAGAATATGCAGGATATATTAGAATTGTATTTTCTCCATAGTGTTCCAAAGTAAGTATAAAAATTAAAAAAAATATTTTGCTGATTATAGTATATTTTGATATTTCAAAATATTTATAATTTTCTTTATAATCTCAGGCAAATAACCGAACACAAATAAAAATATTCTCTTCTGAGAATATGAAGTATTTTTTGTTTTAAATATATTTCAAAAGCATCCCTTGAAAATCCTTTTTTTATCTTTTTCTAGGATAAGATTAAAAAAATCCCATTTATAAGTAAACAATTATTAAACGTTGAGAACTAAAATCGAACGTACCTGAAAAAAAAGATCGTTCTAAAAGTTAACCTTCGATATACAGTCGACATTTGTAAATGTTACTTTTGTTTAGTTCATGAGAACAGAGGATAAACCGTCTGTTATTGTAATCAACTAGAAAACATTTTTACTAACCGATCATAAATCATAGTTTTACTATTCTTAGAATTCGTCAATTTTCAAAACCATTATTATCAATAGTCATTTAAAAATATATAATTAAAATATTATTCAAAAATTAATTCCCTTTAAACTCTAAAATATTGATAACATAACAGATAGTTATCGATATGACTCAAGTTAAAATTATTAGAAAATATTTTTACGGATAATTTCATTTATACCCTTCATATTCTTATAGCCTATAGTGTTTTATGCATTATTATATAAATGCAACTATATAAAACAGTAGGTCGAGGACGATATTATTAGTAATCAAGCGGGTTCAACGCTGCATTTTTACCATATTAACAATAATATTATCAAAAAATATTTATTTCATAATTAGGAATGTGAAATAAATATTTTTTTTATTAGGCAAAGGAGATATTTATATCTTGATAATTTTAAAAATATAGATTGAATTCAAAATTGATAACTGGGCTCAATAATCGTAACTTATTCATATATTGATCAATATATTGAATATATTCAATCATTTTTCTTGTAAAATACTAGTGTTTTCCGCTTAGTTTCCTCCGCATACAAAACAATGAACAATTGACAATGAACGAAACGCTTGCTCAGAAACAACGCACACCTAAATGATAATAAATAAGTAAAAAAAAAATGGAAGAATAAGAAAAAAAGATCTTGTAGAGAATATATATATATATATATATATATATATATATATATATATATATATATATATATATATATATATATATATATATATAAAAATAAAAAATTGGCGTATTATGCAAAGGTTGATGAGGTTAGCTCGTCGCCGGAGAACCAAGTCGCGACCTCGACCCAATGAGCTCTTAATGGCTCTTTGACTTCGGCTCACAACCATCGCGGGAAAAATCATTGTTTTCATATATTTGAAAAAATATATATAGAAAAGAATAACAAGACGATATACATATATAAATATATATATAAGCGAGAAAATAACGCGTGTATATGTAATTCTTGACCGCGAGATTTTTATTTATTTTTTTTTCTATAATCGCTCGAGCGATTCGTTGAATACTATTATGTGTTTTCCATTCGGTGGAAGAAAAAAAAAGACCGCTTTTCTCGATTTATTGGTTTATAAAGAAATTTTGATGCCGGTAATGCATTAAGGTTGTATAATTATAACGTTTCACATAGTGAATTTTTGATTTCCGATCTCGGAATATTATATATAGATATTCTACGTTTTAAATAACGCTATGTGTTTATTACATAATTATATATATATATATATATATATATATATATATATGTGTGTGTGTGTGTGTGTGTGTGTGTAGCAGAAATTTTATTTGCAAGAATTTTATATAAATATGAGTTATATCAAAGATTTTAATTTATTACGAATTTTTTATTATTCAAAAACTACGATTGATTATGGTTAGTATGACTACTGTAGTGTGATAGTCTAAATAATATAAATAATTTTTAATATATGTTCCACTTGGTTTGATTAAGATGACACTCCGATTAATATAATATAATATTCTATCCCTATTGATGTCACACTAGTTGGACTTGCGAATTGTGTAATATTTTAATAACCGAAACTGAGACGTTTATCAATGATGAATATAGAATATTGAAAATTTGAAGAAATAAGAAAAATACGTTTATTAAGGAATTTGTTCAAATTAAGTAAAAATAAATAAAAGAAATAGATACGTCAAAAAAATTGTTATGCTTCCTACGTTACATGTATTTTTATTATGGTAAAACCCAATTTGTGTCATATATTACATATAAAAAAAATTAATACAAGTTTACAACAATTTTTATTTTCAATGCACGTAACATTTACTGCGATTAATATAAAAAAATAGACATGTCAACTTTTTTCATGCTTGTATAGAAAATTACAATAATGATTAATTTCATATGATTGTGACGTTTTATGACCTTCTATAATTCCGTCGCGTAAACATTATGTAATTTTCGAATGACCTCTTGACACAATATAATACTGCAATTATGACTAAGGTTTAAACGAGACATTAAATAAAAATAATATTTTCTCAGAAAAATAATGATAAAATAGCATATTTCTATTTTGATATTTAGTATAAAAATATTTAAAAAATTTTAATCAAATATTTAAAATATTATATGTGTAATATATATATAAGGTACTTTTAAAAGAATAAATTGGAGGTGTATACCGTTAAACGTTTTATTTTTATAATAATAAATCGTACTTGAACTCCATGAACTACAATTACTATACGAAAAACGCATCACAATTATACAAGTACGATTAATGACAACATTAAATTTCATACGACGATAAAAAGATAACCAAACGAGACAATAGAATATCGAATAATTTACACCGGTGCACAGGTAAAAACCGTACGAATTTATAGTCGCTATTCGCATTTAAATTTTACGACGCGATCGTCGTTTTCGAATCACCGTTTTTTTTTCACACACGGTACCCGTAATTTTTGATATTTTTTTTTTCGCGAGAGATTGAAGCGTGCCCCCGGTTAAGGGTTAAGGTCTCACACGATCGAAACGAGGGTCAAAAGGACACGAAGCCTTCGCGTGATGATGCGAAGGACTCCGAGCGTTTCCATGCGTCGTTGCAATTGAGAAAAATCACGATTTTCCACCACGATTTAATTATTAGTATTTATAAATGAAGACATATATAAATGAAAAAATGGCGTTTGTTAAAAACGACTATTTTTAAGATATAATATATATATATATATATATATATATATATATATGTGTGTGTGTGTGTGTGTGTGTGTGTGTGTGTGTGTGTGTGTGTGTGTGTGTGTGTTAAATATAAAACACATGCAAGTGATATTACGGAGATTCAACTTCGTTCCTTGTACAATGAAGAAATATATGACCAACTATATTCTCCTTCATACAATAAACTATAATGATCAGAACAACTTTGTTAAACATATAATAACGACATACAATGCGAACGAAAGTTATGGTTGTTAAATAACTAAAAAATTGTATATAAAATTTATCGATCAAAAAACAGTTTATAATAAAAAAAATATATATATATCGAATTTAATTTTATTATATTACAGTAAAATTATTATTTAATAAATTAATTTATCATTTGAAATAGATTTTTTTGAATGTAGATAAAAAAACAGAAAAATTAAACGAAGACCACCCAAGCGATGAAAACCGAGTAAGTTTTCTTCGGCGATTCAAGTTTAAATTTAAAACAAATCTTTATCTATTGATAAAATACGACATTAGATCAGATTATCATAGTGAAATTCAATGATTCAACACATGCAAAATAACAAAATAAGTCACCGATAACCAGTCGAATAATTAGCACACTTGTGCTTTTTAAGTAACGGCATAAATGTGACCATATTATTATCATAATACGCAATAATAAGAAAACTGAACGTTCGGTTTAATTTATTGCGGACGCATTAAATTATGAATTTATTATATATATATATATATATATATATATATATATATATATATATATATATATATATATATATATATTATAGTATATTCGCAACAAAATATATACGCGTGTGCACACACAGTGAAAGGCGGTAAGTTAAACGAGCAAATAATTAAATCACAAGTTCGCATAATCGTTATGCGAAAGTCGTAAATATTTTAACGATCGAAACTCTCTCTCTACGGTAATACTTTGGTTCGAATTAAATTCGCGATTAAAGAAGAATACTTGCATTCGGTATCATCTGAGAGTAGTGAAAATTTAAACTGGATCTTCAGCATCGAATGGAATGCAAACTGTACACTTTATATATATATATATATATATATATATATATATATATATATATATATATATATATATATATAATATGTGGGCACACTGTAAATAAAATACAGGCGGAAAAATATAGCGTGATTTATATTATATTATACACGCGGTCACCGATGTGATTTATACGAGTGAACCGGGTTCGAATCTCGGAACGAACGAGTCGATCCGTTAAAAAGTATCATTATTGTAGAGCGAATCTTTAAATTATTTCAATGTACAATTGATTAAATTAAATGTTTATTATACAAGAATTAGATATATGAAAATTCCAATGAATCGCGTTTCTTTATATATCGATTTGTATAACGCGATTAATTCAAAAAATATATATATATATACATACATATATATATATATATATATATATATATATATATATATATATATATATATTACTTCATATATGTAATAAAAAATTGAACTATATCCTATAATGTAAAATAATAGTAATAAATAAGTAGTGCGATAGTGTTATTAAATTTTGGGTTGAGTACCTTGATACGGATAAATGAATTTCACAACTCAATAGTATAAAAATATAGTATATTATATAGAAAAGTAAAAGAAAATGATACTTTTTAATATAAAATTCGATCTAGAAATTCAATGCATTGTAGTGACATTATTACCGCATAACCATTGTGAATTTCAAATCTATAACTCGTTATTTTAATATAAAATTATAGTATAGAAATAAATTACATACTATATATATATATATATATATATATAAAGACATTGTCTATCGTTATATTCTTATAATGTTGATATTGCAAAAAATAGATTAAATAAAATGTATACTTGAAACGGCGAAAAACGAAACTGAAGAAAATCCTTTTTGTTCGTGAATAAAAAAAACTTCCACAGAGGAAAAACTAAATTTTATCATCAAACATTTGATCTGCTTTATATTTCGATGTAAAAAAAAAATAATGCGAATACACGTTTTGATCTAATTTTTTTCATACCAAAATAAAATTTTACATGAAAAAAATTCAAATTATCTATAAAAATCACTATTTAATAGATTTTAAGCAACACTTCAATGAATCAATAAAAGAAAATAATTTTCCCCATATTCATCCTGAAAACTATACGGCATCATTGTAATTACATATATTTGTATTTAACATAATAGTGACACAGGTATTTTAATTATACATGATTACATACGAAGCGACGACGATGCGTCAATGGCGGACAGGTGATCTTCGGCCTTCTTCGCGGTTTTAACCTTTTGTCTTTCATTCTTGCGACAATTATTGCCGTATGACAACGATGACGAAAACAACAACAACAATAATAATATTAGCAGCCGACGATGACAACAATGAGGCCTCCTCTCTCACCTACACGCTCATTGTCCACGTGGCCCACATACCGGCTATTGTTGAACACGTGAAACAAGGCGGTCAGAGGCCGAAGGGTGCAAGTCCAATCTTAGCTAATATTATATAAAAGTGTTATTCGATATTATATATACATATATATAAATTGATACTGAAGTCCACACTTTCAATAAATAGCTCTAGTTAAACCGTTACTACCAATTAAATACGTGTCTTCAATATCATCAATCTTATATATCTCTAATCTGATCCGTTTTCTTGTTTTTATTTTATTTCAAATCTTTATTTAATATATAAATATTACCATTAATCATTAACTTTTAGTAACAATCAAAATAATCCTTTCAAGTTTTGTGTATTTCATCAAGTTTAATATCATAGAATATCTGATATGAGTAGATTTTTCTTTTTTTTTATAATATTATATATTTTTATGCTTTTTTATAAATTTTATAGCATAAGTAAAAAATAAGATTATTAATTTAAAATCAGTAAAATAATTTATATGAAATGAAAAAAATAACTTTCAGCTAGAGAAAAAAAATGATTTTCTTTTTTGAAATATTGTCTAAAATCTTTTATTTTAATGAATATAAAACTTTGAAATATTAATATTATTTAAAGTATAAAAATTTAAATTTTTCTTGTTTTTTTTTATAATTTTTAAATTACCTACTTCATGATTTAACCATAAAATATTTAGAATAAAAATGAATAAAAGTAACAATTGTTTTCTCTAACCTTTGCTTCGATTACATAAACTGTAAAATTAATGATGGCAATCGGAAAAACAACGCATACACAACATGAGTATTAAGATGTTACATTTGTGTATTGCTAGAGCGTTAATTTCATGAAGGATAATTTATAATTCAAATGATCAAGAATAAATTAAATTTAACGCAATATGAAATACTCATATTTATATATTTAAAATAGAAAAAAAAATGAGAAATCATATAACTTTTCTACGAAAAATAAAAAATTCTAAATATACGATGAATGAAGAAACGCTAAATTTCGGAATAACTAAATATTTATTAATATATAAAAATAATCTAAAACGATTAAAATAATCATTATTTAATATAACGTCATCGAGGATCGCGTTAATAAAACATTAACATAAATTAACAAAATCGGTCGCTTTTATAAAAACAACAATATTGCTCGATATCAAAAACGAAATGTCCATTCGGAATTATTGTTAAATGTCAAAAATTAACATCGACATACATTATTTGTATTATTATTTTTTTTAAATGAATAACGACGATAAAATGTCAGAAGTTCTATTGTTCTATCTCGCGATGAAATCTAGATCGCCCACTGAATGCTCTTTGAGTCGCCTATTTAACGATTCAATATATAAAAATTATTACAACCATTAAAATATGTTGATTAAAAAATCGCTTTTAATAAACAGTACATACTTCAAAATCCAGATATTGAATGTCGAAGTTCAAATATTAAGTTTAAACGTATCATTTTAGTATTAAAAAAAAAAAATCGAACAATGTTTATGATGTAATCTTGCATGCATGTTGAACGAATATAATAATAAAGAAGATATATTATCTGATATTTATAGATAAGATTATTTATATATAATAAAGATAATATATAATATTATAGAAACGATTGGAATATCTTGAATAAAATCTTTTTTTTTTTTTCAAAGTATAGATGCAATTAAAAATAATTCTACGAAACAATCACACAACATTCAATACATAAAAAAAAATATTATTCTGAAAAAGATAATTTTGCGTTATGAAAAAAAATATTAAATGATATAAAATTAATATTTTTTACACTGTTTCTAGTACTATGTTCATCGATGACCGCACCTATCATTGAAATGTAAGCGTGCTTCCTACGCCGCGGGTCACACTTTTTTTTTAACTCTTTTTATTTAAATAATAAACGATAAAAAAAAACCAAGGAGAGAGTTATAAATACTATATAATCATTGAAACAAAGTTCATTCAGCGGTGACAAAAAATTTTCAATGAGCAAAAATTGCTGAAATAATATTGTATATATGTATACTGAATATAATGATACAAATGGAATTTATATCAAAAATATTTGTGTCAGCCAAAAACTATTTATTTATTCTAGTCCTTTATATTTTTGTATAACAGTAGAGAATATATAGTATAGGAATAGCCAAACTACAGCGTGCAAGCCACGTGTGGTTCTTTGAAAGATTATTTGTGGCCCTCGAAAAATGTACCCGAGTTCCCTTTTCATTTTTAATATTAAAATTCCTTAATTAAAGAAGTAAAATAAATGTGTTTAATTTTTAATATTAAAATTCAATGCAAATATTTTGTACTTTTATTTTCAATAAATATAATTTCGGCTCGGACTATCAAGGAGCTTGACTATTCCTGATATAGTATATCAAACTCAGTATTAAAAAATAATTACCTTTTTTATAAATAAGCTTACGTTTTTAGTCATTTTAAAATGTTTTTTTACGGTCAACCTAAAAATTTAACCCTTTGGTTTTGGTCGAAAGTTATCAAATAACACCATATTAATTATATTATCAGATTTTGAATACAAATCACACGTTATAATAAAAAATTTCGAAGATCGTAATTTAAGTATAATTAGGTAGTTGAAAATATTTTATCATTTTTTTCCTATATTTTACTTTATCCGATTAATATGACACAACATTTAATAAATTGATGTCATACTAATCGGACTCAACTATATAAAATAATCACAACATAAACATTATTAAAGTAATAAAACTATTAAAAATAAGTTTGAGAATCTATGTAATATTAGAATTATGTAGTATGTGTGTGTGTGTGTGTGCGGTTTTTTTTTTTTGAGTGGTAGAGGCGCGTGCGGCCGTCCGGTCAGTCAGGTTGCTTGTCGTAACTTATCGACGTTTGCCGCTAAAGTGTTATACTTCCGCGAGCAGATCGCTCATGCAGATTGCCCGTTTGTACGCCAACGTAGCTGCAAAAACTGGTGCACGCCACTGGACACAGCGAACGAGCGATTCTCAACTGTTGGCACGCGTCACGAGCCGCCCCCGTTTCACCTATGATACAATGTCGCGCGGAAAACAGACAACAATAGTCAAAAAAGGACAACACTATTAACGGTATGGTAACGTAGTTTTATAACTAAATACGGATAATCAATGCAAAAAATTCTAATTCTTAAAAAAAAGAAACATATATCTAATTGATCGAATAATAAAATTAATTAAAAATAACAATAAATATATAATGATAAAAAAATGCGCGATTAATTGAGATGCACTGATTTAAAAGTAATTCTTTTATCAATTATCGATTGGTATAATCTTGGAATAATTCGTATAACTTTCAATTTGTCAAAGCGAAAGAAAAAAATGAAAAAGTAAAAGGCGACCGATTACTAAACATCCCGAATTGCATATATTTTGTAATGTAACATGTACGTTATAATATATGCGATTGCCAAAATGCATACAATAATTATATTGTACGTTTCAAATTATGCAATGCTATATTTTATAATCGGTCGAAAAATGTGCGTTCAAAATCATTAACGGTAATATCCGGTCAAAAACATAATCGAATTATATAATTGTAACGATGATTAAAAAAAAATATTCGTTACATCGCGCATACTGTAAACGCTAATAAATTTGTGCGAAATTTTCGATTTCGAAAATATTGCACGAAATTTCAATCAATTTTATTGTCAAAATTTATTAAATATGATTATTGTAAAAGTTTAAAAATTCTAATTTTTAATCTAAGTTAGAAAAATTTTAATATTAGATATAAAAAATAAGGATTTATGTTTCGATGAAAAAGTCAGATCCATAAAGACTGTGTTGGAGTTATTTTTTTTTTGTATTAAACTTATATGCGAGTGTATATAAATATATATACATAGTATATATAGAATGAATAATATGAACGCGTTTATTTGTGGAATTTTAAAAAATAAAAGAGGAAATATTGCGTGATGATGCTGTTACACGCAAAGTACCAGAAGGAAATTGTCGATGAACATTAGGAGCATAAACCGGAGTCGAACACGCTTCGGGCGTCCGTCGACTACCATCGCAATTTAAACCAGTGCCTCTTCTATTTTTCTATCTTTCATCGTAATATGTCATAAAAAAATATATACATATACACACATACAAGTACATATATACGATATAATCACAATATAAGAAGGCTGTGTCGTGTGGAATCGCAAAAATAACAATCGAAACCGTTGAAAACAAAGCAATTTATCAACGACAACCAATCGACCCTTTGAGTGCGGCATCACGATCGAGGTTAGACACCAATTAAAAACAACAAAAAACACACAATGAGCAAAAGACAGTTTCAACAAGTAAAAGTAGAACATTATATATATATATATATATATATATATATATATATATATATATATATATATATATATATATATATATAGCGTCTTGATTGTTTATTGTTTGGCAAATATTCTCGGACGTCTCGTTCGATTTTACGATCTTTCATAAATGTACGAATCGCCCGTAAAACTTACATAGTTGCCCGTGTCTACAATAAACCGAAGATTACGACGAAACGCGGACCGACGTTAGATAGACGGAATATGAGAGATTGGTATACGTAAAAAAAAAAAAAAAACGGTCGACTCGTTTGCACCTTAATTTTAACAATCCTTGTGTTGCCACATGACGTCGTAAAAAGTTGAAATCGTTTATGGCGCATTGTGCGATTACGCGATGTTAATTATTAGCATGCTGTTTGAGCAATAAATCGAAATATAATTATGTAGAAATATATTTGAAAATTAATCTCGATATTGTATCATTTACATAAAATATTTAAAAATGTGTTTTTTTTTTAAAATTTACTATTTAAAATTCCAGAGTAAAGTAATTCGTATATATTCATAAATAAAATGTTAATCGATAAACCAAATAAAAAGTTTTATAACAAACTTGAAGAATATCTATGTTTTTCGAATCATTTTAAAATCAAAAATTATGAATAGTAAACATTATACATATATAAGTAATATTGATAGTTTCCTGCTATCGGCATACATCTTTCTAGTCATAAATTTTCCTGTATGAGGACAGATATAATAGTTACAATAGAGTAAGTTACTTTCTTATTTAAATAAATCGATGTTTTATTGATTTTAGTTTTCATATACGATAATTTTCAACGAAATTATATGACAAAAAAAAATCTGAAAATACTTTATTATATATAGTTTGTTAGTGAATATAGTAAGTAACTCAAACATAATTTTCACTTTGATGAAAAAAATGCATATTATATTATATAGTAGAATAGAAATATAATCATATTATAAAAATACGTATATAAATGTATCGGAGATTTCTACTTGCGGTACAATAGCAATATTGGCATCGCTGAGTAGTCGGTGTAAACAATATACAAGAAGGGTAATTGGTTCAAAACCAACCAATAATGATCGATAGTTCCGACCAAATAGTATTTCTCGTAATCACAGTGTTGAAGCTCGGGCAAAAAACCAACAATCGGGATGGTGGTAAGTAACATGCAAGGAACATCATAATGGATAAATTTCTCCAGGCATTAATGGCGCAGAACGCCTATCATCATTCATCCGAGCATCGATTCCACTCCAAATACTGGTAAAAGGCAAAACGAAAGCGCGTACCTTTACCATATATTCCATCGGTGAACGCCTCACAGTTTAAAATTACCACTTTAATTACCGATATAACCGTTCTATCCTACATACATTTTTACAGAAAAAAAAAACTTTGATGTTATCTAATCAAAAACACCATTATTGATATCCGAAATTCGTTATGAATATATATAACAGTAGATAAAAATCTTAAGTGATTCAATAGTAATTCGCTTGTTTGTATATAAACAAGTAAATTTTAATAATTAGAAATATTCAGACCTGAAATTCATAAAACATCAAACAATAATGATTTTTATTACAGAACGTTCACTATAAATCTGCTGATTTACCATTGTTTGAACCTTAACGATAACACATAGAACACATTACAATGATGCTGAACCATTTTTTAACCCCACATACCGACTGGTCGCGATGTTCGCATAGAACAATCTCTCGTTCACCAGCATCGTTTTAGACGGGTTACCATGGTTTGTACACATGACGATCGATGCATACAAATAGTTCGATTATCCGACCATATTACAGACCAACCGGACAAAGATCAGAATCCGCGATAAGGATTCTATCTGTTATACTATCGATTCGTAAAGCCATGTTGGAAGCTGTGTTGGTCTCGGGATAAACACGCGTCGATTTATCGATAGATTGTCGCTATCTTCATTGTTGTGCATTGTAAACGCCGTTTAATAACGACAGGCTACATGTTTATTCAATAATTCATTATTGTACCGTTCCATGACTATTATTATTATTATCATTATTTGTTGTTGTTGTTTGTATGAAATTTCCTAAGAATTGTGTTTATACGTGTAAACGATTATTTCACCACGACGACCGGAAATGCTCTCGAAAATGCATTGCAGGTTTTATGAATGATACATTATATAGGAAAATAATTTATTTGGCATTATAAAAAATTTCATAAATAAATATTAGATATGGAGTAAACAAAACCTTATACATTTTTAAATTGTATAAATATAATTAATTGTAAATATAGAAAATTATTAATTGTATAATAATTTTGTTTTATCTAATAATATTAATAAATATGAATATATAACTTTCATTTTTATGATTTGAAAAAATATGTAAAAATTAATCAATATTATAGGTTTCAATTTCAACTGCTCATTGATATCTCCATTATTATATGGAAAATCCCTTACATTCATAATTTATATTAATAATATACGTACTATTAATTGAAAATTAATACAAAAATAATTGTAAAATTATAAATTATCTCTATTATATCAATATAAATATGGAAATTAACACGATTATCCATATGAAATATTCAAGAGAAGAATTATACACTCAATTAATTTCATTATTTTAATTGATGATATCATTCATTCGGTGACCGTATTGAATATCAACTGCACGAAACACGCGTTAATCGCTGCTAGATTACAGTAATAATATTTAAAATAATATATAGAAATTTAAACAAACGTTAGATTACAATCTAATATACGTACACATAGTACAGTTGTTGAATTTGCAACGATACAGATCGCTAACTAGATGAAAATATAAACCGGATCAATTTAAATATAAACATATATATATATATATATATATATATATATATATATATATATATATATATATATATATGTGTGTGTGTGTGTGTATACATATAGAGTATGGATCAAAAATTACTCTATTTAACCGTTAAATCTTACTAACAGTATTTGATAAACATCTTAAGATATAAAAGAGAATACGCGTGTGTTTGCATATTCTTGGTAGTCTTAAAAGATACGACAAATCTAAACAATATTTAACATAGTTAATTACTATAATACTGATTCGAATACTATACATACACCTATAAGTAGCATAATAATTAATATTTGAATCGTGATTTTTATAATATTATTATAAATTAAAATATTAACCGAAGATGGAATTTAAAGATAATAAGAAAGTCTCGAAATGTTAAAAAAAACTACACGTCATTGATTTAATTACTTATATCATGTCATCTGAAATTTTTTAAAAAAATATGATATCCAAAGAAATATCCTGAATAACATTTTACGAAGGTTACCTTCATTTTTTTTTTATTAACCTAACCGTTCATAATAATCAAGTTTTACGATTCCTTATTAAAACGACATATCCCGGTATTTTTTTTTATCACGGGTAAAAGGTTATAAGCTCGTTCGAATATACGAATAAAGTTGTACCGGACGTCCTATACGAGGCCGTAAAAGACGTCGCTTTTAATTTAACGACTCGCAAAGCGTTATCTTGTGCCGTTAAATCGAAATTTTGATATGGATTTCTCTGTCCGTTCTTTTTTTTTATTTTATTTTCGCCTTTCAATATAAAACGTCTCGATCGTATTTACGATTGCTTCATCTTACTCGGTGGGTTTTGCGACCTCAGAGTCGTTTACATTTATATGAAATATATATATATATATATATATATATATATATATATATATATATATATATATATATATATATATATAAAGTGGTCAACTTCACCTTCCGAAGACGATTAAGCAAAAGTCGAAACAGTGAGATAGCGGCCCCGTTTCCGTTCACACGTGGTAAAAAGTCGCGTCACTAATGTCACTGGTGAATAATGTCACGTAAATAATGGTATAATTTCGACTGAAATCCGTATCAGAAAAATTTTTGCATTTATATCTCGTATTTTTATAATAGATATGCGTACGTGCGTGAATGATATTTTCTTAGTATTTTTGACGACAGCATGACTTTAATAAATGTGGTCGAATAGTAAATAAAAAAATTCCAATAAGCGGTATGAAATCGGATAAAACCGAATGCACAAAATGCAATAAAAAAAATAATATCGATATTAATAATACGATACAATATATCGAAATAGATATTTCTATCACATTTATAAAAACATTCTTAGAAATTCTTCACACTTGAAATCTAAAAACACATAATTATATTCCAAATCATACTTAAATAATAAGGACTTGTAATAAAACTATAAAAAAATAAAATTATTACAATTGAACAGTTAGAACTGAAAAAAAAAAACATAATTTCTATATGATTCTCACGATATTCCATTAGTGAACGTGTTGCAGATAAACCCTTTCCACGCCTTGAATGAATAATTTATTCAAATAAGTACTTTATTAAGTAATAAAAATCGTAATCGTACTAAGGGTTCGTAAAGTAAAGAGCGACCAATCGAAATGAATGTGAAAAATCGATAAAAAGGATCATCGATATTCGTATAATAATAAGTTAAAAGGTATAAAAATTTAATTTCATTACATCGACGTTTCCCAAACGGTGTTCGTTTTCCATTGACATTTGATAAAAATATTCAATTACAAACCAATTATTATTTTTTTATGATGAAATTAAATATCGATGTAATTAAAAATGAAATGAATACAATTTTTGATTAAATTTATTTTCAATTTAAGCGTTCGCTATTACATTGTTGTATGTAAAGCAGTGACATTATTATATAAGGCAGACTTGATTAATTACCATATGGTAAGTATAAGAAAAAAAAATGGCACAGACATGTGAGGAAAATGTCAAAGCACATTCACACATATCTTTTACGAACGGAGCACTATAAACAGAGAAATGATAGATGATGGTCGCCGAAGTTACTTAAATGGCATTTAACTGTCAAATTAACGCCACACATGCCGAGTATAATCAGACAATCATGACAAAAGATGTGTATGAACGCTTTACGTTTTATCTATCGTCGAGTAGAATTTATAATTTTAATGAAATATGTTTGTTTAATAATAAAAAAATGATGCTATCTTAAAATATTCGTGTTAGTAATTCAAATAAAATAAATAATAAAAGTTGAATTTTTCAACTAAACGTAAAATATAGTTCGAAATATTCATAACATTTATATAATATATATTATTTTAAGGAACGAAAATATGTATTGAAAATTAATTAAACATTCAATTACAAATTAGGTATTTTTAACATATTAGGTATTATAACGTCTAAATTCAAATTAAAAATATAAAAAAATCCTTACATAATAAACACTTAGAGACAAAACTATCAATTGAGTCATATTAAATTTTCACGGAAACGGGAAAAATATACGCTCGATGTTATAATTTTAATCAAGAATGTGGTCTACATCTAAACGCGTAGGAGTCGATCTAGTCTTGGACAATTGGCCATCCCATGGCGGAAGCGATTGTATGAAAGTTGACCTTAGGCTGCTCTTAGAGGCCAACAAGGTCGTCGTTCGCAACTGGACGAACGTCCACTCTTCAACCGGACTATTTCGATCGGTGGTTCTCAAATGACAACAATACTCGCCAGCTCCTCCCCAATAGTTATTATAAAAATAAATTGGTCATTTAAGATTAAAGATTCACTTTTTTTTTTTTGAGGCAACATAACAAGGACGACGTTCCACTGTCAAGTGTGGCCATCGATCGGCGACCAGAACAAGTGCAAAAAGAAAGTTTTTTTTTTTTTGCGTAACCCACACAACACACGTGCATTCATCACGCACATACACTCACTCATATACATAAAGTTTCATCTGCACGAACATTTATTCCGTTTCATGTCACCGACGGTTCGTTCACACTCGTCAGAGATGCCTTCACGCTCTGCTTCAACCATCAAACCACCTTCTTCATCTTCACATCGCAACCATAGCGATCACTGAAGACCAATTGCACGCGCATGCCAACATACGACAGTGTCAAAACGACGCTCGTGACATCACCTAAGTGTCAAACCTCGTGATGGACATGCGACGCGCATTCGAAACGTGCGACGATTCCGCATAGTCTTCACATCAATGTCTTCTCACCTCGAGAACCGTCGCGAAGAATAACCATCTACGGTTATTCTCCCTTTACATAATCCACTTTTTTCGTGTTAATTGAGAATTTCTCGGAATCACCGATCGACAATCCGACGGCCGCTTATTTCGAGTGCACTTCAATGAGTTTTTTTTTTCTTCGTTTTTCACCATTCCGTCCGGTGGCATGTTATTGACAGAGTGCGGTTGACCACCGACGTATCATTATAACAATTTACGATATTTATTATAAATATATGGTGGCGGAACTCTTTTCATGACTGGAATCCAGAATCGTCCCGATATCACGCAGTCGACTCGATAAGTGACTTTTAAGGGCAAAATTGTATCCGAAACATAAGTGTTCAATAGTCGTATACCAAGAATAAGACCACGACATTTCAAGAAGTTAAAGAACGCGGGATGCTTTAAACATAAATATATATATAAATATATATTACATTTTTAATTTTAATTTTAAATATTAAAAACTCCTGTTTATTGATATGTTATGAACTACACAATATCATATTTCTTTTTTGTTTTATTTCATGAATTAGGATGAATAAATCAACGACATTATTTAACTTTATGAATAAAATTTTAGAATATATATTCATTTTTATTAATTTGAACAAAAATTAATGTAAATATCTATTTTTATTAAAAAAAATTGTGGATATTCATGTCGTAAAAATAAAAAAAAATGCAAACGATATATTTAAAATTCGCATACAAAACTCGTTCACCGCTAAACATTAAATATTCCGCCTACTAAAAAATCGCGGACATAATCTTTATAAAGAAAACTTAAACTACTTTTTGATTAAAACATTTTCTTCATACAGCCCATTCAAGCTTATAAACAAAACAAAACAAAAAAAAAAAAGTAACAACAAAAACCACCACCGTTCAATTCGCTATGACTCATACAAACTTTACATAGTTTTTACACCATTCTTGAATCGTAGTGTGTCGTTATTTGCGTTGCAAATCGAATGACCACGATCCGCCGCAATATTAAAATACGTCTGGCAATACTTAAAAAGTAATATACGAGAATATTGATAGATTAGAGTAAAAATTGACGACGTCGATGATGATTGGAGTCTCCCAGTCCCGGCCGCAACTGTACGCGCTCAACGCGGATCATTGCACACAGAGGTCAACGTAACCGTTGAACCGAAGAAATTTTCTCGACACCATCACAAAACGGCTCATAATAATCGTCGTATCTAAATCGATATACGTCTTCGAATATACGTGTAAATGAAAACGATCGAATCAGAATTTGCGACGACGACGACGAAGAGCGTAAATTTGCCGGCGTCACCGTGGCAATGATGAATAAAAAAATGGGAGTCGTTTCGATTCTGACGAAGCATTTTCGAACATTTATAATATATCATTATGAAATTAAAAATAAATATAATAATTTTTAAAACTATATATATATATATATATATATATATATATATATATATGTATGCCTATGTGTGTGTGTGTGTGTGTGATGTGAATATTTAAATTATACGTCGATATATCAGAATTAAAATTTAAAAGTTGTATATATAATATAATAGTATAGCATTAAAGAGATCATGTTTAATATGAAAGCAAAATACAAAAATATTTAATATATATATTATTTTTATATTAATCTTCTTCTTCTTTGTATCATTTTTTGTAGATTAGCAATTATTACTTCTACTTTAATTTTCAATGCTGCAATATGATACATTTAATACGTAGAAAATATTTATCAGCTGCGTATATTTTTATAAATATTCAAAAATACAATTAATATAATTGTCCGAGTAGATATAATTCCGTTGTTTTGAAAACATATTATATATCAGAAGATTTAAATTTTTAAATATAATGAATAAAATTTATGATAATAATAATCATATTTATATAATAGATTAAAATATATATTACATAAAAATAAATGATAAAAAATTTATAAATTATTCATGAAAAAAAATTTGACCGATGGATGTTAAAAATCAGTAAATGTATAAACTTTATCCGAAGAAAAAAAAAATAAACATTATCCTCCTACGATCTTATTTATGAATATAGATAAACGGTAACTTTACACAAAAATAATATAAATGTCAATTACTGTCGGTTCAGGTAATATCAAGGTGAACACATAATTTAAGTTCAAGTATATTATATCGTACTAATCAAACCGCAATAAAAAAAATTACGAATCAAATGGCACAAGTTGACAATTTAAATTTTGATTATCAATTAACATTAACTGACATTTCGAACTAAATTATTTTTAACTAATCCTATATAATATATATGGTATATATAGCTTTGATTTGATTTTTTTTCATCTGATAATGATTTATATTATAAACGATCGTATATAAATCATAATAGTTATTAAATAAATAACGCTATATCGATTAAATATTTTAAATAATAATAATAAAATAAAATTATAAACACAGAAGGAAAAACAAACTAAACGATCGCATAGCGAACAATCGCAGTAAACGCGTCATAATGAACTGCATCCAATAAAAGCGATCACATGTTTTACGTCTTCATTAAACGAAAAGCACATAAAATCCGCAATAAATACGCGGCTAAAATATCATCATAAAATTATAAACCAACTATACGGCCTACGATATAACGTTAATCGACAAAAATATTTAAAAAAAAAACTTACATATATATTATATATAATAAAGATATTTATATGTATTTATAATATATAAAAAAAAATGATCGATTGAAGCGAGCTTGCGAAAAACTGGCACATTTATCATCATCATTGGATGCTGTTGGGTATCCGTTCATTGCACGGCACTCTTCCATAAATCTGTAAATTACTGTTCGTTTCTCTAATGATGATAACGTGAACGGGACCACGCGTGGACAGCACGCTACCAGTTGTTAACCGTAACACTCTCGAGACATATTATTATTGTGCTCATATACAGTGTGATACGAAAGTATCGTGTTCGCATCGAAAAAAAACGGATATTTACCACTTATGAAGTCGATAAGACGCGAATATTCGAATTCATATATATATATATATATATATATATATATATATATATATATATATATATATATATATATATATATATATATATATATAGTATACGAGATGTAGTTTCTCTTTCGAATTTGAAGACATTGGTCGATTAGATATAATCTATTAAAAATATACCACTATTCCATTATAAAGGATTTTATACATTTATATTAAAACTTAGAATTGTTTGAGTAAATAAATATGGTAGTAGTGAGTACTTCAATATAGATAAATGAATATAAACAGTATTAGTAATTGACATATTATTGAAAATTAAAACAATTCTAACTAACTCAAAAAAAAAAAAATTTAATTCTTATAATCATTAGACATACTCTTCTAAAAATTTTGTTCTTCAATTTTTTGTCAATATTTATTATGAGATTCAATATATGGAATATTTAAAATTCATGTAGCTGTTTTATTGAAACCATCTGTTAAATATATTCCATTCTAATGAGAAAATGAACTATCTTATTGAAAATAGATTTATTAATCTTCTATAAGAAAAAAAATAGATAAACGGATCAACTGTTTATATATTTTTGAAACATCTGTATATATGTATATAATATAATACATACATCGATACGATAAGTAATACTGATTATTCAAAAGCGGTAAAATAAAAATCATTGAAATAAAATAGTCATAGATAAAAATTTTATTCCGATCAATCATGAAATACACCTGTTCAATAGTTCTATACTTTAACCCTATACATAACCAATCATCATATTTATGTAAATAATATTACTATATAAAAATTGTCTTTAGTTGAATTATACAACACTATTAACCCTATAATTGACGCGAACGTCGTTTTATAACTGAGAAAGAGAGCTTGCACATGTATATATTTAAAAATGAATTTCCAATTTAAACACGGCACATAAGGAAGAAAGCTTCGATATAATCTGAAAACGTACGTCGATATAGTTGCAATAAAATTGCATATGGGTATTTTAGACCCCGTGCGGTCTCATAATTGGGGTCGATTCGATCCGTTTCTTCGAACGGGCGATCGTAACGATTCGACACTCTGGTCAGCGCGTAACGGCATAACGAAATCATACATGTCTCCCGTTACACATCACCGTTAACATCTGCCACAATAAATTTTAATTAAAAAAGCACCCGCAATAAAATAAAAAAGAGAGCGAAAAGAAAAAAAAAATATATATATATATATATAATAAAATAAAATAACAGGTAGCTATGTGTGTGTGTGTGTGTGTGTGTGTAAAAAAAATAAATAATAATAAACAAGCGCATAAACGTACGACAAATGGCAATCGGAGATTTGTTTAATTGGAGCAATGTTCTTCGTAATTGCTAGTATCAAGCGAAGCATCTGTTCGTCGGTTTATAAAGTAATAAAAATAATTTCTTTATTATGATGAAAAAATAGTACGTGTACTTGATATATGTAAATATTGCATATATTCGACGATATTCATACATTGTTGTAATTTTAATGGATATTTGATTGAAGTTGTAATTTAAATATATATATGTGTGTGTTAGTTCTTATAAATTTCGACTTAATTTTTAAATTGAAAAACAATGATCGATATGTTTGTTTGCAAGGCAGGATTAATTTAAAATATGAATTTCTCATTAATATTATATAAAAAGGGAGGTCATAAATATGCACTAATAATTACAATTCATAACATGATAAGATATTGGCAAAATGATATTTGAAAATGACGCAAATATTTGAGGAGCGCGAACATGAAGTATTTTAAAATATTCTTAGAACAAAAAAAATGTTTAAATTAATAAAAAATATATTAAAATATATTTTAGATATCTTTTTATATAAAACGTTATTATATATATATATAATATCTCGCTAATATAAAAAGGTGTATATATACTTTTAATTACGCACACTTATGAATTATAAAATCGGACGAAAATTGATAAAAATTTACATACATCAGTACATATAGTAAAAATATCGAATTTCATATAAATCGATGTTAATATTATTTTACATTTAAATGATAAAGATTGAGAACGTCTGATAAGACGAAGCGACAAAATGGCTGCGTATGCACTCCGACCTCGATATCAGATTATATGCACTGAACCAGTTCATTAGCGTAATTTTCAGCGTATGTAGTGCGGCGTGTGGCTTCGAACCCGCACCGACGACATCACAATGGATCATTTTGCCTTTTTGCTTGTTAACCCTTGTAGTATGTGGACAGCAGATACGCTTATCAGTTATCTACCAATGCTCGGGCCCACCGGGGAACAAAAACACACACACACACACATTGTGGGAAGAAACGAAACGAGCACAACGCAAAATATTCAGGCCAACGCATATAAATCGTATATATTTATATGTAACATATAATATATTATAAGCAACGAATGGTAATTATTCAACGCAAATAAACGCTTAGATTATCGAAGATTACTTCTCGCTGACAATCATTAAAAATATGCCCTCGTCGCCTAATAGTAGTAAAAATCAACCGCGCAATCTCGTTTACGTGAATGCGCGGTGCGTTTTTAAAGTTACCGGAGATTTAAATTATTGTATGATATATATACATATATATGGTAAAATATGGAAATACAGAATAATGTAAAATAAAATCGAACACGCAATCTGTTTTACGCGATAATTCAATCGAAGATTAAATAATTTATATAATTTTGCATGGCTATAAATTGCGTTCTAGCTTGTTCAAATGATATAAAAATCCTTGTTTATATTATAAATAAATAAAAAAAAATACGGAAAAAATGTATATCGATAATTTTATTGCAGGTGAAAAACAATTGTTTAAGTATACACAAAAGAAAAGTTCGTATACTATTCGCAACACACTTCGTAAAACACAATGGTCGACAAAGAAGAGGTGGTTTCGAACTGAAAACAATCTGTGCTCGTATCAAAGGAGCCCTTTCGAGCCGCGAAAGCCTTTAAAAGAAAAATCCCGGCGAACCAAATGCGGCAGTTCAAGTCGCGAACCCGACCTTCTTTTGCTGCTTTTGCACCTGGCCGCTGTTACCGCCGCCACTGTTGCTTCTGTTACTGTTGTTGTGTTGTTGCTGTTGTTGTTGTTGTTGTTGTTGTTACTGTTGTTGCAGCTCTTGGGGCTGTTGTTTTTGTTTCACTTGTATGCCGTCGCCGAAGCTTTTTAAACTATCGAGATTTCCACCGTGACTTTCTAAGATCTGTTAGCTGCTTTCAAAATTTGGTCATAAAATTTATATCTCAAAACATCAATCATAAATCGTTCTATTTTCACAAATTTTATCTATTTAAATTGAAAAGTAATTCTAATTTATATTTATAATCGTACATTCTAATTATAATCAGATCTGTAATTCTGCATTCCAATATGTTGTGCTCTTCGTGATTTGAATAAAGTAAATCTTGTCTTGTCTAAATATAGAGCAACCTATGTTCATGTTTCATACTCAGAATCCCGGTGGATATTTATAATTTATATATGGATGTGAAGATATTATCATGCAGTTAAAATTACTGTAACAATGTTGTAAACTAGTATAGTCGCTATTGCTAAGTTGATTAGCTATAAAAATATGTGATAAATTAGTTTTCATTGAATGTCTTTATTTATACCATAAATAGTGGTTATAAAAGATAACATTACAATGTTTTTTTTTATCTAATACATATATATTGGTGCATTGAATGTATTTTAATACATAAACTATAAATTTATTTATATAATCAATCGTTATATAATAATTGTACAAATTGGTTAAGATATTACTAAAGGATCGATATTAACATGTAGTTCATCCATATTTTTATTTATATATTAAAAATATATTCTCCATATAGAAAATATGACTCGAATTAATATTTAATATTTTACAACCATTATTTGTATAATATAAAAGTCTGAATTGGACAATAATAATATACTAAGAGAACGGCGGAAGTGATAAGACGAAAGCCAGTTAAAACTTGTCGATAACTGGCAATAGACGTTTAAAAAAAAATCAAGAGTGTCGACAATGATAAAAATAAGGCTTGAAATCGAGAGATCAGGTCCATAATAGACGCAGTCCATTAGAAATAGAGCATTTCCATATTGGTAGCGGATTGCGGTCAAATATTTTACTTGCTTCTAGATCGCATCTATACCATATTATACTATATTATATAGTAAAGTACCATTGTGCTCTCTCTTCCTTCATAACAAACGTCGGTTATAACAATCTTGTTTGCCCGTTTTACAACGGCTTTTGTATTGGGTGGCGGAACGGACGACAATAACGATTGCCAACTCAACACCATTACCACCTCTAAAAAAGGAGAGCTTTTTTTTATTTTTGTCCTGCCAACTATCTAGCCGTTGTTATAATATGATATTATATTTATGATAAAATGGCCATCCGAAGACGGCACAATGCTTTGAATGTACGACGGAAAAGAACCGTATTGAATATTGAAAGCGATTTTATATATACATATTATAATAGTATATGCATATAGCGGGAAAATCCGCGTAGAAGTAAAATTCTCAATGGCGTAACAAAGCGTGATTGTAATTATGTAAAATAAAATTTAATGTTATTAAAATATAAAACGAAACCGTATATCTGAATCGTCGATATAAATACGTACCGTTGCACTTGATTTAAAAATATCTATGAGGCTTAACGGATATTTTTTACGAAAATTAAAAAATACTATATAATATATCGCTATTTTATTTTCTGAAAAAATGTATTATGAAATATGCTAAAATATAAGAATTTTAGAAATTATAGAAATATTGTAAATAAGATTTTATTATGTTAATAAAAAAAATCGTTCATAATAAAAAAAAACTATATCCAAAATATTGATAATTAAATTAAAACTTGAAATTTTATAATATTATATTATTGTATATGGTATAAAATAATGAAGTAACTAATATAAAATTTTTAATTTAATATAATAAATTACTGATTTCATTAGAATATACAGAAAAAAACTGATAACGTGTTCTGAATGATATCACCGATGACTAAAAATTTTAGAAGGGCAAATCGTATAGAAGATAAAGAAAATTTAAAAATCAGAGACGGAAGTCATAACAGACAATTTGAAACGATATATAGATTGACCAAAATATATAAATAAAAAAAAAAATTGTAAACCACCTTGCTAGCAACGTGTCTTCAACACAAATAACATATTACCAAATGATCTAAAAACTATACAATATTTTTTTTTAATTCGATACAAGAGCAAAGATCGATTATCGACATTATGTATATATATAACGTAATACCTGTATGGAAGCCAATATATAGAATACATATAGGAAAAAAATCGAAATAAAATAATGGAATAATGTATGTATAAACTGATCGGCATAATGGCCGCTTAAAGGTTAAATAAACTATAGCAAAGGTCACGAATAGAAAAATTCAAGAATGTGGTCCACCTTGTTGGTGATTGATTAGGATCGGTTCTTACCAAAAAAAAAAAAAAAAGTGGACGATTTAAAGCCATTTTGTTTGGTTGTCTTCTTTTATTATTATCGATATATTATTTTTTTTTCATATATATTTTATTATTCGTTAGGACGATATTTAATATCGGTTTATAGAGCTAAACGTTATAGGCAAGCGATCAAAATATCATTTTAATATAGTTAACTATTTGCATTAATTATTTTTAAAAGTTCAATGAACATTTTAGTAATAAGAAAAACCATAACGATTTAATAACAATAAGATATAGATGCGATATAAAATGGTAGATAAGAAAGGTTCAATATAAAAATATTTTTTAGAAAGACGTATTCTAAGAAAAGAAAGTTGTACTACATAAATGTTTATCATCTATTAATGCTTAATATTAGATAATAAAACATATATTTATATCGAAATACTTATTGAAAGTAATTTAAAAATTACTTTCAATAAGTTTCAAAATTCATTTAAAATTATGATTTTTCAAATATGTAAAATCATTATTGGTCAAATAATAGTTTAGATGGAATTCTGTTTATTATTAAAAAAAAATTATCATGAAATAAAAAAAAAGCTAAAAATTATTTTCATTTCATTAGGTTAATTTATACAAATTGCCTGAAATATATGTATTCAAAAGTATACATATTTACAACTGAAATGTCAGGAGGCGTCAACATTTTACTTCTTGTCAAAAGTGTAACTATAATATAACCTTCAAGATAACATATTATTTTTTATTTCAGTTCGCTAAAATACACAATAAAAAAACGCACACACGTATACATCAAAATAAAAATAAAAAAAATACAATAAATTATGACAACACCCACACCTATAATATTGAATGCCAAATGAGCTAAGTGCGTTGTTTTTAATTAGAAGACTATTTAATTCGCTTCACGTTTGCCTTTACATAATTTTTTAACCAAAAACATGTTTAAATATACGATAATAACTATTATAAATATGTAGATAATAAAAATGGTTAATTAACCAATTCACTGACGTTAAATTATTGGGCGTTTCGTTTAGAACTAAAATTAAAACAGTAAATATGAATTTCGCGATCGTTGCAAAATCGGCGTTAAATTTTTTTTAAAAATATATATATTTTTAACATATAAAACATACACTATTTAGCATATTTTTATTCTCAAATTAAATCGGTCTTAATTGAACGAAAATTTTATATATTAATAGTAATTAGCGAAAAATTAATGGATTATTTAACGGAATTATACGCACGAAATTATTTTTCATAATGTTCATTAAAAAAAAAAGCAAACCGTAAAAGTATGGTAGAATAACTTTTGTAAGAAGGGGGATAAAAAATATTTATTTTATATCAAAATAAAAAGTACATATTTATTATAAATTTAGTATAGTTGTTCAACATTAAAAAAAAATATTTTAAACAATATACTATAAAAAGATTTTTTAACAGTTTATAAAAATAATTAATAATGAATTATGATTATTTAAAATATTATTTTAGTTCTTAATTGCTATCTTTCTATATATTATATAAATTATCCAAATCCATTTCCAAATAGACATATTTATTATTTATATTATATATATATATATATATATATATATATATATATATATATATATATAAATATATATATATATAATAAAATATTCAAGTTGTGTAAGAAAATTTGAATTAAATTTCAGGACATTGTTGAATTAAAATATGTGTTTTGTATCTTTAATAAATAAAAATAAATATAACATAAAAATCTGATTTATAAGATTTTCAACATCTCTAAAAATCTTTGATTGAAAAATTATTTTTGGAAATATTTTTTTTTCTATATATTAAAAAAAATGTTTTAATTGAAATTACATTAGTTTACATCATTAAATACTTTTTGACAATTTATAAACATGAGTTTGCAATTTTCAAAAATAAAATTAAATTCAAATATATTCACTTATCATTTACGATCTTTACAGTGATTATCACATAAATATTTATAGGAAAACAAACAATATACGGAAGGAAGAGGAGGATTGTTAAGTGTCAACAAGCAAATAGATATAAAAATGAAGTATTTTTAATTTTTTATTTTAAACAATGGACACCGCTATAATTTCTGAAGTTGAACGAACACCGCATCACTTTACAAACATTGATAGATTAATTCTATCACGTATTTGGCTTCAATAATAATTGCTTTCTCCCGGACCGAAGAGATATTGTGATAATGGTCAGCGTTCGGACAGACCGTGCAGACCTAACGAAGCGCGGCCCGCGGTCAACAATTCATCTTTCGTTTTTCCGCACTTGTGAATCTCTCGTTCACCTCTCTCTCCATGCTTGCTTTGCTTGCACGCGCGATTATACAGAGTGTTTAAAAAAATTCGTTTATGATGATATATGTGATTGATATAAATTATTTTTTAATCATTAAAAATATTTTTTTTTGTATATTTTGAAACTTCTCTCTAATGACATATTAAATATTTGAATGATTTTTATTATCATTATAATAATAATAAACTAAAATATTTAACAAAGTTTTTACCAAAAATTTATTAGTAGTTTAGTAAATCTTTACAAAATAAAGCAGCTTCAGTATAGCTTTTTAAGCACTATTTTTTATAATATAAAATCGAACAGCAAGAAAAAATTTATAATATGGATAAGTACAAAAATATATAAATTAAACATCATAATTAAAATATAATGCGTTTTCAGAAAACAAATTAACAAAAAATGACAGCTTAAAAAAGTAATGGCGAAATATAGTAAATGATAAAATATGATGATTGAACTCAAAATCAGATTGATAAATAACAACGATTTAGTTTATTTTATAATTTTTACGATGATATTTTAAAGGCGAATAAATCATAATCAGAATTATAATGTTCTTATTAATGATGATAAATAAATAAAAATAGTGTTAAATTATTCAATCGAAACTAATTTTTACTTATAATTAGAACCAATTACTCGCATATCGATTACATTTGAAAAAGTACAAAGTTGTATAAAAAAAAGAATATATGTAAATAAAAATATATTTAATATATGTGATATATAAAATATTTTGGAAACAACCTGTGCTTTTATTTCCCTCTGTTTGAACTGATGTCGCTACTACAACTACTGTTGCCGTAGAATCAAGAGTACCGAGCGCACATCAGAAAGCTCTGCAAAGCTCGATGAATTGCAAATTTGACATGGATCAAATAATACAAAGTACACAAAGCACACGCACACACACACACACACATACATACACACACAATATTCGATGTAAATTTAACCGAATTCTCGCATGAAATCGTTCGCAAAACGAATCGTTAATAAATTTACACAATTCGACGCCGTGAGCGAATAAAATCGAAAAGGCGTGAATATACTTTTTTATATATTATGTATGATATATATATTATTCTTATTGTACGCCTAATAATTGAAATAATTTGTATATAGTGAACTATTATACGTTTGATTACATTGAATAGTATTATAAAAAGGGATGAGAAAAAATATTAATCGAAAGACGATTTTTCTATTAGATAAATCTGATAATTTTGTATTGAAATTTTACAATAAAAATATTAGTGATTTAAATTATATAAAATTAAACTATTAGTAAAAAAATCATATAAAAAAACGATTAATTTGTATTATTATTAAAATTATTTGTAATATTAATAAAATTACACATCAAAGTGAATGTTTTATATTCTAAATAAGACATATTAATAATTGCGTCAGTATTTTGCATTCATTTTTTTTAATTATGACTATTTTATTCATATATTAGCAAAACTAATGAAATGAAAATAATTAATGAATTGCAATTATTTTTTTTTAAATATAGAATTATACAATAAAAGTAAAAACCAGTTAATAATTAATATGTAATCAACAGTTAAAATTTATCAAATAATTATTTTATATAAAAATAATTCATAAAAAATAGATATTAAAATATATTTTTTTAAATTTAGATCATAAATTTCTAAATAAAAAAAATCGTCATAATAATGATTTTTCAATATTATATTATTGAAAAAAAATTTTTTTTTATATACTTATTAAAAATCCACATTCGTATAAGTGGTTAATCGAAAAAAATTATCACATAAAGAATGAAGATTTATTTATAAATTAACATAAATTCAAAATAAAAAAAAGTCATAATATTACGGTATCTGAATTCTACGCACAAATTTGACTCAATAAAAATATAATACATCTGTAACAAATATTTTGAATATATTAATAAAAATTACTCACGTCGTTGTATAAAATTCAACATATTTCAAATAGCATAATTTAAAAGATAACACACGCATAAAGCGCTCGTTAAAAATAATTACTAGAAAAAAAAATGTTTTATTATTATTATTATTAGAGCAGTGCTAGAAAACAAGTCATAAAAACGCTCCGGTATTAGTTTAATAAAAATACATATATTAAAATATATTGTATTCGATAAAACCGACTTCGGTAAGCGATAAAACTAACCGACTCATTGATTTTCCAAAATATATGAATCAGAATCACATTACGAATTCAAGGTGAGAAGCAGGTGGCGGACTTGAACCCGATTAAAAATAATAATCGTAAACGTGTTCAAAATCAATATATTTAATAAAAAAAATACGGTTATATGCGAAATAAATAGAGTATGAATAATTCTATATATTTTTGAGAAATTATGAAGCAGTATAATTTCATTATTTTTCTAATTAAAATTCACATATACGCACGCTTGCGATTATTTTAAATATTGTATACACATAGAAGATTAATAATATATATAAAAAAAATATTTTTTTTCATATTAATAAAATAAATTGTGATAAATGTTGAAGATGGTCGCTTTCTTGTACGCGGATAGTATTTCATCCTGCTCTCGGTTCAAGTATGTGGAATCTGGATCACTTTTATGTAACAAGAGTTGAAACTGCCTATAGCTAGCTACTGCTTCATTATATTTATAATATAATATCGATAGTAGCAACAACATTAGTACAACGTGAAAAATTAATATTATATAAATATATATATATATATATATATATATATATATATATATATATATATATATATATATATATATATATATACTCGTACAAACTAACTGTGGTTTAATCGATAACGATCGATTATTTTATATTATTTCAAAATATTATATATACATACATATATATTGTTTAATATAATATTATAAATTAAATTCTAAAAAAAATGATCGCTTATTCAATCCACTGATAAATCGTACAGAGAATAACTGACGTACATTTTTCAACAATATGGCGATATTATCGTCGAATTCTTCGAATGAAAATATTTTATATATATATATATATATATATATATATATATATATATATATATAAAGAATAAATCACGTGACGCTTTGGTGATCGAAACCAGGATCAGAGGCAGCCGCAAGTTTCCAGAGACCTGATCTGACCAGAGTTAAAGGTATAAAAGTCGATCGGTCAGTTGAACGACGACTCGATCTGATATCGCGACCTGCCACCGACCACTATTGCCACCAACACCATTAACATTATCATCATCGTCATCGTCGTCGTCGTCGTCACACACAATTCAATGTCCACCAATGTGGAAAAAAATTATAACAAAATCTCGAATGGCATATATATCAAAAAAAAAAAAAAAGATCCTGTTAAAAGACAATAATCTCATAAAATACTAGTAAATATATGGAAAATTTCTTTACAATAAATTATCAGTATTAAGATTATCTAATAAGATGTACGAAATATTAGCAAATCTGGATCTAAATTTATTTTTTCCGATCTCATATAACATATGTGGCCAAATTGCGATTCGCGAGTCACGTGCGGCTTATTTACGAATTATTTGTGGCTCTCGATAAATGTACCAGGGTTTCTTTTCAATTTTTAATTTTAATGAATTATCATAAGAAATAAAATAAATGTATCTAATTTTTAATATTTAAATTCAATACACATAATTTGTACTTTTATTTATATGTTTATTATATTTATCTTTTTACTATGCCTATCAAAGTACTTGACCACCCCTGTTATATAAGAATGATCCTTTAAAACGTTTCTTTAATTAGATGTGACAATTCAAGTATTTTAATATCTCTATATCTAGGTTTTCATCAATTATTTAAATATCCAGTTTTATTTAAAATCCGTGACTTAACATTTTATAATCTAATAATAAAACATAATTTATTTTGATATAATAATATATAATTGTTATAAAATAACCTTTCACATCAAAAAAACGCGCATATTTTCCAACGAAATTTTCCCGATTGGCTTTTCACCGTTAATAATATATGCGATTCGTTTTCATTTTTACGATCGTACGGTGAATTTTCAAAAGTCGATTACGTTATTTAATTATTTATCACGACGGTCTATTAATGGCGATTTTAATTAATCATAAAATAAACAGTGCATTATATAGCCACAATCGCACATTCAACTTTTTTTCTCTACACACACACACACACACACACACACATATAGATTTATATGTGTATGTAATTAACGCCATTATAAATTACCTTTTATGTTGAATGTTACTTAACGATTTCATTTGCAAATGTAAATATTAATGTTTATTTACAGCATCGTTTACCGGGTTAATTTATCGCACGAGTATCTAAGATTATCGTCAGCGAATGAACTTATTTACATTTATGAGATCAAAATTATTATTATTTTGTTTACAAATAATAAAAAATTTAATTAATATTAAATAAAAAGTAATTTTATTAATTTTGTTAAAAAAAATCCATTCATTGATTTTAATAATAATTTCAAAAAAACATTTTTGATAAAAATTATTTATATCCGGAAATTCAATATCGTTTCTAATATCATATAACTATAATACTTGAACATAAACATTAATTTAATATCTATTATATATTATAATAGTAATTACACATTGTATGTCTACAATCTTAAATCACAATTGCAGTTTATAGGTACAACTGTTACTTATTATATTTTAAATCTGTGGTTTTCAAAATTGAATACATGACCTAGAGAACATTTATTTCTAATGAAAAATATATTTTTAAATATTTAAACGTGATAGATTATGAATAAAGTCTAAAAAATAACGAAATTTTATTATACAAGATTTTATCAAAATAATATTATTTTATAAATCATTAGAGAACATAAAATATACAAATTTACTTTGTAGCTTTCAAGAAAGTCAATTAATTTTTAAAATATATTTAGAAGAAACATTACTAAAAAAAAAAAATAAAAGTAAAAATCCCTGAAATGAATTTTATATATTTTTAATATATTTAATTTTCATAGTATTTATAAGTAATAAATTAAAAAAAATAATTTATATAAAAATAGAATTATTTAAAATTATATTTAACACGAACTTTTGAAATGTTACGATTTGTTCGCGTATAATGATAACGTTTTGAGTGTCGAACAAGGCAACCGGAACGTCTCACTTTCTAGTCACCCGGTAATTGTGCGCGATCGTGAACCGATACTTTCATACATATCGTCAAATAATGACGAATATTATCCGTAATAATGTGGGCACGAAATCGAATTAGAATCATACTCCGAAATAAACAAAAAAAAAGCGGGAAAAAAATTTGAACAAGAATACATACATATATATATATATATATATATATATATATATATATATATATATATATATATAATTTGGATAGATAGAAATTCGTAATGAAAAGCCTCACAAATTAGGCGGACGGATCAAAAAAAAAAAATGAAGACACAAGGTTTTATATTTAACTCGTTCGTTGCCTCGATCGAATTAGAAGGAAATTATAATTATCTTGTTTCCTTTTATATTTTGAAATTGCTATGCAATCGTACCAGAAATCAATTATTCGCGTTTGTATGGAAATTTTGATTCAACGCTAACATGTATATAAAGATCGAATCTTTGTTAATCAGGTCGTATCCGGACTTCCAATAATCGAATGTTCAATGAAAAAAAAAAGAAAATTTAGGTAAATTTAATATTAATTATATGAATAGATCTTTAAAATTGTCATGAAACATATATAATTCATAGAAATTTGAATTAATGAAAATAAATAAAATCAAAAAAAAGTAGAATATCATAGTTAATCATTAATATAACTAATTATATAAAAATATTTTATATATTATTTATACATATATTTTTCGCAATTTTTTGAAATTAAAATTAAATTCTAGTTATGATAAAATTTTATCATAATTTTAACATTTTATGATTGCGATTATGATATTTAAAAATAACATTAAATTTCCAAATAATCTTCTTAATAAATTAAAAAGATACGAATTTTAACAGTATTTAAAGATTAAAAATATTAGAAAGTTTTAATTCGAAAGAGAGTGAGAGAGAGAGAAAAAAACTTAAACTATATATATATATATATATATATATATATATATATATATATATATATATATATATATATATATATTATAACACTAACGATTCATAAATATAATAATTAAACAGTCGTTGAAAATAGAAGCGACAAACTTATAAAATATAATTGCAACATTTAGAAACACATTTTTTTACTAATAAAATCGCCAATATAACGATATTACCGGTTAATAGAGTCGTCTTCGACTAGGAAAATAACTTTTAGATCCGAATTTTATTACGACATGATTACCGGTTATCGCTTTTTCGTAGAGGGAAAATAAAAAAAAATAAATAAATTGAGACATTAAAACGAGGAAATTAAACCAGCCTAAAAGTACTGATCGACACGACTTTTATTTTATCGGAATTAAATATGATATTTCCTTAATAATTACAAATATATTATACAATACCATTAGAATAACACAATCAGGAAGAATATAATAAAATTTACAACAAACGATCCGACAGAATTACGGATATTAAAATACGTATATTAATGAAAATTTTAAATGATTGTTGATGCATCAAAAATCAAATATATGAATGCAAAAATATTTTTTTTTATTAATATATAATTATTTTGCAATCGGAATACGGCAAAATCGTATTAAGTAACATATAATCAATTACACATGTTTAGTCTATATTGAGAAAAAAATATTTTTTTTTTAATTATAGATCATTCTGAATGACTTCAGAATGACCTATAATTTAAGAGAAGTTAAATAAATATTTGTACGATATAATTACACATTAAGCGCTTTAATAATTGTCATAATAAAATATTAAATTATGGTGTTGATTTTTGTCGCTTTGATCGATAAAATTGAAATTCACTCGAAATACTTAAGTGGTCGGACTTTATTAATAATTTATTAATTTAGTACTGTTAAAAACGTTTATTATATTTTATCGAAATGGCTGTTTTTTTTTTGCATACACCACTGGTTTTAGAATTTTTATTATCAATATAATATTAATATATTTTATAATTACCAAGTGGTATTAAGCTATTATTTTTTTTTTATATTTTGACATGAACAAATTTGTATTTTTAATATATCATATCTTTTACACATTAGAAGACGTTTCACAATCAATTTTATCATTTATATATTTTTAATAATGTATGCTAAATTTTAATTTAAAATCTTAAAACAATAAATAAATATTACTCTATATTTTATAAAAAAAAATAATTAATCAAACTTTCACTTCTCCAAAGAAAGTTAGCAATACTTTAGCATTTCCAAATTGATTGAAATACGAAGGTGTTAGAACTGTAATTGTTAATAATGAATGTGAAATAATGGAGCAATTAGACTTTAACATTACCTCAATACTACTAAATACAGTACATATTGGAAGTATATAAGTGCATGTATATATATATATATATATATATATATATATATATATATATATATATACCTAATTATCAATGCTTTAAGGATAATGGACATATTGGACATTTTAAACGTTGGCAAATTAGCTAGGCGTTCTTGTCGCCGTCGTCGTCAATAGTTTAACAGACGTGGAAAAGAAAAGTGAATCAGTTCTGAGAAATGCACGGATCGCAGACGCGATACGGCCCTTACATTTAAATATTTTTTTAATTATTATATATTTCAATTTTTAAAATTATGTATGAAATTTTAAAGTATCGATTTGTAAAAGTGTATTGACTCATTCATATAGAAAGCTAGCTTTCATTGTTTTTAATAGAATTACATTTGTGTTTCGGACATTCCGTGCTGACAGAAGAAATGAAGACACCTTGATACCCATATAAGTGGGATATAAATAGGCAAATGCCTAAGCTTGCGAAAAGCTGAAAAATATGCCTATATCATATCGTCTTAAACTAAAACTATTGCCCTGGATGGGATGGGGTAGAAAGGAGGTTTTAGTGGGTCCACCGGATTGGATCAGTGAACCCAACACTATTAATGTCTGTCTGTTTGGACAAAAAAAATCTAGTTACATCACTTTATGGCTGAACTTATTGATATCAACAATATATGTAATAATCAGATCTATATATATATATATATATATATATATATATATATATATATATATATATATATATATCCAACAATCAGTATACAATAACGATGGATATATTCAATATTTCCTAATCTCATCTGATAGTAGAAAAAGTTCACCCACCCTGATATTTCTTAGTGTTCTCTATAACAAGTCGGTCTATCTTTAACAAGAGATAGACCGTCTCTGGTCTATCTGTCTATTGGTCAAAGTACCAAAGTCGATGAGGGGTTTTTTCGCCGAAGAAACCGGTCGCACGTCGCACGATCGGGGTGGTCGTCGACCACGGACACCGCGGTTCACCACACTTTTTCTTCGACGATGCCGACTTGCATCATGAGCAAAGGCGACTGGACTGGACTCTCTTTCTTTCTCACTCTCTAGGGAATCGAATAATCGGAACAAAAAAGGTCGAACGGACCTCGACCGGTCGACAGGCAGCAACCGACAAACCGCTCCGCATGAATCACATTTTATCGACGTTTCTTTCGGTTTTTCAAGTGGCCGACGTCGAGCAACGGGCGAAGAGAGACAACGGAAAAGAGCTCGCCGACGATGATGACTCCGAAGGATATCGTCGTACATCACACATCGACCGATCTGTTCAATGGTGACTACCGTTTTAAAGTTTTCAAATTATGAAATAACATCAAAATATGTAATGGTGTTATAATTTATGCCATTCAAAAAAGATATATCAGAATTTTATATAATAATAATAATAAATAGAAGCAAAATTTGATACATACTAAAATATTTTACATGAAATTATGTAGTAATAAAATGTACACGAACATGGTAAGGATCTATAATATTTTGAATAAAGATCATTTAAGATTAAATTGAAAACATAAAGCAGCATTTAATGAAAAAAAAAAACGTTACTCCTTACACCACTGTCTATCGGCGCTAGCATTTTATATAAATGATATAGAATCAATATTGGTTAAATTTCACTTGCATAATTATATTGAATAAAAAATATATATGTATAAAAACAAAATCGATATTAAGAATAATTAAAAAAAGACAATAACGTCATAAAGTAAAAATTTTGCAATTTCAGATCACCATATTTAAAATTAATATTATTTAATAGTACGGGTACGAAAATTAAGTAGCGAAATATTAGATCGTTCACGACGATAATTTATTGCGCTTTCTGAATGTCGGTCGCGAATAAAATATCGTAAAAACAAAGCCGAATCAATTTCGTCATTTACCGAGATAAACAATCACTACAACAACAAAAATAACAACACAACGAAAACAAAATGGAAAAAAAAACGCGCTTTTCTAATCAACGAAGTGAATCTATCGAATGAGTATAATCGTACGTGTTCTTTGAGCCATTATGTGTTATTACGACGATTATATCGTGTTTTTTTTTTTACCGAAAAGAAACCGATTCGGAAGCTTCGATTTTTTTTAAAATATAGAAAAATTATGTACCATATATATATAACAATAAAATGTGTGTAAAAGCGGTCATAGTGAAAATGTACAAAGGCTCGTTATCTACTCGCGACGGATGAGTTGATTTACAACGGCCGACTCGGTCGTAAATCGAGCGTCAGAAAACGATTTCAATTTATTGATATCGATTTTTTTTTTGATATATGTATGGTTATGAATCTAGATTTTTCATTTAGATATTTTTTTAGAAATTGTTTTAAAAAAATATGATATGACGAAAAGCGAAATAAATGGTGACACTTTTATTGGTTTTTTTTGATTGAATTTTCTTATCTAAACGAGATCTCTTTAGATTATAATAAATAACAATTCAAGTATATTTTAAATATGATACTAATGTGAGATTAATTACTTGAAATTATTGCTAACAATATTAATAACATTCTAATGGTGATGTTAAAACAGTTTCAGTTGGGAACCCCTGATATATGCAATCACTGCAACACCGAATTCTATTATTATACCAATTGAATCCGAGAATATAAAAAAATTTTAGCCGCGAAAATAGAACTGTTTTGTAATTTTTTAACCCGCGAATAATGAATCCACAAATAAGGAGCTATTTATAAAAATATGGAGATTCTTTTAAAAGTAACATTTTTGCAAAATTATTCATTAATAAACACAAGTAGTTTTTTAATGAATAAAAAAACATCACGACCAGACATGTAAATTGATAAACAAATAGCTGATTAATTCAAAAACACCGTGTAAAAGCCTATTAATGGATTTTAAATTAGATTAAAAAAACTATATGTGTTTTGTATATATATATATATATATATATGTATATATAATATAAAAATATCGATATTTTTATGTAATATATTATGTATTTTATGTATTCAACATTGTTATTAGATATATTTATTATAAACATAATTTCTATTTAAATAACGTTTTTGCTTAAAATTGGCAATAAATGTTGGATCCAAATATTTCTGTTATATTAGAACGAGGTCAGATAATCAATGAAAAAAAAGGGCACCATCAAAAATCAGTTGCAAAAATGTACAAGATTGAAATAGGGAACACACCTTTATGATGGCTTATAAATGTTCGCAAAAGCAAAGCAAAGCAAAAAAAAAAACAAGAACCGAAAAGAAAACGAAAAAAAAAAAGAAGAAATAAGACGTGAGACGGTCGTTAATGGGGTCGTTTTGGTCCTTTTTGGCCACATTTGATGGCTTTCGGACTGTCGGTTGGTTGGGGTCAAATCGAGGAGTCTGTGTAGAACCGGGCCCCGGTAGCCTTAAGGCAGGCAGGTGCGGTCGGCTACTTGAATGGGTCGACCTCTCTCATACACGCGAAAGCCTTCACACACACACACACACACACACACACACACATATTGTGCATGTGTACGCGCACACACGCACATAAATGGGAGCAAACACGAAACGACCCAAGGATACCGACCGACCCACCTGCGTGTCGACCCGACCCCGAATTCCTATCGAGCCTCAAAAATTTAACGATTCGAACCTATTTTTTTTTTAATTAATTGTATTTTATCTTAATAAGCGATTATAGAAAAAAAATAGCGTAATTTCATAGAATTAATCGAATCGTTCTTGTCGGATATAATGAAGCCGGAATTCAAGTCGATAGATATAAAGAAAAAATAATGTTAATAGTTTTCAAAGAATTATCCATATATTAACAAAGTATGGTAAGATATTTTATTTTTTGCACAAAATTTTTTAATAAGATTTTTTATAAGTATACTTTTATTATCTTACTCTCTTTATATATATATATATATATATATATATATATATATATATATATATATATATATATATATATATATAATACTTCAATATTTATTAGTGCTTTATGATTCATTTTCACCCACAAACGAATGATGCTTACAATAGTGTAAGAAAAAGGTTTCAATTTAAAAAATGGAGAACTTTATATTTTTTTATTATTTATTTATTATATTCTCCATGGTCATATCAATTTTTCCTCGTAGCATACATTTAAGAATTTTTAAAAATAAAAAGAAACATAATCTCATTCATAGTTATGTCAAATTAGCTGAACATGACAGAAACGAAATGAATAATTTGAAAATAGTAACTAGTCAAAAAGATACAAATCGCACATTCCGGCACATAAAGTTCAAAGTATCATTGTCAATATTAAAAGTTCAGTTATATAAATGTGGCTATGCGTCGACAAATTTGAACACAATAAAACATTCATCGGCTTTCACCGTGTATATTATTAAAATAATTTCTAATGATTATAGTAGTGGTATTTGACGACTAATCATAAAAGTCGTATTAGGAAATCTTTTCCATTTTAGCATAAGAAATTGTTTATCATTCGTCGTTAACAATCACTATATATCATTATTATAGATATTATTAACTTTTGCAAACAATAAAAGAAAGCAATAAAAAAATGAGTTTCAAAATTTAAAAATTATATTTGGATGAATTAAATTCGTAAGACTGGATTAGACTGTATAATATTGTGGGAAAAACTGTGGAGTTATGAGTCAGACTCTAACTTAACAACGGTTCACAGGAAATTTTGATCGAAGGTACTTTTAAACTTACTTGTTCTTCCCAAAATGGAGATCGGGCAGAATTTATTTTTATTTGTTTATTTCTGCTTTTTTTTTTATTATTTACAATAACAAGAGAAACAGGGCCGCGAACACGCCTCACAAATCACCTGTCGCTGCACGGTTACCTGCAGTAGCTGCGTGACCCGCCCGAACATCTGACAGGGACTCTCAATTTAATATTTAATAACTAATGAAATGTTTTAAATATTAGATAAAATAATTAATAAACATTCAACTTAATTGTTTCAAACAAAAAAGTTGTTTAATATGATAATAATATATTTATTTTAGCGATATATTTTCTCATAGATTTGAATTGCAAAATATGTGTGTAAAAATAATCAAGAAGTAGTCATCGATTATGGAAAATCATTTTTGATTGAAGATATAATCTTTTGAAGAAGTCTAACAAATTATTAAATTAATTACGTTACAAAATTAAACATATTTATTTTAACGATTTCAATATCAATAACAAAATAAAATATTAATTAACTTAAATAATTAAGCATATAATTATACAAACGAAAGTTCATAATCCTCTCACGTATCATTACATCACGTAAATATGAAAATTTTCAATTTTGAAGCATATGTATATTTTTTCAACAAAATATCACCATAAATTAGCCGAAAATTAACATAAACGCAATTTTATAAATATCGATGATCGTAATATATATATATATATATATATATATATATATATATATATATATATATATATATATATATATATATATATATATATATATATAATCACGGTTGAAATACGCATAGGTGCAAAAGGTCAACATTCTAATTAAACAAAACTCGCTACTAATTAATTTGCATTTAAATTTATTCAACGAAAACCGCGGGAAAAATTATTGAAATATAAAATCTATCATAAGTGTGTCAACGCAGATCAAGGCAGGCATAAAATTCATATTACAAATTACATTAGCCGTGAATATTTAGTATTTGTGCGAATTTACGCCTTTCGACATTTTTAATATATTCAAAATCGTATATTTTACACAAATTGAAACGTATGATAAACGAGAAGATAAGAATATAATAGATAAATCTGCGCGATATTTCTGTGTAAATAATCAAAGATCAAATTTAATAACCGGTTAATATTTATGATATTATGTAAAATATTATCACTTAATAAAATATTTATTTTCAATGCTTTATCACATAAACATAAAATATTTCATGATAAAAAATTTCACTTAATAATTTAAAATTTTTAATATATATATATGAATATTTAAAAATGAGATAATTATTTAGTTTAGTTGAAAAATCGATTCTATATCATAAATCTCAAATGGTGTGTCTATACATATAAAAGATTACTATTTCTATATTGGTTTTTAAATTATATTAACATTTCAATAAAAAGTTATTTTAAACCAACTTATAATCTATAAAATTTGAAACAATTTTTGTAATTCGGAAATAATAAAATTAAAAAATTCTAACTTTCATTTATTACATAAATTAAAATTATTGTACATGTTATTTTTCTATTAATTCTACACTCTTTATATTATATTACAACTTAATTTTTCATATCACAAATCTTTAATCTTAAATAGAAAATATATTAAATATATAAAATTAAAAAAAAAATGTTTATAAAAACAATCATAATTTTTCAAATGTAATAACTTAAACGATAAATAATAAAAAATAATTGCAAACACCTGATATAAGAAGAAACGCACGTTTAGATGAATATAATATGTGTATTCACGTTTCAATCTTAGTTCTTTTACTTGTCCATTGATTGAAAGATTGATATTACAATCGGATTCATTACAAAAAAAAAACTATTTTGTAATATTATTCATACACGTGAACATATTTTCAAAGTACACGTGTACATCTAGCGTAACCACCTTAACTTTGGCCATTTGATAAAATGCCTAGTCACTGTGTATATTGAATAGTACTTCCATATATTAATCACAAAAAAAAGACTTTTATAAACGAGTATACCATTTATAATGTGGACGTACTTTATTAAAAATTTAATCAATATATATATATATATATATATTTAGATCATATAAAATTTTATTTATATTATTTGTCGGTAACATATAGAAATATTTGCACAGAAAGAAAGCCGATAAAATAAAACTTATGCGAAATAATATAAAAAAAAGCAGTTTGGCCTTTCGACATTTCGATACGACTACTGAGATGCTTGAGAACGAAACCCTGACGAATGACCGGTCCTACGCGATAAAAAAAAGCGGTCAGAGCACAAAGGGTACAAGTGGTTGTTCCTTTCTAAAAACTCGATAGCGTAAAAAGTTCGCGCCGTTATATTAAACGAAACAATCAATTGATTAAATTTCCGAACTAAAATCGAACATTTCTAACACATTTTTTTTTCTTAAACGAATGTAGATTAATTTAAAATAAAGTATACATAATAATCAATTATATGTGTTAATATAATATATACAACAGAATCCTTATATTTTTAATCAAAATTATATTAATATTAATATAAATAAATCAGTGACTTGACAGCCTTATAGCTGATTGAGTCGTTAGATTTACGCTCAATCTATAAATATAATATATTATTATTGTTTGAATAAAACAATATAGAAAATTAAATATTAAAATTTTTAGTATAGAATCATAATTAATCTAAGAAAAATATAGTAGTCAAACGATTCGATATTATTAATTATTAGTATATTAATCGCCTCTAACTACATTTCTAAATATAGTTCTGATATAAGATTCTTCTAGTTTAGAAAAATAAAAACTAAACGACAAATAAACGTCAATAAATAAACTTTAATTAGTTCACGCCGCAGAAGCCGTTAACGAGATCTCGTTCATAACACGCAATATTTGATCGCTTATAACGAATTGAATCGAAAAAATAAACACATAAAAATCAAGAAAAAATATCAAATAATATATATATTTCAATTAAACGGAAGGTGTACATCAAACGTAAAATAAAATATATTACCGAATCGATACAGAGATGTCTAACATTTTAAATCATTAAAATTTTGTTAATATAAATACTATCGATAATCGTGATGGACCGTACGAGGGTTCGCGAGCCGCGATTTGAACATATCTGTGCGCTTTTCTTTTTATTATTATTGTTATTATATTATATTATATTTTGAACGGTTCGCACTTTTGCATCGTTCTCGGGTCACAGTTAAAACGTTCGGTTAAAATTTATTGCGGCCATTAATTACGCCTCTCGGAAGCGAACCTACTTAACGATTAATTAATTTCATATCGGAATATAAAACCGAGACACGTTACCGTTTTATCAAAATTTAATACGTTTACTATCTCTCGTTGTGTATGTAATAAACATTTAATTAAATTTAATTATACACAATGCGCGGAAACGTATCGAAACGGTCGACAATAATAAATGCGAAATAACGTCGACTATTTCATATTTATAATATATATATATATATATATATATATATATATATATATATATAATAATGCATTATCGATTATAAAATGATTGTGATTGCGTTTTACAAGATCTTTCATGATCCACATACTAAATTTTTATAAAATTTTAAACGTTAATTTCGGTGATCTCAAAACTTCTCGTGAAACTTATCCACGAGCTACCGACTCGAATTTGATTAATATAATACAATATATTTGTTAAGTTAAATAATTTATTTTCAATAGGAAATAATTTATATGACCCAATTATTATTATTATTTTTTTGTAACGTAGATATATTAGTACATCTGTTTCTCAATTGTATATAAATTTATTTCACACGATAAATACCGAATAAATACAATATATAAATTAAAACATTTATAAATTTAAGAAATTTTTCAAGTCTATATGATTTGGGTTAAATAAATATTATACGTTTGAATTCTATACATCAAGTAAATTGAAGAACAGGTGTTATTCAAAATATACGAATATCTTTTTTTTATTCTGCAACAAGTAATCCACAATCAAACAATGTGAAAAATCTATAATCATCACATTTATTCATTCCTGATTATATTCACATTACATCAAATAATAATAATAATAAAATATCTCACCGACATATTCCTTTATCGACCGTATCAAACGTTGCTTAACATCAACAAAAGAGCAACACAATCCATTATTTACACTGTAATGACCCCGATCGTCGATTAAACGTCGCATTACTTTATTCGCAACAGTCGCACAAAAACAGATGTTTCGTACTAAATCGTCTTTTTACATATTAAAAAAAAAGAAACATATAACTATATTATTTTCCAGACATTTTTTTTTATAATTATAATTATTATTATTATTATTATAACATTGACCCAAATGAACCGCTCGTATATATGAGACAATGCACCGTGTCACAGACGAAAACTTTTATTTACACAACTATACTGCAATAATAATGAATAATTCGTATGGCTCTTGCTTTATTATATATGCCACTTTTCGGTCTGAAGTGCACATGTCAAATGCCAAACGATAATTTAATACGAAGATAATTTGCCAAAAGTCGATTAAAATTTTTTAATAATTGACGAATTTATTCGGATATTTACTTATTTTTTTTTTTATTTTTTTTCTTCATCAAGAAAAATTAAGCGATGATTTATGCATAATAAATCCGTTATTTTTTTTTTTACTTACCGTTTTCATCGCGGTTCGATTTCGTCTTTTCGCTGAAAGAACTTGCGGCACCTGTAATTTAAAAAATAAATATAATTATTGACTGAAAGGTATCTTTACAAATAATGTAATTATAAATAAATAATTTTATTTATAGCTTTATTACTTTTTAATATATAATTAAAAATATTATTGATAAATTATATATGAAAATTATATGCAATTGTCGATCAATGCATTATCACAGGTGTCGATATTTGCAAAAACCATTAAAAAAATCTGCATAAAATTTTATATTAATTAAAAAAAAATTAGTCTTATTAAAATTTTGATCTTTACTCTTATTATAAATAAATAATTTAAGTTTTAAATTGCGACAACTAATATGATTATATTTTATAGAAATGTTTTTTTTTAATAAATAAACTTATTTTTATATTATTATTCTTTCTCCTAATTCAAATGCAGTTATCAAATGTCAAAAGAGCATTAATATATGAACTATACTTTATCAGCTAAATTTAAAATATATTTTAAATTAATATTTAATACTGTTTTATAAATAATTAAAAAAAAATATATAATATATATAATGAAAAATGAACTTACAAATTGACATTTCAGAATCACTAATCATACAAAAAAATATAATCTTTAAAAAAATATTAAAAAAAAATATTAGATCTTTAGTATGTTGAGGTCATAGGTCACGAACCGCGGAATTTCCGTTTAAAATGCATGTTCACGCGCGCCAAATGTTCAATTTATATAAATTTGTTTATAATTATTATTTAATTATTAATATAATTGTTGTCGTTGCAATTATTATTTTACATACGAGAGACGAATTTTCGTATATGATAAAAACGTGAACAACAAACCGAGGAAGACACGATCGGTGACTGGCTTTTCACTGACAAAAGAGTACCACACACACAAGTGGGCGGTGCGGTTGACGAGGTTAAAACAGAGCCGCATTTAGACGCTTTTATTATAAAATACCTTTTTTAAATTATTGTATCACTATACATTTACGTCGTCTGCATATTAAATATCTAAAAAGTGGATTGAATAATAAAAGAAAAAGGTCTTTAGAATGTCATTAATTCTATTTTTAAAATTTATATGTGTGGAATGTAAAATAATCTTATCCTATTTTAATATATATATATATATATATATATATATATATATATATATATATATATATATATATATATATAGTGCAAAAAGTGTGTTGTGAATATATAAAGTGATATAATATTACTAACGCATTATTTGCACTTTTTTTTAAATGCAAAGTTTACATTTCATATCATATTTAATGTCAAGTTTAGAGCAAAGGTGTCAAAATACATTTCGGTAATAAAAATTTTAATAATCTTGTGTCAACACAATATTATCTATTAAATTATGTAGTCGGTTATTATGAAATTGCACTTTTTACAGTTTTTTTTTATATATTTGAAAAATATATTAAAATTAAAAAAGAATGTATATTTATTTTTTTAGAACAATATATACTATTAATAATAAAAATGATCTATCTTGATATTGATTATTAGATAAATTATAGTGATTCTCATATCAAATTAGAATTGATTAAAAATTAAATTTCGAATAATTAAGACGTAAAATCAATTTAATACGCCCACCATATTTTAAAAAAATATTATTTTTTTATGAATATTATATTTTATTTGCATAATCTTGAAATTATGATATTAAAAATTGAGATATTTTTACGATAAAATATAATTTTGTATTACTGAAAATTCTCACGTCTCATATTGATTTATTACCAATATATTTATTAACATAATCAAAAAAGAATTCGCATAATAAAAAATATTTCTTTTAATTTATAATCATTTGTAAATAAGATTGTTCAGCTTTATAAAATTAATTTAAACTTTTTGATATAATTCTCTTTTTAAGTATTATTTTTGCAATCAAGTTGTCACCGTATAAATATTTAAAAATCAATAAATTTATTAAATTAATATTACTATTGCAATTTTAATAAAATAATGTTTATTAATATTTTGAATAATCCTGATATATATAATTTAACGATTTCAATCTCACAATCGTTCAAATATATAAAAATAAAATATATTAATTATTATAAAGATGAACGAGTACGGCCCTGTTTCGATATGTCACGAGGTCACGGTCATCGGCCGCGACACATGACCTGTAACCTCAAAATAAGCAAGCGCGACAAGTCGAACGCTATTCGGCGTCCCTTTCGCACGCACGCCTATTTACAATGCGCTAGAGCGAGACAAAAACTAATACACTAATAGTTCTCCGATTACCGACAGAGTTCTCTTACACCATACAATAAACATAAGCTGCGTAATTATCGCCATGTACACATATTTATTTATGACATTTACTTTATAATATTTATATTTACATAAATATTAAAAATGTGTGTGTGTGTGTGTTTTTTGTACATCCGTAGAATAAAGTTGAAAATTTATTGCGAATTGTTTTTATTGGGTCGTGTTTTGAATCGGCCATATTTAGCGAGAGCACCAAATGTCACACAGGTCTATAATGTCATATGACTTCATTTTCTTTCTTTGTCATAACGTATGAAAATCAAATATGACGTATTATATTTTTATTTACATCGCCTAATTGCGTTTTAATAATCGAAAAGTTTATTAATAGTGACCTTTTTGGGCGACAGTTAAATTTATGATTATTCATATTATACGACCATACACGAAATGCATTCAAAAATTTATGATGAAATTGAGAAAATGACGATTATCATATTTTGTAATAAAATATACAATAAAAATTATGTATATTCGAATATATTATCATTTTAATCGCAATATAATGAATGTAGAATTGTAATTAACTTGAAACCTCTCCGATATTTTTCAATTTAACAGTTACATTATTGGAGTTAATTGATTTGATGAAATAAAACGGGAAGATCAAATCTAAGATATGTAATGTGTGATAAGAAAACTTGAAGGTTTTAGATATGAACGACTGATAAATAGGTCAATAATATTAATGAATAAATAAGTGGTCGTATAATTAATTTAAAATAAAAATATATTTTTACAAGGTCATTTTATTGCATGAAACCTTACAAAATTAAAATAAAGAAAATATTTACTATGTCAAATCAATATGTTTAATACTCATAGTTCTTGTATGAAATTATATATATAATATATATATATTTATATTAAACGATAATTATTTTAAATTATATAAAAATGTAAATAAATAAGTTTTAGCAGACTATTAAAATAAAGATTGCTGTGATTTCCGTATATTTTAATATTGATTACTCGAACGTGAAAAAGGCAACGCAAAGGAAAATCCCACCCGCATACTTCGTTCCATTAACTGTTCGTTAAATAAATATCTAGAAAAAAAAAATATATATATATATATATATTTATATATTACATAAACAACGTGTAATTACAATTAATAATCTATATAGTAATTTTAAATCATGCGAAAAGGTCATCGTTTAATTTAATGCCGTGATTTTTAAGGTCAACGCAGTACTTGGCCGAGCGTATGTATTATCATCATGGCGATGTTTATACGAAGATAAAAAGTCAGATATTCACTAAATCACTAGGGAAAATTACGTATAATTTAATTCAATAACGTCGTAAATGTGAATCTATTATTATGTGCAAATACGGCGAATGCGATATTTAGGGTTACAGCCGAATCGATCAGAGATGATTGATTTATTTATGCTCTCATATGCGGATAATGTTTATAATATATATTTTTTTATAATAATCAAATCTGTATAAATTTGATTTGATATTTTATTGATTCTGAATTCGTTTAGTATAATAAAAATAATTTCAATTATTTGTCATATCCGTTGTCGAATATTGAAGATCATTTTGACAATCGTCTCTATTCATAGCCATTTAAGAAATTGAATCAGATATTTGACTGAATCGAAGATCAAAATTCTTCAATAATAACGTATAATACTTCTTCTAGAACCATATTTATTAGAACTGACAAAATATAAAATCTGACAGAAAAATCTAGACTTTAAAAGTTCATTGAATTTGATTTAATATTATATATAATTTCAATAATAAACTAAACTAATAAGAATACCACATATTTTATATTACAAAATCGTATAATCTTTATATATCATTTTTCATTATTAAATTTATATATATTTTTATTTTTCTTAATCGTTACGATAATAAATAATCTCAATAACCTCAAATTCTGATTGTATAAAAGAGACCTATCGATAATAAAATTACAGAATCGAAACTGATCACATTGCAATTGATATACGTTAAATAAAATAAATAGTTAAATATATAAATAGCGACGAAACGAGAATAAATAAATATATAAAATATAAATAAATCCATAGACTTTGTATGCGATGCGCAACGTTTATTGAGCACGCATGGCTCGACAAGCACGGGAATTTTTCAAGAAATCCCACGATGACTCTTGACCTGACCCCGACCTTAGCCAAAGTTCAAATTCCAGCTTTTTTTTTCTATTTGAAAATTTATTATTTTTGCCTTTCGTATCGTACGGTGTCGTGCTTTAAGCATAATAAAAACGGGCATCGTTGCCGTCAAACGGGCGACTTATTGATTTGCTACTTTTTACACGTCGTCGTGTCATTTCGTATATCGAAGACGAATGTTGACATGAATATATTAAAATATTTTATATCATCATATATATAATATTACAAATTCGTTACAATGATTTTTTTTTAAATATAAAATTTAATGATTAATATGAATATAATAGATTTTAATATATAATAGTTTGACACTACAGTTCATGGTTTCAAAATTAATATTTTAATTTAAAATATGAAGTTTATTATATGATAATAAAGTTTGAAAATTGAATAAATAATTAATTTGACCTCACAGAAATTAAATTAGAGCTCTGTATTTCGAAAGAAAATTCTTGGTGTTAAGAAAAGCTATGGTTCCACGAATTTTATTTTATTTTTAGATAATAATTCGTTGTCTTTAAATCAAAAATATAAAATTCAATTTTTAAATCTGAATTATCTAAATTAAAAAAAAATATTATAAATTAATAGAATTAATCATATAAGCATGTTGATTGAATGACGTCTATAGCCGTCAAATCATAATCTAAATACAAAAAAAAAAAATAATAATAACATCGAATTAATCCTCACTTCAAATTACGTTCTTTTATGTACGTGTAAAACTGAACACAAAACCCTTAAGAGATAACTGTTATCACGACGACCGCAAATGCGGCCGTTTAATGCGATCAAAAACGAGTATCCGCGGATACGATCACATTAACCGATTTTCTCGGTAAATGCGAACGTGCACAGTATGTGGGGGCCGGTTCTTTCTTTATTCGCTTCGGGTAACCTATTCGACCCGGCGGGGTCGAAAAGGCCCCAGACAGGTCGCGGGTCAATGTAATCCGACGTCAGACCAACAATACTATGCCCCGTTTACAAAAACAACATTGCATACGTAATTATTGTCGAACATATTTATATATATATATATATATATATATATATATATATATATATATATATATATATATATATATATATATATATATATAATATATATATGTGTGTGTATTTATATGAAGCTTTTTTATGCAATTTATTTGCTATGCAAATTATTTATATGAGATTGTTCAAAATTATTTAATATAAAAATATCTGAATGTGATCGTGGCATATTATCATAATTATTTATCATGATTTAACGACTCTCATGAATAATATTTTCTCTTTAATTGTGTATTTTAACGATCTTTAAATGCATACGTAACATTGAATATTATCCGATAATTGTATGACGTTCACGTTTATAATTGCATTTTTGTAATTTTATATTATTTCAAACGATTATATTTAACGTTGTTTGCTAAATGTAGATAATAATTATCATGAACATCGTAGAACATCTTCGTAATGTGAACAAAATTTTTATTTATATCGGATTACATTTATTATTTTTTTATATATTAACTGACTAATGTATTTTCTTAATTTAAATTAATTAAAATATTTACTTTAATATTATACAATATATTTTTTTTTGTTCTTATATTAATGAAAGATTTTATACACTTGTTATAACATAAATATTCAATCATTATTATTTTCAATTTTTATTCGATATAATAGAATAAAATGTTAGTATTTTTGAATCAGCATTCTTTGTAACCATAAATAATTTGTTATTTTTTAATGATTACCTCATTTTTAATCATAGATAAAAGAAATATATAATAAATAAATTGAAAAGAAAAAAACTTCAATGGAAATTTAACGATTTTAATTAGTAATATTTCTTTTATAAATATTTTGTAATAAAAAATATTTATATTAAATATGTTTTTTGTATAATTTTCATGAAAAATTAATTTAGAATCACTTTAAAAAATAATTTTATCTTTTCCTAATTTAGTTAAATATTTAAATATACCATTATTAAATAACTGATACTATATACTTTCGATAACCATTTATTCTAAAAAAACTGTATATAATTTGGTATCGTTTTTTTTTGCGGGTCAACTAATTCATTATAGCGGTTCATATGACATTTTCGAATTAACAATAAGACACGATTCTGATAATATTATAACAGTTCACACATACACATTATTACTATGTAAATATTTAATTAAAAAGAAAAACAATTTCAATATATAAAAATATTTTTTATAATACACACACACACACACATCGAACAAAAATAGTAATACGATCTAAGGACATGACAAGATAGCTCTTTATATATAACTCGGATATCGTATTATATGAAACACTATAGTCGAAATTATCAGGTCTTAATCATCGGTCATCTTTGTAAAGCACGATCGACGACGCCATATATATTAAAAAAATGCTTATTCATCGACGATAATGAATATTCCCACAGTAGTCCTTAGAAAAAGGCGCACGAGAAAACTTATTTCATAAATCGACATAAACAAATGTATATAGAATTAAAAATGTATATATATTTCGTATTATAGTTACGACTGATATATTTTTTCTGTATATATATATATATATATATATATATATATATATATATATATATATATATATATATATATATATATATATATATATATATATATATATATATATATATATATATATATATATATATATATATATATTTATAAGTGTTAAATTAAAAATTGGATTTCAATTAAAAACCGTTACGAATAAATCTAAACCAGGAAACTGGTCGAGATGTTTTATTCGATAGAATCAAGTCGAACGACCGACGACGATAAGAAAATCACGAGATTTGAAACTGCAATATCTCACTTATTATATCAACTATCTTATTTTATAATATAAACAGGAAATTGGCTACTATATAAATGCATAAATCACGAACTAAAAATTCCAATCCGAGTCCTTTTCGATATTATAGAATTATCGTTAATATAAAAAAAAAATCATTATATATTGTTTAGCAATACTAGAAAATACATATCTATATATTAATATTAAAAAAAAAACTGTATTTATATTTATTACGCGTTTGTTGAAAAATCGAATAACGAAAGCGTGCATAAATTTAAATAGCCGTTAAACTTTGAACCGATAAACTGTAATAAACGGGCGCCGAATCTTTTTGCAATTTAAAGAAGAAATATTATATTATATATACGGGTAACAGGTCAAAATTAGTCATTGTCATTACGAATCAAAATACGCATTCACACATTCGTCGATCGTAATACGAAAAAAAAACCGGCATGAATAAAACATACGAATATTATTTTTAACGACGAAAATCAAAAGAAAACGTATTCTGAAACTTTGTTGTGTCGCGCTAAGATGAAAATCTCTATTGTATATAGAAACAAAGTTATACAAAAATATATAAAAATATTCAAAATTTTTATTATATATTTATATTATATATACTCAAAACTTTTAATTCAATATATGGAATTTTTTATTATTATAAAAAAATAAATATACTCAATGAGTCATTCCAAGTCGTATTATAAATATATAATATATACATATATATTTTTACATTTTTAATATTTTTTCTCGCTTAAAAAAAATTAAACAGCGAGATAATAAAGTTGTCAAACTTTATCAGTGTCTTTCTTTTAGTATTCATGCGTTTTTTGAACGTCGACTTTGGATGTGTTTTTCGCGAAGAACACGCAACCTTTAACCCGAGTTCGTGTTGTGAAGCCTTTTTTTTTATTGTTTTATGCCTCTTTTCGGCATAATATCTTTATCATACGTTTATATTTTATATATCCATATGTGTACATACACACATTTGAGTTCAAATAATATATATTAATATTTTTTATTTTATTCATAGTCAATATATTCAACGACTCATCGTTATTTTTTTTAATCAATATCCAACTTTATAATTAAAATAAAAAAATATGTCCTTTTTTAAATATCAATCATTATAATTTTGAAATTAGATAATTAAATAGATTTATATGTAAATTGTCGTTTGCTCAATGTGACGCACGTAATATTATGCAACGCTACATTTACCAATTTTTTGAACGTGTTTTAAATTCAACGCGTGTATTATTGCAATTTATACCGTAAAATTACGCGTACAATGCGTAAAGGTACATTATATATTTTAATTATAAACGATGACCTTTGAAATATGGTCATAACTAATGTCACTTCGAACATGTGACCTCCACGCGAATTAACGTTTTAAAAACGTGCGACACTTATTCGACTGTCGTATCGTTTGTTTATTATTGAAATTTCTAAATATTCTAGATGGTTTATTTATTTTTTTTTGTTGTCGAAATTTTAACATATAAATTATAATTTAAAGAATATTTTGTTGTATGTTTGATTTTCGAAACTATCGTTCATATTATATTTGTTTGAATATAATCTTTTACAATTTAGTACGGCTATTAGTAGATATAAAGAGATAAATATTAATTATTATAATTTCATCAAATATACAAAAGAGTTAGTAATAAATTGAACATATATTAATTTATGATAATAAACTGTAATATTTTATATTATATTTTAAAAAAAATATAGAAAACTATTTTCATATTTTTTACTTAATTTCACTGTTCTCTAATTTTAACAATTAATATCTATGTATAAAATTTAAAAACTTAGATTTAAAATAATAGAAATATAAATGTATTTATTTGATAATATGAAAACATAAAATTTTAACTCAAATTTAAATTTAATACCAATTTAATACGACAAAGGAACCGAAGGGTGCTCGTTATGTAATATTAAATTAGTCTTACGATATTAGAAATATAAAAAAGATACATTTATCATTTATATACAGTCTTTAGATTCTTTTATAATTAACTAGTCTAAATTATACATAATTATATTCACATTTTTAATACGGAAAAATTTCACCGACAGTAACACTAAATATTATGTAAAAATCGCATTAATAATATATCAATTTACACATCGTCATATTGTCAAGTAAAATTATAATACAATCTAATGATTAAGCGCGGAAAGAAAAAAAATATAACTATAAAAATAGTGTTCACATGTGCAGTATTGCATGTCGTCGTGACGTACGTATTAATTTGGTCCTCGAGTTTCGTCGCACTCGACGGGTTTCGAGGATGCGGTTCCCGTTCGTTAGAAGAAAAAAAAACCGAATGAAATAAAACACAAATAAATAAAATTAACCAAGGGAAACACTTTTCCCCATGGGAATATTTGCCATCGATTTAATCGTCCGAACGAACAATATGACTAATACGGTGACCGTTTTCCGTAAAATCACGACGAAAGGACGAGCACGTAAAAGCTATTATATTTGAATACATATATGTGAATCGTAATCATTATTGTACATATTTGAAATAAAATATGAATATTATAAATGTTTATACGTATATAAATAATATGATTTTATTTTAATTTACATAAATATTTTTAATATGGATACGCTTTCGTCTATTCTGTTTTATCTTTATGTAAAATAATTCATCAAAAAAAAAAATGATATTATATATCTAAAGTTTTGACGTAAAACTGATGATTCAACGTTTTATTTTATTTTTTTTTTCAATTACAATTGATTTGTGATTCACATAAAACTGTTGATCTATGCAATTATATAATTTAGTTTCTCAATATGAAATAAATGTCATAAAATAAACTAAATGATAATTTTAAGAATTGTAATATATATTTTTTATATTAAAATTACATTATTAATATAAAATATTAATAAACAAATTATATGACTATTTTATTTTTATAATAACAAAATAATAATAAAATAATAATAAATCCATAATCAATTATTTGTATTAAAATATTAATACTTAAATGTATGAAATCATTACGATCATTATTTTAAAATATAGAAAATTATACATAATGTAAACGTTTAATATTAAATCGAAACAAAATTGAAAATATAGTGTGAATTTCCCCAGTTACATAAATCATAATAAATATTACAATATTACGTATAATAATATAATAAGAAGAAAGTTGAATCGTAAAGGAATTACATATATATATTATATACATATTATATTATATATCACATTATTACAAATAATACGGGATAAATGCATAGGAGAACAATCGATACGTTTGCGTTTTCCCTTATTGATCGCGTTCATTTTAATCGATCTATTTATTATGTTTGACAGGAATATTGAATGTGGCATTACGAAAACAATGTTGAACGTACAATTTAATATTTATTATATACTTAAAGTCTGTGAACAATATGAGTAAATGGCCAGTCATCGAAGTCATTTTACCATGTAGTCGTCATGGGAAACTGGACTCGTTCCATAATCCACAATCTACTGTGGTTATGACATGGTCATTGCGGACATTAAATAATAACGAAAAGAAAAATTACTCTAAATATTATTATTTTTTTCAATAAAATTTTCATATATTTTAAACTTTCGTATGTCGTTTATGTATGCAGATATTACATATATATATAACGGTTGAATAATTATTACAGATTTTTCAGCTGTTGAATTTTTCATTTCAGTCCGAATAAAATTATATATACATTCGTAAAAATATCGTTTTCTTTTTTTTTATATGAATAAAATATATAATTCATTCGATTCAATCAATATTATTCATATTTATAGTATGCTGTTATCAATGAGCGTGCGGAAGCAGGTCCATTCAACTATTTTATAACTGTAATATTTTCAAATAAAATATTCACTACACCGATATATATATATATATTAATTGATTATAAATAAATACTACATTCTTAATCAAATACGTGTCTTATAAAGAATAAAGGTCGATGTCTTCAGGTGGATATTTAATAATAAATCAATTATATTTTTAAAAATGGTCGATTATTTTATTATCAAGCCAAGTTAATCGGTCACATACAGTGTATAATATTATATAGTATTATACATATGTATATGTAGAACATAAATAATTTATACATGTATATCGGAGTACGTGAACTGTATAGAGAGTTAGTGAACGCGCGCATAAATCATATACGGGCACGCGCGCTCACCTATCCCAATCTGGGGAAAAACTACCGGTAATTGACATTTATAATTATTATTTTTTATTTTTTTTATTATTATATATCATTTTATAGATCTGAGTAATTAATAAGAATTTTAAAATTTATTATTTTTCTTTTTTTTTAAATATTTTTCATATGTAAATATTTCATTGATAATTTTCAATATAAAATTTATTATATATATTGTGAAAAATTTATTAATATCTGTGACATATGACCAAAATATATATATATATATATACATTAGTAAAAAAATATTTTAAGTCATTTAACTGATATTGACCATCGAGAAAAAGATTTTAGAAAAGAGGTTCAAATTTGTCTAAATTCGAGTGGTCATCAGACGATCGTTAAGGAAAATTATGATAAGAATAGCATATTTATATCGATTATGTAATTATTAAATAACATTGAAAAAAAAAAGTAGTTAACGAAAAAACCGAATAACACTATCGAAATCGATCACAAATCGTTCCAGAAACGTATCGTTAGAGAAAATTCGCGTTCAATTTTTACATTTGCATCGAAAAATATCAAATGTTAATTATGCAAATGTGCAATAAATATAAAATAAATAAATATGCATGCGAAACGTTCGCCCGGTTTTGCGTCGTTCTTTGCATTTCGCCGTACGTCGAAAATTTATTGTGTCGATCGCGAATGACGCATACAATGCTTCAATAAACCATACAAAAGTACTTAAGTCGGATAGAAACAATCGTAAACAACGTTTTCTATCCGTTTTTGTGCGGTTCAAATCTGCATAAGCGTTGTAAAATTGTTTGCTCTTTCTCCGTCAATAGTATACGATATGTGGAAATGCACGTTGAAAGCGATATACAGATCTAAATGAAAATGGAAAATTATCGAATATGTATTAATAAATATAAAAAATATAATAGAATAGAAGCTGCTTAATATGACTACCGGTTAATAGAACCAGTCGCATTTACGATCAGAATTAAAATTTAACTATCTTTTTAATTTCGGTTTTATCATAACAGTCTTTTAATTGGATCAATATAGAGACTTTCACTGTATTATTATATATTTTTAAAAGTGACGTTTTTCAAAAGACAATTCGACTGATAAAAAGAAAATTCGAAAATGGATTTATTCTGAATATGTAAATATTAATAGGAATTTTTAAAAGGTTCAGATATGGCATGGCTAAAAAAAAGTTTGAGAAATACTGCTCTAGTACGAATATATGCTACATTTTGAGACTGCACATTTTCATATTTTTTATTCTAGTATAAAAATAAATATTTTTATATAAGAAATGTAGTTAATATTTAAGAATTTGTATAATATTTATATATAGTACAATCAAGTCTTATTAGTGTGACTCTTGTTTACGTGACAGTCTGGACGATAAGATAAATTTAGCATTTCCCAATTTCTAATATGTTTTATTAAAGTCTTGTCTGAATTTTATATACAATAAGTGATTTTAAAGAATTTAAATTAAATTATGTCATTAATATTAAAAATATTTTTAAAAATCGACCATATATTTCCAATATATATATATATATATATATATATATATATATATATATATATATATATATAAATATCAAAATTTTCGCAGAAAAAACACAGCGCCCGTTGTTTATCCGTTTCTACCAACATTTTTCTTCGGTCGTAGCGCAAAATTGAAAAAATGTTACGCGTCAAAATATCCCAGTCTCCCCTTATTATGGCGTTAATTATGAAAAATAATTCATTTCATAAAACAATCGCTGACCAGAAAGGTGGGTGAGCGGCAACAAGACGTTGCCTCTTATCTGTCCATCGTGTGTGTGGTCATTTCGTATTGCACCAGTGAAAAAAAGGCCAACATTTACTTTACGGAACGGAAAATATATATATATATATATATATATATATATATATATATATATATATATATATATATATATATATATATATATATATAACACTAATAATAATCACAACATGTACACACACATACATAATTAAAAAAAACATAAGTCACACACTCGTATAATACGCACAATAGTGTACGTTTATTACCGTTCATAGAAAATTAGCATTGCTAAGGCGGTCGTAAAAATTGCTAAACCTAGATATTTTATACAGATATATGAATATATATATATATATATATATATATATATATATATATGTGTGTTCTTAATTTTTAACATGTATATGAATTTTTATAGTTTCGTTCATCAATTTCAACGATATTTGATGATAAAAATAAACTTTCAGAATATAAAAATAAATTTATCAAACAATCTATTAATTAATTATTTTTTTTTATAATATAATGTAAAAACGATATTCAATATAAATAAGTACTCTATAGATTATTTTATATAATAGCGTGTATTTTATAGCTTCATTAAAATATTAAAACGCTTTATTGATAATTTATTATAAATAAATATGACCTATAATTATTGATGTATGTGACATTTATATATAAATGTTTTAAAATAAATATATTAATATATTGTAAGTTGTCCTGTATTTCAAAAAAAAAAATTATTCTTATGGTCATTCGTACATTTCTGAAATTTTTAAAATATTCTAAATTATTTTATTAAAAAGTCATATAATAATTGTGCAAATATTACTTAGAAGAATTATTAATAAACCTATAAAGATATCAATTTATTACAACACTACTAAAAATAATAATTTTTAAAATATTATTGATTTAATTAAATCATAATTAAGATAGAAAAGTATAAATGAAAACATTAAAAATATTAATAAAAATTACATTTAAATGATAAAATTTATTATTCGAAAGAGTATAATAAATATTTTACAAGACATTTCAATAATTTAAATATTATATATATTATTCTTATAATAATGCATTTTTAGTATCATTATAAATTCAAAATGACCGTGATATTTAAAATATTACGTTAAAAATATACTCATCAATTTTGTAATCGCATTTTTAACATTTCATAAATATTAAAAAAAATATATATTAAATTACATTATTATACATATTTAGAGATTATAACGACGTATCGTATTTGGTTAAATCGCTCGTCGTTAATTACTATTATAGTTAATTGTAAACGATGTAATAACATTTGTTAAACTTGATGTTTTTTTTATTTCAATATGACATTGAATTATTAACGTCATTAAATAAAGCATAATTTTGAAAATTAGAAATGTTCATGGTATAAAAAATATTTAACATATTTAAATATGATAGATAATAAATTATAACACTAATATATTTGTATGTATAAAATTAGTTTATGAAAAACTTACGATTTCTATCATAAAGTATTTTATTAGGAATTATTAAAATAATTTATAAAGTATGAGCGATTTATATATAAATTGGTACTGAAATTAAATATTCCTAAATAACCGTTATAAAAGAAAATAATTGCAAATTCCATATGAAAACTTCAGATTAAGCACAAGATTTGTATCGAAAGCGTCCCGGATAATTATTCTTGTTGAACAATCGTCATATTTATCTAATTTAAGACGCAAACGGAAACATGTAAAAATATATGTACAATATATAAATAAGTATTTAATTAATCAGAAATATTACTAAACTTCCGACAGCGAAAAGTGCGATAGCAAAAAATTTTATTCTAATTGAAACAATATATAAAATTTTATTGCTTCTCTTTCCTATGAAAATATTTTTGTCCATAACATCGTTTCGCTTAAAAGATTACATTTTAATAAAAGTATCTGAATTTTTTTTATAACGTATATAATTCTAGATTTTTTATATAAAAAAAATAACTACACTTATAAAATTGTGATACATACATTAAATTGATAGTTAAAAATTGTAATTACTATTAAAATTATATATTAATTGCTAGTTTAGTAATAATTTATTTTATTTCCATGAAAATTTTATATTGATAATTTATTAAATTATATTAAAATTCTGATTGATAAATATTTTTGAAAGATTGAAAATGAAAAAAATTATTTTGTAAATATTTCATTAATATAAAACTATATAAAGAAAATTATTAAAAAAAAATGGGTAAGATGTATTTATGGTATATATATATATTTTTTTTTGCAAAATTTAAATGATATTTAGATTATAAATATATATCACAGCGATATAGCAATAAACTGTTTGTTTTTACAAAAATAAAATAACGTACTACTATGGAGCATCGATCTGGCAATAAATCGCATTCGCGTCATAAAATAAGCCGATTAAATAAATATAAATACAAGGCATAAATGCAATTATATTCCACCTGACTTATTCCTCTTATAGTTAGCAATATTAAAACTATTATTCACAAATGAACGGACACACTAACGGTCATTATATATATATATATATATATATATATATATATATATATATATATATATATATATATATATATAATATAAATATATAAAGATACGGTCACTAAATCATAATTGGAATATATTAAGAAAATAGAATGTATCGAATGTATATTTTCACGGATATCGATCGTTAGAAATTAGTTAGAAATGGTTTATTATGACTGTTGACCCGACGTTTCTGCCGACGTTCGATCGAGCGTTATTAATTAACTGTAATCGATCTAATCGCATCCGATTCGGAAAAGGTAATCGTATCGAAAAAATTACAAAAGAAAGTAAAAGAGAAAAAAATAACGAAAATAATATAAAAAGAAAACGTCGTCGTTGTGTTTAAATTGAGCGAGAAAAAAAAAGTAAAAAAATAAAAAACAATATAATTTTTAACGTTTCCGTTATGTCTTTCGATGGCAGATATATAATATAAATTAAGCAGAGACTGAAGTTTATAGGACAAACAATCGGTCTTCTGTTAATCGTTAAAAGTTGTATTTTGAAAATGAAATGAGCATATTAATAATAATAATAATCATTAATAATTTTTTTTTTGGGTTATTAACGTGAAAAAAATGTGAGAAAATATATTCATGCATTATCAGTCTTGAGTTATATTTTTGAAAAATATTCGTTAATTTATCTAGATTTTATTTTATATAATTTTAATTTGTTTTATATAGTTAACGACTCTGTAAAAAAAGAGCTTTAATGTTTGAAAACCTGATATCTTTTAGATAACATAAATATATTTTTCCTTCATTTTATATTATTTAATTTTATACTTATCATGATTTATATATTTTTAGAAAATTTGGATATATATATATATATATATATATATATATATATATATATATATATATATATATATATTACAGGATTTTTATTTATTCGATTTAAAACTTTTTGAACATAAAAAATTAACAATTTATTATTCAAATATGTAATATTTTGTTTCATATATACAATCGCCAAAACATGATTTAAATTAAATAGTTTATTTTTATAAATAAAACAATTTAAATTTCAGGCGAAATAAATATGAGCTGAAATAAAAACTATATATAAGAAATTGACGACATTTATATTTATTGCATAGTTATTTAAATTGTATTAAAAAAAAAGATAAAATTAATAATTTTTATTGATTGAATGCAATGTTAAAAATGTAGAGCTTCATTTAAAATCAATTATTTTTTATATATACCATTTTAATGATACAGTTTATATAAGGCCAACGATTAATATTCGTTCATTTAGCGATCGCATATTTTCACGTCGAACAATGGAAAAACGCTGAAAAATCCACATCGCACCAAAAACACAATGTATACATATAATATATATATATATATATATATATATATATATATATATATATATATATATATATATATTAAGGTTTTTACGTTATGATGCTTTTCGTCTGTTGGGGTTAAAGTTGGGTGTTGTCAACGTATAATTTGCGACAAGGCGTTTCGGTTCGGCGACATTTGTGACATCAAACCACCACTTATAGTTACATTTGCTCGACGTCTTTTCCGAAACGTAACACGCGCACACGACGACAAACACACAAATATATGATAAAGCATACGACATGTATATATATATATATATATATATATATATATAAATATGGAACTTTAAGTGTTTGTGTCCGTGACCGCTTCTCGGTGAACCGTACAGATGGATGGATGGTCGCGTGTCTCATCTGTCACAGGTCTGTAGACACGACTATGTCATTTGAACTGACTTATTTAGAAAGTTATATATATATATATATATATATATATATATATATATATATATATATATATATATATATATATCAGGGGTAGTCAAACTGTGATTCGCGAAACACATGCGGCTCTTTGAAATATTATATGTGGCTGTCGATAAATGTACCCAGATGAAAGAATTACTGAGAAGTGCTATTACCAATTAATTATTTACTAAATTTAAAAAAAATGTAAAATTAATGCGTTTAATTTTTAATATTTCGTATTTAAATTTTGAAAAATTGCTTAAAGCTTAAAAAAAAATGTGTATTTTCATTTGATATATAATGTTTATTAGAAATATTTAAAAATTAGGCCGATGACTCAAATCTGTATCACTTAATTAATATAAACTTAAAAGTATTATTGCTCTGCCGATTTTTATATAAATTTTTTTATCATAATCTAAAATTCATAAACCTACATTTTTTATATCACTTATAGCTGTATCTCAAAATTAATCACATCCAAAAAGCGCAATAAAATATTTTATAGTTTTTCATAGATATATTCTTTATTTTCGTATATTCTTTAATATATTAAATATTAATCTAAATATTACTTCATTATAAATTACGATAATTCAATTTATAAAATATACAGACAGATTTATAGAATAATTTATTTTCTAATCGTTTTTATTTTGCTTAATATCAGTTGATTGGACAATCGATTCATACATCTTATTACAAAAAATAAATAAATAAATATATATATATATATATATATATATATATATATATATAATAATTATTTATCACATTTAACAATTGTAAATATTTTTTTTGTGTTGTTTATTTAATAATTTTAAAAATATTCAACTATATAAATCTTAAGATTAATAAAAAAAATTACAATTTCACTTATATTAATTCGTCTTTTAACAATATGAAACCGTTAAATATCAATAAAAAAATAATAGAAAATCAACGATTAACTGTCAACATTAAAAAAAAAATACCATATAATAGTGAAATGACAATACTTACGAAGAAAAATATTCATAATAAAAACATTATAAAAATACGTTAAAAATTAGAAATCGAAAATCGCAGAATATTTTTATTTTTGCAATCGATCATCGCAAGCATTAAAACGGTCAAAAAACGACCATAAAAATGTTAATTGCATATTTATATTATGCTACATGAGTCATATAAATGTTTCTCTTCCTTTCTCTCACTGATTCTCGCTCATTCTCACTCTTTTTTATATCACAAATATCACAGGTGACAATATGCTAAATGTCACACATTTTATACGCCATATGCATAATATAAATATTTGTAAGCCATAAACGCAACTGTATATAAAAATTCGAAACAATCGGTCAAAGAGGAAAACCGACTGTGTCATATTTTTTTTTTCGTTATTCTATAAAAATATTATCAAGAATAAAATTTCGCTATAAAATTGTTTTTTTTAAAGACTTTTATATCGGTCGGTTATTGTTAGATTGTATGATAAAAAAATCGAAAATATATTCATTCATCTGAATTTTATAAGCCGGATAGATTTTTTTAATATATATATATATAATATATTGTTACTGTAAAATAAGTCGTTATTTACATTGAATTTTAGCACTAAATCGATATAAATATTACAGTTATATTATAAATTATATTGTCAATATGGCTTAATCATTGATCGCAAATATAGTTTTAAATAAAAAAAATGGTTTTCAACGATCGAATATTATGATATTTAAATCAATATTTAATCTAATATGTCTGCTATTAATATTCTAATAATTTTAACACATAATTTTTAATGATAAGTGACTTATAAATATAATGTTTATTATATATGTATATTAAAATCCATTAAATATAAATAGGTTACCTTGATATTTTGTAATTTATAAATACCAAACATCCAAATACTATAATTGCATGATATTAAATTCATATCTTTTTTTTATATCTCAACTTGAAACAACGCGTAAAAATCTTTAATTACTATACCTAATATTGAAAGTTCAAATCACATCTGAAAATATCATTTATTAACAATATAATTAAATTGAATTTTAGCGATTATTTTTTGATATCTAATATTAAAATATGTCCAAGTTTGATTTTCATCTTCATATAAGAGTTAAAATAAGAAAAATCCACATAATGAACGATTTAACGATTATTCGATGAAATAACTTCAACAATGTACACACGAAAGAAAAATAGAAAGAAAGAGAAGGGCTAAAAAGGAAGGCGAAAAAGAGAAAGAAGATATTTTTCTTTTTTTTTTTTGAACTCAAAGTCGCGGGTCGTTTACTTGATTGTCCCGGTCGGGTGAGCTCAGGGGTCGATCTTTGGGTCAGTGCTTCTACACGCGCCAACACAGTCATTACCCAATTGTTTCTGTTTTTTTTTATCTTTCTCATAATGAAAACAGGGACGCCACTGACGCTGAACAGATTGCGCAGGGACGGCGCGAACTTTTTTTTCAATTCGTAAATTCGCGAAATACGAATGAATTTCCATTTAATTTGCAGATTTAATGTAAATAAAGCATATGCATATGGTACAATGTTCAAAAAGTAATGAAAATTTACATTTTGTCCCCATTATATATTATTACAATTATAACAACATTTCTTTCATTCTTTAAAACACTTCTAGAAATCTATATGTGGGTGAATTTTGAACTTTTTCAGCAATGCACTTTATTTTTATCTATACTTATAAAGCGACAGCTATTCAAAGTTCTATATAATATTTAAACAACATTCTTCATCATTCAATACTTTTTAAAGATACCTCAATTAAAAGTTATTGTGAATTTTACAACTTCACAGACTATATTTATTAGTCTGATTGCTACAATTTTATTATTATTATTGTTTTGTAAACATGTTTATATATTTTTTGATCTATATTATATTTTAAGTCTGCATAAATAAAATAAATAATTTAAAAAAAAAATTGTTTTTCGTTACAGTGTCTCTATTAAACGATTTCGTTCAATAAATAATAAAATAAAGTCACATAATTATATCACTATAGAATTATTTGGTTTAATATTTAAAAATTTAATAATTCCATAAAAAAATATTCAATTTAAAATGAAATATATATATATATATATATATATATATATATATATATATATATATATACATAAAAATGAAATAAAAATAACACGTTACATCCCTGCCACAAGAATAATTCCGTGAACCTGAAACGGTAGCCGGTGGCACGCGTCTATGATTAATATATACAGTACATGAAAGAAAAAAACGGCATATATTATAGTTGTATGTATGTTTATATATATATATATATATATATATATATATATATATATATAATAAAAAATCGGTATAGTGGAATTAAACTCGCATGCTCGAGCTCGTAAGAAACTCGCGCTTTCTTCGCTGTGAGCATCCGGTCAGCAAACACCTAATTACCGACGCGAGCCGCTCACCAGCCAACAAACTTAATTGTACCACGTTAATTGTAACATATATATATATATATATATATATATATATATATATATATAACGCACGTAACATATGAAAAATAATGGGGAGAATCGGACGCATTTGGACGGATCCGTGTTTGATAAATGAAAATATATAAAAGTAAAATTTGGATCGTGATAACGGTTCTCAAGTACAAAATGAAATTAGATGATCTAAAAGAGGTTTTATATTGAAATTATATAAGTTTGATGTTGTTTATTAAAATTATTTAGAATGAAGATGTGAAACGCAAATTTTTGTAAATCATCACATTAACCATAAAAGCTATGTTTTTAAATATTTTCAATTATCTACGATTCAATTTTTTTTTGTACATAAAAAAATAGCAGATAGAATTAAATATCTGATCAAAATTTCTAAAATTTAAATATCGAAATGAAAATGAAAAAAAAATTGAAACAAAAAATTTTAAATAAGAAGTAAAATAGGAAAATTTTCTGTGATTATTGTAAACATTAATATAAAAATATTTTATAATAAATTAGATAATTAATTATATCATAATACATTTTAGATTTAGATATTTTTAATTAATCAAAATCAATTTATTTGAACTTTAATTAGTGACAAATAAAACAAAATATTTATATCAAAAATAAAAATTGAATTGGAATATTACAAGTTCATAAATGAAAATAATTTTATTATGTTAATTATATGCAAAAGCAATTGTAACGTTATAAAATTATTATTTTACTATGTCATAAATAGTGATGAAGCTATAATGAGTAAATAATTTATTTAACATAATTTGAAACTAAATTCAACACTTTTAATATAGAAAATCTGCAAGATTCCAGTAAAACGAGAATATAATATTAAACTTTATAATAAATACATCGAGACTTGTCTGAAGAAAAGTAACAAATATGTATAAATTTATCCCATTCTCCCCTATATGTATATATATATATATATATATATATATATATATATATATATATATATATATATATATGACGCTAATATATTTTTTGATGATTCGTGTGTATTCAATTGAAATAATTTCCGCGTTAACCCCTTCGCCGCCGTAAAAAATATTTAATTAATGCTAAAATCGTTTGGTTCGTCGAGTGCATATCAATTGTGATTTTTTTTTTATTTTTATAAATATTCATTATTATTATACCTTTAATAGTACATTTATAAATTTTCTTTTAATATTTAAACTGTAAATTTCTTCTATTGAAAATATAATTTTTGTCTCCCCATATAAATTAATGAAAAATATCACCATTACATCGCATAAAAATAACATAAAAAATTCCATTTATATAACCCGTCTCAGCGTTATCCGGAAATAAACACCACAAAATGCAATAAAAAAATATAAACCGTTCATTTCGAGAATTATTTCTGATCATAATAATTGAGCTTTACGAATTTTAACAAATTCGATGAATAATTCATTGAAATTTTTTCTCATTTTTAACGTGAGAATGAAATTTGTAATTAATCATCCGAAATATTTGTCGTTTTAACATCTCATGTAAATACTTATATTTGCATATATATTCATATATTGTGAAATAAAAACTATTAACATTAAAATAAAATGATAACGTGATGATAAATAATTTATAAAATTAGTAATAATTAAAGCTCTGGTTTAAAATTGTGAACAATAAACGTTGATACCAAAGAAAAAAAATTGAAAAAAAACTTTAATTTCGGATGGTTTTTATGAATATATATGATAATAGCTGCCGGATACTTATTAGATTAATGATTATTTAATTGAATTTAAATGTACATGAAATTTAACAGGGGATTTAATATAGAACAATAGGTTATGCAATACAATTTATTTTATTTGTTTTATGAGAAATTAAAATCTCGAAAAAATATTTTGGTTATGGATTTCGTTTGACCCCTATTTTTAAACGTGTTTTATGAGAAATTAAAGAAAATTGCGCATTTTTTTTTTGATTTGAAGAATAGTTTTAGTAAAAAATAACAAAAAAAATAAATCATTTTTTCAATTTTAAAATTGTATCTTACATTTTTTTATTTATTCCAAAATAATTAAAAATATATTAATGAAATAAATTAAATTTTAGACGTAGAAAAAAAATATTATTATTAATTATATGAATATTAAATACAAACAAATTTAATAAATATCAAATTTGTATATGAATAAATATTAATATATATATATAATTAATTAATATAATGATAACACACGAAAATATTTATGATTATTGGGTAATTTGTGATAAAATTTAATTTATACTCGGATAATATAATTATAAAATTCATTAATTTATCTAAAATAACTTTGAGAATTTTATTTGAATATTTTTAAATGAATTAAAACATATGAAAAAATAAATAAACATTAAATTTAGATAATGATAAAAATAATATTAGATAAACGTTTTATCGCCATCTATGAGTGGATTTAAAAATTATGGAAAATTATAATTTAGAAAATCGTCGACAGATGATCAATTATAAATTTATTTAATTTAATAGATATTTTTAAAATACAACATACAAATATATATATATATATATATATATATATATATATATATATATATATATATATATATATATAAATAGAAAAACTCACTTTTTAATCGATTGTTGATCCTCAATTGATCTATGATACTTGTGAGACGATTTTCCCTATGATTTCCATAAGAAAACGATCGTCCTTCGAATAGATTTTCTTCGCTGTTTTTCTCTGTATCCGCGTTCGAACTGGAGTCCGATGAAAATTTATCGTCATTTTCCACGTCGAAAGATTTTCCACAAAAGAAATTTTCTTCGCTGTTATCATTCGCCGTGTTGGACTCTTCGTCGACATCCATTATCACAGAATACACTCGTTATATACACCGAAATCACAGATCACAACGATAAAAAACTTCACTGAATTTTCACTTGAATAGGTAGGAAAAATCGATTAAAACTTTATTACGATAAAATAGATGTAAATTTTCCTATTTTTTTTGTGAAATAGAACACAGGTGAACCGAGCACACCTGACTCTGCAATATCAAGATTCTCCGAGCAATCAGGTCGGAGACGATAAGCGACATTATTATCAGTCAAATGGTCGACTGATAACGTGACTGACATGAGGCACATAGTTCAACCAATGTCACACCTGAGTATTTTATAAGCGATAACGTCGTGAAGGAACGTCAGAGGCCAAAGGGCACAAGTACACAAAAATTATTTATAAAAATCTTAAATATCCCATTAATAAAACGCCAGATCTTAACTTGATATCTAATAATAACATATATATAAATGTTAAATATTATAATATATATATGTACTATTTTAATAAACGCTGTTTCTTAAAATAAATATGCACTTATATCGTGTCGTTTCTAAATAATCGCATTTTATTGCAGTTTGCACGTGAAAAGCAACAAACAACCTAATAATTTTCAACAATACAAGTTGTAAATTTATTAAATAACGGATCGTAAATATTATTTATTTGACACAAAATATGCAATAAATCAAAATATTTTTATCTTACGATTGAAGAATAAAATCGTATATTTTTTATTGAGTTCAACACAATGAATAAAAATGAAATTATCTTTTATGATATAAATTGAAAAATTTTATATATAGCTTTTATCTTCGAAGAACTGAATTCAAAATAATGCAAAAAATAACATATTCAAAACCTTTAGATGATTATATAGTATATTAAATAATTATAAAATAATTTAATTTAATCAAATAAAATTAAATAAATCAATAATAAACACATTACTGACCAAAATCTATATAATAATAAATAATATTTATTTTATTTACTTATTGTAATATTTTACGAACAAATATATCATTTTATTGATGTACTTGTAAAAAAGATTTTCAATTAGATAACATTATATTATTAAATACGACTTTCCAATTATTCGGCTGAAAAATACGAAATTATCGATTTTCAATAACTGTTTTATCATTTCGGAAATTTTATGCATTTTCACTTTCTATTTATAGAATGTATATATTTTTTTTTGTAATGTATGAAATTAATGAAGTTAATAAAAATATAAAATATCCAATGTTAAATGTGATATTATAATGCATATATTAAATTGAAAATTTATACAAAAATGAAACAAATTTAAAAATCTCATTCGATATTAAATATATTATATTAATGAAAATCTCATAGAATCAAACTAAATATTGTCTCCATTATATATTAAATGTATATAAATATACGTTAAAACTATTTCAGGTTTTATTATGTCATTTAGTTTATTATAATAATAGTCATAAATGGAACAAAACAATACATCGACAGTCATTTTATTATTTTTTCTGAATATTCTAGTAGAAAATAATTAAGAACATCTTATATTATATAAATGTTATTATTTATAATAACATTATAAAGACAAAAAATAATTAAATATCTAATATATAATATATATAGTGATGTACCCTTTGAACTCGATTAACAAACGAACGAAACGCAAAATCACAAGACAAACTTTTTCAGCTGAAAATCTACACATGAAACACTGAACACGTAACGAAACTGTGAGATTAATTTTGTTAATTTTATGTTTTGTACTAGTAATACGATGATTTTAATTATTGTGTATTATTTTGTCGTAGTCGTCGACAGGTCTTGGCCAGGTCTGCTGGGCCACTGCCGTTTGAGGGGTGACCTGCTATGCTGAAAAGCCGACATTTATTTTTAGAGTTGAAAGTTCAAAATACAAGAGTTGACGAGGCGGCTAGAACAACGTCTAAGTATAATAAAATCGTGTGGACGTTCACCTCATTCATACATAATATTTTCATTGCGTGTGTTCGCCATTCGCAATAATATTAAAAAAAAAAAATATATATATATATATATATATATATATATATATATATATATATATATACAATTATACAATAATATATAATGTAAATTAACATCATTTATAATCGACGACGATCTTACAAGTGATCTGTTCAAAAAAAAAAAAAAATTGCATAATATATAGAATATCTAATTACAACAGACTCTGTTCTAAATGATAATAGATTAAAACATAAATTGAACTAAAATTCATATAAATTGTATCTTGAATAAAAACGAAAAAAATATTCTTATAGATCAATTTATTATTTCATATATGGTAAATATAAATCTGTATATAATAAAAAAATAATATTTTATAAATGAATAAATATATAATAAAATTTAAAGAATTTGCGATGTACTTATTAAACTTCATTTTCTGAAAAAAATTTTTTATCAAATTTAACAATTTTAATTCAATTCCAAAATTACTATTATTCGACTAGTTAAAATAGATTTTATGAACAAATCCTAGTATTCGACATATAAATTAAATTATATTTTAATACAAATCGTCAATATAAGATAACGATATAATATTACGATAAAAATATATTCATAATTTTTTACTACGATTATAAAAAAAATCAATAAATAATATATGAAAATAATCGATTCTCTACAATATTTTCAGTTTCAATAATATGATAAAATCGAAATTACAATCGTTCATAAATATTTCTATATCTCGTTTCCGTTTATAATTTATCGTTATGGCTTTAATGCATTTCATGCGCATACTTAAATGTTAACTATAAAAATATATATTTTTCGATAGAACAAATGCTTTTTAAGATATTTAATTTTAATATTAGTATAAAAAACTTTTAATTGTACTAGATACGTCAATTACTAAACTACAAAACTGACGTAGATCTAAGTAAACTAAATTAATTATTAGTAAACAATGTTATCTAAAATTTAAAACGTGATTTTACATATGTTATAACGCATAAAAATTAATTGTTTAAAGTTATACTTATCTTCATTTTAATTATATATACAATTTATCTTTGTCAAATGTAAATTCTTACGATCTATAAAACTTTTATGAATATTTTGTGCAATTTTATAATAATAACTCGTCATTTTAATCCCTTAATTATTATTTATTTGTTGTTTAAAAATATTTATTTATTTTTTAAATTATTGCAATTAAATAAATTAATCAATCACAATTAATATTGGTAAAAATTCTTATTATATAGATAAAAGTCATTTAAAATCGTTTGTAAATAAAATTAATTATTTATAATAAATTGGTGTGTATTGTTTTAATCAAAATAATCATGATCTTGACACAGTCGTGTGTTACTATTTGAGAAACATCGCAACGGTTCGTTATCTTGAAAATTTTTGGCACTTGCAATTTTAATATCAACACTATTTCACGTCATAAATCAAGTTCAACTCCGATGAAATATCGCATTTATTATTTAATTAATTGTATTATTATGAGAAATGTTTTGAATAGAAGTTAGAATTTATGACGGACATGATTGGAAAGGTATCCTGAAAATTAATATTTGACTGCAGCATCTTGATGATGATGATGTAAATGTTTTCGCGATTTTTTCGACACTTTCAATCAATCTTCTTCAATACTTACTTTCCTAGATCTGTTTTTTTGTGACTAGATTTTGTGTTTTATTGAATCTTACTGTGATTTAATCTTTTTTCTTTTTAATTTAAAAGTTTTTATAATTATATAATAATATAATTTACTATTTCTAAATATAATTAATTACAATGTAATTTTCTGAATATAATTATCAATCACAGCTATTAAGTTTCAATTGAATAATTATTTATTACAATTAATATAATATATATTTCTGTTTCTGGAATTTTTGTTCGTTGCATATCATTGATTAATTGCCAATAATCAAATCATGTCATACAGTAACTAAAAAAATTATTATAATTTTAATATTAACACGTAGTATCATATTATATGAATTTTTTTATTACTATTTCATAAAATAATAAAATTATACTTATAATATTTTCAAATAATACTAATAGAAATATATATTAAAATTAATAAATTACAATTTTATGGTCAACGGTCAATGAGTAGTGCATTATTATATCGAGTGCTCTGAGTACTTCGCGACAATTCACATTATACTTGTACCCTTTGGCCTCTGACTGCTGCGCTTGAATTTGAATATTGTGCCAGGAGTGTTGATACAAATAGATGACGGTAGTGCACAGTACTAATATGCCAAAATATTTGTACATGCACACCCACTATTAACGATGGTGTAACGAGGTCGGGCCATCAGGAGCAGTGCCCCGATATCCGGACACAAAAATATTTGTTAAATATAAAAGTTATTTTGATGAAAATCATTTATGACTAGAATTATTTATGTTTTTATATCTTAATTATAATGATGTTTTGTTTAAATTGAAGAATCATTCAAAATTATAATACTTGCTTAATGTAAATAAAAATTCATTAGTATTCTATATTTAAATGTTTGTTTATCAGGATGATCTAATATTTAACTATATATTAAAAAGCCAAAGATTATATATATATATATATATATATATATATATATATATATATATATATATATAAGGAAAATTTAAATTTTCACTTATGAAAGTTTTAAATTGAAAAAAAAAAACAAAATCTGTAATATGAAGCAATATTGTAATATAAATCTGTTCAATGGGTAGAAAAAAGAAAAATGGCACTCCATCAAACGTGCAAAATTTTCATAATATAAGATTAGACATGCGTCATTGGCATCTAAACCGAAGGAAGTGGTGTCATCGCACCCGGTCTCCGGCATCACTTTTTCAGACTATATCACGAGATGTGACATCTCGGTTGACTTCACACGGACAGAAAAACAAAAAAAAAAAACGGGGGGGTATTTTATTTTCTATTTGCTTTTTGAACGTGTGAATGTTATATAGCTGGCGAATGGTCCAGACTGGGAGACATGGGTTATTTTGGGTTGGGGACGTCGAGGTCGCGAGGTCACGAGTTCCAGGCGGGCACGCGTGTCACAGCGAACACAAATAGACCACCAATACCATTCACAAATGCAACATTTTACATTTTACACACCAACGCTCTTGTCAAACATCACCGTCTTCATCATCATCATAATCATCATCATCGTGCGATAAGCATATGTGCGATTTCATTAACGTTCATTCAAGAAATCAACCGAATCATCAACGACGATCAACAATATATAGATAGTCCAGTCATGTATATTTACCTAAAAAGACGATTATCGTTGATGATCTGATACTATCACATGATAATGATGATAATGAAGATCACGGTGGCAGGTCTACTATCAAATATGTACAACAATATCTTAGTAAACATAGTGATTTTTCAATCATAACATTATTAATTTTCATCTACATATCTTAATTAATAAAATCAGTTGTTAAAACTAGATATAAATTAATATTTATTATAATTAATAAAATTAATATTATATTAAATAGTTTTCAAAATGTTATTAGAACATTGTATAAATAAATGTGAAAAAACTTCTGAGAACTAAAAAAGAAAATTATAAAGATTTCATATAAAATATGAAACGAAAATAATAAAAAAAATCCATCATGTAAAAATAGTATTATTTAAAAAAAACTTACATTTAAAATTATTTTGAAAATGTAAACATTTTAAAATATTTATTTTCTAAAGAAAAAAAATTTTTTTTTTGGTATAATTCAAATGATAAAAAAACAATCAATAATTTTAAACATATTTTTTTATTTTTACTTGAAAATATTCTTCATTTTAAATAAATATTTTTAACACACAATTCACATACTTTCCACATCGAATTAATCACATGTATAATACAATAACTTAAAAACTAAAGATTTTTTGATGCTACATTTAGATTATATTCATAATCAAATCATTCATCGATACAACAACTTTTATCAAATACAAAAAAAATATATCAATTTAATAAATCGCTCGAATAATTGAGCAAGTAAAAAAAAAATCACATATGCTTGTTTCTTAATTTTAAATTGCTTATAAATAATAATATAAACTACTATTAAAAGTATAAGTAATTGAGTTATTACATCCTATGTAATTGATTAATAAGTATGGATTTATTTTGATTGTATCGCTAATGAATCGACGAGTTCTTGGAAATCGGTCACGAACCATTGTGACTTCTTCTTAACTTCTTCACGAAGCACATTGCCTCCAAATCCTGAAATTTAAAAAAAATAATTTAATACCATAATATATTTAACATAATTATAATACAAGAAAAGATTTATTTATTGTTACAACCAACCTATGAAAGCATCGGCAGGTGGACTAGCTTCCAAGTCTGTTGCTCCATCACCGATCATAACAATTTTGTGATAATTGTGAAGATCTTTTAATCGTTTAATAACAACTCCTTTGCCGCCGCTTCGTGAAGTCGGTTCATTCTCATCAAATCCGGCAAAATCGCCTGAAAATACAAAATAAACAAAATTAATCAATTTTATAATCTATTTAAATAAAAAATAAAAGTGTTTATCATTAATAAACAATGTCAATTACTAATTAAATATTTATTTTGACAGAAAATACCAGTTAAATCTGGTTATGCCATATGAATGGGTCCAAAGTACTTTGTCATTTTTTATGGAGCAAAAAAAAAAACAATTCACCTTACAAAAAAAAAACTAATAAATAATAATGATTTTCAATGAAACTAGTTTTAACCAGTTTTAAGATATGAAAACTGGTATTATCAAAAAAAAATTGGTTCATGCGCTTAGTGATAATGACAACGGGGTCGGGTAAGATTATCATAAAATTAAGCAAAAATGGCCAAAATAATACATAATTATGAATAAATATCGGTAATGAAAGGTAAAAAAATAAAAAAACGTTGCCATACGCGATTTTCCTGTTCAAAAAATTATAATGGTTATCGTTTTACTGAAAAAAGTCTCGACAAGAAGCGTACAAATATTCAGTAAACGAAATGTAATGTTAAAAACCGGATTAAACCAGATATTCGGCACAATAACTGGTTCGTAAATATATCGGTTTGTCTTGTAAACAATTGGTTTTGATCAGCTGTTTAACTAGACGACATGAATATATTAAATTGATATATTATCAAATATGAACTTTGATCGGATCTTATATGAGTAAATATCGGCGATAAAAATGTATAATGTTCAATTTTCCTTACCGTTAAAGTAAAATTTCAACTTGTTGGCAAAAACGTTCTCCAAAGGTATATTCAATTGTTCGGCAACAGGTGCTATAAGACATCTAAAACCTCCGGAAACCAAATAAACAGGAACTCCTCTCGTATGTAAAACTTCGACCAGATTTCTAAACAAAAAAATTGTTTACTGTTTAGAAATAATATTGGCTAATTTACGTCATACATTATAAATGAGCATTAGGTTTTGATGTGGATATTTAAGAGCAACATGGTACAAACAATGGAAAAATACAACGTAAACAATCTATATAAAAGTCATAAAATTATATAATACGAGTTTTATATTTGCAAGTACATGTCGAGGTAGACCGGTATGCATATAAAGTGAAACCTCGTTTTGTACTTAGTTCACTGTGAAATCTGATAAGCAAAATGCTACAATAATCACCCGGCGAATAATACAAAAATGAAAATATATTTACTTGATTCCTGGCGTCAAACTGGAAGGATGTTGTTTAATGAACTCTTTTATCTGTTGTAAACTTGGATTGATGATGTTTAATCTGACTTTGAGTGCTTCTTGGAAAGTCATTGCACCTTTCATCGCTTCCAATGTCCTTTAAATATACAAAAATATTTCATTAAATATGTTTGAAAAAATAAACAAAAAAAAAAAAATCAATAAAAAATATATGGATCTTTACAATCGTTTGACTTCTTCTCCTTTTCCGCAAAATCTGGCCAACTCGTCAATTCCTTCTTCTCTAATAACGGTAGAATCCACATCGAAACAAACGGCATCAGCCTGTCTCCAGACTTCTCTGATGTTAGATTCCGAGGACATCACACTGATAGACAAAAGTCCCAACGTTTTCAACGTGTTCATTTGGAGATTTTGGGTAAGACTAAAACAAAAAAATATCCAACGTCATCAACTGATTCATAAAGCCATAAAAAAAAGTAATAGAAACACGTAGTTACAGAGTGTTATTTTTTTTTCTAGAGCAACAAAAAACTAATATAACATATTATTTCAATAATCTTTATCACATCTTTTTTTTATGTTAAAAAAATGAGGAATTTATAACGAAATGTTAACCTTCGAATGTACAAAGTACCTAAATACAAGGTTGTTTACACGTGAAACCTTTATCATCACGGAACCATCTGTTTGATAATATAAATTATACTAGTTAAAAAAAAAAACTACGTCTGATTATAATAATATCTAAATATTGAAATTGATATCAATATTGAATAATTATGAATAAAGATGAAATGTTATGCAGTATATTTCATAATCAAAACAATTTAATCAATTTTGATACACATTATATAGAACAAAAACAAAATAATAAAAAAATCAATGCAACATTACTAATATAAAAATTTTATATATAATATTACAACAATTTTATATGCATTATAAGAAAGTTGCTATACGTCTACCAATGTTATTAATTTATTAAAAAATAAATATATATATATATATATATATATAATTTTATAAAATAATTTAAAAATAGTTATGATAAATAGTGGAACGAATTTCAAAGGAATTTATCCAAGAATTGCATAAATAAAAAAATAAGAAACGAGCGTCCGCGTGAAAGTGCAATACGAAAGTTCAATGGAACTAACTGCAAGCAATCGACCCGTTTAAAAACGAAAGAAAAACAAGCAAAAATAAAAAAAAACACACAAATATATAATTAATTAAAATCATAATATTAACGATAATTTAAATAAATATCAACATCGACATGCGGATAAATAATTGCAATACAATTATAATAAACGTACGATGAATATATGAAAAATTAATAAATACAACATACCAATTCATGTTTACGATTATGTAAATATAATAAATATAAACGTTATTGGATCAGTATATCGGGCAGGGGAAAGCTGCTATGCTGATATAGTTTTGTGCACGAGCGGCACTCGTGAGAGCAGTTGCGATACTGTGGCGAGGAGGTCCACGAACCTCGGTTATATTGCCTCAGAACGAGATCCACTCCAATCAGATATCGGCAATAACCATCTGCATCATCGTCCGATGAAAACGGAATATTATTTTATCACAAAGAAACCGCGATACGCATCTGAAAATCTTTTATATATATATAAATTTCTTAGAATTTTAAACGTAATGATAAAATTTGCAATTTTTTATGAATATTATGAATATTTTCACGGAAAAAATATTTTTTTTAATTCAATAAAAATAATTTATATTTATTTTTTACTCGATAATTTTCAAATACAAACCTATTGATAACGGAAAATGTTAATATTTATTTGATCAAAAATATATATATAACAATTGGTGACATCAATTAATATCTATCTATAAAAAAAATGTATATTTTCTTTTCATACTTTTAAAATTTAGATATTCATTAAAAAAATATAGATCTGAAAAAAAAATAAAATCTGATAAATAAAACTTATATAAACTGGATCTATATCTTTAACCATGAACATTACATTTAGAATGAAAAAATAAAAATAAGTAATTTTTCTCGGTAAAATTCATGTTAGAATAACTTAGCCATTTTAACTATTATTGAAATATCTCAATTAATGCACATAAAATTTAAATAATTAAATTAATATCCAATTATAATTAGTAAAGTCGTAATTATCAGATTTTAAAAGATATTAAAAAACAAAAACATTAAAATTGAAACTAATAATTTGCTCATATATAATAAATAAGAAAAAGTTAACACATCCAAAGCGGGAAACGAGAATCACCTCCAGAATCTCCTTTAACAAAAGTTATACCGTTGCAGCGGGTAATAAGAATTACTGTCCCACTTTTTATATTTCAATATTGATGATTTATTTCAATTTTTTTTAATAATATACAGTCATTAAAAACATAATTCTGGTTTGATTAAATCGATCCCGTCTTAGATTCGTTGTTAATATATTCTTTAAAATAATATTTTACATTTACAAAAATCCACAAAATAATTTTAATTAATAACGTAGCAATAATAATAAAAATAGTTCAAAAATTATTGATCACATTATAAATATTTAGACAGGTGTTATTATTTGGTTGATAACACGCAGGTTTAACGTGGTCAAACTTTGAGATGTCCATATTTTAAATATTCATTTATGAAAGATATTACATATAAAAATTAATAATAAAAAAAAGAAAACCTAATAGAATATAATCATAGATAAAATTTTTTTTTGGATTTTCTGTTTTTTTTTAGTTTTTATATTAATTAAAATTTAAGTTTCACTATCGATTTTAATAACACCTGATTAAATTAAAAGTGTTTAATCGCATTATCAATCTAATTATTTAATATAATAATTGTATTTAAAAAAATAATTACATTAAATAGATTTTTTTCATTGATAAAACTTAATTAAATACTTAAAAATGCATAACAAAAACATGTTTATTAAATTTTAAAAAATATTAATATTTTATCTTTTTTAAAGTAGTACAAGTTTTTTTTTAATATCTTTTTGATTATGAAATTATCGCTCGGTTCCAGTTTCATTCATATCAATTAAAACATAAATTATATTGAATTACCACGTAATATTTAATCAAAATGAAGATTTTCAATATTATGAATATTAAAAAAATCTTTTGGTAATATATTTATTATTAATATTTTCTTATATAAAAAAAATAACTAAAGAATATTAAATGAGGACAAAGAATTAAACTAGAATGAAGAAAAGTGGTAAATTAATAAACATATTTTAAATCCTTGCTTATATGTTGATGAAATAATTTCTTATATTTTTTTTATTATGAACTAAAATATATCATATAATTTCACTTTCTACGCCTCGAGCACAATTTTATTACAATATGTACAAAATTAAATATAATTATTTGGATTTCAGATAGAGGTGGTTAAAAGTCGACAACGAAAAAAAAAATTAATTTGATTATATACAACCTTTGGACTTTTTCATGGTGTTTATTTTATTATTATTTTTTTTAATTAAGACGATTTAAAAAAAAATTTTGTTATTATTAAGGCATTTGATAAGGAAGGCACATCAAAAATACAAATATGTTTATGTTCAAAAACAAATCTTCAGTCGATCCGTATACATTTCAGTTTATCTTTAACACAAATATATATATATTTTACGTAGTGTATTATTACATCAGCCTGAATCAATTTTTAAAAAATAAAAAAATATTAATATTTTCACGAAAAATTATATAATACAAATATTACTTAATTTTGTATTTTTATCATACATTTAATGTTTTATTAAAAATATCATTTTGAAATCAATAATGACATAGCAACAAACAGATAACGAACTCTCATAATGCAAACTTTATATAAGATTTTAATAATAAACTGAAAGATTAAAAAGAAATGCTTATAACGATTCCATAATGATATTTCTAAAAATATTTTTTTTAATATAAAATAATTAGATATCAAAATATAAAATGACGATTTAAGTATTTTCATATGAAAATTCGTTTTGAAATCGATACAAAGAAAATAATGAAAATTATGATAAAATATTGTAGACGATTCTAAACAATCTAAACAAACATAAAGATTATGATAAAACTTAATTACTCAACAGACTACAAAAATTTGACACGGATACAAGCTGATAGTTAAATAAGTAAGGTCATATATAATATAAATTAAAATTAAAATTAATCTTCAATTAAAAAAGCGTATAAATCAGTCGTTCTCAACTTGCTTTTATAATTATTTACAATTATATTTATATTCACAAGTAAAATAAATGTTTTTCTAATCAATATATTTAAATTGAAATAGAAAAAAAAATGGCGATTATAAATAAATATTTTTTTTATAATTCAAAATATATTATTGCAAAGCATTGATTTTGGAGCAAGTGGCTACCGATTTATCGGTTATAAAATAACTCTAACTTTAAGAATCCAAAAAATATTTATAATAATTGTGTTAAAAAAACATGTTTGTTTTATTTAAAGTTTAATTATGTGAAACTATAAGAATTATATATAATAATCAACAATAGTCACGTGCAGATTCAATAATTTACAATCAAGGACATCAATCCATATAACATACAATTGCTAATTAACCGCATAGTTAACCCTTCATTATATAGTATTTTCGATTAGAAACAATTTTAAACGTTATAATTGTTTTTTAAATGTAGATTTTTTTTAAATCATACATCATTTATAGTTTAAAAATGTAAATATTAATATTTAAAATCTTATTTTTTTTATAAAATCATACAATAAAAAGATTAAAATAATTCCATAATTCTGGTATGTGAAACGTTTTACGTTGAACTAGTAAATAAAAATATACAGACGATAATTGAGAAAAACAAGAGATAATTATTATCGGTTCATAAAGAAAGAAAATACGTCTGAATTACGCATATGCACTTGCATTTCGTAAATAACATTATAAATTTCTGATTTTATTTATCGTTAATCGTATAAATATACTATTATTTTGATTTATTATACTAATGCATATTATATATTGCACAAAGAAAAATATTTCTTTTATTCATATAAAACATATATAATTCCAAAAATAAATAAAAATCTACGTCCAAATATTGATTTAAAAGTGGGTAAAATGTTTTTAAACAATTAGATATTAGTCAATGTGACGACATAATCGAAAATATTAATCTTTAAAAATCGATAAATCAATTATCATTATTAATTATGTGTATACATATACATTTTCGTTAAAATAGATAGGATATCTTAGAGAGACATAATATGGGTTTTTTTTATTTATTATATTGTAGTTAGACTTTCAATCACAAGATAAAAAAAAGTTCAAAAAACGCTAATATCTGTTTAAAAATGTTTATATTTTCAATTCAGATAATTTAAAAATCTATTATTTTTTTTAGTTTTCTTTGGTTTATTTTTGTACCTCATGTTCAATATATTTAAATCATTTTAAATTGTTCTGTTTCACATTGTTATCAGTAATTATTGGAAACAATATAATTAACCCAATTTAACATATCAAGTTCATTAATAAAAAAAATATATGTATGAAAAACTGGTAATACAACCTTGTGAAAAATAATTTAATATTAGAATATTCAAATAGAAAGGTCAAGACTGTTACAATATTACTCGTAGGAAAATCAAAAATTTTTGAAGAATTTTGTCAAAATATCAAAATTATGCAAAAGTAACTATTGCTCAAATTCAAAACCCAAATTATTATATAGGTGAACAGATTAATCATAAAAATATGAAATCCAATCATAAAATAACAGCAATAAATAAGAAATCAAATTTTAATACGATATTAAAATTGTATATAAAAATATCAATAAAAAAACAAAACAAATAATTTGCATCACGTTGCTGACGCATATTATTTTCAATTTTTAATCTTTTAAAATAATATCCTTACAAAACAATATAATTATATATATATATATATATATATATATATATATATATATATATAAATATATATATATATATATATATATATATATATATAAATATATATATATATATATATATATATATATATATAAATATATATATATATATATATATATATATATATATATATATATTATAGATTTAGAAAAAACTACAAAAATATATTACATTAAATTGAATAAAATGGCGAAGATCCATATAATTCGTAACACACAAGTTGAACAACACATTTTAACACATAAAAATTAATTGAATAATCGAGAAAATTTTGAGAATCACCGATCGAACGATTTAAGTCGCGCGCGTTTATATGTGTGCGAGCGCGGACGCGCACGTATTAGTGTACACATACACATAGTACGCGCGAGCGAGCGCGACGAGAGCGCACTCGCGTCTGAAAGCTACGTACTCGAACGTAACTCGTCGCCGTAGCAGATGTACGGCGCTTCGATATTATACCGTTTAAAGCATATATAAAAACGTAGTGCTATCTCTTTCGCACTCACAGCGGACGTCGACAGCCGAAGCGCTGACGCTCGTCGAGTTGCCGGCTCACGCAGCTCGGAACGATCGGACTCACCACGTGATCGACGAGTGCAACAGGTCGCCGTCGATGATGTTCAGATGCGTTTTTCGCGCTAGACGTTCATGGACATATTTTTGCCTCTTATTATCATATTCAATATTTTTATTATATATGCATATATAATATGAACGATATTAGAAGATAAATAGTTAGATTTTGTATAAATTAAATATATATAACGTATATCGACAACACTTTTTTTTATATAATATGTAAATTTTTATATATATATATATATATATATATATATATTTTCTTTTTAAAATACAATTCCAATTAATCATATAAACGAATTTTTAAAAAAATTATAAATATAACAAATATTTAGAATATAATGAATTATATTAATTTAAAAAAAATGGTTCAAATTTAATATATTTTTTTTAATAATGTAATTATTTTAGTAGCAATTTTTAAATAAAAATTTAAATTCATATTAAATTTTAATAGTCATTTTTAATTTTTTTTATTGGTTTTGAAACCAATCTTTATTTTTACTTTAAATCTGTGTCGTATATTTATCACACTTAATTTTTAAATATATAATAAATTTCCATAGATAAATAAATATGTGATATATATATTTTAAAACTGATTAAAATCAAGAATCATTTCAGATAAATCGTATTTATTTGATATGTTGATATATTTTTCAAAATTGCATCATACATATAAATCCAAATATTAATAATAAAAAAAAACAAAAATTATATAATAATATTAGATAAATCAGTATTTATGACTTTTACGATGACCTGTAGATATGTATATTTGGTTTCTTACGTTGTTATGCATTTAATATCATATTTTAATTTAAAATATTATTCAAAAATATATCAGAAATAAATTATTAATTTGGAAATTTACTATTTATAATATAATTAAACATATGTTTTTTCATATTAATGATTCCTTCTGGCTTATATTTATATTTTTAAACACTTGAAAACAGTAAACCTTTAACAAAAATATTTATATATATATATATATATATTTGTCAAATCGAATTTCTTTATCTATTTTAAAAACATACAGAATATGCAACAAATATTTATAGTCTCTTGATTTAAAAATATTTGTCTTATTATAAAAGTAAACAACCTTATTAAAGAATTTGTCATATTTTATTTTTATAACACTTTCAGTTCAATATATTATTTTAACATATATGAATAAATATGTTTTGAAATAATTTCAAAATAATATGGAAAAACGTTTATTATTCAAACCAGTTTTAATATACAATTCAGTAATCAGTGATTATAAAACTTATGATAAAAATAAGTAATTTATTATATAAGTATTATTTTTTTTGCATCCAAATTTTGATTACAAAACATACATACACATACACATAATTCATACAAATTCATACACATAATTAATACACAAAATTCATAAACACACACAATTCCATAATTCCAAGAATAGCAATAATCAGACAGAAAAAAATTGTTATATGTATATTTTTTTTTAATTACATCAGTCGTTTAAAACAAATAATCTAACGTGATAGAGTTTTCACGTTGCCAAATCGTGATCAAGGTGTCATCATAATTCGACCAAATGAATCAATATTGAAATTTTAACAATACTTAATACTGTCTGATGCAAGAATATAATGATATGATTATAGAAACAAAATAAATTACAAATGACTTGTGCTTTCATGTAAATACATATTTTATCATAATTCGTTCAAAAAACTGGAGAAAACCAGAACGTATTTATAAACATAAAGCAATGTATGTTTTACAAAAGTAAGTTTTATGTATTTGAATTACTGATTAAAATTATAACTGTTTTGCAATTTAAAACAATTAAGTATATTTTCAATATCTGGTTCACAAATTATTGAATCGCTGTTACTATAACTGTTAGTAACATTTGAATTCATTTGAGGATTCATACGAAATGAAAATGTTGAACTTGAAGAACACGCAGAAATATTTGAAAACGGTCTTTTGTTTGAAAACCTCGTATCTACATGCTCTTCCATTTTCTGTTGATATGAGTTAAAATCAAATTCGTTTGTATTATTGGAATTTTCTTTAACTTCATCTATATCGTGAACTGGACATTCTAGTTCACAGTCTTGATTAATATCTAATATTTTAGTTGCAGGATCATAAGTCAAAAAATTAACGTCTTCGTCACAATTGCATTTGCTACTTTCTTTTGATTTTTTGGTCTTAGAAGATTGTTGAAATTCACTATTGGATGAATAAGTTGTTCGTAATGTATTGTTTATACTTGACCAATTATTATTTAATTCTGAAATATTTCTTAATGAAATATTATCCATATTTTCTTGACTATTTATACAATTTTCTAAAATTACACTGTTGCATTTGTTCGAAACGATTATATCATCTTTGATGTCATTTCCGTCAACAAATATTTTTCCTGACATCTGATTAGATAAATCCGTTGTGGTATTTTCAAATATGTTGAAATAACGTACTTTGAATTCGTTCACTATATCATTTAAAGATTCATCTGTAGAATTATCATTTCGAGCTTCTTGAATTAAATAAGCCATTAATTCATATAAAACATGTTCTTCAGAATTTTTCTGTTCTGATATTGGTAAAGCCTAAAATATTTTGTTTTTATTTAGTATCTAATTCTTTAACTTAATATATCAAACAACTATAATTACCTTTTTATATTTAGATATTACATTGATTATATCTTGAGCTAAATTTACTACTTCTTCGGGTAAATTAGTAATTTTCGCCAACATTATTCCATAGTTTTCAATGTTTGTTACTCCGGGCAATATTTTGTAATTATATATTAATTCATCTGATGTATCAGATTTAGAAGTATCAGTATAAAGACTAAAACACATTTTTTTTTAATATTTTAACTATTATATAATTTGATTACATGTTATCAGTAAAAACAAATACTTTGTAACGTTAAAATAAAATTCTTTCAATTTAGTTAAGTATAAAAAGTGAGTAGTGAAAAATGTGAAAGCTTTGGTTTCCAATAAACGTTCACATATCGCCCATGCCATACTTGTTCCTTCTTCCACAGATGTACCTCTGAATATTTATAAAAAATAATTTATACTTATTTAAAACAAGTAATTATTATTCTAACTTTTATTACCTGCATAATTCATCAACAATAATTAAACTTCTTGGCGTGACGGTTTTCAATATATATTGAATTTCTTTCATCTAAAAATCGAGTTTATGTTTAATTACTAATATTTTATTATAATAGTTAGTGAGAAAAATAATTACTTCTAAAACGTAAGAAGAAGCATTACACTCAATATTATCATTAAATCCAATTCTTGAAAATAAATGATCGGTTATTCTAAATATTGCATAAGTCGCTGGTACAAAACAACCAATCTAAAAAAATGTTTAGATCTTTACATAACAAATGGAAATATTTAAAATTATTAATAATTAAATATTATACTATTATTACTTGAGCCATTATTTGTAGAATTGCAATTTGCTTGATATAAATACTTTTTCCTCCCATATTTGGACCTGTTATTATGTGAAAGTTAGACTCTGGACTGGCATACTGAAATCAAAATTATAATTAAATATATTAACATATTTAATAATTTATATAAGCTTTAATTAAACTTAACCACATCGTTTGAAATCGGTGATGTTGGAATAACAAAATCCAAAATTGGATGAATCGAGTCTTTTAATTCAAGATGATGAGAAAAAATTGGACGAATATATTTTCCACCACTACTGACCTATAAATTATGAAAATATCTAAGTGGTTTTTGTATGCTATTACATATAATAAAATAATATATGGACAAACTTGAGCTAAGGATGTAATCATATCCAATTCAGCAATATGATCGCATAACAAATAAAGTATACCCATATATGATCGTAATTCTTGTAATAAATTGCATATAATTCTATTAAGCAAAAAATATCGATTAATGATTTTTTTTAAATAAATTATTAAAACAATTAACTTACATGTTACTCATAGTTTGTATTTCAATTAAAGATTCTTTAGCTTGTTGGTCTAAAAGGAGTATTTCTTCAGTAGTCATTGTTATTGTATTTCCTTGATTTTGTATCTAAAATTGAAAAATAATAATATAATAATTAAAATTACACGAAGATAAAGTCTATAAAACTAACCTTAATAAAAACTGATGGTAAAGTGTTAATATTAAAATTGCATTTATTTTTCGGTCCAATACACAATACAATATGAAAACCTCTAGCAGAATTATTTCGCAATTTAAGTGGAAGTTTATATGTTTCACTCAACTGATTTACTTTATCCTGTATATCAGTTATCAATTCAGAATAAGATCGTCTAGCCACATCAAGCAAACCATTAATGTCTGGTTTAACAGCAAAACATCGTTGAAAATATGATCCGACTCCACGTGTCATATGTGCATCATCTTGTAAAACTTTCTTTAATCGTTGTTTGATTTCATCAAACTTTTTGTCATTTAATTCCTAATTAAAAAAAATCGGACAGTGTCTTATTTTTTAATTATTTTTTTTATAAATTATACAATATTAATATTTCATATATTATATGTGTTAAATAAATATATATTACAATATTTGTTTTAAAATACCTCTTTAACTTTTCTAAACCAAACTCCATTAGCTAATTCAAGTGTTGATACAAGATTTGGTAAAGCATCCATTGTAGTTTTTAATAGTAATGTATGATTTAATTGAGCTTCACCAGCTTTTCTACCTTCTTGAACAGGAAGCAATACACAAAGCCATAGAATTTTATCAACATCAGAAAATTGTTTTAATATTTTCTAAAAATAAATTACATATATAACGAAAAAGGATTTTTTCAATTTAAATTTCACATCATATCAAATATGTATATATAAACTTTTAATGATATCATTAGATTGCTATTTTGTATAAGTTCTTCTATACAATCTAATCTGGAATTAATAATGATTTCATTGCATGAAGGCTGTAATATGTTTGCTCTTAAACTTCTTAACCCCCCATTTGTATGGGTATAATTTAAAATAGATAATAAACAACAACGACGATCTGATATTCCAGAAAGGGATTCTACTAATTCCAAACGTATAGCTGTTTCCACATCTAAAAGCATTTTCATTGATATTATTTATTTTATATTTAAAAATCTTTCTTTTTTTAATAAATTACCAATCAACATGGAATCTTGAGATCCGTTGAATTCAATTTTTAAAGAAAATGGTACAAACGTTACAAACAGTATTTGTTCTACATATTTTAAAAGAGCTGATGCAGCTGTTAATGCGTAAAATCTAAAAATATTTTAATATATATGAAATTGAAAAAAAATTGTTTGAAATTATTAAACAATTTTTTCAATAACTTAATTTAAATTCTTCATATTTCATAAGAATATTTCAAAACATACTTGTGCATTATTTGAAGTTCGACATTTGAATATTCTGGAGCACATAATTGTTTAATTTGTTGTAGACCTTCACTTTCAGAAAAGCATCTTCTATTTAAACGCGTAATTGTTGCATTGGTGAACTGATCAGTTATTAATTTATATAATTCTGTGCTTGAAAAATTAAAACTGAACCTTTGCGGTACAATAATCTAAAAATATTTTTATTTCCTTTAGAGTTTTTTATAATTTAAAAATAAAACTTTTATTAAAGCAATACTTCTTTTGGATTGAAATAGTGTAGTTTTGTAAGCGAATGAATATAGGAATGATTATCGCTTATTTGACACAATGTTATGTGAGGTCTTTGAAGGTCTATCGCTGCCATACCAACTTCACCTTTTGCTGCTCCTCGACCTTCAGTGATAGCTATTGTAAAATATACAATATTATTATCAACACATTTACTACCTTCTATTTACTATTATATATATATACATATATATATATATATATATATGTGTGTGTGTGTGTGTGTTTTTAATGTTTTATTTAAATTTGTTATATAATATTTTTCTTGCCTACTATAGTACAAGAATCTGTTGTTTTATTGGTAACCGTTGATGCAGGTGTTGTATAAGATTGATTCTTGTTTATTCCTTTAAAAATTAAGTAAAATTTAATTATATATAAACATAAAATTGTATATATCAGTAAAATATATCACACGTTTTTTATATAACAATTATAAATACATACTACTAGATGCACTATTAATTTTATTGGAGTTGGTTTTTGATTTAGATGAACTCAACTTTCCAGCTGAAAAATTTTCTTTCAATAATGCTGATGATTGTGTACGTTTATTCAAAGATAATAATATCTCCTGTACATTTTTACTTGATGATGCAGCCGAATAGCTAGAAATATCGTATATTTTTTAAGGTAACATTTTCAAAACAACATGTTTATTTCCAAATAACTTACTCTTTTGGAAGTGTTGACGATTCAAAAGGATATTCTGTACTATTTCTGCTTAGTGATCCTAACAACCCTTCAATTTTTGGTTGTTGTATAAATACTGGTTTTTCTTTTTTTTTCACAAAAAAATGTAATAAAAATTTAATTTCATGAAATAATACAATGCAATAAGAATTCAATTACTTACAGCACACAATTAAAAAAAAATGAAAGTAAAATAAATATATTTTTTTACAAACCTAAAAATGGTCCACGGATTAAAGGTTGCATTACTCCTCTGGGAACATTCATTTTTTATCATTAAAATACTGTAAATAAGATAATATTTAATAAATATATCACATATAATTATAAAATTCTCATATATTGCAATAATCTTTTTCAAAACCATATATGTAATACAATTCAAAATGTCGCCTCTTTGCTGTATAAGAACTGTAAAGAAAAAGATACAAAGCCAATAAAATACGACTATTTTCGTCCATGTTAGATTCATTTGTTTTAATATTATTATATCAGTGGTATCTGTTAATTATAAAAATAACAATTTAATTTATTTAAAATTCAAAAGATGGCATAAAATCGTTGAATTTATTTTTTATTTATTCTTATTCAAATGCAAACATTTAAAAAATATTGCAATATTTTTTCTATTTATTTTTTATATCGCATAATTAAAATTAATAAAAAATATTAAAACTATTTCTATTAACAAAAAAATTAAAAAGGTTTGTGCGTGTCAAAATTTTTAATGTAGTTTTTTTGACAGCAGTACTTTTTGTAAATGTAACATATTACGTTTTCAGGTGTACCAATCTAATACACAAAATAATATTATGTATTGTAATGTAAAATCATTTTCATATCTAAAATAATATTTTTTATTCAGTTCTGTAACATTTAAAATTTTTAAAATATTTTTAATAAAAATTAAAATAATTTATTTAGAAAATCATTTGAAAAATTTTTATATCACTATATATACATATATTAAATATGTATATAAAATAAACACATTATATAAGCTATGAAGTATTGTTGTATATCACAGTTATATTTTTCAATTTCTTATAATTAACACACAGCTTAACAAGACGAAGCAATCAGATATTTCTAAAAAAGGGCTAAACTCGAAGAAATCATAAAAAATATATTTACAATATTCACCGACTATGAATGGATAATTAAGGTAAATCGATCAATATATTAAATTATTTTAAATTGCTATTTACAAAATTCATTTTAATTGTATTTTACTATTATTATTTTTTTAATTATACAATTATTTATAAAATTGTCACGATTAAAAATAAATTAAATAACACATGACGTCATTTGAACGCTGTGACGTAATCGGTTCTATAATGCGGCACTACTGCGACGAATATCGATTCGCATATCGTTTTACGTCTATTTTTTTTTTTTTTTTTGTGTATTCGTGTATAGCTTTTGGCGGGAACAATGTTTACATCAAAACGTTTCGAGCGTCGAGCGCGTTCGGACGCGCGTCCGACTTGATAATGCGCGATAATGTCATCATCACGAACATGCATCGTAATACAATAATAATAATATATATTTTTTAAAACGAATCACTCGTAAAAAGTGGACAGTAATAAATTTTATTAAAAAAAAAATAAATAAATAAATAAATATAATTATCATCATGAAGACGTTATTATATTATATATTTTTGTGTTTTTCTGTGATATCAATATGTGAATGTGTATCGAATCCTTGCACTTACGAAGATAGTATCGATATAACGTCAGGATTTAAATATTCCAACGGTTCCATACTTTATGACGATGTGATGTTCAATCCGGATAAACAATTCCTTTACACCGATTCGAATGGAACACAAGAAGACAGAGGATGCGTTTGTCTATTGAAAACGTGCGTTAGAAAATGTTGCGCTTTGGGGCACGCTTATCAGAATAAATCTTGTACTCCGATCGACCACGAGCTGGTGGATAATTTCAATCCTCCCGTTTATAAGGATACCGAGCTGATGCCGAATTTTAATGTGTCCGAAAATTTTTATACGCTCACGACTAGATTGGAATGTCAATCGTATTTTTCGATACCGTATGAAATTTGGGATGCGAAAAAGTGGAATAATTTAGATTTTTATGCATTGCAATTTGTGAGTAATGTGAATTTTTTTTTTACATATTTATTTTTATATCGATTTTAAATTAATTTTTTACAAATATATTGTTATTTTTTTTTATATTTATAAAATTTTAATATATTACAATATATAAACAATCGATTTTTATTATAATTTCTTTTCAAAATTCTTGGTTAAATTATTGAAAATTGAAAGAAAATGAAGTATTATATGTATATTATTATCGATCAGTGAAATACAAATTATATTGTAAAATTAAAAATTATTATTTATATATTATGATTAATCGTTGACATTATTAATTATATGAAAACCTGAACGAAAATTGTTAGTAAATAATTAGAATTGATTTGTTAAAAATATTTTTATAGTCACTATATAAATTTATTATGTTGATTTGATTAATATAGATAAATTTGTTGTTATTTTTTTTTTTTGCTTTAAAAACTATAAAATATTATAATTTTAGAATGGAGATATACTTCTCAATGACGAGTACATGAATGTAAACCAATATTGTTTGGAAGTATACATGACTAATCCTGGTAATATAAACGACAAATCTTGGAATCCTTCATATATTGCGCTCGCCTGTTTTGGTGATGAAGTATATGAAGATGTTGAATTGGGCTATCAAATATATTCAGTGGGTAAGCGTAATCAAAAATTAAAAATTAAATAAGAATTTAAAATATGGAACAACAATTTTATTTTACATATATTTTATAATATAATTATTATTACTTTTTTCTATTTTTTTTTTTTTTTTGTGTTTTAGGAATGTTTATTTCTATTCCATTCTTCATAATGACGTTTATTGTATATGCAGCGATTCCTGAATTAAGAAATCTCAATGGAAAATGTTTAATGTGTTTTGTTGGAAGTTTAACTGTTGCATATTCATTTTTAGCACCGATGCAAATATTTACAGTCTCGGGAACACCCTGTATAGCTATAGGTGATTAGCGTAATTATCTATTAAAATATCATTAAATTTAAAACGAAATCAATATACTAAATCCTGTTTTATACATTTCATTTATACAATATAAACTATTTTATTTTATAAATTTCGTCGTCGAAATATTCAGTAACCACTGATAAAAAAAACCTCAATTAATAAATAAATCGCTATAAATATAATATATTTTTTTCTTTTTTTATTTGAAATTGACACGCATATAATTAATTCGTAATAAAACGATTTCATTAACGAAAACACTTGAGAATCACTGATTGAGATAGTTTTTTTCCCTTCTAAGCGCGTTTGGTATTTTTAATGTATATTTTCTTTTAAAATATATTTATATTTTTTTTTTTTTTACCGCCGCTACTCTTGAACAAATATTGATAAACATGTCAATGTGAAATATTCGCTCGAGCGTCAATTAAAAAATCTGGTATATATTTTTCGTTAATTTCTAATGGAAAAATATGTCATTTAATACTCGATATCAGTTTTTTTTTTCTGTTTTTAATGCAATAATAAATCATCGTAATATTTCACATTGTTTAATATCCAATATTTGACATTTTATTATGGAAATCATAATGGTTTTCGTTCGCATATATATATATATATATATTTCGTTATTTTCTTATAGCGATGATAAATATGAAACTTTAATTAAAACAAACAATAGTTAACTTTTTTTTAATATGCGCTTATTCGTTTAACGCGCAAAACTTTTTTAATGAAACTTTACTAATTTTCTAATGTAAAAAAAAAATGGCACTCGAACGCAAATTATCGTTTTACGTGATTATAATAATTCGCTTACATTTAAAATAATACAAGTGCATATGCTTTAATTAATATAAAGTTTGGTTGTATAATGAAAATTGCTTATCGTCATTAATCATTTGAAATTATGCATTGTTTTAAATAAACTACACACAACACGGTTTTATAGATTATCAGTGACGTTACTAGGGTGGGTGTAGTTCGATCTAATAAATCATTGCGTCATTTCATTGTTTATATTTTCCGTTAGATATGCAAAATCCTTGACAACAATTTTTTTTTATTATTAATAAAAAAATATATTAAATTATTATTTTGAAACTGAAGAAAAAGTATCGATCAATATTTTACAGGAACAATCTGTTTTTTTTTTCAATTTTAATTCTAGTTGTTTTTTTTTAATGGAAATAATAGTATTTAAAAAAACTATTAAAATTTTGATGATATCACATTGGTGTTAATTTGTCTTTAATGGTGTAATTTATTACGTTTAGCGTTTTACGTAACTTTCTGAAAAAAAATCGAAACTAAAAATCAGGCTATATAATTATAAAATATTACATCATTCCCATGATTTATTTCTATTATTTACGACGAATAAAAAAAAAAGCTCTGGATCTCGTCTATTCTATTTTGAATTAAATAGATATCTTCATATATAATATAATAAATATAAATAAAACACATTCGAACGCATGTTTAATGTCATTTTTATTAATCCACTAATCGTTTTAATAACGCCATTTATTTTTCACGTTATAACGAACTAATGCATTTTTCTCGTCTTTTTTTATTCACATTTCAGCCTTCATCGTTTATCTGGCTTTCATGACGAGCTTTTTCTGGTTAAATGTCATGTGCTTTTACTTGTGGTGGTCATTCAGGTGAGCGATTACATTTATTTCTCATTATCTATTCAACGTATCTCATCTCATAAATGTATTTTATTATATCATATTATATATGTTTATATATTTTGACAATAAAATATATGTTTGATTTATGTCAAAGAATAAACGTAGAACGAAATAAAATATATTTTCGCATTTCACGTCACCTGAGGTACGGTTTTTCCCAGTAACATTTTCGATTTGACCGAAATCGTACGAATTCGAGGATTTTCATTCGTATCCTTTTCGATAGAAAGAAGGACTCGAAATTTATATACTATATAAATAAAAAAAATACGCATGCAAATAAAATATTTGGCGTTTTATATACATGCGTATATTTCGCCGTTTGCGAATGTGCTTTTCAAGTTTTTCCTCCCTTATATATATATATATTTTTTTTTTTGTTTCTCGACTTATATATTTGCTCGATTTTGCCTTGAAGATTTTCTTCCGAATAAGTTATGTCTTTGAAACAACACCAATTTCTCTTGGCTTAGCTTCTTTAAGACGTTTCGCAATCATCGCTATGTTAGTTTAAATTGGTGTTTACGCAATTGTTCCCGCGTGCAAAATACGCTTTCAGCTGAATTTTCACATCATTTTTTTTTCTTCAGCGATATTGCAAAATATTCGTCGTATAAAAAAAAATCCGATCCGTGAACACGCAACGTTAAAATATACGTATTAAAATTGTAAAAAAAAAAAAATTCCACCGCCAAATGGCGAGTCTAAATTTTCATACATTAAATAAATTAGAGCCTGGCATTTCCATTAACTGCCTTTTTTTTCAATTTTACCCGAGTCGGTTTTTTTTTTCAGTATACAATTATATCGCTCTATTTTTTAATATTTCGTAGGAATCGTACGGTTAAATTTATATTATTTATATATATATATATATATATATATATATATATATATATATATATAATGTTTTAACCGCTATTATTTAAAGCACATTAACTTTGTCCGTTTCATTGCGTTCTTTATCGATCTTATTTAACTGCGATAATCCACGAAGCGTTAAGTGCTGAAACATTGAAAACAATTCGCATTTATTAATGTTAAATGATTAATGTATTAAAATTATAGAGAAATCATTTCTCCATTTTATTGGAAATATTCAATTATTTAATTATACATCGCAGTAATATTCAATATTTTTTTATTAATTATTTAATTATACAATATTTTATTAATTAATCTGTAATATTTTTATATAATTAAAATATTTCCCTTTTATACATATTTAAATAAATTTTAATATAGTAATAAGAATTATACAGTTTGTATATTTTTTAAACTTTGCATAAAAACGAATAATTCTAACGACTTCATGCTATATTTTATTATTAATAAAATATAATTATTTTATTGTAAATTATTATATTAAAATAACTCCGGTTTCCGTTATGCAAAATTTAAACTTCCTCGAAAAACCGACTTTTGTAATAATATTTTTATGACTGTCACGATTATAAAGCAGCTTTATTAACTTTTTTCTCAAATACAATTTTCAAGTTATATAAAAGTTAAACTTTCAACGGCCATCTGTTCGAAAAAGTGTTGATGAAAGTTTTTCGAAAAATGCTAGAACAAATAATAGAAGAAAAAAAATCGCACAAATGCGAATTTTATTATTTTTATATAATTATTAATTTATAAAATATATTCAAAATTTCGCTAAAGATTAATTTAACAACTTCAAATGCTATAATTTATATAATAATTCAATATAAACTTATTACCGCCAGCAATTAGATTGATTGATGTCTTTTACTTCATAATAACAATTAATAATATGAAATATAATATATCCTTATTTCTTGTAATTAATGAATATATTACAATGTCTTCGCATTTATCTATTTTATTTATTATTATTGTTTCAATATACTCAAACGTACATTGAATTCTTTTATAAGTTTAACCATTAATCAATCGTTTCTTTTCTCCATTTATTTTAGAATATTTTCACGTTTATTTCGAAGAATGTTACAATTTGAGAATTATCACTTAAATTTAACGCGTTTTTTTTATATATATAAATATATATGTTTATATATATATTTGTCGTTCTTTTTATCGACCGTTTCGTTTTACGAAGTGTCGTTTATGAATAAATACGACTTTTTAAGACGAAGTTCGGAAACGAAATAACAAACTTGTTGACTTAACGACCTTTCTCTGCTTATTTCCCATAGGACAATTGACATTTTTGCTTTGTCCACATTTAGAAATGTTACTTGCGTCTTTAAATCTATAGTGATTATTGTTTGAAATTTATTACTTGTGTCGGCTATAAGATACGGTTTTACGGTCGGTTTTAGCTGAGATTTTTTTTTTTCGTTTGTGTTTCGAAAGAGCTTTTATTAGCTTTCTACGTAATCGTTTGCGATTTTAGCATGAATTTTTACAAAGTTGCAATTCAATTTATATTGCATCAACATTGTTATATTTTCAACCGTGGAATAAATTTCGAATGCGGTATCTGCTATATAATAGTACGAAAACGGTACAAAATAATATAAATATAAAACAATAACGAAGCATAAGGAAAATCATTTTTCTTAGAGTTCAAAAAAAAAACAATAAAAATATGAAAATTTTTACATAATAGAATTTTCGAAGTTTGTAGTTTATTTTCTTATTTTCATCTCCGACTTTCTGTTCTTACTGAAATGAATGCCATAATGAATATTAATGCTCTCATTTAAGAGAATAAATTTTAAATTCGTCACAAAAGAACGTACTGTATTATAAAAGCTAAAAATTAAAATTCTTATATTTTTAATTCATATTTCATATAAATTATATCGAATATATGATTTTGATGCGCATAAATATTAATATATAAAATAAGGAAACCGCAATACCGATTTCCTACCACAAACATAAGTAAAAGTTTATTATCACGATTTTTTTGTATATATCATAGACGACTTAATTAAATTTAAATAAATAATAAATAATCGTATTTATTTTACTGAAAAATAATTAATGTAAAATACTCCATTGTTTATTTTTTCTATTGTCTTATATTACAATAAAGATAGGTAATCAATTTTTTCAGATACGAATATATATATATATATATATATATATATATTTAAAAAATAAATTAAAAATATTGTCAATATTCAAAAATTGATTTGTAAGCAGCTAAATGATACAATTTGAACTTTGAAATGCATCATAAATATTTATTTATTATGCATACTTCTAAAAATGGTTAACATAAATAATGATTCATATAAATCATAAATTGATATCATAAAATAATTATTGTTTTTAATATAACGAATACGATCTGATAATTATTTTTATATATCGATTATTAGATTGAGGAAAATATTCGATATTATTTGGATATTTTGTAATTTTCAAAGAAAAATACAGTTTTAGTCGAAAATTGTGGTTAAATATTTTTTTTTCTTTATTCAGTAAAACGTACACTTTACTAATTAACTTCAACGAAAACATTTTTGATAGTTTGCCAAACGAGAAAATTAACTATTTCTGTTACGAAATTCCAATTTTGAAACGTGCAAAAAATATTATAGCGCGAAAATTCGATTTATCCCAGCGAATCAATGTCAATTTTTATATATAAAGTTTCGTATTATTCTATAAAACTGTAAGTGACACTGCCGCATTTATAAAATATATTTATTTATCGCGTGTGTAAGACACGTTTGTCACGTTAGTAATTTGACTATTCGAAAAGTTGTGCTCTTGTTTGTGGATTTTCTCTAGGAAAACGTGCGACTTATTTCACGAAGCTCCGGTTCATGTGTAGAACTTTCGCTCGCTCGGAAAATTCTCGGAAAATTTCAACGCAATCCATGGAAATCCTGTGTTTAATATTTAGCGAATTCCGCGTGTACGTGTTTCGCAGTTGGAACTCTTTGATTTTCAAAACGTGCACCGATCGGCATCGTTGAAACAAAATTCTTCATATAAATAAATACGAATTTTTTTTTTTGAAATTAAATATTATGACATTATTATTATTCTGGCCATGTAGACGTTCTACTAAATGAATTTTGCGGTTTTTCGATACAATTATAACATCATTACTGCGTATGAATCATTAATGGTTTATGATGACGCATAAATTTAACAGTTGAACGTGATTAAAATATATTATTAATTAGTAAAAATAATCGTCTTCATATATATATATATATATATATATATATATATATATATATATATATATATATTAAATTTTTGAATATTATTTAATAATTTAAAATAAATATTTATAATCATATAAATTCATTGAAAACTATCGATAAAATGCCACAATTTTTTTATCAAAAATGTTCGAAAACAAATGTATGGAAAATTGTCAAAAAAATATTATATGTTTAGAAATATTTAGTGTAAGAAGAACGTTAATTTATTTTTATTTTTTTATGATATGAAATATTAAAACTCAAACGATAAATTTATTCCGTTTTTTTTTATTATATTTCAGATCAAAAAAAATTTTTTTAATTGTTTAATTATTTTCTATTAATGTATGACGTTAATGAAAAACTTAGGATAAGAATTTTCTCTTTGATTTTTGTACATTTTATAAAAATATTTACACGATGTGATATAAATATAACTTTTGCTAATAACAATATTTGAGATTCGTATATTTTTTTATAACGATTTGCACATTTTTATTCGAGAATTAACTTATTAATAAAATGAAAAGGAACGTCTGGATTTTTTTACATTAAAGCATATATTTTAAGAACAATTATTTTTTTGGCGACCTTACCGTCAATTTCAATCACACTTTAATTTATTACTCAAAGAAAACATCGCCATAAATTATTCGATTAAAAATACTTTTATCTTAAATCTCGACTTCGCACAATTGCAAATGTGCAATTTATAATCCACTTTATAATCCACTTTTTATAATCCACTGCTTATAGATTATTTTCGTAGAATTTTTAGCATATTTTTTAGTTCAAATCATCATTTTTGTTTTCATAAACTCGTCTATATTATATACCATTTTCTAAGGACAAACGACTTTAATATATTTTGAAATTTATATACGAAAGGGTAAATTATTATTGTGTAGTCGTTTATGTGCGTGACAGCCTCCATTTGGTTATACTTTATTCGCTTAAACATTGATGTGCCTTTTTAACAGTTGTTTTTTTTTCATAATTTTATTTTGCATTATATGTTCTACATAATTAAAGGAATTACCATAGATTATATGAAACTATGACGTCAATTCGTGATAAAAATCTTTTTCAAAATAAAGGTCATTTTTTTTTTCAGTGTATTATTTAAATAGTTTATCATTATATATAAAATATATTTTAAGTATTTCTGCATACATATATATAAATATTTTTATCATCATTGATTCTAAACATATTTCCTATCATAATATAAATATAATATATCGAAAAATATTTTTATTTGAATTAAAAAATCAAGTTCAATATATTGTATCGGAAAACTACTCGGAAGTATAAATTCTTAAGAAAAACTTTATGACATATAAATGTCTACGTATATCAAAAATAGCAATAATTCATCATTAAATGTTATTAACGTCATTGATATATATATATATATATATATATATATATATATATATATATATATATATATATATATATTATATATGATTTTTATCATAGAAATAATGCAATATTAGCACAATTTTGATAAAAATATATAGATAATTGATATCAAATTTAAAGTAATTCGAATTTTATATATATATAAAGAAAGAAAAATTTATTTAAGTATTAAAAATTGAATATATATAAATAAAAATTATAACTATTATAATATTAACTAAATATTTTAAAAAATATATGGCTGTATTCCAAAATTATTATACAAAATAATGTATTATATTTAGTTTCAAAGAAGGCAACATGAAACCATTCTAGTGTAAAAGAGTTACACTCAAGTGAAAATAAATAAAATTCATCCATCCATCATACTTCAATAGATCACTTTTTTTCTAAAATATGATTTGACTTATAACATGTGTATGTGAAAAAATGATATATTACCTTTATATGAATGACACTTGCACAGTTCCAAGAACTATATAAATTTATATATGGAAAATAACTATGCGTCGTTGATTAAGTTAATGTTTTATATATAATATATAACATCAAATTAATAATAATCACTCTAATCGAGCTGAAAATATCATATATATATATATATATATATATATATATATATATATATATATATATATATATATATATATATATATATATATATATATATATAAATGTGAACTTTATGTTTTTATATACAATGAAAAACCATAGGAAAAATAGTATGCCGATTAATCAAGCAATTTTTCACACTGACATATTCGGTTTTTCATCGGAAAAATACTACGTTGAATTAGCGCGACGTTATGTCACTGAGAAAACAAAAAGCTTTTGTTCCGAAAAGGACCGGAACGGTTCCCGGTTCCGGTGTCTTTATCGATCCGGGAGCGTTTTCAGCGGCACATCTGAAAGACATTTTCATCAGGTCTAGGTGCACGTGGGCGTGAAAAACGACACGTGATTAAAGGAAAGCGACCCGCTTTTCCGTTGCACAGGTAATATATCATGTTTTTTTTTTTTTTTTTTTTTGATAGAAATATAGTGAAAACAAAAGTGATGATGAACCCTTTCGGTTTTGGACAATGCGTATGACTCGTCGTTTGATATATGGTTTCTTGTTTCTTCATATAATATTATATATATCAGCGGTCGGCAACCTATGACCCACGGGTCACCAAGTGACCCATTTGATAATTTCAAATGACCTGTTACGCTTTTGAAAATAATGATTTTTTTTTAGTGGACTTCATAAATGTGAAAAATAAAAATCGATATACTTCAGGTTTTTTTTTTATGGAAAACTTACGAAAATGGAAACGAATCGAAATGAGAAGCAAGATTTCTGTACTCAAAAAATATCTTTGACTCGAACTTTCCTTTTAACACTTATATTTTGATAGATTTTGACACGCGGCCAAAATAGATTGCCAACCCCTGATATATATATATATATATATATATATATATATATATATATATATAGTTTGTTACAACTTATCCAATGCATATGATTAATTACTATGTACTGAAAATACTGTATGAAGTTGAATATTTTCATTATTTATCATAAAGTTTCATTGTTTTTAACGAAATATTTAGATATAACAGACAATATTCCATTCTAAAATCCAATGTTTTTTTATGATAAACATAATTTCTGAAAATAATAAAATTATTTTTTTCTTATGAAACAAGTGAAATTTTAATTAATCGATAAATTTATAAATACATATATAAAACATAATGATTCATTAATGATTATAAATAGAATATTTTATATAAATTTCAAAATTTTCCTTGTTTTTTATAATCTATATTTATCTATTATATTATAGGCTTTTTTATATACATATATTTATTTATTCAAAACGTTTTCTTATCTATAATACTAAATATAGGGTTGATATATTGATAAACATAATACTTTTAGCAATTTATCAACAGATTAGTAAAAACATTAATAAACACTTAAATAAATCATGATAATTATTATAAACAAGCTTCTTAATTATAAAATAAAACCTTATCTATACATATATATATATTATGAACAATATATATTTAAAAAAAATATAAATATGTCAAATATAATATAATATATATTCGTATATATAGTAATATAAAAGTGATTACGATTTTTTTGAGTAAATTAAATTTGTGTTTAAAACTCAAAGTCTGTTATTTTTTTTTATGTACAATCGTAAATAAAATAAATGCAATAAAATCGCTAAGAATTCAACGAATATTCCGAGTACATAAAACTGTTTAACCCTTTCGGTGTCGTTTATTCTGATCGATGCCGCAGTCGAATACATATTCATGCAATGAAAGCAAATACTGGTAGTCAAAATGCTAATATAGCACTATAAAAGACGATTAACTGCAATATATATATATTATATATATATATATATATATATATATATATATATATATATATATATATATATATACAAATGAAAGGGTTAAAACCGTTCATTCTGAAGGGTGTTTTTCTTCTAATTATCATATAACGATGTTAAAACACAGAAAATGGTGGCCTTTAAACATCAGATAAAATTCTTAATGTCACTCTATTTCGATATAATCACTTTCATGTCGCGTTATCATTCTTTTCTATTTAACCCCAAGTGATACTTGTAAGCGAAAGATAAAAAATAATTAATATTCAAGTTGGAAAACTATTGTAAAACTTTCGTGAAAATCAAACGATGAAAATTTATTACAATCACGAAAACCTTACAGACGAAACGCGTCGTTACTTTTAACAATAAATTTATACGTAAAATTATAATAATAATAATTGTACAATAAAATCGAAATGATTGATTCGGTGACATATTAAAAATATGATATCCGTCTTATATTGTGTAATAAATAAAATTATATTACCTATAAAAAGGGTATGTTAAACGATAATTTTGCGGACTTATAAACAGGCGAATCGAAGGACATTTTTTTTTCGTGTAATCGTAATTCACTTTATATATATATTTTATTTATTTCGAAATTATGGCAATAAAAGAAATCATAACGTCTCATTATCATATGGCGCTTTTATTTTTACGATCTTAAGGGGTCCTGTTCTTTTTTTTTTCAGTTAAAAATATACGAGTATATTTTAATATCGGGCGAATATACAATGTGGTATTAACATTGAACACGTTTTAATAAAGTAAACTTGAAAAATTAATAAATAAACGTCTATTTTTAAATTTTATTTCCTAGAAAAATCACTAATTAATATATAATAATAAATCAATCGATATCAAAATATGGAATGTTTAAATAGTTTTTTTTTTAGGAATGTTTATTTACGTTCGTAAAATTAACGGTAAATTTGGCACGCATTGATTTCCCGTCGACAGCGTGTTAAAAAATCGTTACGTCAAATAATAAATAAATGTATTTATTTTTAATACTTTTGTATATTAATTATTATTGAAAGAATTTCGTTTGTTTTTTCGCGTTCGTTTAAATTAATACGTTGTCGTGAATGACGGCTATGGCCGCTAAAATTCTCGATCTAATATTTCAACATAAAAGACGTTAACGTGTTAATTAATTAGTTTACGTAAAAAAATCAAACCGACTTTAATAGCAACATATTATTGAATTAAACAAATGTGTTTATTTTATTTAAAAATAAGTTATGTTAATTTGAAAACGTGAAGGATTTTTTTAACATTTATTTTTATGGTAAGTAATATTTTTAATCATATATAATACATTTTTTGATTTCTATTCTTATTCATACTAGAAAATAATTATATATATATATATATATATATATATATATATATATATATATATATATAAATGCGTTAAATTTTATGACAAAATGCGATATTGCGTGTTTAACTATCATAAGGATGAATCTAAATTTCAACCCCTAAGTGTTAATCACTCGTTTTAAATGTATTTTTGTTATATATATATATATATATATATATATATATATATATTTATATATATATATATATATATATATATATATATATATATATATAAATATTAAATTTCAGCGATGATTCACAATCATTATTATTGATAGTTTAATAAAAATAAAACATAAAATTTTATTCCCAAATTCTCTCGTTAACCTGGTCGATCTAATTTACCGCTCCCCCGTGAAATTCACTTAAAAATGCACGCTTTAATTCTATTTAAAAATTTAAATTTACCCTCGCCCCGCCCCCCTCCGCCAAATTCTCCACCGGAAATGTAATCCTTTTTGAATTTACTGTGGCTTTTCGGACGCGGTTTGAAAAATTCCGTTTTTCGCATTGGACTTTTTTTTTTAGAGGTGAATCGGTTTTAAGTTGTTATTTATCGTTTAACATTCGATCGTAAATTTTAAACCGGCAAAAATTTATGCAGGTCTATGAATAAATTTATAACGCGTTATTGGGTCAACATTTAACGTGTTAACTATGGATTTTCTGCATATAATAAGTAAACAAACAAAAAAAAAAACGTAACACTTTTTAATATTGTTTTAATTTTAAAAATTTAATTATATATAATAGAATTCTATCGATTATCATATTTTTAACATAAAAAAAATATTTACAAATCAAAAAAAAAATACTAATATATTGGAATTTAATATATCAATCATATTTATAAACTACAAAATATGATGCGTGTTAATTTCATTTTATATATCATCTAAAATGAAAGAAAAATATTTTTGAAATATCTCAAATTTTTATTTATTCAGAGAATAAAAAAAAATATTTAGCGTAACTCGATTGAAATAATTCTGTAATATAGTTTAGAACTTATAAAAAAGTAGTAAAACTTTTAAAATTATTTTATGTGTAATGATTTTGCTTCTTTATGATCAAAAGAAAATATCATATATTTTTATATGTGAAAACGTTTTTTTTATAATAATTTTATTACATTGTAGAAGATCTATTTTTATCATTTTACAGCCCTATTAATCTATTTTAAAATACATCAGCGTATAATAAAATCCAGAAATAAAATCAATATACAACTTCAAAAGAATTTAATATTTGTTTTTTCCAAAGTTATTTTATTATAATTTTCTTTAAATTGTTTTCTTTATTAATTTTTTTTTCATAAATTAATTTATTATTTTCCAATATTTATAATTTTATAATTTTGATCTTCAAACTCTACATTTTTAGTTTTTCAAAATCAAATTTTTATGTTCAAAACTACAATTTTTTTTTGATCTTTTTCCATACAATTTTCTTTTATTTATAATAATTTAAACTAAAAAAATACGTTCAAAATAAATTGTTCTTCACTCTTTCATCTATTTTAATCTTACAATTTTCCGTTTCCATTTTTCTATTTTCGATCTTAAATTCTTCTACATTCCAAGAATTTCAAAATATTATCTCTTATATTCGCTATTGCCATACATTTTCCATATCATACAAGAAAATTCATAAGATCAACATCCGTATTAAACAAAATATATTACACCAAAAATCGTTTCCCAATTTATTTACGTATTACATATAATAATATATAATAAAATCTATATTTTCAACCCATACAACGCGTACTCGTATTTTTTTTTAATCCATACGAATTCAATAAATATATAAAATTTAATAGATATTTTTTTGATAATACAAATATACCTATATATTTTAAAATACGAAAAAAGTCAATATTTAATATTAAAGATTAGATAAGAAGATCGATTGCGAAACATGTATTTTCTTGAAGATAACTTCAACGTATTTCTACCTTATTTTGACGATGAAAAGAATTGATATGTCATTTTTTTATCGTCACATAAACATTACATAACCGCAAATCATAAAAAAATGATATTTTCAATATGGAAATACTCTATTTTTCAGATGACAATAAAAGTTATATAGAACCATTAATTGTTTTCGGATAATATTTACCCGATGCTGTTCCAAGCACGCTTTCTATGATAAATCGCATTCAATAAATACGACAAATTCATCCAATGTTCATTTTATATGGATCAATATTTTATCTACATGTATATATATATATATATATATATATATATATATATATATATATATATATATATATATATATATCTTGATATCGATTTGATTATTGTCGTCTTTGTACGCCGTAGGAAATTGGTTTTCGATGACAGTTATTTCAAGTTATTTATTAATAAAATATTGACGTTGAATACGAATATTTATATTATATATATATATATATATATATATATATATATAATATTATGTATATATTCTTGTAGCAGATTTATCGTATTATAAACACATTCGACATTATTTATAAAATTATCGAATGATATTATTAAACATTGCTCTCAAAGTCTGTGGGCGAAATAATGATTGATTTAATATTTATTATATATAATCTTTGACTATGTTTTTCATATGTATATATATATATTTAATATTATTTGTTTTAATATATAAATTAATATTTTTTCTTGGAACTGTAATATTTAATAATATATGTGAGTTTTATATTGAATGTTTCTCATTTTTAAATAATAACATTTAAATTAAAATAATTATATATACTATATAATATTTTAATAGTTATTAATTTCTTTTAGTGTGAATATTTTTCATCACATTGCGCTGTTTTAATTTTGTTTTATCCCAGTTGTCCGTGTGCAAAAAATAAAATATTAAATTTTATTATTTCTTTATTTTCTCAACTACGCCACTGGAAAAAAAATAGCACATGATATCGCACAAAGCACATTCGTAGCTTTAAGCACACACCTTAAATAATAACAACGTATAAAGCGCTTTTGACATTCTCGGTTAAGAAATGTTTAACGCTTTATATATAAATTCGAAAGCATAAACGTTTTTCTTTCGAGAACAAAAACGAAAAAAAATATACAATAATAAAGGGGTCCGTTTCCAAATATTTATTTTAAGGGTTGTTGCGCAATCAATATTTGTTTAGGTGTCGCATAAAACAATCAACGCATTTCGCACGTCATAAAAAATATTATTCGTTTTATTTCATTTATTCAACATTTACGATTTATTTAACGAAATTACTACGACCTTTCACTATAACAGGTACAATTGAACAACTCATAAAATCGGCGCCACGCTTAAACACGATCACGAATTTATTATTATTGCCTAACACCTGAATAGCTATATTCAATTATATATATATATATATATATATATATATATATATATATATATATATATATATCGATATGTCTGAAAATAAAACATTAAATTAGAGTAAAAAAAATAAATAATAATTATTGATAATATGAAAGATATCGTTCATTTTATATTAAATTATATATATATTTCCAATACGTAATCGATTTGAATATATTTATTTATTTATTTCCGCTGCATAGGCGTTGGTTTTTTTTTCTACAAACTGCCGTTTATTTTATATCGAAATGTACGTGTGAAAGAGCGATTTTTATTTTCGTACTAATTTATTTTGATTCGAAACTACTTTTATTTGCTCTTTATTTTCTGCTGTTACACGCACTTGTACTCGTGCTATATATGGGTCGTTATCGTGAAATTTAATGCGTTATGTGACATCACTTTTGTGAAGTGAAATTGCGCGAAAACCGGACGATTTATTATTTAAATTAGTCTGATTACGCACTGAGTGCATATTTTGGGTAAATGTGAATCGTGCTGAAAGAAAAAAAGCATTATAATACTAAAATTAAATTCTACTGCTAAGTTATAGTTATTACTGATGATACATTCTTGAATATTTTTATTATCATTCTTTATACATTTTTTTTGTTATTAAAAATTTTCATTCATATTTTCAATATAAAAAAAATATATTTAAAAATCACAATAAAAAATATTGTAAATTTTACTATTTATATTTTTAGAACGTGAAATTATTATTTTTTTATTAAAATATTATAAAAAAATCAGACGCGATGAGCTTTCATTTAAAAATATCCGAAGGTAAGATATTAAAAATCTTCAAGCGTTTCAGAATATAAATTATTCAACCAAATCAAAAACATTTAAATATATTTCGTATTACAAATAAAAATAGATTTATACATAGATAGATATATTCAAAAAAAAAAAATAGTAACGTAACAATAATAGAACAAGCTTTAAAAATATTCGGTTAAAGTGCTCCATTATTTTAACCGAGATTATAGTTTATCGAGTATTGTAAGTAAAAACTATAAAGATTACGTGCAATGCATTCTTGAAATTTTCTTTCGAAACAAACACACTTTACTACTTAATATACGAACACACAAAAATTATATTACATATATATATATATATATATATATATATATATATATATATATATATATAAATTCGTAATTTTTACACCGGAATTCTCCCAGTTAACACTCTCACATGATATATTATATATAAAGTCACGTCGACAAACGGAACAAGAAATAACACTTTGCATATTATAGAAAATATTTTTCAATGTAATCCTTTTTGTAAAAAGGATACGTTCACATATATATAGATCTGTCAAAAAAAAGGGAATTATATTTTTGTTTCACATTACATAAATGTATATAATAATATTATTACTGAAACAGTTAAATACGTCGAAATTGATCGCGTATAGATTATTTATATTTTTCCGGAGCATTCTGTACATTTTGAATTGTCGTCATTTATTTGCACGGTATTGATTAATTTTATTTTTGCATTTACATTGAAGTGAATCGACGTCTCTTCGTCGTCTCTAAGCGCACTTTATCTTTCATTAATTAAACTGAATAGGAATGTTTTCTCGGTTCGGCTCAATTTCGATATTTCAAAATTGACGCATTGCGGTACAAGTTATACGTGATCGAAATGTTCACGCTTTTTTTTTGTTAGTATTGAAACGAATATTTCAAAATTAAATAACATTAATAAAGGGAAAAATTCTGTATTTGTGCTGAGAATCAATTAGCGAAGGCTTTCAATTTGGCATTCGATATTGTAAACATTGAAAAGGGGTTGTCGTCGATTAGATTGATTCCAATATCCTGTTGTTATGTCAAGTGTTATTGCTATATACGTATTTTATGAATATAATATGTATTAAAAATTATAAAATATTTTTTATATATTTACTTTATAATTATTATTATTTTTTTGTAAATAATTTATTAAAAATTCTAATATTAAATTTGACGAAAGAGTTACTATTTTTAACTTGTATAGAGTTATAAAATAGATTGAAATCCACTCATACAATAATGTGAACGAAAGCTTTGAATATTATTTTGTAAACAGAGGGAACATTGTGCTTCAAAGTTTCTATCATTAATATTAAAAGTTGTGACATTATATGAAATAGGTTTGTACAAACTTGTTAAGATCAAATTCGTAATAATATATGGATTATTTAATTTATATATATTGTAAACATTATCTTCAATTGAATTTCGATGCATCGATTCTGTGAATGCAATTGTTCTTTGATTAATCCTAATATATATATATATATATATATATATATATATATATATATATATATATATATTGTTTTGACGTATTATTATCAATGGATGATCCTCTGTCGTTGTTCTTGATATAATATATAGTTTATATTAAACTATATATGTCTTGTGTCAATTTTCGTGAATGTTTTGTCACGTCTCTATTGTGGTCACTATCACAATTGCCTTCATTTATGAATCATGATTGAATAATTCCTTCAAATCGTTATGGTCATTTAAACGAAAATATTTGTCAATTTTGATGTTGCGATTTTTAAATATTAACTATAATGTTAAAATTGAAATAATACGTAATAAAGAGGACCTATGTACATCGATCGAGGACTGGAAATAGCCTGCGGACCACAGTTTATGTATACATAATATATACATCTATACTGTTATTGTTTATTATTATATCATAGTATAATTTTAAAGTTTAAAATGTTATTAATTATAAGAAATAAGATATATGATAGTTATATAAATATTTTACTTTATGAAAATGTTGAAAGTATCTTTCATTGTAAAAATATTTATTTTGACCTCTTTAAATATATTTTATATTACTATAAACTTCTTAATCCATTTCTAATAATATCTAAAATATGTTGATAAACTATAAGAATAAATTTAAAAATGAAAAAAAAACATAATTTTCTTTGTTTCTAAAAAATTAATCATTTTTTACGTATTTTTTTTCTTATTAATTTTAAAACAATAACGAATCCAAAAATTTACCGTTTTCATTTTAATTAATTTTTAATATATTATCATATTAGAAATTTAATAAATATTATATCACAATTGAAAGAAATATATAATTTTGTTTTGAAAAAGCATTTTCTTAATTTTGAAACTTGACTACGATGTTTAGTAACCAAATTTCGAGCACTAATTAAAATTCTCATGTGTTTTAATACAATTTACACGTAGAACATATATAAATACACACACACACACACACACACACACACACACACACACATATATATATATATATATATATATATATATATATATATTATCTTCAAAAACCCTAGTCGGCTTTACTGGAATGTTTATTTTATGTCTTTTCAACGCTTTAACAAAAGCTCGCCATTCAAACAGAAAACACTAATGAAGCTTAATCTCGCACTGAAAATTCGCGAACGACTCCGTTTTCTCGCCGTAAATTTTTCTATAAACATATATATATATATATATATATATATATATATATATATATATATATATATATATATATATATATATATATAATAAATAACTAAATTAGCAATCGTAACGCGATATCGCATTTTATACACGTCGACGTAAATATTCAAAGTCATTCGAATAAATTTTTCATTTATACACGTACAAAAAAAAAAAAAAAACTGTAACGAAAATAGATTATACGATACTTTATTCTTTTACCATCCCCGTGACCTTTATCTTTATCATTCGCAAGTGTATCAGATGTGCGGTTTTTTATTTATGGATTCATTAAAAAACCATCGGATATCATTTTGTTCTAATGCTTTATAAGTCACATCCATTACTATGGATGATAGTGAAAAATAATAAATTTTATGATGATAATCCATTTGCTTTTTATATATATATTATACGACGAAACATAATATATTTAATAAACCAGCCGTAATATTTGTTTGAAAAGTTGATATAAAAATAATAAATTATTATATATAATATAATATACGCCAATTATTATCATAATAATTAATTGATTTATTATTTTACATTAAATTTCAGAAAAATCAAAAAATATATAGTCATTCTATATAATATCGAATTAATTTATATACTATTAGATCACTGTTGATATAAATTTATTTACTCTTCCCATTTAAAACCATTTTATTTAATTAATCTATTCGCTTAATGCAAAAATTGTATATTGTATTTTAATATGGACAGCATACAAAGTAAATTAGTCCTAATTTAATTAATCTAAATATATTAGTAATTTGTAAAATATGCATCCGATGTAATTAAGCTTTTTATTGTATCGTTTTTCAGAGTTAATTAATGCCGTTTCACTTAATTTATTAAATACATCTAAATTTAATTCATAATATTTCACATCAAATACGTTTCGTAATATATTAATGTCAGTTTTGATTGTCACTCAAATCATAATTTTTTTTTGAAATTGATATCGTCGTTTTACAATAATAATAAAACTTTTTTAATGTAAAAATTATATTTTTAACTTGAATCCAATATAAGATTAATCCAAGACGTCCTATTTGAAATTTAATTTACTTTCAAGAGGGAAAATCCTTCAGGGGATTGTTTGACTTTATTAAGTCGTTTTTGTGTCAACGAACAGCAACAAGTGATATTAAAATACGTTATGACTATATATAATATTTCAAACATTTGTGTTGATAATGTTATATTATTTTTTTATGTATTATTTATATTTTAATATGATATATTTTCCCTTTATTATTACATATTAATATGTGACTTTTAATCCCATTTTGTTTCAACCTTTAATTAAAATCAATACTAAGTTCTACAATTATACTGAAATCAATTTATATCCGATCAAAACTTTAATTTATCATTTATTAAATCTATATACAACATAATTTATACTAAAAATATAATATAAACGAACACTCTTCACTCTTAAGCGTTCTTAAAACATTGGTTTAAAAATAATAAATAGAAAACATTTTAAAATATTTATATATATATATATATATATATATATATATATATATATATATATATATAATAGATTGTGACCTATTAAATAAATTAATTGCATGCGGTTTTAACGATGTTAATTTACTTTTTTATTTGTTGTTTGGCTGGAAAAAAAGTTGTTATCGTCAAGTAATATAATTGTATATAGAGTTTTCTATTTGTAAACACATAAAACATCATAGACAAGGGTGTAAAATAGGATACTGAGTAATCGAAATGTAATTTCTAATCAATGCTAATATATACCAATTTATATTTCATGCCAAACTAAAAAAAATTAACACTTCATAGGACAATTCAATTATATAATACTATTTGTTAAATATTCATTTAATTTGATTATCAATATTATTTTTTGGAAAACTAGATCGTATTGTAAAAGTATTGTAAATTAAAAAAAAATCGCCTATATTAAAAATAATATATTTTTTAGAAAAATTCTTAGAAATAAATTTTGAATATAATATTTCAATTGATTTGAACTCTATGTATGTAAAAAAACTGTTATCCTTTTTTTACGAAACAACATAATTTTTTGTGTTAAATATATTTTAAGCATTGTGTACACAAGTGTATCGTTGGCGTATTGAAATATTTGTATATTACCCATACTTATAAATATTTGAAAATATAATATCAATTATTCAAAATTTTATATATATAACTATTATATTTAAATAATTTATTTAATTTAGGAATATATGTATGAAAATTAAACATATAAATTATAATATAAAACGATTTTTTATGAAAAAAAAATGTACAGTAATATTTTTCACAATCTGATGAATTCAAAATATAAATTATATTTATTCCATGCGAAAAATTGAAGGTTTTCCTTTCACGTTATACGTATGAATTTTTACGGTGCAGCTTCGTTCCGATCTAACGACACGCTTTTCCGCACCGATTTTCCACAGTTTTCCCAGAATTCGTTAAACGGCGCTTTTCCCAGATAAGCCCCTGTTGAATTATATATATATATATACATTTTTTTGTTCTTTCGCTTCATCTATTCTCAGAGAAAAATTGCTATAGTGCGGTTTTTTTCGTTTTTGATTGATGACTATCGAATCCGACGATATCTTTTATTTTTTTAAGAGTAATGTATTCACAGACCAACTTGACAGTCTTTTTTGAAGTGAAAAGCCAATTTAGACTATTTTTTTTATTTTTGCTTTGATCGTATCTTTTTACTTCGATTTTAATGCTTCATTTTTTTCCGACCAAAAAAAAAGAGATGATAATTTTTGATATATAAAAACATTATCGTTAATAGTTGGAAACAACATGTTAATTAAAAAAACATTTTTTTCAACTATTAAGCATTTCCGTTTCACTTTTTATATATACTTAAAACCATTAAAGGATTTTTTTAATAAATATACATTTGTTACTATAAAAATATGTAGATATAATATATAATTAAAAAAACCACGTCCGTTAAATATAAATTATGTTTTTTTTTAATTTATCTTAAAAAAAACATATATTGTTATTTATATCAATTTTTTGTGAGAAAAAAATATATAATTAAAATTGCATAATTTTAATCATAATATTATTACATTAAGTAATATATTATTCAATCACTACTCATCTTAAATATTTATAATGTGCCTTCCTAATTCACAACGGTAAACTTTATATATAAAGTTAGTCCTGATTTATCCTGATAAATGTATATATATATCAAATCTTCAGGGAAAATCTGGAGATGACTGAGCGAATCCAGTTGAAACTTGGGATTCATAATCAAATTGTAAATTTGAAATATATTTCAAACAATGATCGATATATTAAAACAATCTTCAAACGCATTAAATTTATTTACATTTTAATATGGAAAATGTACGCATTAAAATTGTATAATATATTTAAAATAACATTTAAAAATATTTGTATTTAATTCTTGCGATAAATTAATATATTTATACTTTGTTTTCCATTTATATTAAATGTATGAGAATTTTTTATAGATATTATGAATGAAAATAATATTGATTGTCGTCTATTGTAAAAATAAGATATTTTTTATCAGTATAAAAATTGTCACATTTTTTTAGAGTGTACATATTTATTGTAAATATATATAAATACGTATTTAAAGGTGTAATTGAAAAAAAAATACGATTTTCCGTTATCTGATATATGATAAGATTTTTCTATTGAAGTAGATATATACGTTTCTGATTAATCTTCGACGAAATCTGAAATAATATATACATTCTCATAGATATATCTTTAATTTATTGAATTATATATTTTTTTGTCAGAGATGGTGTTTCTCAATCTTTTTCGAATTATATCTATATATAAATGTCAACAATTTTAATGAAATATTCTGTTTATATTAAAAAAACATATCTCTAAATCTATAAATTTAATATAATGCTTTCAATATATATATATAAACACACACACACATATATATATATATATATATATATTTGTATATAATGAAGATTTAACAATAATAATAAATCAAAATAAAATAATTTGAACCACAAAATATTAAGTAATTTATTGGTTCTACGTGATTAATTGCTTTATAATAATATAATCTATTTGTACGACAAGTTAATTTATGATTTATTAAAATGACTTAAAATTCTTCATTAATTAATTAAATAGACATTAAAAATGACCCGAAATCAGTTTTCGATCAGCGCAAAAAAATAATAATAATAAATCACAATGAAACCTTTATAAACATAGGTTCCGATATATTAAAGGGTTCACTAGTTTGTGGTTAGAAACCGCTGAACCTAGATATATATATATATATATATATATATATATATATATATATATATATATATATATATATATATGATTAGGATATTTTCCCTTTCGGTTTAAGGGTTGAGTTTTACGAGTGATAAGATAAACAAGAACCTCATTCCGCTTTTCCATAATTGAACTTTCCCTCGTGCGGACGATGGAAATAAACCCATCCGACGCGGTGAAAAGCGGTGGAAAATACTTCGCTTTTCTTGCCGGCGGTGAAAGTGTGGCCATTTTTCATGAAACTCTTGAGAGAAAATTCAAATATGAAATATATTCAATATTTCACAACGCCGTTATTATTTCACACTTATGGAAGGCAACTGGAAACCAAAGGGTGTATTCGAATGTGGTTTCATATTGAAAAATATCATTCAATATTCTCAGTTATTTTAAATTATTATATAACATATATTTTGTAATTTAAATTTCTAATATTTTTTTTTTCTACAAAAAAATTTTGATTTTTTCATTCTATAAATTTCATCATTTTTTTTCTATTAGGGAAATTCCTTTATATATGAAATATTCTTATCTAGATATATTTTTAAGAAATCAACTTATATTTTTTGATAGATTAAAATGTTTCTGCTCTATATATTTTAAATTGCAACTAAAATTAATATAATTTCACAATCATTCTTCTTTATCTAACAATATATAATATCAATGTGTGAATCTTTCAACCCATTCTGTATAAACATATAATATTTCATATAAAAAAAATATACTTTATAATCTTCATACTTTAACTGTCAACACTGGACATAAAATATGATACACAGCATTGTTAAATTAACACCGCATTACGAAAAATTATATAATAGTAATTTCATATTATGATATGAGTTTTGTTATTCGCTATTTTACAATGTAATTAACCGTGTAAAATTCGTTTATAACAATTACAATACGCAATTTTCTCATATATCATATTAAAATTCGCTTTGATTCTCATCTGCATTGTGTAACTTGTTAAAAAGCTATTTCGTTTTTCTCGGAAACGGTTGAAATATTCGAATCGATTTGTTTTCTCGTTTATATTTCGTAATATTTTCCACTTTTGTCCCGCTTTTACTTTTTAAAGAAAAATAAACAAATCTGATATTCCTTTATAATTTCAAAATAAAACATTCGTATTTCCTTTGAATTTGATAAAATTGTATATTCTTTTGAAATTACTTATCTATATTAATTTATAAAAATAAATTAAGATTGATTCGCTAAATGAACTTTTGTCGTGAATGTATAATCGATTTTGTTTTTGTTCTCGCTGTAAAACATTCGGCAGTTTTACGCATTAATTGCGATAATTATTTACGGTCGTTCATAATTAAATTACACCTATTTCTGTTTTTGACTGACCTTTGAAGTTATAAATGAGCAAAAAAAAAAAATAAAGTTGCCCGGAAAATAAATTTCAATTTAACCGAACGCTTTTTCCTCGTTGGCAAAAAGAACTTTTGTTATATTACAAGTTATATATAGATATTTGTGAGTAAATATTATTGATTTTTTTACTAAACATATATTTAAAAAAAAAACGTTAATATTTGAGCGTATATAATTTATTTTTAGTTATGAAAAATATACATTATTTTTATATTTTGGAGGAATTTATAAATTTTCATAGTGATTACTAATTAATTTCTAATATTTCATATTTCATTTAATCAAGTCTATTAAAATTATTAGACAGATATATAAAATCCAATAAATAATTTATCTTATATATAATAGTTTTCATAGGATTTGTAATCGTTCCTGAAAGTTATCTGTTCTAATATTAACTTAATAAAGATTTTCCACGTATGAAAATTAAATTATAAGGATATTAAATTAACATATAACGGTATAAGGCTTTATTTAAACCATTTGAAAGAAATTATATAACATTTTTTTTAATAATAAACATTATTTTAAATATAATTTTTATTTATAAAAATATAAAATATATTATATGATCAATATTACTGATAGACACATATTATATATTTTATGATGATTACTTAAAATGTCCGATTTATCGCACTAAAAGTATTATATAATATATATATCAGATTAAAGCACAAATTTAAATGCAACTTTTCCTCTATCAAAAAAAAAAAGAAAATTCGGTTCGACATCTAAAAGCGTGTTTTTTTCCGAAACAACATACATACATATGAGACTCTCGTAAAAATGTTTTGATGTAATCTTAAAATTTCGTCGTAAAAAAAGCAACATCCCGTTTCGACGTAGATACGTCGTTGTTGAATAAAAATTTTAAACGTTATGAATTATTTAAATGAACAGCCATTTATGTTTTTTTTTTCATTTAGTATAATTTTATCGTGGTTTATTTTTCTTTTTTGCCGATTCGAAATATTTAAAATATTATACAATATTATTTATGGCTATCGATTTTTCCATCGATACGTCAACATTTGAAAAATCAATTTTCACGAAAGCTCACAAATGGATCGTTGGGTTGAAATCGAAATTGAAAATTACAGATGAGAAAAGGAAAAGAGCGGTTTCCGGTCAAAGATTAACGAGATGTCGAATCTTCTGGAAAGTTAAAGTTGTTAGAATCATTAATAATATGCTTTCTAAATGTGATTATTTCTTGAAAGCAGTGATTGTAATCGAGCGTATAATTATTCAAAAATTATTATTATATTATTATCACATATTAAATAATACAATAGTGAAATACGTCATAGAAAGAATATAAAATATCTATATTCATTACAATTCTATATATGTTGAAGTATTTGAATCTCATTATTTTGTATTATATCTGAATGTTAATTTTACTGTTTGTTACAATTTAACAATTTATATGAATATATTTGTTTAAATATTGTCAATATAATTTAACATATGAAATATTAATGTAATTATGGATAGAAATTTATTTAACTAAATGGATAGTTAATAATTATACACATTATTAATATCTATAGTGTTAAAATATATTAATGTTTTCCAAAATATAACATTATAATTTATTATTTTATTGTATATTAAATATCAAACTAAATCAATCACAATTTTTTTTAATATTATAGAGTTTAAAATATTTGAACAATTTATAATAAATAATTAACACTTGATGATTTAATTAAAGTTCGAATGTTGATTGTATTTTCTATTGATTATTGATTATTTTTTCCATACAAATATATTTTATAATATTATTACATTTGAAAACTTAATGTTTTCTACGAATATTTCATACATAGTAGCATGTTTAGAAATTTAAATTAATCGGTATACAAGATCGAATATATTAGCTTTAAATAGAGCGATATATAGTGTTCCGCAGAACACCGGTTGAGAATCACTCGAGTGAATTATTCCAACCGACAATGAAATTTATCGTATATAATAAACTCTATAAATACAAATTTGAATATTTGTACACATGAAAATTATACTTTATGCGAAATAAAAATAAAAAGAGCAACATTATGAAGAAAAAAAAATGAAAAGTTTTTATGAGCGATATTTTGAATACACTTTTCATAAATTTGCGTGTTCTCAAGTCGTTTTTCGCGTGCATACAAAAGAGCTTTTCACGTTTTCACAAATAAAAGCTCGCTGCCGATTCTTTTTATAGATTTTTTTGTACTTTTCATTTTAAGGTCCGCATGAATGACATTGATTTCCCATGACCTTACACCGACCGCGTAATTTCTTATTACTCAGTATTAAAGTTTTCATGCGAGAATCGATTTTCACCGCGGAAAATCCATCGCAGGTAAAACCAAACGTAATTTTTCATCGGTCAGCATTTGTATATTTGATTACGTGTAGAATTTAAAAAAAAAATCACATAGTATAAAACGTACGTTTTATTCTATCTATATAACAATTAAGAATAAAATTTTCCATATAGAGCTTTTTCTATTTTAAAACAACGAGCTTATATATTTTTTTCATTGTCCGGAAAATCCAAAACGCTACCATAAAACTAATTATTTTATGGCTCATTTTTACTCGTTGTCTGCGTTTATTTCGAATAAAGTTTTTATGGCTATTAAATAACTATTATATTATATTAATAAAACACTAAAATATAAATCCGCTTTATTTTTATATTAATCTGAATTGATATATGCATCGTGTATGTAAAAAAAAAATGAAAATATTTTCATAATATTTTTATTACGCAAAAATTTTCCTCATGCATAATTCAAAATGTCCAGGGATAATTAATGATTTTAACGACGCGGTCAGGTTTATGTAAAATTATTCTAAAATTTTTCTTTTAAACATACCTTTATTATATTTTCTATTTAATTACAACGTCATATTAACGCGTTTATATTTGATATTAAATAATTTAATTTTTCATATTTTGTTATATAATAATCAATTATTATTCAGTACATTATGACATGAAATATGTATTTTTTCATATATATATATATATATATATATATATATATATATATATATATATATATATATATATATAATTAAACTTTCTATATTTATTAGTATTTTTAAATCAATATTTTCGATTGTATATAAATTTTCTATCCTGTTTCATACTCAAATAAATCGATTAGAACTATTTACATATAGTATAACTATATGATAAGGTAAATTTTATCAATTAATGTATTTTTTTACAAGAGTTACTTCAAGTTTTATCTATAATTTATTTATCGCATTTATTGTCAATATTAAACTACACATATTGATTAATTTTCAACGATAAATGAAGCGCAGCCATAAATTTCAATCAATTTAACGCATGAAGATAAATGCATTTTTATATTACTTATATATTTTTATAGTTTCATCTTGATAAGACGTAGAAAAATAATATAACATGATATTCAATCAACAATGTACACAAATTTATATATATTTTCATACGAATGTTGGGAATATAATGTAAATATATTACCAAGAAATATATATAATATGTAGACTGTTTTCATATATATATATATATATATACTATATTTTATATTAAAAATTAGATTTCTATATAATATTATTATTGACACAATTTTTGTAAAATATTTATAGTACTTGCTAAATATATTTATTTTTCTGATATATTAGTAGTCATAACTATAAACATTTTATGAAATTATATACAATAAATAATATGGGTAATCCTCGTATAACGCCGATATTTAAATACATTAAACAATATACCTGTTTGTGACGTATTTTTCACGATTAAAACAAAAAAAAATAATATTAAAACATTATTTTAATATAATTGTTTCAAATATATATATATATATATATATATATATATATATATATATATATATATATATATATATAAACTTTTAATAATATATATAATATAAAACGTGTTAATTCTTCAAAATAAACATATATTATTTGATTATTTACTTTTAAAATCCATCCTCAGCTCATCAAAATTTATTGATATATCAATTAAATATGAAAAAAATATTTCTTTATTTCACTCATATAAATAATTATAATTATATAAAAAATATAATATTATGATAAAATTTTAATGTCATTAAATAGCAATTTTTAAAATCAATTTGAAATGTTTCCGAATGAAATTAATTACAATTTTCATATCAATATGCATATTTTAATTTATAATAAAACAGTTGAAAAATCGACAACGAAAATTAAATTAAATTATTATATGTTTTTAAAATAGATACATATTTAATAACACAGCAATATAAGATCATACATTCAATTGAAAATAAATTATTTATTCTTTAACACAAAACATGACGCCTTTCAACAATAATAAATAAATATATTATACAACGATATCTATAAATCGATTATTTCGGGACACCCAATATATATATATATATATATATATATATATATATATATATATATATATATATATAAATCAAACGATTACAATTTGATCACCATACACGGTTTGATCGCGTAATATTTTTAATAATCGACAACCTAAATACGGCAGTACGATAATGATAATGCATTAATCGTAACGCTCATTATTATTATTATTATTGATCGACAAATAGGAAATGGAAAATCGTCAGTGAAAAACGTGCGATAAAACCGATCCATTAACGACTTATCGTTATTAACGCAAGTAATAAAATCGATTTCGATGAAAAAATAAAATTTTCTTTTTTATACCGAAAAATATCGCTAATTGTTCTTCGGTCGTAAAATTGGGTTTTCTTTTTTTTTTTTTGTTTTTAAGTTTCCTTCATAGATCACATATCATTCTCGAATTTTCCCTTCTTTTTGCGTTCCTTTCATACTTTTTTTTTCCATATACTTTGTCGTCCGCAGGGAGTCCTTATAAAAATACTACTTTTTCGGAATAAATGGTCCTTTGTACGACCTCCCTTATAAATTAAACGCAACGATATCATCGTGTCGTCTTATATATATATATTTTTTTTTTCCTACAATTTTCTTCTTTTTCCTTTTATTACTTCTTGTCGATGCTCTCGTAAAAAGTGCTACGCTTTAACGGTTGTGTTAGATAAAGGAAAAAAAAGTGATGGTTATCGAGGGTGAAATTTTTGCATATCTGTTTTCTGTGCTTGATATTGATTTTATAATTCGTGTTATTATACTAGAGTTACAAATGCGTTATTAAATTTGATTCATTTTCACGTATAATTATTTCAAAATTTGAACTAAAATATACAAAAATTTTCATATAAAAAATATTTTTATTATACCGTTTATTATGTATTTTAGATTTTTACTCGTTTCAATTAAAATTTAAAAAAAGTGAGTTTCATATAAGGAAAATATTAAAATACTTGATATTGAAATTATATATACAATTCTAGATTCATGTTATAATTGAATTTCATTAGTTAAAAGAATTATTTTTATTAGTAAATATCTTGGAAAACAATATTTAAACTGTATTATAAGGAAAAATGACAATTTTTATTGAAATCCATAATTTTCATATCAACATATATCATCTGCTCGTCTTATCTATAATATAAAAATGACACAAAAGATAATGATTTGAAAATGCTACTTCTTAAACGGGTTTCTTCAAGTTGAATATTAATAGCTCTTAAAAGACAACAGAGTGAGCAATTTTTTGAGGCAATATTTTTTTTATTATAATATAATAAAATTATCTACTATAGATTACACCGTCTATTTATCAGATATATTAATACAATGTAATAAATTTAATATAGAAATCGAAAATATATAATGAAATATCTCACATTTATATACAAGTATATATATTTTTTTCATCATTTATCTTCTTTTTTTTTTCTATTATCTCGAGATTACTTCTACATTTACCTATATTTAAGGGAAGAAATACGCCTAAAAAAACTTGAATAAAATACGAAGAAAAATTAACAATAATACTCGACTGATGCCCCACAAGAGAGACGATCCGGTATACAAATGATTTCATTCTCGATTTCGTTTCGCATTAATGAAGACCGAACACAAAGATCTTTGTACGGACAAATTGCCATTTTGTACAACGAGACGTGAACGATGTCGTCGAATTAATTCCATCTAGCAAATGTACCGAACAATACAATTATTATACAATATCGATTTATATATATATATTTTTGTTCATAGCGCAATTTTTCCTTCTGGGCACGCGAAGAAAATTTTCCTCGTTTCGCGTTTTTCTCGAAAAAAGGACGCTCGTTATTTTTTTTTCATATGCCATTTGTGTCTCAAATTTCGAACAATATAATAAAATTATATATATATATATGTGTGTGTGTGTGTGTGTGTGTGTATGTGTGTGTGTGTGTGTGTGTTTATGTGTTTCGATTTACCGTTTTCGTGATAAATGAGTATAAACATCGCGAAATCGCAATTTAACAGACGTCTTTTGTAAAATTTATCACCGCTGAAAATTCCAATAAAAAAAGAATTTATTTCTTCTGTATCAACGTCGAATATATTTCCTTTTTTTTCTATATATTTCTTTTTCGCTTTTCGTATTTTACATTCCGTATATTTGATAATCTGAAAGAATTATTTTTTAATAATGAATCATTTTTGCGTGAAATATTTTTTGTTATATAATAAAAACAATATTTTTGTACTTTTCTATATAATTTATTATTCAAACATAGTTTTATCATTTATGATATGATCAATATAATTTTGTGTTAAAAATTACTTTTATTTTATTTTTATTCAAAATATTACTTTTTATATATTTTCGTATAAATCTATATATAATATATATAATTGAATTTAATATTAAGTAATAGCCAAAAAAAAAAAAACTAAATTATTATATATAAATTCAGTTAATATATTTTCTCTACATTTATCGTCTAATATATCACGAATACAATGTATTGTTTTCAACTATTCCATTTTACGATTTTGAAATAATCACTATTTTGAGCATAAAATCGATTATTACAATTTAATAATAATAATAATATTCGTATTCGTATGAAACAATCCCATTGAAGACATTCCGCCGATGTAACCTTAATTTCGATATAACGGTTAAATTTAACGGCATCACTTTAACATTATCTCAACAATAACAGCGCGTTTCGGCTAAATTGGATTTATCCCGAATACTTACAATACTTTTATATTCACCTTTTTAAAATAGCTTTTATTAATTCAATAAAAAGTATTCTCTAAACGGATTTAAACTTTAAACAAAAGCTCTTTTGTTTTTTTACGTGAATATATTTAATATTAAAAAAAAGATGGTAAAGGTTTTTTTTCCATTTAACGGATAGACATTTTAATGTCTGATTTATGAAGGGAAACGTTTGCCGCAGACCCTCGTTAAAATAAACGCTTCAAAATAACCATCGGAATATGTATTTATTTTACATATCGAATATTAGCGTGTGTGTGTGTGTGTGTATTTGTATAAATCGGAAAATCGTTCAGTCATAATCGGAAAATGGTCGGTGAAATCGATTTAATGTCTCGATTTGACACGTTTCATATTGTGTGATCCGTTTTGGTATTTTATGCGGTTTTTGCGCTTCCGTCGTTAAAACGTGCCGTAAATTAAAATTATCAATAATTTGCATATTTGTATAAAAAAAAATATATACAGATTGCCGCTAAAAATATGTTTTCACACTTGAAAAACGGTATCCACATTGAAAATCTAATGAAATTATGATTATTATATAATCGTTACTGTAAATTTTTATATTATTACACAATAAATTTATTTAGAAAAATATTTAAAAAGCCTTTATTTCAAATTTATTAAATATTAATAAATTTTAATATCACAATAAACACAACTTTACGTGCTCAAAGTTGTGCTATTTATATATCGAATGTGACTTATTTTTAAGAATATATATTCTTCTATGACCATAAAAGTCACATCGGATATTGAATATATAACACTTCAAAATTCAAAAATTGTAACATTTGTATATATTCGCTCATAAATAACGAGACAAAAACGATTTTCATTCATTAAAATTTTTATTTCGACCCGAAATTATACGCAATACAATATTATAATAAAAAAAAAAATCAAAAACGATCTTTATATACCGTATGAATAAATAACGCAATAATAATACACGAAATAAAATTTTGACGATCGTTCATATTTTCGGACAATTTGAACCCAAATCCAGAACCAAGACCAGAAATTCTGAATTACTAAACTGCTGATATTCAATATTTTCATCGCGGTCTGAAAACGCCGTGTTTGCGAAAATTTACAGTCGTGTCGCGTTCTAACATATTAATATATTTATTAAATATTACAAACTCTTATATAATATATTATTATATAATTCGTATATTTATTTATACTTTTTTCAGAAATATGAGAGCTCCAAGGGGTGGCAAAAGATCGACCGACAAACGTCGCTATATATTATTCAGTCTTTATGCTTGGGGTGTACCAATATTATTGACTTGTATATGTGCCATTATGCAATTTACTGAAAGCATTCCTAAACATCATTCAACGCCAAATTTTGGTCTTGAAAAATGTTGGTTCGTTGGTAAGCCGTATAAAAAAAAAATCTTTTTTTTTCTTCATTTTTTTTTAATACAAATATTATTGCATATATAAAATATTATGATTGATCGCTTTGTCTATTTTTCAGATCGTAAGGCTGAAATGTTTTATTTCTACACTCCGCTTTTGATCGTCATAATCTGCAATTTGACGTTGTTCCTGTTGACGGCTTTCAAAATTCGAGCCATTAAACAGGAGACGGCAATTTTGGAAAACAGCGACAGCAAAAGACATCAGTATGAAAGAAATAAACAGAGGTCTTTTCAGTGCACATCTATTTTCCTTGTCGTATAAATCGGGACTGGAATCCTTTTTTTTTTTTTGCACTTGACAAACCTTTTTTTTTTAAGAGTATTCTATTTATTCTTTAAATTGTAGTATACATTAAATAGATTTATATAGGATCCGTTATTTATTTTTAACATATATGTTCCTAAACTGTTTAAATAACAATATAATAAAATTTGTAATAATTTATTAATTCACACATTTCAAGATAAAAAAAAAGCTTTGAAAACACGCTTAATCTATTTTAACCATTATCACGATTGAAATTCACAAGTGAATTTATAATGAGAATAGTTTTTATTTAACGATTAACATTTTTTCAGGTTCAACTTATATCTGAAACTATTTTTGGTTATGGGCATCAACTGGATAGCGGAACTTATTAGTTTTTTCGTTGGAAAATCAAGTCCTTATTTATGGCTACTGACAGACTTCTGCAATTCCATCCAAGGCATTTTCATATTCATACTGTTTGTCTGTCAGAAGAAAGTTAAAAATCTTATTATGAAAAGGTTAGCAATCACTCGTTTAATATGTTCAATGCTTTCACACAATACTATACAAATCTGTATTATAAAAAAAATATCAATGCATAAAATTTATATATATATATACATATACATATTTTAAAACCAACATGCAAGCTTTTAATTTTTTATTACAATATATGCTATTATTGCAGCATCAATCAGCGTTTGTACATTGTTTTTCTATTTACAGAGATACATTTATATTAGATAATATTATTTTTGCATTTAATTTACATAATTATAAAATGAGATACAAGGAGAAAAAAAAAACGCTTTCGATGTTTGATGGTCATGTCTGTTACAGAAAAAGTACGTGTCGAAGTGCAAAAACTGAAAAAGTCGTCGATCAGATCATGTTGAATAATGTAAATTATATGCTCCATATTTGTGCATATTTATTATAATACATATATATTTTTTCTTATTTTTATATTGAGCCACACTTTTATTATTTCACATATTTATTTATTTTAGCGTTTAGTGGCATGTGATATATATATATATATATATATATATATATATATATATATATATATATATATATATTTTTTTTTTTTAATATTTATATATGGAGTCATATTAGTTTGTTTTCAATTATCACACATCAAAAATAATCATCAATATATTATATATATATAGATATATTCAATATTAGTTTTATTATATTTTTTTAAATAGATATATAAAAACATGAAATAAAAATTATTCCTTATTATTACGAAGATATCGATTATTTATTACTGTATAGTGGTCAACTATTCTCCTTTTGAAAGTACTTTATTTTGAAAGTCATATTCTCCATTTTATTTTTGTTTTGTTAGCTTTTTGTTGATGTTTTTGAGACAATCTAAAAACCAAAGACTGTTCAATCAATCTCAAATTGTCCTCATTTTCAAGGATCGATCCTCCATTATGTTCGTATTTGTCATTTTTATTCATATCATATGTCTATTTAGATACTTGTTTTAGTTTATATTGATATAAAAAATAAATAAATGCACGTGTAATAAATCATTTCATTATTCTATATAATTAAATAAAATTATATATTTTCATTGATAACACATTGATATATTGAAAAAAATCAATATATATATATATATATATATATATTTAGAGATATTTGAAAATCTTCATAGACAGGTAATATTCTACATTTTTATTTCATGTTCTATATCTTTCACAGTTTTTACTTCGAATTTATAAATCAGTTTCACACCATGCACTCATATGTTCATACTTGAAAGAAGTGCAAACGGATAAATATTTTTATTATGACCGACAAACAATCCATAGTGGAAAACTATGAAAAAAAAATTTTAAAAAAAATATATATATAATGATCATACGAAAGATCATATATTTAGATGAACATATATTTGTTCGAATAGTAATTTTCTGTTGTCAGACTGAATCAAATCACCGAACGTTTAGGAAAATCGTGTAGGGTCCGAGCACGAGCAAAGTCACCGCAGACCACGGTCACATCCCTGGTATCATCACAACATTAATTCGAATACCGATACAAATACGTAAGACATGTGAATGATGAAAATTATTATATGTGACCTTCGTTTTTTTTTTTTTTTTTTTGTTTTCTGTATATCATTCGGTGTGTTAACATAAAGGTTCACAAGTGAAAAATATCTTAACCGGAACAAATTATTGCAATTGTGTGATAACAAATATCTTATCGGAAATGGTGTTTTTTTTTTTAAAACAAAACGTATAAATATTACGATATAATATATGTGTTAAATGTATAATAATTATGTTATAAATAATGCACTACACATACTTGAAAAACACATAAAATTAATTTTAAATGTTCTTCTTCGGCTGATCAATGATAGAATCTTTTGCTTGAATGCTTTTTTCTTTATCAAAATAATTGCATGCTTTTTTTTTAATTATTAGTAATTTTGCCTTTATTATAATGAGTGAATTAGATAACACATTAATAATTTTTTAATTATAATAGATATGCTAATTTCAAAACTGCAATTAGTTTTTTTCTATTACGTCAATTTTTTTTTATATATTGTATATGACTTTTGGAACAAAAATAAGGTATCTTGTATTAAAAAGTTGATATAATAGAAAATATTGGAAATTTTGGATTTAGACGTCAAATTACATTTTAAAATTATTTATCAGATTTAATTAAAAAAAATCATATTGCTACATATTTCATATATAATATACAAAATATTTATTCAAGATATATACAATAAGTAATACAACATAAATTTAATGCAATAAATATTCTGCAAACCTTTCCTGATGTGTGTATAATAAATATGAAATAAAATATTTTTAATACATATTTTATAATTATTATATGAAAATATATATTCAATCAACAAACAGTTGACATATAAGTATGTAATAATTGATTAATAAGACTTTAATGACTTCTCCTAGAAACAATTTAGTTTCATTGCCAAATTTAATCAATGATTCATATAATAATGACAATAAAATATGCTATTAATATACAAAATGTTTAATTTAACATATTTATAACCTCGATTCAAATACGTGATTTTTTTTTATTATTAAAACTATCTCCATTTTTCATTATTTTTAGACTAATAGCTTTTTAATAAGTATTTAAACATGTATTCAAGCACTTTTTGATATTTAGAAATAAAATCGTTCAATATTTTAAATCAAAAATCTAAGTTAGCACTATATATAGATTTTTAATATTTATCATACTAATTTTCAGTAATAATATTAGCATGTTAGTGATCAAAATTTTTAGTAATACACATGTAAACGATTAAATTATATGAAATTTATTGATAATTAACACTTTTCAGATACCGCCATCTACGATACGGATCAACAATTTCGAAGGTCAGGGGTTCGTCACGATTCCACTCGGGTAATACGGTTTCCACATCGGAAAATGTCACTAAGAAGTCGTTCGTATCGTCCATGGACGAGAACAGCATCAGGCTGTCGGAGCTGAAGGGACTCAGAGATTGAAAAACAATCAACGCTTGACCATGAGAAAACTGATGATATACAAGCGAAGATCGTTATATATTTGTTTTGATTACTTTTGATTGAGTATTTCTTGGTACAAAAAAAAATCCATATGGAATATAAAAAGATCGTTCATCTACTGAAGATTTTCATATTTTGTTTAATTAAATAATATAATATCTATGTATGTGATGTGTATAAATGATGATGCAAAATTTAATTATGTATGCATTATGATAAATCCTCAATTTAACAGATCAAAAATAAATATGATATAATTTATATAGTATATTGTTCTTTTAATAATATGTAAAAAGAATTAAAAATATAATTTAGTTTGCAACTTAATTTTTATTATAATATTACTATTGTAAAACCCTATATTTTATCTAAGTATAAATTATTTTCTCGTTATCTTTAAATGAATGTTAAATTGAGGGTTTTCTCCTTTATATTATACACTTACTCATAATTCAGAATTATTAAAACATTATTTTTAAATGAAAGACAAATGGAAAAACGCCAGTTTAACCATTATTAATTCAGAATGTATTATTTGTATTATGTTATAGAAAAGATTATCGTTATTATTGTACATTATACTCATATTAGAAAGAAGATTCAAAACGAAAAATATAGTAATTTTGAGCATTTCTTTTTTTTTGCACATCAAGAATTTACAATTCATATGTGTTCATTATGATAACGAATGTTGATTCATTTTATGTTAGTCATATTTACATTATAATATATAAAGTATTTTTATCGTTTTATGTTCAGATATAAGAAAAAAATCATGACATTATGAATTTAATTTGTCAGTAATAATTAATTTCGCACACTTCATTTTTCAATTTCGCATCTTAAAATAAATAAATTCAAATTGATCTCATTTCATGTATAAATAACAAAAAAAAAATCGAATACTAAATACATTTCATAAACCATATTTTAATATATTTTTTAAATTATTCTAGTAAATATATTGACACATTGAAAAATTATTATTTTTTTATAATTAAATAAAACAACAAAGAAGTATACATATTTTTTTTTTGTTATATTTTTGCCAATATTTAAATATAAAATGTTAAATGTAATATCTAATTTAAAAGACGTTTTTGCTTAAGAATTCAAAATCCATCCTGAATTATTTATTGCTGCTTATTTTTCTTATTAGGTGCCTCGTATTATTAATATTGAAATTGGCAGCAATTTTCCATATTTATATATTTTGTCTCCAAATGAAAATCAGAAGAATATTAATAGATAAATATATATGTCTTAAAAAATATATACATCAACAAAAAAAAAATTATACATTTTTAATAATCATTTATATTGTATTTAGTTTAATATTATTACATTTTTCCATTTAGTTTTGAAGCGTATTTCGTTTTAGTAATTACATTTTTGAACATTACATAATAAATTACTAGCGTAATTCTTCCTTATTATATATTTTGAAAATTTAGTTCTATAATAAAAATTCTTTATAATTACAATAAAAATAAAAGTATTTTTTTCAATATTAAAACTCTAAATTTTAAGAATGAAATAAAACCATATTTTCATATATTTCACATTTGTATTTTGGCTTTTAATGTTCGTTTTTATAATTGTTTTATTTTAATAATAAGCTACTTAATTGTCAAATTAGCCTTAATCTAAATACTATATATTTTCCATGTTTAATAATAAAATTTACTAAATTAGAATCGTTGACAATTTAGTGACTTATTTTAATAGTTAAAACTTAATTAGATAATTTTTCCTCAATTTAAATTTTTGAATGTTTGTAGCTTTAATGTAAACGCTTTCTTTTTAAAGTGTACTTTATTTTTTAATATTATAAATTTTTAATTGCTTCGTGCCATGTATTTTTATATGTATTATATATAAGAATAAAAATAAAAAATATATATATTTTTAACATAAATTGCGCAAAAGACGTTCATCGTTGCTTAGTGATATTCGTTTTATATTTTTATCATCTTAACAGAACACTGTAAATAGCATTTTTGCCAAAGATACATGTACTTGTAAAGCAACGTTGTTAAATATCCATTACCATTCATGCAGATAAATAAAAGTGCACTTACAAACTTAACTATCCATATTTTTCGATATAAACATATGAAAATATTTTTAATGTTTGAAAGAACATTTATTCGTTATATCAAAATAAACTTTTAAGGATGTAAACACGAATCTCCTTAGCAATTACAAAATTATATATATATATATATATATATATATATATATATATATATATATATATATATATATATATTATGTAAGTTAAGTAAATAGTTCAATACTGGAAAATGCTTATTTTTTAAAGACGGTGAAGTTTATGATAGCATATATTGATGTTATACAATATCGATGTTTATATTTGATATATTTGATGTGAAAATGAAAACACTGAACATATTTTTTTGTATTTATTTATTGCTGAACCTTAGTTTCCAATGAAAAAAAAAACAAACTTTTAGAGATTAGAAAAAATATTGTTAAAATATGTTCGTCACAATATTATTTACAAATTTATGAATATCACAATACTTCAAGAATCCTCTAACTTAATTGTAACTAAAAAGTTTCAAAAATAAAAAATTATGTTATTAGTATAAACTCTTATGCGAAAAAGTCTTCTCTATCAGCTGGTTGTGTGCCTCCTTCTTCCATTGAAGCAAAGTTCATGAAATGAGCCGGTCTATGTACCTCGTGATAAAATTCTCTCGGATTTCCAAGTTGAACTGAATATTTCATATTTGGATCGTGACGCACACCTAATCACCAAATAAAATTATTGATTATAATGATTTTGACCTCTAAACGATTCTTATTATCATAAAGATACTTACCCATAAAGTTATAATTCCAACTTCCTTGCGATGGAACCATGAAATAACCTAAGAATCTATCTGATAACAACATTTGTACTTTCTCATAATGACTAGGTAAATATCCTTTAGGATTGTTTCCTTTATCCGTATTTCTACTTCCCCATTCAAAACCGGAAGGTGTCAACTTATAAGCTGTTAATGAACAAGAACCGGGTGTAAAAGAGCAAGTAATAATAATAGTTTTTTCACCATCCCACGAAGGATTATCTGCCATTATTTTCGCATGTGTTGTAATATCCTAAAATTAAATTATAAATTCAATAAGAACAAAAACCCATAAACATTTTAAATCTATTACAAAATGTGATGAAAATAACCTGAGGTGATAACTGAGGCAATTCATTAGGTTGTGTATGCATCCAACCAAGAGGTTCCAGATCAGCAAGATGAGGGTGTTGAGGTAATGATCGTGGTAAATGTACTGCTTGATGCGTGCCCCATTGAGGTGGCAAAACTGCCGCTCTAACTTCCCATACTTGTGGATTATCTGCAGGACTTTTACCATATAAATAGCATGCAATCTAAAAATAAAAATATATTATAGAAAAAAAATATAAAAAAGTAATAAAAATAATAAATCTGTATTATATTTACTTGAGCTCGTAAATCAGATATGGTAACAAATTTTCTCAAAAGATTTTTAGGTAAAATATATGTATATCCAGTTTCTTTAATATCATCAGAACTAACATAAATGTGATTTGTACGTAAATGAAGATTTGTAGCTGATATAGCCCGAACACGCCATTCTGTTTTAGAACTATAATTTGATAAAAAATAAATAAATAACAAAAATTCGTCTAAAAATCTATTAATGCTAATAATTCTTTATAAATGTATATACCTAAATGTTTGAGATTCATAATTACTAGTTGTACTAGTAATTATTTCATCTCCGTGTTTATTAACAGTCCTAGTAGTGGTAGCCGTTAATTGACTTTGTTCTTTACTCTGCTTTTCAATTTCTGCTATTTGTTGCCGTTGAGCTGATGGTGCTGATATTTCCATACCAAGAATAATATCTCTAATTTCTGACTGAGTTAACGATGCCACGTTTACGCTATAATTTAAAACATTGATACAAAAGTGAGATTAGGAAAAATAAGAATTAAAAAATAAATAAATATTTACTTGTTCTTTTTGCCATAATCTGCAAGAATCAAATCCTTCAATTGCACTTCAACTTTAATCCATTCTTCATCCGTCAGTGAAGGCCATATATGATGTGGTTCTGTAATTGTAGTTTTATCTGGTTTTAACAGTACCTTTGTTCTTTCAGTATTTACGTGTAAGGCGCGAAGAATAAGAATCAATCTTGAGAAAGCCTATTAAAAGAAATATTATTGCACTTTTTCTTACTCTTAAGATCATTTTAATAAATTTTAATGTTACATACGGTATATGATGAAATTGTTTTCAACCAATCATCGTATAAATTGAACAACACCATTTGAGGTTCAGTTGCTTTCAGAATTAAGTCACCAAACTTTTCAACTTTCAAACAAGCTTGGAATGGTAATTGTAATTCAGAACCCTTAATAACAATATTAGGGAAATCTAAAAGATGGACCTAGAATTACAATAATAAATGAGATCATCCTTACGACCATATTATATAAATTATTTTATATTTTCTTACTTCGAGAGGATCCAACATTCCTTTTCTAGTAACAATAATTTGCTTAGGCTGTTCCTCTACTGGCAATGATCTAATCAAGGCTGCAACTTCTTCAGCAGTTTTCCATTTAGCTAACTAAAATATTAATTGACATTCAAAAATAAAGAAATTTATGAAATAAAACATTGAAAAATATAGATTTACAGTACCTGTCCTAGACGTTTCTGACCAGCCCATACAGACGTGTGAATAATTTTAAGGAAGAGTTGTCCTGTTCTTGGATTAAATATGAAAATAGCTCCATTAATTGGTTTTGTAGTTAAATTGCCCTCAAAAGTCTTATGAATAGTTACTCGATATACATTTGTATCATCAACAAACCTATAAAAAAATAATATCTTTTATTTTATGTTAAAATTTAATGTATTTACTAAATATGGTTTTTTTCCGATAATAATTTAAAAATTACTGAAGTTAATAATGAACTTACCAAATAATCTGATTTGAAAAAAGTTCACCATAATTTTGACTGGATAAATATGGCTCAGTCGGTTCACTGCTATATAATTGTAAAGCTTTTCTAATACGTTCACGAAGTACGTAAAGGGCAGGATTGGCTTTCAAGATTTTCGCCATAGCTTGCTGTATTAAAGGTTTACAACCAGGGAACCAATTTCCATATGCACTGTAAATGATTTAAATTAAATAAACTAAAATAATTTAAAAATATAGTGGTCTTTTTAAAAATTAAAAACCTGTGCAAATTGTAAGCTAAATCTATAGCTATCAATAATCCTGTTGGTGATGGATATATTGACATATTATCAGTAGTGTAGTCGAGGAATTTAGCTCTTGCATATCTTTCTATATCATGGGAATCATAATCTCCCCATCTCAACTGAATATCCATCCAATATTTCTGAGTTGTAGTGTTATCCATTGTATCCCTATATAAAAAATATATTTAATTACATTTCAAATATTCACATTAATGAAAAGCATGTAATTTAAAACAATAAATAAAACTTACTTAGTATCTGCTAAAAGAGATGGACGAGAAACATTCCATTTATATGCAGAAAAAAGTAAAATATCAGCACAAGAAGAATTCATTTTGTACGATTTCCTAGGATGGATAGTTTCTTTTTGCACAGTTTCAATTTCTAAGGCATCCAATTCTTGATCGAATACCTATATATACATATTAGTTAGAAAAATATATATATATATACTACAAATATTTCAAAATTTATAAAAAGTTAAACTTACTTGACATAAATCCATAACAATTGATTCGTGAACTTTTTGCCATAAATGAGCTCTGAATATTTGGATAAGAGAAATTTTTAATGTAGGAATTTTTCCATGCATAAATATTCCTGTCAAATCAAGTTGTACCTAAAAGCAATTATTTAATTATTTACAATATGAATATTTATACCCTTTACACTCGAAATCGATATCGTGATTGGACGTTTCACTTATATGTTGATATTTTTAAATCTTATTATTTAGCTATATTCTAGGTTAAACTAACTATCTGTAATATATTCTCAATATACGATTAACGAACAATAATTGTCAGAATTTATTTCTATTTGTATACAAATACATAATTTGTATATAAATAAAAATACACATACTCAATTTTGATTTAAATTAAAAATATATCGTGGCGTTTTTATCAGTCCTCTTTGATTAACACAACATATCAAAGACATTAAATAATTTGATTAATTTACGATCTTATGATTGTAGAAAGTTGAAATAATTTAATGTTTTTGTAATTTTCAAATTTACCTGGAAACCAACATATACATTGGCCCTATTTATGGTAGGCGACCACCATAAAGTAAATCTTCTGTTTGGGATTTGGTTCAAACCGGAACGCTGAGCATTCGTCAATTTTTTATATTTCATCGATTCCTCGAAACCTGATGCTTTCTCCCTATAATATAAAAATATCCATATAATTTACTATATAAATTATATTTCAAGTAAAAATAAATAAATATACCAGAACAAACCCTCCCACGTAGGGAAATAAGTGCCTTTAAACAAGGTGTGCTCTAGAATACCTTCTACACCACCCAAAGCTTGAATCATATCTGTACGATAATTATTTAAATTCCATAATTTACCATCGTGACGTTGATGTGTCCACCAGAATGGATTTTGTTTCAAAACCTAAACACAAAATAAATTTTGAATACTAATGCAAAATTCAAATTATTTATAATATAGTAATAATAGCATACTTGATATTGTTTAAATTCTGTTCGAATACGCCAACCTTTGTCATAGGCAAGTGTATGCCGATCTTTTTGGAAAAGTGTATTAATTCTAGGTATACCTCTATCCCAAGAATCTTCCAAATCTTCTAAAGTCAAACGTCTAAAAGTTGTGTGTATAAAATATGTTTCAATCTTACTACGTAAATTATATATAATCAATAATTCATTAAAATACTATATTAATATTACCGATTCTGAGCATTAGCTTCTTGTCTCTTCAACGCATATTCAGCCCAAACTCTTTGAGAGTCAATAAATTCAGATTCCCAAGGTTGAATATAACGATATAAATTAGGAATAAGTTGATCTTCATCGTGTGACATACCAGATCGGAAATGTGTAATGCCAACATCCGTTTGTTTTGACCAACGTAAATCAGACTAAAAGAAATAAAACCTTCATTACATACATAGTAAAAACTGTAAAAATAAAAAATCATACTATTGAAGCAATATGAATAATCATAAATTAAAAAAAAAATGAAATGTACTTGTGGAATAAGAACGTGACCCATAGATAACATTCCAAGTCCACCAAGTTCTTTCGGTGTGTAAAATACAACAGGTGGGAAGCGAGAAGGCATTTTAGAATTAAGCCCAATTTTAATACGTGTCTGTATTTTATTTTCACATTTAACTAACAAATCTAATAATTCTTGTGTATTTACTACAGCTTCGCGGAAATATGTCATTAAACCTGCAAAAAAAAAAGAAAGATTAATATAACATACGAAAAACTTCCTGGAGAAAATATTTTATATTACTATACCAATTAAAGCAGTATTCCATTTGTTGACAATTTTTGTGAAGGTTGTAGATCCAGAAGCCATCAAAATTTGACGTACTCGATTATGAAATCTATTTAAACTTTCATCGTCAACTCTTAAGAAACATTGAGCAGTACGTTCTTTTGTTACTTCATTTTGAAGATTCCATACACCATCTCTGTGAGTAAATTCTTCATGAGTCGTTCGACACTGAAATATATCAATATAAATAATATCTTATAAAATACCATAAATTATAATATGTAAAAAAACTTACTTTTGGTAAAATTCTGCATTCAAATCCACCCATATTGAAGAGTAGATTAGGATTGTCTTTCGAATACACCGATACAAAACTACTATCCCACTGAACTGTTGTAGTTGATCTTGGTAATCTATTCTTAATATCCCAGAAAACAGCACGACCCCTTTAAAATTTAAACACAAATTCATTGGTATATGCAATATAAATAACAAATAATTATAAGAAATTTGTAAGAATCAGATTTTGGTATAATCTAGAAACAAAAGCTCATAAAAATATTTCACAAATATAGTTACAAGTCTTATGCTTCTACTAGTACACATAAACTACTAGTTTCAGGACCCCTACGCGTTTCATCATAAAAAAAATGTTAAAGAATTAATTATAAAAAAAAAAATACTCACAAATTAACATCGTGTTTCATCAATCTCATACGCGCGTCACGAGGCCAACATTTTTTATTATTATATCCTACAATATTTTCATTATTTGGATCAGGATGTTCAGTAAGATAACGCTGAATAAGATCTCTCGCTTCTTCTGCGGTAAATCTAAGAAAAAAATAAAAGTATTTTAAAATAATTTTAAATGATTTTTCTCTAAACCAATAAAAAAGTAGTACCTAAAGAATATGTGAATTTTATCTATATATCGGCAATATAATCGAATCGGATGAATTATTTCTGTAGGTGCATCTTGGAATGTTAAAAAGTCATTAGGTAATTGCGGAGGACCAGCCATTTCGCTAGCTCTTTGCAAACCTAACACTAACAGATCCAATACTAAACCATAATATTGTACAATAAATGATGCAAATTGCAATCCACGAATAATACCATAACTGTTAGTATGATTCATGTCCTAAAATAAAAAAAAATATATATATATATTATAAAAATATTTAAATTTATAATATCTTCAAAGATACAAAATTGAATAATATTTACTTTATAATTTATTACAACGTTATTTTTTGCTGTCATGTAATCAGCAATATTATGATCAACAATCAATCTAAGCAATCTATTTAAAAGGGTTAAATCGATTTTTTCGTACAATTTTTCAAATCGAGATTCAAGCAATACATTACATTCTCCCTCACCAACTTCCCAAACATCTTGAAGGTTATTTATACCTAAAAATAAGAATTGAAATACAGACATGAACAACAATCATATCTATCCAAATTAAAAAAAAATAAAATTCCTGATGTAAAATGCGAACCGCTAGCGTGAGGTTTGTAACAAGGGGATAGTTTATATACACATCTCCTTTGCCACAACGCACACACAAGCAATTCACAAATTTTAGTTAAAATACATGCAACATTTTAATATAAAAGCAAAAGTCAAACCTTGACACCATTTGTAGACTAATAATGGAGGAGGTTCGGTGTCAGCAGGTTTCACCCATGGAGGAAATAGACGTCTTTTATCTGCTTCATACCAAAGATATTGATCCAAATATGCGTCAGTAATTTTTTCTAATGGTTCAACATCATATACTGGTACTAAATGGGAATAGAGGTCCATAAACTCTATACCAGTCTAAAAATAAAAAGGTTCATATATGCAAAAAAAAAAAAATACTGACATAATTATTAAAGTGAAAAATACCTCTTTAAAAGCTCTTTGAGTCAACAAATGTCTTTTAATTCTAGAAAGAGCTTCATGAGGATTATCATAAGCTTGTTCAATAAGGCCCAATTCTTCTCTTTGACTTTGATTAAGTCTAGATTTAACGCTATATGCTTCTTTAAGTCTTTCTAATGCAAGAATCAACAATTTAGTATCATGTTTGTACGAAAGAGGAGGGAAAGGTATTGGTGCAAATCTGCGAGATTCCAACCAATGCACAGTGGTAGTGTATATAGCAACAGCTTCTTCAGGTGATATATAAGGTCCATCCTATAAAAAAATAAATGAGAAAATAAATACAATTAAATACAACCATAAATATCCCATACTAATTATACAACAAACTTTTAAATAATTATGTTGTCGTTCTTGTTCAGCCTTTAAATACAATCTAGTTAATCTACCAAGATTTTTTTTGCAAACTGTTTTATCTACAGTAGCGCCTCTTCTTATTCTTTCTCTATTATAATGTGCGGTATTTGTCCACCAATCAGCCTTCATTTTAACATATCGTAAAATCATATTTTCTATAGGAGTAGGTAATCCAGGCACCTAAAAATGAGAAACTTGTAAATAATTCCTCTAAATTAGGATTTTTTTAAATAATATAACAAAATGAAGCGCTTACTTTCCAAGGTATATTTGCCTTCCAGCAACGCCAAGCTTCTGAAAGATGTTGAAGTATAGTTCGAGCTTTATTCTGTTTAATGCCTTCTGGCATCATGTCCACAATATCATGCATAACAGAAGCTCGAAGTTCAAGATCAAAGTGGGATTCGACACGTTGTTTTGTTACCGTTTTTGCAACTCCTAGATAATATTTCTAATTAATATTTCTATATAATAAAAATGATTTCCAAATCTTAAATATAACCTTTTGAATGTCGTCCTTCAAATTGTCGAGAAAGCAAATTTCCAAGCCATCTTTCAAGTAAAGGTGTAATTCCCCTCATGAAGAAAAGCCAAACCCTCCAGCCTGGGGCCCAAAATCCACAACCAGGACCCTTTGAAACTGGACCCTAATAAAAAAATAAAATAAAAATGAAATATCGCATTAAAAATATAATATACATTAAATAAAACGAAAAACTTACAGTGTTAAATCTGTAGTAAATAAGATGTTTTAAATCTTTGCACATTCGAATTTGTCTCATTAATTTGTATTTATATCGATACATTCCTGTTAATTGACCAACGTGAGCGAAAATATATTGCAAACCATCAGATAATTGGAAAGAATCTACATTATTCAACCGATACTGTACGTGAGAATCAATAATTAATTTTGTTAATCTCAATATTTCACGACAAAGGTGGAAAGCTACAAACATACAAATAAGAAATAAGAAAAGAGAAAAAGAAAAATAAATAAATGAAAAAAAAGTACCATTTCCAAAACGTGATTTCTTTCTTTCTTTCGTAGTTAGAGTTTTAACAGGTTTTAGATTAAAATTATAATCTAAATGTAAATAATTCAAATTTTTACGATGTATCAACAAATTTAACATATTATAACCCTGTCTGCACACTTGTAAGCCAGCTTCTACCCAATCAAGCGTAGTAGTTTGGAAGAACTTTGTAGATTTGAAGGAACGGAATAAGTATCTTAAATATTAACATTAACGAAATATAATACAGAATAATATTTAAATATATAACACTGTATTAAACTAATGATTTTACCTTTTCTTTTGAGGTTTTGGTGGACGATGTTTTAAAGCGTTTAACACAAAGTATTTCAAAAGTTTTTGATAAGAAACTCTAACTTTAACCGGCTGACCTGGAGGACAATGTTCTTTGTACCATGTCTTAACTAAAGGTACATCAATAGCACGTCGACAACGTCCTATAATTCAAAATGATAAATATAAAGAAAATAAATAAACATATAAAAACACTAAATAAAACTATTAATTATAATCGAACCGGATCTTAAATTAAAAGGCCTCGGTGCCCACAGTAAAGAAATACCATTCGCTGTATTATCAGTATATAAAGCAGTTTCTTGCAAAAATGGAACAACATATTCGGGAAGTATAAATTCTCCATCTTCTTCTATTGTAGGTTCCAAAGATTTAACAGCGTGTCTATGAGAAATAGGATTGATAAGGGGATCAAAATAAAATGCTGGCAAATCAGGATCTTCCGTTTTAATAAATACTACATTTGGTGTATGATACCTAAAAAAAGAAAAGTGTTAATTTGATATATTTTAATAAATATTGTACAAACTATTGTAATAATAAATATATGCATCCATAGCGTCCATCACAACTACTTAAATAGATGGATAATAAAAAATGCATTACTCAAAGGAAATATATCCTTTAATTCTTTGTTATTTCACAAGTATGTAAATTTGCATTATTTTCTTTCTATATTATAATACAATATTACTTGTGATCGTTTATTATAAAGAAAACAAAAATAAAATAACTACTCGCTAATAATTAACTCACCAAGAAAGCTGAACATAATGTGGAAGATTATTGTACAAATAAGGAAAAGCAATCCTATATTCTGTTCTGATAGGTTGTCTTATTATAATCTTATTTATATCGTTGAACTCGTTCCAATCTTCATCACCGGCACTATTATCTTTCACGAGCGGCTCGAATTTTGGACCACCGGGGATAGCCATATTAAGAGCTTTCGCCGTGAAGAAGCTCTTAGAATCGAACAGATAGAAATAATTGCTGTCCACTAAATCTGTCAACAATTGATTAGCTAATCGATACAGAGTAGCCATTTGCGGTAACGATAAATTCCACTTTCTATATGTAGAACCGTTTACAAATTTGGTTCCGATAAGCGGTTTATGATCATAAAACCACGACGCAACGCAACCGTCTTCGTCAGAATCCAATTCGATCTGGATAGCTTCCAACGGTTCTACGTCCAAAACGTTGTCCGCATAATCGAGCGGAGGTTCTTCGTCGTCGAACGGTGGAAATCTCATTCTTTTAAAATGACGACGATCGCGCTTCTCGCGTCGCATCATAATCCACATGGTGCCCCATTGAGCTATGTAAACGGGTTCAATCACCCAAGGAATTTCATTTACGAACGTGATGGCGCCGGTAATATGATACAAAACCTTAACGTCTCTAATTTGCTCCCACGGCATCGGCATGTTTTCTAAAAGTTTTAAGACCGCATGCGGCATATATTTGAGAGCGCCCAAATACACTCGCTTGTCGTGTCTATATTTCCGACTGGTCATGTCGCCGTGATCGCGAATAATTTTTCTGATATGTTCCGGGGGCATATCTTCTTTCTGCGCGTCGACAAAACCAAATTTTCTTTTCTCGGCAAACCTTTTCGTTTGCAACTGTTGCCATTTTTGAGCTACAAATCAATATTAAAATGTTAAAGTATTTCAAATACTTAAAACGACATGATAACGCGCGCAATACAAACAAGTAAAAAACCTTTTTCTTGTAATTTTTCTTCGGTAATAATATCGGGTTTAGGCAAAGGCGGCGGTATATGTAAAGCCTGTTGGTGTGCGGCATGAACGGCCGCGGCTTGTTGTTGAGCGGCTCGCTGCTGTTGCTGCTGGGCGGCCACGACGAGCTGCTGCTGAGCCATCATAGCCGCCCACGCGTTCCCGCCCAGAATATAAGGCGGAAGCGACATTTTCTCGCTGTAAAATTACAAATGTTCAAACTAAAACATAACCTCAAAAAACACCGGCCGCGCGCTAAACGCGTCCCTTCTCCGACGCGCAACTAAAACGACGACATAAACATTACAGACTTTTATTCGATTATAAAACTCGTTAAACGAAAAAGGAGCTCCGGAATAACGAACGAATACGTCGTCGACGTTTTTTAACGTCGAAAAACGTCGACGTCGCATTCAATTTTAAGCGTAATATAAAACAGCGGATATATTTACCGGTCGTTCGACTAACGCGCACGAACAATTTTAATAGATTTTCGATCACTTTTCTAATAAATGTTGTTGTTACACGCAATTCGACATTAAAAATCAATGCGCCGCCGGCTACAGCGACGGACGCATCGGGGACGGCCGTCCGCCATTTTAAAGCGACAAAGCATGCGCGAGACGCATCAACTCGCTCTTATTTCAAAACTTTTTTTTATAATTCATTTCTCTCTAATATCTAAATAAGTGATCGATCATTTTGTAAAATAAAATTAAAAGTTAATTCTATTTATTTCAAAGCCTTTTTTAATTAAAAAAAATTACAAGAATTTTCATTTTATTTAATAGATATTAAAAAATATGTGTCATATATATATATATATATATATATATATATATATATATATATATATATATATATATATATAACAATAATTATTATCAATTTATTGATATTATTATAAATTAATACTTTGACAGATTATAGATTATACATGATTTAAATGTTTCATTATTACATTTTTTAATGCTTTAAAATAAATATAGTTGTTAACTTTATTTTTTACTGTATTTAAAAAAAATACTAATATTGTAAATTATTATACTTTTTGGAAAATGTAAGTTTTCGGTGAAACGAAATTATTATATTCTCTTCAAAATGTTCTCGAAAACATTTATATTTGTGATATATTAAAACAAAGTCGAGAGGTGATGGCGGGTGTTTATAAGCTTGGTATCTGAACAAGTAACATTTTTATGCACTAGTTAATTTTTTTACGATGATCTATTTAATAATAGACTACATAAAAGGAATGACATTAGTTTTATATTTTTTGACGATAAATAATGTTGTATAATATCCCCAACTCTTTTTTAGCACGGTCTTTTTTCCACACAATTTTAAAATAACATAGTTCATTAATAATAATACGTATACTTTTACACGATATATTTTTATGCCAAAATATTAAATTATTTTTATGTTTATTAACAATTTATTTAAAAATATTGCAATCGTGTTTTTTTTATTAATTTAAATTTTTACAGTAAATATTCCACTTATTTTACATTTCGTTTATGTTTTTTTTTTTTTTTTTGTTCGCGTACTCTTTATAAGCGCTAAATATACCTTTGTTGATATTTTTAAATATAAAATATTAGAAAGTGTGTAACGGCACGGTCGTTTGATGAATTGTTAATTTATTATTTATGATCATTATAATGTTACTTTTATAATATGTGCACTTCTAATGATCTTAAGCTCACTTGTAATATATAATATAACGCTCACTTGTAATATATATATAAAGCGGTAAAGGCGTTAAAACGTTTCTCATGCGATGTGTTAATTTATTTCATCGCGTAACGACATCGATTTAAATATTTTAGCGTTTGTATTTTGAATTAATTATTTTAAATGCATCTCGTGATTATATATTTTTTTTAATTCAAAAAATATAAAAAACATATATTTTATTTATTAATATATAGTACTTTTTTTATTTAAATGAGAATAATATTGAAGTATACTAATGCTAAATTTAGAATTAACGATGATACGCAAAAAAAAAGTGAAACGAATTCGCATACGCACTAGAAGCGGTTAATGGCGGTGACGCGAACGTCTTACGGCCAAACGATATGTACGGTAGGCGCGCCGCGCCGGCAACTGTCTGTGGTCGGTGGGTGTGCTGTTAGGAACGTCGGTTTCTCTGCATCTCTCGTCTCTTTTATTATTATTATTAAATAATAATAATAGCATAAATAAAAATGCGGGAAATTCGCGGACTTCGAGCTGGAGCTGCGAGCGAAGCCGACGACTCCGCGGCCGAGTCTTTAGCTCTGAGAATCCTCGGCGATCTGGCCAACCTGATTTATTCGCGTCCTACGCTGTAAGTGTGTTCCGTTCTGACATTTCGTCGCTCCGCTTTCGCTTTCTCGTTTCTCGAAACGAACAATTTCATATGACCGTTTTACTGGACGCTTTCTCTTGCGCTCTTAATTTATGATTGCACGCGAACGACACCGATATTTTATATTGTGTTTAATACTAATTTAACCGATTGCGAACTTTTAATTCATAATTTATCAATTTTGTTAGAAATTGTTCGTTTTTTAACATTTGTTCAAAATTGACATTGTATTATTATTATATTTTATATACATTTGAAAATAACGAATCGCGACGATTTTGTTTTGTTTATATTTCGTTATATTCTAACGATATCGTATCGCTCGATTTGTAAACCGAATGATTTTATTTACATTTATTTATATAAACAAATGTTAAACGATACGTTTATAATTAAATAGAAACTAATTTATACGATCGAGGTCGAAAAACGTTTATAAATTAAATGAAAAAGTCGATTTATAGCGATAAATATTTATATAAAAAATTGGATATAATTGAGCATTTATTAAAAAAAAAAGTAAATTTATTTTAAGTGTTGAGCAATGTTCGCCCGTAAAAAATTCGATAACCACGTAATCGATATGCAAATAGTAAATTCTATTTAATTACATAAATTAGTTTTCCATTTATGTATCCATTATTAGAAGTTAAAATAAGATACGATATAATACATAAGTAATTTTTAGTCTAGTTCAAAACTCTCGCAGTCTTTTTAACTTGCAAATTAATCGTATACGCGCATTATTGAACTTTGTATAATATGATTATTGACTGTTTAAAATTGAAATTTCAGAGAGGATTTTGAAATTATTCCCGTGGAAACGAATAACAATAAATCTCCGATCGTTCACACCGAACAACATTTAGGACTAGAATCTTGGTGCGTGAAGCACGTTTACAATTATGCATACAATAAACTAACCGACGAATATATTTTGAAGAAGAACCCGAAAAAGATTAATCATAACAATAGAGACTTCGTTGATACGTTGCTGATCGGCGTTTTACTGATAAATCCGGACGTTGCAACGTTTTGGAATAAAAGAAAAGAAATGGTCGTCGATAACCTTTTAAATTATATTGATGAATCGAGATTTACTAAAATTGTTTTATCGTACAAAAATAAATGTAATGAAGTGTTCGCATATAGAAAATGGTTGATCAAACGTGTCTTTTCTAGTAAGTTATTGTTAAAAATTCATAATTATTATATAATATAATGAATGTTGATTTTTCATTTGTTTTTTCTTCTTACTTTTAGATCCTCATGTCACTTTGTCTACTGCATTCCATGTTATCAATGAAGAATTGGATCTTATCGATCGCTGCGCCGAAAAAAGTTCCAACAACTATCACGCTTGGAGTCATAGGATATGGTTAATGGAATTAATTAAACACAGAGATCAAATTAGTTTTATTTATAATAGCGAATTAATTACGTCCGATAAATGGGTGTCAACTCATGTATCTGATTATAGTGTATTGCATTATAGGCAATTTTGTATAAAGAATCTTCTCCGTTTCGACACAGATTCTTATATAAATGAGAAATTTAAAGATTCCCTGCAAAAATTTCTATTGACCAATTTTCCAAATTGCAGTCAATTATTGGAATATAGACATTATGAACCAAAACGTATACTTGATTTGATATTGGGTAATATATTAGAAACTGAAACGTTAGCAGAAAAATATGGAAAGATATATGACAATATATGTCTTCTCGTTCATGAACTTGTGATAAATAAAGACATTTGTCGAATGTATTCTTCCCATGAATCTTTATGGTGCCATCGAAGGTTTGCTATACAACAGATAATTGTACTTTTATTCCAATATTTTGGAGAGAGCAGACCAAAGGTTAATAATCACTCGTCAGAACTGAATGAAAGACATTTAAAACTTCGTACTGCTGCTAATATAATTTCCGATTATAAAGACGACTGTACAAATATAATTTCAGATAAAGATAGTTTTGGTAAAGAACCAAAAATTCTGAGATGCGATAATCATTCGATTTATAATAGTATTTTGTATAAAGCTGTTATAGCTAATGAAAAGAAATTTATTGATGAACGATTCAAAGCTGGCGATGTATTTTCAAAACGTTATGAAACATGGCTAAGAGTAATATTACATATTACTATATAAATAATTATCTTCTACGTAAACAGTATACGTAATACTATATCAATATTGATAACTCTATTATTGACAATTTATCGTTTTGACCTTTCCAATCTAAATTAACTAAAGAAATATAAAATTGTGTCAACGTATTGTCAAAATTATAATCGTCATCGACGCGTCTTTGGAGATATAATATTGTATATAACAATATTTACGTAAATTTAACAGAAACTATTGTGATTTTGAACCTCATTTATTATAGTCATAACCAGTATATTATTAATAATATAGAATTAAATCGAAATCAAGTCAAAATTTAAAAATATCTTTATATTGGTTATAGAATGATGTAAATATGATAATTATATTGGTTAGATAATAATTATCACTTACTAGTAAATTTTTGCCAAAATTTAAAACACTTGGATATATATATATATATATATATATATATATATATATATTTATGAACAATTTCTATGTAAGAGTATAATGATTCGATCATAAGTAATTTCACTTCCCGAGCGTGAATTACAATCGGTATATGATTTTCTTTACATTATACTCAATACCGAGTTCACTTTTTGTACCTAAGAAGATGTCTTAGAATCTAATCTGTAATATCCATAAAAGAGCAAATATAATATCTTGAATAATCGTATGTAACTCGTTCAATATTATATTGTAGTGCTTTTTATTGTGGAATAATATTATAGCTTAATTATTATTTTTAATGTATATCTCTTATCACTTGCCTTTAGCTCTGATATATAGACATAGTTTTTACTTGCGTAATTTTTGCCAATTTACTGTTAATTGTATATTTTTCTGCTGTGTATTGTTTTTCTTTTTATCTACACTATATTAACATTATATATTCCACCAGTTTTAAATATATGTGATATTATTTTTCGATAATTAGTATTTTTATATCTCAAATCCTCTTTAATTTCAATGATATATTTTTATTATAAGAATTTCATTCTTAACTTTGACAATGGCTTCGAAATTAATAATATTTTATAAATCTGTCTTTTTTTCCACTCTGCAAAGTTCAAATATTATAAGATTTTATTTCATATATACTTATGTTTTATAAAGATGTTATTATAATAAAATTGTATACATATTATAGTCAATAGAAAAAAAATGACAGGTGCATAAAAAGACAATTTATATTTATTACAAATGATATTTCACAATAAATAATGCCAAAGCGTCATTACCTGCAAATGTAATTTTTTAATGTGATTTTTATATGTTTTGTTACATAGTTGATAAACATTTTGTCCATTAAAATTTGATATACTATATGACTAAGAAACAAACATAATTTATTAAATAAAAAAAATAGTAGTAATAAATCATTAAGTTTTATTTAATAACCACGTTTATTTTATCACCGAAAACGTACTGAGATTACAATAAAAAAAAAAGTGAATTCATGAATAATTAATTTAACTAAATAATTTATTTTTCAGCATATTGTTTAAGAATTGTATTTTTGTCTCATTTGATATTTAATTTATAATTAACACTAGGTTTAGGCAATGATTATACTTTTTTTTGTTGAAATAATCGTTTTGACATTTTTTTTATAAATTATAGAAAATTACAGTTATCTGTAATACATCTTTTACATTTAAATTTTATTTTGGGTATAAAATTGGATATGTAATTTAGTCAAATTAATATAAATATATATATATATATATATATATATATATATATATATACAATTTTTTTTAAATAAATTCTATATAATAATTTAATTAAATAAAGATCCAAAAATTTGCACTATTATTTTTTCTGATATATTTATCAATGAATTAAGGAACGTTCTTACATCGTAGTAAAATATGCGACGTGAACAAACAAATCGCACATCAGCACGAATAACGTCACAGTCCAAAAAAAAAGATTATTTAAATTCGCAAAAAAAAAAAGAAAGTAATGTAAGTAAAATAATTTTAATTCTTCACTATAAAGAAGAGCTTAGCAACCAAAAGCTTGATAATTTATTTACGTATAACAGCGCTTTTCAATTTATATCAATGGAATATCATTACTTTTGTAATTTTTTTTAGTGTCATTATTATTATAAAATTTTTATTAACCTTATAATGTATAAATAAATTGAATATTTCTATCATAAAAATAAAGGAAATACTTTATTACAATTTAATAAAAGTTAAGAAAATTGACATATTCATTATTTCTACAGTTAAATAAAATATTTCGAGGAATAATAAAAATTACGTTTAAATTACAAATATTTTTACGTAATAAAAATAATTTTAAAAGTTTATTTAACATACACACATTTTTGCATATGTATGTGTGCATGTGTACGAATTTATCTACATATATAATTACGATAATTTGCTTAGGAATATATAGATAATTTATATTAAAAAAAAAAACGACGAGTCAAAAAGTTTTGAAAACTTGTGTTTTACGACGAACATGTATATAGGGAGTAACATTTTTTTTTTCAATTAAAATATATTCAATGAAGACATTAATACTTATATTTCTAATAATGTAATAAATGTATATAAATAGATAATGAATCTATTATTTAATTATAAGAATATAGAATAATTTAAAAGAATTAAAAATTAATGGATCAATTATTTATTAATTTTAGATAATTTAAATTATAATAAAAAATTATATATATATATATATATATATATATATATATATATATATATATATATATATATATATATTAATAAATGTTGAATGATTATTTGCAGAACCCTGACCGACAAAAGTGTGGCGTGTAGAAAAGAAATCGACGACACAGTTGCCAAAAGATCAGAAAAACGACGTCGTCAAATACGACCAGTTGAACACCGGCAGCGGAACGGAGCTGAACTTATTTTATTTATATGCATATATTGTGTACTTAAGGCGTTCGCCTCTGGGTGACGGAAAAACTCGGGCGGCACTCTTGAAACTCGGTCGCGTGCGGAGGAAGCGCGCGAATTTTTACAACGGTCCCACCATTCAAAGAAAAAAATTCTTTCAATAATGAATAACGCACCCGAAGATATCTTTTGAAGTTCAACGTTGCTTTTTTTCAAGTAATTTTGTGTGTGTGTGTATTAATTTGTATATATATATATATATATATATATATATATATATATATATATATATATATATATATATATTGCATTATTTTATAAATAACACGTGTGTTTCATTTGTCTTATTTAATAATGTTTAATTCGGTCGTTTCTAGATAATGAATGTAATTTATGTATATTATCTTTATTATTATTAAAATTGTTTTTTTTTCATTACTTCAGTTTACAACTTTTTGGACGTGAAAATTTAACTTTTTAACTCATAAAGTCAACTTTTCATCCATTATAAATTATAATATGAAATAAATAGTTGAATTTAAATTTTGAAAACATATAAAGTTTAAATTTAAGTATTAAAACTGACTTCTATTATTTCAAATTTGTTGCATATCTACTAATAACAAAACAATTAAACGAATCTATAAGTAGTTTTAATTATTGTAAAAATTGAATGAAATATAAATCGAATTTATTAATTAAAGAGATAAAAAGACATGAGAAAATTTAATTTTAACGAAGAAGAAAGTTTGATTGATGAAGTGAAAAGTAATTTAATTTTTCTCGGAATGGAGAAATATTAAATAGATTAAAAATATCGATAAGCAAATCGTTTAAAATGCCAAAAATCACATTGATTTTTAGACCATAGATTATCATCAATGAATTATTTATGATTTTTCTATATTAAAGATTTTTTTTATAAATGTGATTAAATTTTAATATTAATCTTCAAAAAAAGTAATAACAGACTGATAGCAAATTTTTGTAACGTTTAATTATTAATTTAATAGAAATGTTTTGTGTAATTTTGATTTCATTTAATGTGGTTCAAAATATTGAAATTCTGATCTTCTTAGATACGATTTAAAAATAGTCACATCGCACTTTTTCAGTATCCATCTTAATTTCTGATGACTGTCCAAAAATTTTAAACTATTCTCATTCCAGATATATTTTTCCTCTTAAAAATTGATAATTTTTTTAGACTTAAATATTACTTATTTGATACATTTCAATATGAAAATATTGTTTTTTTTTTCAGCATGAAATAAAATGTCATAATATTATACTGTAACAATATGCTGATATCTTCAACGTAAAAGTGTTGTGTATTTTTATTACATAATTCACTTCAGATTTCCTTATTTTTCAGTATTTTTCCCATGAAATAATACAGAGGTGCGTCACTTTGATAAAAAAAAAAAAAAGAAATCTGACATATCATATAAATACGATCCGAACAAATAAAAACGCTTTCAACATATTTCAATGATAGTTTATCTTGACAGAATCAACGTTTTCGTTCGTTTTTTTTAAATATACACTATTTTACTTGAAAATTATTTTTTTAAAAATCATTTAAAAATATCTCATAGATTTAAATGGACCGCAATTTTGTGTAATTTTAATTAAATGATAAATAAAATTGAAGCAATGCCAAAATCTTAAGAAGTATTATATATATATATATATATATATATATATATATATATATATATGCGACGTTTGTTTGCTGAAAATAATTTTCCTGTTAATGAAAATATCGCGTTTGAAAGAACCTCAGGAAGTTGAAAATGAGAAAAATCAACTACGCTTATGTAAATATAAAGGAATTTTCGCAATGTGTTAATAGAAAATGACGTCTAATTGTATTTTAAGGTTGTTAAACTAATTTAATATATATATATATATATATATATATATGTTTAACACATTGTCGTAAAATGACGGTTACTGAAAAATTTTCATATCAATGAATTGATTCAATGAACGACATTCATGAATTATTACACAAGGATATATGAAAATTATCTAAATTTTCAAAACCTATTAGATTGTATATATTTTTATATATTAAGCTAATGACACTCAATGTATTGTAAAATATTGCATTTTTTTTTGTTTTATAAATATATACAATATAAATTCACATAATAATATTTTGGTACGTTATGCACAAAGCGACAAACACACGATATATAATTTTATATAGATTAGGTTACGCGTACAATTTTACGCAAATCATACGCGTAATAAAATAAGAAAACCTGTGAAATTTTCACGTATCAAAAAGCGAATTTCGATTTTGCGAAATGTGGAAAAAATTACTGTGCGATTAAAACACGATTTTCATCCAAAATTGTCGACCGTGTTTATCTACGGAAAATATTGGAAAAATATCGGCGCACTTCGGAAAATTAATGCGGAAAACGCGTGTTCAATATCTGATCGACGAACGTACGATCGCTGTTTTTCCGTTTAAATTACACGTATCGCGCTAAAATTTGAATAATGTCATAACTGAAAAAAAAGACATTTATTTTTTTATATAAAATATAATACTACTATATATGATTTTATTTGGACAGCTTGTTAAAAAATATTATATTTTTATATATAACAATTTTTTTATTATATATTATAGTACAATAAACTATATATTTATTTATTAAATATATTTTTATTTTATTTTACAGTAAGTTAATAAGGCGTCTTTATAATATATGTCGAAAATGGCAGTTGTATTGACAACGCAATTGGCGACTTCGTCTTCGAGTTCCGTCTCCAGCACTTCATCGTCATCATCAGGCTTCGAATCTAAATTGACAAAATTGAACAGAAGATTCAGAAGCACCATCAGAAAAAGATGGAGTTTCAGAAGAACGGAAGATCCAGCTAAACGGCAAAGATCGCATTCTGATATTGGACTCTATGGATTGGAACATTCTAATGGTAATTATTATATTATTATTTTTTTTATATAAAATTATCAATTGATAAATTTATGATTAAAATTATGCATTTGTATATTATAATATTAAAATAAATAAAATTTGTAATATTTTTTTTCGTCGTGAATTAGAATAATTATAGTTTAGTCGGTTGTTTAACGTGTAATTTAATATCAGGGTCAATTTACAATTTTTATTTATATATAAAAAAAAATAGTTTTATCAATAAATAAGTGAAAAATACATTAGTTTGTAATGTACTTCAAATGGAAGACGTTTGAAGGTTAAGAATACGGTTATCGACTCGTTCAAGTGTCTAGAAATAGAGATTTAGACATGCAAAGATTCTAATTTAGTTCGTTTGTATAAAATAGAATTCACAAATGTTTCGAAGGGTTAATATTAGTAAAATTGACATTTTTTTTTATTGTTTTCATGTTGACATGTATTTCATTATTGTCTTTTTGTTTTGCAAATATTGTGCTCGATATGTGTACACGTTTTTCTTTCGTCATTTGCCAAAAATTGACTCATAGAATAATAGAAATGAAATATTTCGCATTAAAAAAACAATACCAAAACAAATCAATTGACACTTTTTTCTTTCGAAAATAAGGAAAAATATGTCAATTTATTGCGAACGCTGTTATTGATAGGGTTACATCTATTTTAATAAAACTATAAAAAAAAATAGTAAATAGATTTACAACGTATATAATTTATATAATGTGACATTTATTTGTTTATATTATTAGATTATTATTTTTCATTTACCAATTCGTTTAAATCGGTGATTGTTGATCTTATAAAATCCAATAATTGCTATTTATTTATTTAATATCTTATCAGAACATTTTTCAATATTTTTTAATTTTGAATTTTGAATAAAAGTTTTTTTTTAAGTAAAAAAAATCTATTTAATATTATAACACAAGCAAGAAAATAAATTTAATATTACATGACTAAAATTTTATATAATATATTATTTAGTTAAAAAAAATCGATTAAAATTAGTGCGAAATATTTATAGAAAACCAAAAGTTATAATCAATTACATGAAAAACTATTTTTTAAATTAATAAATGATATACATTAATTAAATTCTAGGTTTTTAAACTAATAAATGTTAACATAGAACAGAATAATTCAATAGATTTAGATAACGATATATGAATATATAATCTTATATTCATTAGAAATTAATTATGGATATATGCAATTACATAAAATTATATAATCGACGATTATATCACGTATGTAATAACGCTTATCTGAATATTGAAAGTTAAACCGAACATAATTTATAGTGCAATATATAGATGTCGTAGTTATTATATTAATAGATAACTTATAGTTAAATTCAGAGAAAGCAATGAAAATTTATTCTGAAACATAAATTTACGTATTAATAATATGTGTATCGTATTTATTAACTGACTATTAAAAAATGAATTTATTTCAATTATTGAATATCGTTATTTACTGTGACCAATGCCTTCTTTTAAAAAGACAGTTACTTTTTATGATTCGATAAAATAAAACGATTCATTCACGTTTTTTGAAAACGAAAATTAAAATATTTTTTTTAATAACGCATTAATTGTGTCGTTTATTCACGTTTATTTAGTGAGCTATTTTTCGAGAGTTTAATTATTATAAGTTTTCGTCTATTTCGTCGTTTTTTTTATTGTTATTATTATTTCGATTTAAATATTTGTATAATAATTAATTTTGTAAATGCTGTCATTTGTAAATTGTCTTTTTTATTACTGTAAATTTTGCTCTAATTAAACGTCATTTTCTTTAGAACGTCGACTAATTTTAATTATGGAATTGTTTGATCTTAAAAATTAATTATTTATATATAAATATATATGCACGATAAAATATTGTTAGGGATATTATTTAAATTGAAACAATATTTATATTACATCATTTAACATTATAATTTTAAATGTTAAAAATCAATGCCGTAGTTAATTAATCACTAATAGTATTTAATAATAATTTTATTAATTGAATATTGTATAATTAATTTAATATGATTCATTCCAATTATTTCAAAATATTGTTTTAATATTTATTTTTTCCTATATAAAATATTTTTAAAACTGATTTTTATTAAATAAATATACTTTATAACTCGAAAATGAATACAATATCATCATAAAACTATCTTAGAAATATTAAAATTGTAAAATACTGACACAGCACATTTTGATAAAATATTCAAATTTCTAAATACTATTTTTATTAAATCATATTTAGAAATACAAACGAGAAGTTAACGCGAATCGATTCATGCACTTTTCCGCCGTTACGCTTTTCACCGATTTTTCCACCGTTGTCTGTCGAAAAAAGAACGCTTTTTTTTCTCGCTTCGTCTATTTTCCGACACTCGTTCTAAAAACGTCGTTAATTTTCCAATAAAAATAGACGCGCCACTACATTATATACAACAACAACGAATATATATATATATATATATATATATATATATATATATATATATATATATATATATATATATATATATATATATATATTCGTTCACGAAAATAGGACGCGAACACAATGTTCATATATAAAAATACCGAAGAGAATATACTATATATAATATTATATATAATGACTAATGAATCAAACGGTCTTCAATATTACTATATTATGAAAAATATTCACGCACAGTATGTACTATTAGGGCGTATCCCTATTAATACTAAAATTTCATTTTGTTTTCCCATATTTTTTTTTCTAAGAGTCATTTACGTATTTAGGTTAATGTTATCCGATATTTACGCGGTTCGCATTAGTAAATATGGGTTCGATTCGATAATTAGATTTTTTTTTCATAAATTTATTCGATAGTTTTGTCATAGTTTTCACTTTATTTATGATGCACAATATATATATTGGTATATATGTATATAAATATATTTATGACTTATTTTTTTAGAAGTTTTATAAACTTGAAATTGATCCTTGGAAATGAAATTGGAATTCGGTGAAATTTATTGATATGTGAAAATATTTAACCTTTAATATTTTTATAACAAGGTTTTTCTTTATTATAATATAATATATGATATTCTTTAAATTTATAATATGACATTACAATTAATCCATTTTGATGTCACACTAAAATGATTCTATTGCATTGCCATAGTTAAAAATGATTTTTAAAGCAATTAATTATTAGTATAATTGCTGAAAAATATCCTTAAAATTCGTAGTTAATAATTGATCGTCATATTAAAAACTTTTCATTATATATTATCATAGATTGGGAAACTTTGATATGTAAAAAAATAGCTAATCGTATAACTAGATTTAATATTAACTGAAATTTATTTTAAATATTACATACGTGCAAAACAAACAGTAAACATTTTGAATGTTTACGATTTTCTCATCGTATACATAACGTTCATAAAATTATATTAAAATGTTTTAAAACTATTACATATATTATATTATAATATATATATATATATGCATAATGTGCTCATTAGAACCGTTACATCGAATTCGAAATCTATTTTAAATATCTTAACCCATTTTTACACATTTATTTGGGTCAACGTCAAACTAATATTTTAGACGACGACATTGAAAAAAAATAATATTTATCGTCTCTTATAGTTGCGAATCAATGCGTGAAAATATTTTTCATGTTATTTCTTTTCAGACGTATCCTCGCTGAAATATGGAGGTTAAACGTAACAACGTCAACATATATTGTGCGTTTTTATTATTACGACTGTTATTGTTATTTTTCAATGTTTATTATTAATGTTAAATAACATCGTATATATTATATATAGCATATAAATTTATCACATATATAAAAGTGTTTGATTGTTAATAAAAATGTTGATTAAAATATAGATTTTTTAAGTCTGAATTTTTATAATTTCATGACAAGTCGTCGATTCTATATTAAATATTCATTTTTCTATTGAAAAGATTGAAAATATATATTTTAAAGAAGGAAAGTTAAAAATTTGTAAATTTCCCTTACTGATCGTTTTATATTTTAAAAGCATAGTTCGTATTTTATTGTGACGTTTTTATTTCTGAATTAATTAAATGTCTATTTTTGGCGCAGAGTTAAAATGTCAAGATACAAGGATATACAAATCTAAGACGCCTCCGCCTTCCTGTTCAGGATATTCAAGCAAGGGTCCATATAAAATTTATCAAAAGCATTCAGGAGTAACTGAACTCTTGGCAAGACAGACGCTTCAGCTAGCCGGTCCTTTTCCATATGTTAGGTAAAAATTTTTAAATATATTAAAAATCATTTACACACACACACACATACACACATATATATATATATATATATATATATATATATATATATATATATATATAATTTTAAAAAATGAGATTTATTCTACTTAATCTTAATAAGAAAAAAGTGCATATAAATATAAGATACTTCTTATATATTAATGTTATGTAAGTATGTTATATTTTTTAAGTAAGTAGTATATTACATTTATTTTTACGCTTTATCAACGTCTAATGTTTATTATGGGACTAACACGTTTTGTGCGGTATGTCTATTTTTCTATTTTTGGCATTTTTAACTTTTTCAAACAGTAATAATAATATTTATTTTAAATTGTGATAAATACATACATATATATATATATATATATATATATATATATATATATATATATATATATATATATCAAATATGGTCAATGTATTAAATTGAATAAATATTTTATTTATTGATTTATAATAAATAATTTAAATACTTTAATTTCTATTTAAAATTTTATATAAAATATATATTTGTATAAAATTAGACCTTCGATCAAATATAAGTAAAAACGTTTAAAAAAATAAATAAAATACTTAGAATCACAAGGGCTTTAACGTCACAGCCTTGGTTTTTTTTTATAAAATAATACTAACATTGAAGATGGTACCAGTTTGTTGAAATGCTAAATATCGGATTAGATTGCGTCTTTAGTCTAGTTTATTTATAGCCGTACAGACGTCATACGTACTAACTCCTGAAAAATAATACTACGAAAATAAACAAACAAACAATAAACACAAATGTTCTATTCGTAAATTTCAGAAAAAAAATATCGTTTTATTTTTGTTTGTTTTTAGACTTTTTTTGTTTACCTTATTATGATTGCGTGTTTTTAATGAAATGTTTATATTTTGATAACTGCATTTTTCGCTAGTGTTAAGTGATTTCATAAAAAAACTAAATCATTTTTTTTAATTATAATTATAATAAATTCGTATTTAAAAAAATGTAAATTAAATCTCCTTTTTCATCATTAGAATGAAAATATCCAATATTTATTTCGTTAAATCAATTTTACGAGTCTATTTAAATTAATGAAAAGAGATAATTTGCATGTATTTTCATTATTATTTACTACCCCATTACTGGGGTTATGTTGAGTTATAAACGAACTCTATAATCATTACTGATATATAAAAGTTGAAAAATACATAGTTTTTTTTTCATATATAAAAAATAGATAATAGAAAACACAGGAAATTCGTGTTTTTTTTATTTTTATTCATGATTTTCCTTACCAAGCTATCGAAAGTAACGATCAGTGAAATATAAAAGTTTAAAGTTCGCGACTTTCTTATTTTGTATATATTTATATATGTGTGGGTGTATATTTTATTTTTGTATTGTGTAAAAACACATTCAAAATGCGAATAGGAAAAACGATTTCGTTTTTCCGGATGCGCGTTTCCATGGCAAAACGTTTCTATGGCAATAGAATTTCCCTCGGCAACACTTCGATATTCTTGCTGTCCTGTGTCTTCAAAATAATAAAAAAAAATGAAGAAAAAAGAAAAATAAAAACAGAATGAAAAGTGGAATAAAAATCAAATAACGGTTGAAACGGGATTAGATTGTGGAAGCCTTTTGAATCCCACGTGAGCTTTGAAATTACTCCGTATTTTCTTCATGTCACGTTTTATACGTATAACACGTAAAATTATGTAATCAAAATTTACCTTTGGATGATTTATGGTAGTTAAAGTTTTAATTGAATTCGAGTTACCGTCTGCTTTTTAATTTATTATATATATTTTGTACTCAGATAAATCAATTAATCTAGATTCTTATATTAAACTTTTATATAACGTGAGATCATTTTTTTAAAATTTATTTTTATTATAAAATATTCCTTTTTACAAATATTTTTATATATTTTTTTTACAAATTAATGAATGTACTTAATAATTAAAAGGATAAAAAAAAACGTTTCATACATTCAGAAAATTCAGAAAAAAAGTGGTTTAAAATGATTTTTAAAATATTTAAAATTAAAAATTTCGTATTAATGAATGTTTATACTCTTAGATTCTTACCTAAAATATTAGATAACATACAACTTAATTAACCTTCTTAGATATCACATAATGTGTAACTTTATATTTTGAATATAGACATTAGTTTCTCACTTCGTATCCTAAATATATTAATTCAACCCTTCAGAGATTTCTAAACAAGATATTTAACCATAAAGATTTCATATAGAATATATTATATAAAAGCATAAATTATACACATTATAAATCAATCATATTTTTTTTTGTCTATATATAAAAATATACTTCCTATTATTTTCTGTGCGACGATAAAAAACCATAATATTACATTTTTCTTTATAATTTGTTTAGAATGTTTATATATTTTTTATAAAATAATAAAATATAATTTGAGGATAAATCATAGAATGTTCCATGATGCATTATTTTATTTCTCAAAGCGTTTAAACGACACAATTTAAGATTAGATGACGCAATGATGTACTTGTTAAATTTGTAAACCGTGCAATGCGATCACTCAATTGGGAAAATTTCCGTTTTCAACTCAATAAATTCAGTGTGTCAAATATATATTAAACTATATATATATATATATATATATATATATATATATATATATATATATATATATATATAAATTTAAAATTATACTTTCTTTTCATCGTTACAAAGTTAAAACTTTGTCGTTTTATCGTACTTTTTCCAATTGTTTTATCTCACTTTTGGTATATATAACATATATATTGTCTTGAGGAATAACATAGGTGTTCAACGGATGCTGTTGGGGTGAATTTTCCCCAGAGGGTCGTTTCCGTATAATGTTTTGCGTAATACAATTTATCAATTTCATAAACATACCGAAAAACACTTGGCAAAAGGTTGCGATTTTTTTTGCGTTACATATTTCCACATTATATACAATAGCGCGTTCGCGACTCGCTGGCACCAAAATCAGATTTTTATTTTTTATTACGATCGCATTCGATGATGTGTTTACGTTTAAAAATTACAAAATTAATTAAATCAATAAAAAATATAAAATATTTGTTAACATTTTAAAAAATTGCGTACAATTATATTTTTGTTTTTTTTTATTTTTAATATATAAGTATTAGTCATCTTTTATATTAGTAAAAAATATTAACTATACATTTATGATATATATAAATACAAAAATATGTCCCAATTTAAATGTTTTTTATCTTTATCCATTTCCTGTAATTATTTGATCGTTTGAAGATAATTTTTGTAATTTTGTCATCTATATTTAAAAACGTTTAGATATAACTTATATTTTCAATAATTATAAATTGCGATATATTTTGCAATATAACATAGGAAACAATTAAAATTATTTATTCATAATTCGTATTCTGATAAAATCGTTCAATTAATTTTTTTACCTTGATTTCAATACATATTTTTATTAAAAAATCTAAATATACTTTTGAAAATTATATATAATTTAAAATTCTATTAATTTTTTAATTTAAAATATATATTAAGTTAGACATTTTCTATGTAATGCTTTTGACAAAATAAATTTCTTCAATTTAAACGATCACAAATATATTAAAAAATATATAAAATATTGCAAAACGACTAAACAAACATTAATATTTAAATTATTGAAAATATATCTATCATTTATTTTATAAATTAGTCTTATCAAATGAACCATATAAAATCAAACAATTTTACGTTTATATCATAAAACGTTTGATACATTTAAGATTCTCTCCTCCTACGAACGATATTCGAAATTCAACTTCGAAATCAACCATGCGTAATGTAAATTGATTAAAGCTGTCAAATAAACCACGAATGAATTAACTTTCCAATTTAATTAATCGAATATTTTTAATCAAATAGTCGTACGAAACATTCAATTTTTTTTAATCGTCAATTATTTACATTAACAAGAATGATATGTATATATATATATATATATATATATATATATATATATATATATATATATATATATATATATATATATATATATAATTTTAAAAGTAAGGCGATTGCAAACGTATTATAGTTTATATACTTCTGGAACCCTCAAGAGCTGCGAATCGATATGTTCGCGCAGAAACACCGCGCAGGGCTCACGACGAGCTCACTACACATTATATACACACGCTAAAATAGATCTAAACTCCGCTCGCAATAAGAGCGTAATTCCTGCGTACGCATTGTATCTATCCCAGCTTGAAATTGTATACGATTATGATCACTATTTATATGAGTAATAACGATTAGAATCGTTTGCATAACACGCGCACGAAGCATCCGTACAACATAGCGGCAGCTCAGCCGGTCGCATAATTCATCTCGCGCGAACACAACTCGTCGGTCTCTTATAGAGAGTTCGCGCAAACGCTTGTTGTTTGTTGTGTATTTTTGTTTTTGTTTTTGATTTGCGCTCTGTTTCGCCGTTTTCCGTTGTTATTATTGTTGTTGTTATTATTATTATTATCCAAAAAAAAAAAGAGAGACGGCATATAAGTACACGAGGCGCCGTCAGAGAAAGCGGGAAAAACATAGACGACGTTTTTCCGGACGCTGCACTTTCACGGAAAATCTGACAAGTGTGAAATATCGATACGCATTATTTTTTTTAGTGAGTATTTTTTATTTCGTAATTATCTGAAAAAAAATGCACTATAAATGCTGTATTTAGTTTATATGTTTGTACGCTTTTTATGTACTATAAATTTAATGGAAAAAAAATATATATATATTGCCGACAGAATAGTGATTTAAATTAGATTTTTTTTTATTATTTTGGATCTGTATAAAAAATGTGTTATTATATGAATCGGTTTATTATTTTATATTACATATTGTTGTCATTTTTTTTTTATGTTTATTCAATGCTACACTGACCCAGCAACAAATTTGTCATTTAAGGCAAAACGACGCGTGACCAAAATTCAAAGTCTAAAATCACGCGATTATACTGTTGCTTCTATAAGAAATTTTTAAAATGTATAATTAAAAATTGAATTGGATTAATATTATATAATATATTCGATATAAAACTATTGATTTTATAATAAAAAAAATGAAAATCTAACTATATATATATATATATATATATATATATATATATATATATATATATATATATATATATATACATATAAGAGTTCACAGTTTTCGCGATTTGAACGGGGTTTTCCAAAATATAGGTTAAGGTCACTCTAGTGACATCTCCTTGGAATATTACGTAAAAATATGTGTTATTTAACGTCAAATAACGACATTCATAAATCGAATAATGTGATTAAAATAGCGTATGATTTAATAATTTAAAAATATTTAATCCATTTTTGCGGTTTCACGCTGGGTTAACTCGTTTACTTCGGTGATCTCGATTGATTAAAAGATTAAACGTGTGTAGTTAAATTCAATGCATCGTTTTACGTCGTCTATGATATATTAAAATGCAAATGAGCGGAATAATCGAGTCTTAGTAATTTAAAATTCTTATTAATCGGATTGTCGTAGTATTATTATGTATTGATCAGCAATGCGGCATCGAACTTTTATATTAAATTAGTACGTATTTTACGTATGAATTTATTATTACTAAGTATCTGTTTATTATATATAAAATTTATAATGTTTTAATATTTTATATTGGTTATAAATAATAGCTTAATTAAATAATACACACGCTCTATATATAACAGGTATCCAATTTGAATTTTAAAATACGACCTGTATATTTATAAATTTTAATATTTGAATAAAAAAATAATAATTTTTAAGATGTAATTATTTATCTTATTCTGATCTAGTGCCGGCTGATGAAAAACTGGCTTAATTGTTGAATAAATAATACTTAAACTGGCATAAGATCATATTATATATGCGAAATAGCTTATTTACAATGAAATTATTTAATTCGTTTGACCTCTAAGACTACAAGTACATAAATATCTTTTGCTTCTATGACATAATTATACAATTTATGAAATAAGTCATATCATTTTATACGATTTATATATTTAAAAAATCATTGATATTATACTAGTTATATCTTTCCAATTCGAATTTAAAATCTGTTTTATATTAAACAGATATACTACAAATTAAGCTATCGTAAATATCATAAAATATACACTATTAGATAAATATTTATATTGTAATAATTCAATTCGAACTATAAAAAAAAATACTAATAGCTCACAATTCGAATTCAAGTTCAAAGGGCAATGACAGATCATTATAACGTACTATTGTACGTCTGACAAATGTCTTACTAATGGTAAAATTACTAAAGACAAATACTAATGTCTATTATATTAAACGTGTATAAAGATTATATATATATATATATATATATGAAAAACATACCTATAATTAACTTTTTTTTAGTAAAAAAAAATATTCCGGTAATTTTTTTGTAACGCGAAATTTCGACTTAAAAATATCGCAATTAAATTGAAACAACCGAAAATACAATCTATTTTCATCGATATAATCGTTATTTTTCTTCATATGAAAGCGGCCTTTTTAACTGATTTTTCGTTTTGAAAAATTTCAAAAATATACACTAAAATATACTGAAATTGTTTTTCCATTATCGATATCGATCGCATCGTTCATTATATATGTATATAAGCAAACGAAATTTTTATTGCCATTATTACAATAGTATGAAAATAAATGGACCTAATTTTCCGCCATTTTCTTCCCCAAAAAAAAAAAAAAAATATTGAAAACCTATCATTATCTATAATATATATCACGATTTGATTTATGCGATATTAAAAGTAAAATTATTGGTAAAATTTGTATATATATATATATATATATATATATATATATATATATATATATATATATATATATATATAATTTAATGTACAGTTTGTTAGTATAGCATGAATTTTGCACCATCGATTGCGTGTGCAGTTATGCAATTGTTAAGAACACGGGGTCAATGTCAAGGTCTGAAAGAAGGCTGCGGGATGCAGAGAACCAATAGCTTGCATCATTTCATCAGCTGATGAAAAACAATTTTATTTTTTTCCTATTACTTTTAATTATATACAAGGAAATCGTTAATGATTCATTTATACGCTTATTTTCAAACGAGCAGGTTACGGGTTTAATTTTGCAATATCGTATATTTCTCGTCATTTAATTGACATATTCGAATATATAATATATATATAATATTATAAACATCAATATTAATTTTATAATACTTTTTTCATATATAATAATGGATATCAAATTAAAATTGTATAAATTAATATATATTGTATTTTGAGTAAATATTAAAAAAATCTTTTTTAATACAAAATAATTAAAAAATATTATTATTTGTATCATATAATGTATATAGTATTATAGTTGATTTATTTTATTGCGAATTTAAAGCAGCAATAATGTTTAACGAACCTATTAAACGTACGCGAAAACCGATTTGTTTCGTAAAATTACACATTTCTCCCCTTCTCCCCCCCCATCAAACAAAAAAAAAATAAAAAATATAATATTTTCCCTTAAAAAATCCTCTCATTTATTTATCTGTCTATCTGCGAAGTCTGTTATCCCAAAGGAAATCACCAGAAACAAAATAAAATCGCAATAAAAAACGCTATAGAACTAATATTGCGAATTTAATTATTCAATATGATTTTTATTTATTATATTACATCGGATTATTTCTATATTGATATAATTAGTATTTTATTTACATCCATATATGTATATATAGTAATTAATTTTTGCTTTTTTTTTCAAGCAATTATAAAATATGAAATATGGCTGTTTTCTATTATTATTATTTTTTTTAGTATTATAGTTAAGCTTTAGCTTGTATTTTATGTTGTTTTATTTTAGGAAATTTTTTTTTAGCAATGAAGACAACAACAAACGCTTGCGTTATAATCAATCGTCAAAAGGCTTTCGGCGGACGCTTATTTTGCTCCAAACGTCGAATACAACAAACGACAACGACATCGTCGACAATCATGAAGTAGAAAAACGGACGAAAATCATAACGAGAATTTAGAAAACGATATCAAAAAAAAAAAAAAATACATAAATATAAACGAAATGCCAAGGTATTGAAATGAATGTATAGAAATGACACGTTAAGCATTTTTTCCATCGGCTCGTCAATGTTGTCGCTTTTTGATATTTTGCAATACGAATGTATCTATCTTTATGAAACTGTTCGCTGTCTTTCATTATTTATTATTCAGCACATTGTCGTCAATATTCTAGAATTAGTTATTTTTCGCTAGTATATGTGATATATTTTCTGTTTTTTTTTCTAATATTTATATCGAAATCTTTGCATTTTTTTTCTGTTGTTACTTCCAAACCGCCGTTGCACAAACGCTATGTGTTTTCAATTTGCAATTTCACAAAAAAAATGCATAATGCATTTTTGTAATATTGTATTTTATTCAATACAGCTGATTCAAAATGATGTGAAATTTTAAATATTTTTTAATATATATTAAATATTAATAATGTATTAATTAAATATGTCGTACATCAACAGTCTTCAGATTGAAATCGTTTATAAAAAAGACTTATAAATAAATATTTTTAAAGAAAGATCGCACAATATCTTATAGAATGTTAAATATTTATTTATATTAATAATTATATATTGTAATTAATATTGATTTTTTAAATTATAATATATAAAAAAATCTTACATATTCGACTCCTAAATAATTTATAATATAATTTGAAAATTATATAATTTTCTGCAATCAAAATTAAATTATTATATATTTTTAAATTTTATTTTTTTAAGGGGAAAAATATAATTATATAAATATTTAACCATTTTAATTAAATATTTTGAAAACTTCAACTAATGAAATGCAGACCATATTTGATAACACCGTTATAAATTATTATCATATTTAAATTTATTAATATAAATAACTGTAAAAATCTATATAACATGTATATATCAAATTTTATTTTAGATATTGCCAATGATCACATTCCATATATGATCATTATAAACAGCTGTATCATTTTGAATCACCTTATATTTATTATACAACGTCATATTGTGTAATTGCAACCTTAGAAAAAATTTTCGATTCACTTGCACAAATATTATAACTTATTTTTTGTCTATCACAAACATCTATATATGTGTCTTTCTGCAAAACACTATCGCTTCCAGTACTTTATAATTGTTACACTATTATATTATATCATTTAATTTTCATACATGAATATTTTTTATTCACATCGGACATTTTGAACGTTCACACCTTTCCGTTTCGTTTTCATTCATAAAAAAAATAAAATAAAAAATAAATTAAAATAACGGGGAGGGGAGGGGATGAAAAGCTAGAGAAAATAATATATAAAAAAGCTCGATCGCCGTCACGCGAATATTATTATTATATTTAACCATTAAAAGTCCGGTTCCATTTGTTTAACTGCGAAGTACATGCATCGTATTTAACGGCTATTTCTAGACTGCCAAAGCACGCGAACCAATTAAATATTTTTTTCTATTTTTTTTTTTTGCATACGTTTTTTCGGTCTAATTGATGATTTTTCACCCGAAGAAATTGTTTAATTCCTCATTTCCTGTCGAATGGCGAGCATTTTCACACGTTTATTCATCGTACATATAATATTATATAAAAGTGAATATTTAGTGCATTATTTGTCTATTCGGATTCAGTGAATAATGGTGACATTCAGGTTATTTTTGAAATATATATATATATATATATATATATATATATATATATATATATATATATAGTTAAAATAATATGTTTTTAATTTTTTAATCAAGTTCATTTGTATACAATTAAGCTAAGCAGGCTGTGAGTATTTATATATATATATATATATATATATATATATATATATATATATTATTCAATTGATTAATTTTGAATTATTTAATTTAATAATTTCATACATTTATATTCACATCGACTTGATAAATGTTGATGAATTATTTAATGATAAATTATATGTTATATTAAAGTTGAACGTATATTCAGAAACTTAAGCCTTGTTAAATACTTTTTTTTATATAGTATATTTAATTTAATATATGTAATGCGATATAATTCAGTACATTTTTTTTTTGAAAATTTATTCTGTATGTTAATTGAAAAATGAACTATAATTTTGATACATTTTTTTTTAGTAGAAAGATATAAAAAATATGATTGGAATATTATAATAGTTACATAAATTATATTTGTGAAATTCTTTAATATTATTTATATAGAGTGCTCTTTTTATTTATACATTTTTTTTTCTAAATTAATAACATTGTTAGTTTAAGTCGAAAGTACACTTTAATATCAAATCAAAAACAAAAATACTATCAAATATTATTTGTATGGCCGAAAACGAATTATTAACATTTATTTAAAAATATTTTTTTATATCCATATATATTTTAGGTTTACTTTGATATAAAATGCAAATGTATTATACAAATTATAAATAATTATTTTCAATCTAGTTTGCAAATAACGTTGAAACGCATAAATTTATAATTGACATCGATTCGATAAAATAGTGTGCTCTCAACTTTAAGTGACGTTATATGTTTACCATAATGAATATAGTAGCTTTTAAATCAATTTTATAGATGGTGATATAATTTTAGTGTTAACTCAATGTGAAATTTAATCATTCATTTTTCATTTATTATTAGTTTTCACCTGTTTATATTTATTTACTATAATTTCTAAGTAATATTTAATATGAGAATTGTTTTTTAAGGTTTATACAAAAGTTAATTAATATGCATTTTCATATTATTTATTTGTATAACTTTTACCATAAATATATTATTTTCAAAGCAATTTATATAAATAATTTACAAAAACTAGCTCAATTAATTTTTTCTCAATATATATAGTTTAAAAATACACAAATAATACCTTAAATTATATAAATTATCAAAAAAATGAATTATTAATTTTATAATAATCAACAAAATTAAGTATATAATATATAATTTTCAAAATCTAATTTCATGTTTATTAAAATTTGATGAAATCGGCAACACATAATTTAATATAATTATTAAAAATGATTAAATATTTCTCTAACCCAAAAATTATACTTAATTACGATAAATAATATAATAACTACATAATATTAATAATAATGCTTTTAATTACATTCGAAATAATTTAATGAAACATTCAAACATTAATCGAAATATCAATTAAAGTTTATTATATTTCAACGTTAATTTCTTTCTTAATATATAAACCTTATTAAATTTAATTTGAATATGTTTAATGAGAGGTTAAGTTTATTTATTTGCAATCTTTATAATTTATACATCAATTATCATCAATAAAAATATTTATTATCAGTTATAAATAATATTAATAAGACGTCGATTTTAATTAATATAATACAAAAATAAATTATTCTATTTTTTATTAAGATTTCAATTATAATATACTGTAAAATTATATAATTCGTTACATATAATAATAATAATAATAATAATAATAATGATAATGTCATAAACGTAATCGTAACACGTATAAATTCCGCAAAGTCTTCGGTTCGATTCGTAACATTTTCAATAATAAGGCTTCTTCTATTCATCGTGCGATAAACGGAAGGAAAAAAGTGAAAAACTAATCCTTCGCCGCTCGGAAAAACCGAACGTTTTTCAGCCTTTATGTTTTAAAAATACTACCAGATTATCTACGACATCAATCTAACTCGTCCATTAAGATTATTGTTTACCATATTGAAAATAAAATATCAGTACAAAATATTGTACTATATACAGGAAGTAATCGACCTTCACCTTTTGATATGTAAAATGTGGTCGTATATATATATATATATATATATATATATATATATATATATATATATTTTTTTTTTTGACCCTTAACATTAATATTTTACAGTACGCCTTCGCCCTTCAAAAACGACTCTATTCTAATTTATTTTCCGTTATTTTTTTTTACTTCATTCACATCGTTCATTTATACAACATGTAATTAAATTGATCGGTTCTAATGTTTTATGAACGCCTTTTGAAGCGATTAATCTTTTTATTCCTATTGATATATATATATATATATATATATATATATATATATATATATATATATATATATATAGATATATGTGTGTGTGTGTGTAATTTTATGTAACCGTGTAATTTTGTGTACTTGAAATTGCATGAGAGTTTTTTACTTCACATTGCACGTTCGTTACTTTCGTTGTGTGTGTGTGTGTGTGTGTGTAAATAATATAAAATAATTGTGAATCAATGTCATTGTTACGGTTAGAATTTTAAATCATGTATGGTGTTTTACATGTTTAGATATTTTTAACCATTTGTAAAAAGTGTTATCATAATGATTTAATTATTATTATTTAATATGAATTTATTGCATTATTAATAATTTACTGTAAAATTGAATCAATGATATGAAAGCTATTTCGAAACTCAAATTTTCATGCAGTTTTTTTTACAAAATTGTCATTAATCCATCTCAAACTATTAGATTTTAATATAAAATATAGTTTAAAACATTGTTTAAACAATTTAAAAAAATACTACTCTTAATAATATCGGCCTGCTTAGTTTTTACGTTGATAAATAAAATTAATTACAAATTTAACATCTAAAATTTTGTAAATAAAAATGAAAAAAAAACATTAAAAAATATAATTAATACATAAGTTTTTGTGCCTATTATTGATTACAAAATATATATGTTGGGAGCCCCTGATTTCTAATGAAACCTTTATATATAATATTATGTTATATAAAAGGTCATCTCATTTCTTATATAAGATATCTTTATATCATTTTATAGACTAAACCTTTTAATTATAACATTTTAAATACTAGATCAGTGTTTCTCAATAATTTATTTTAAAAAAAACTATTAAATACTTTAGCTTTAATTAAATTGTTTGAATCATAATAAATTATATTTTTATACATATATTTATTAATTTTAAAATATGGATTAAAAAATTATTTAATCGATATTTTTAATATTGGGATATATATATGTATCAGATTATCGCATAAAAAGATTGAGAATCACTGTATTACAAAATATAAATTTTATTTTATGAAAAATATATGTAGCATGTTTTAACTCTCATTTACCTATCATTATGACTGCTTATATATTTTAAAATATTTTAACTGAGTATTTCTTGAAATAATTTTTGTAACTGCTTAAAATTATAAAATTATCAAATTGAAGCAATATTATACTTCACCACATTACATCATTTCCTAATAATTTTGAACTATTATCCAATAATTAAAGTGATAATGCAATTTCACTATACGCATATTTAATACAAATCTTGAATATTACATATCATTTTCCTTTTATTACATTTTATATTATTTGTATGAACGAGAATAATTATAAAATAATGCTTCCTTTTTAAATGTTATTTATTTTATTATGCTAGTTACCTTATAATCGATATAATTAACCCTTTGCAGTGTTGACAGTATGCCTCACCCCAAGTGCTAAATGTTAATAATTTTCTTAAATATATTATATTGATAACAATAAAATAATTGTATATTTTAATAATTGTAATAGTACAGTGAAAACGCTTTATTCGCGAATTCATTATTCGCGGGTTAAAAATTGCTACACAGTTCTATATTCGCGGTATTATTCGGTATTGTGGTGATTGTTTATAGCAGAGGTCGCCAACCAAAAAACACTTAAAAATAGAATTTGTCTAAAAGAATATATCGATGCGTTCTAAATGACTTAAATAATATTTTTTTCGATTTAATTTTTTTTAATTTGAAACCACAAAACGTATTTTATTATAATCTTATACAATTTACCAATCCATATCTGCTGTTTCTGTATTCGAGATAAATTTATGGAACGTATCTCTGCGAATAAGAAATTTATACTGTATACAGATTCATTTCTAAATTAAATCTCTTTCTACAAAATGTAATTATTTATTATTCTATAATATACTAGCTTCTATAATGTATGTTCAACTCTCTTTCTAATTTTTATATACAATTATATTTTTTTATTATATATAATTTACTTTATAAATTGAGATATATTATATATAAAAAAATGTTAATTAATATTTATTGCATTTTTAATGTCAAAAAGAATATTTTAATATTTAGATAATTTCTGAAAGAATATATACAATTAACTATAATTACCGCACTATATATGCATTAAGGATGCAAAGAATGTAAGGAGATTCTAAAGTAAAATAAATCACAAAAAATATTTCGAAAATTTTATCTATGTTTAATTTTTTGCATAATTATAAATTATTTATATATAAATATAATTAACAGGCCAACTGTAACACCATTGGTTGTCGAAGATCCTCCAACAGAAAGTGATGGAAGCAGCGATGATGGAACAACTTCAACAAAGAAGTCGAGGCAAAACAACAATTTAATTGGGTAAGTGAAAATTTTATCCTTAAATATTTATAATAATTTATAGAAAATATATATGTGTATAATCTTATTTGTTCCGAGAAATCGTATTGAATTTCTTGCCGTGGTAACTCGATGCGATTATCGAAAAGGTTGAAAATTTTCCTTGGCTTTTCATAGTTTACCGTCGCTGAAAACGGTGGAAAAATCGGAAAAATCGCAGCGAACGTGTATCGCGTTACACAATCGTAACAGTGGAAAATCGGAAACAATTTACCGTCGGTGTAAAATTACAATTTTACAGTATGAAATTACCGAATGAAAACGGAGAATCCGTAAAATTTAATTATTTAATTATTCTTCTTGTTATGTCAAAGTTCGCAACCTTTGTACTTTGATACGTTTTCAAATTTGCGTTCATTATACGTATTTTATTGGTTTTTTTTATCGACTTTGATTTATAAATTATTAAAAAAACATATTTAAACGATATTCAATTTGATGTAAAATAATATTTTCATATTTAAAATATTATTATATATCAAATCAAAAACAACTTCATTAAACAATATAAAATATTCTTTACGAACAGTAAGAATTTACGCATTTATTACATAGAATATAATCTACGATATCATTTAATTTATTTATGAATAATTGACTTTGAGAATTACAATATAACATATATTACATGAAATTAGCGTTTTTCTGTTAAAAAATATCATTCTATGTTTTCATAATAATATATAATAACAGCAACGATAGCTTAATTGGCATAATTTTTGTTTAATTGATACTATGTATTGGGTTCAAGTTTAGAATTATTTCCAATATTTTCAATTCACATTAACAATATATATTTTTTGCTTCAAAATTTTATTAAAATATATGATGATTTATCATAAATTTTATTTTAACGGCAAATTAAAATTTCTTGCATAAATTATATAATATATATATTTATAATATAATTATGTAAAAATGGGATATTGTTATTGACATATTTTTATTACAGGATCGAAAATATAAAATTGTATTTTTTTATTTGATGTTGATAATACAATACATAATTGTTATATAATTTATATTATCATTATTTTTTTATAAACCTCATGTTATACGTACAAAGTTCAATAATATGGCACGATTTAAAATATACATTTTTTTCTACATCTACATAATTACAATAATAAAAAAAACGTAATTTAGATAATAAAATTATACAATGTAATATATTGAAATTATACATTAATTTTTTTGCGATAATTTCATATCATCAAAATGATTTTTAAAATAAAAATATTTTATATTATATTTACGATGACATTTTTTCAACATTATTTTCATTTACATTATAATAATAATTCGAGTTCTGTTTGAAGTTTCATTTAAGCTTTATTATCTTATCTTTTTTACATTAGTTTTATGTGGGTTTATTAAATTACTGAAATTATTACATCTGCGTAGTAATTAAAACAAAAATCTTACGATATTATAAAAAAAATGTAATTTTTTGATTGATAGAAAATTATTTGAATTTGATATATAATGCATTTTAAATAGTCGTGATATCAACTCTGCTATTATCGATGCAATTATTTTAATGTAAAAAAAAAAGTGCCAATTAAATGCAAGTTTAATCAATAAAAAAAAGCAACAGAAATATTTTCATTACACAGTAACCAAGATAATATTAGTTATTTTATTTATTTATTATTATTTAGTTATTTTATGTCATTTTTTTATTTTACATTTTGCTGATAAACTGTAAAAGGTCGTTAAAACATTGACGACAAATTAAATGATACAATTTATGTAATAATATCGGTTTATTTTTTTTGTCATACATTTTTTATGCTCAGAATATCAAAATATTTATTTTACATATTATTTTTTCTATCATTAAAAATATATATATCCTATATATTGCAATATGTCTATTCATATATAAAAGTATATTTTTTCCATTTTCATCATAATAGAGCTTTTCATTTGAAATCTATATTTAGATTGGTAATCCTATTGTACAATTATCATATATAATATAATAGCACGTTTAAGATTATTTCTCTATTATGCAATATATGATAAATAAATACACCCTAAATATATATATAAAACGTTTAAGGCGCTAAATGTTATCTCTTTTATTTATCAATGAAATTCAATATCATTTACTTTTATGACATATATATATATATATATATATATATATATATATATATATATATATATATATATATAATATTACAAATTATAACAATAAAATAATTGATTAAACTTGCGAGTACACTTATGCATTTTTTATATTTAGACGTCAAATTGACGCATATTAAATTCCAAAATAATGCTAACAATTTAGTCTGTTAAAATAATATATTTGTCACTTCACAAAAAATAAATATTTTTTAATATATTCTATAATGTATAAAAAATATATTTTTTGATGCAATATATAGAAATAAATATATTTTTAATGAAGAGATTTATGATACATATATTATTTCAATATAAACGCGATGACAGTTCGACTTCGGGCCGGCACCGTGTTCTACATTAATCCGATGATTATTATCTCATGACTAGCGGGTGTGTCGAATTTGAATTTATAATCTTTAATATTAGAAATAGAAACGAAAATAGAGAGAACGGAGAAAATTTTCCATTCTGGAGACGTTGCAAATATTGATTTTCCATTTCATCCATATGACACGACGACGTTGCACGTTTCGCTCTTCTAAAAACATATTTAAAAATAAATATATAAATATTATAATGTAACATTTTATGTTATTATAATGATCCGCTTGTATTTCGATAAATTGCAGAAATTATTGAAAACAAAAAAAATAAAATAAACAATGCTTATTATTTTCATATTAAGCAATAACGGTGATGATCATCAGTGGTCTTTTTTTTTAATTTTATAATTTACGACAATTTACGGATTCAACATTCGACAGTTGATAATTTTCTTTCTGAGAATTTCCAGAATGCTCCGAGTTAGTCACGGTGAAAATTTTATTTCCCAGAAGCGGAGCTTTTGTCATTAAATTGCGTAGGGGTCGTTTTCTCGAGCTTTTTGTTGTAATATAAGCGTGGGGGTAATTTTCTCATATCATCACTTATATTTCTATACACACATATATATATATATATATATAAATTTAATATTTAATCTTCTTATGAATTAAATTTACCCTTTCTTTGTATATAATTTCTAATTTTATCAAAATATTATATTGTATACCAAATCGATTTTATATTTTTTTATTACATTTTTATATAAATAAATAATAAATAGACTTATATTCGCTTTTAACTGGAATAATGCACACAATTTCTAAATGAATGGTGGAAAGCTTCTCCTTAACCACTCAGACTACGCCCATATATTTAGATGATGTAACTTTATACTGTATAATTTACAGTTAAATTCTGAATAATTAATTTAAATTACGAACGACAGCTGATTAATTTAATGTCGTATATATATAAATATATTTTACGGGATTTTCGTATGTTTATTTGTACATAAATTTGCTTTTATAATATTTAATATAAAATTATTTTCATAAATATTGACATCAAATAAAAATATGACATAATAATTTATAATCGTATATGCGTTCGGTTTAATACTTTATATCGATATTTAATTATTTATTTTTTTATCAAAATTGTTAAATTCATTTTAACAGGTCGACATTTTGAAACATTAACCCTGAACTAGTTACACAGTAAGCATTCTTCGCTACGTTTTACATATTAATTATAAATTTTGCAATTGATAAAACAATGTCGAATTCGAAATTGAACATGAAGCCAACAATTCCAAGAAGATTTTCATCTCTAATGTTTATTTTCACTATGAAAATTCCGAGAAGAAGATCGACATTGAATATAACGCTTTACTTACTTTCACGTTCATGTTTGACGTTAGAATTTAATCATGCGAAAAACATTGATTTAATTTATTAGAAATAATATTCATATATATAATTAGTTTTATATCTATAAAATCTATAGTGTCATCAATTAATTCAATTTTATTGACGTAATAATTTCACTATTTTATTGTAAATTACAAAACGCGACTTTTTTATCGCATTATTGTTCGGTTTATGGTGCGAAATTTAATTATTAGAACGGCACATATAAAGGTTAATATAATAATACTAAATAAAATGTGGATTGATCCAATAGTTCGTTCATTTGGAACCGTTTCCATTTAAAAAAAAAAGAAAAATACAATGAATCGTTAACGTGTCATTGTTATTTGTGACCGCAAAAAGTAAAAAATTGTGCGTATTCAATAAATTTAAAATCGAAACGAATTTTCGTTTTTTTTAAAATCATATTTCTAGTATGAAAATTATATTATAATTGTAAATAATAATTTTATATATTATGATAATTATGAATTTATAATATTTTTTTAACATATATGTATATAACGTCGATTTTTTTTCCCTTATTTACATAAGAAGGTTAATTGAATTCGCTATTTTGCAGTGAAATTTAATATGAAATTTATAGTCGTACTATAAAAATTGATTTTAAAACTACTTTAATGTTTATTCAAATTGTTTTTATTGAGGTGAAGATCATATATCTGATAATGAAAATTAATTTAAAATCATTGAAGTTATATGATGATATATTTATATTAATTTGTCTTTATTTTTATTAATTGGAATCGAACCGAAGTGGAGCGATAAAAATAACAATTTCAAATCCCTTCATAAAACAACAATATTTGTGTAAAATATTATAGCACACAATAATAAATCATATTTTAACGAATTATTCATGTGTGAAAATTTTCATGTGCAATATTTTGAATTTTTGGCAAAGATATGCGACTTTCGTAGAAAATAAATACGTGTTATTTTAAACGTTTATCGGTATTTCTATTTATTTAAAATAGTATCTTTATGTCATTTTTCTCGATTCGAAGCCTGGAATTATACGAATTCGCCTATTTTAACTTACTATATATATTATTATATTATGTAAATATATACGCTTTATAAGATTAAGTTCAAATCCTTGTCGGAAATTGTAAGTCCATTTGTTTTCCTTCCAGTACTGTTCTATAATTTACATTTTCTTATGTTGACCTGATTTATTTGTTTTCTTGAAATTAAACGTTTCTTGATTAATACTTTTTTTTATTTTAAATCAGTTTTATAATTTAATATATTCGACATTTGTATTGATAATTTATTATATACGTAAATCATGAATTAGAGTATTAATTTATTTTTAAATTATATTTGTAAAATATATATAACGTAATTAAATATTTTTCTATAATATAATAGATCGTTTTCTATGTACTATATAAAAGTGTTCAAATTAAAAATGCATAGTGTTTCAACAGTGAAAATGTATTGTCGGAAAATTACGTAAATCTATTCGATAAAGGTAGCGCCTGACTATCCTGAAGCAGTATTTTTTTTTTCAATGAAAATTGCTATAAGAAAAGTCGTTCGAAATTAATTATTATGTATTCTATTCAATATGAAAAGCGGTTCATAAATATTAATTTTATGCTTTATCTTACTTTTTTTCAGTAATTTAAAAATATATAAAAATTTCGCATAATATTAATCGTTTAATTTTGAAAAAAATAGTTAATATCTCAATATAGAAATAATATAAAATAATTAAATTTATTAAAAATAATTTCTAATTAGCGAAGGCTGGTGTATTTTTTTTATTTTATATTAATTATCGACACAAATATTTTATATATTATATAATATATACGCCATTGCTTAATATATATTTGTATTAATTCGAAAAATAATTGTTTAATATTATAGTATAAATCAATAACTCATTTCTGTCAAAATCGAATTTATTCCTTTTTATTAAATATTATAAGTTCTATGTCAGTGGCTTACATAAAATGGATTTGAAGAAACTAATCTCACTCCAAAAAAGATTAATGTATATATGTATATGTGATGTGTGTATTATATATGAGAAAATTTCGTCATAAAAAAGTTGTATATAGTGACGATATACATATTTATCTTGAGAAGATCAATCGATTTTCTATTGATTCTCTTATTTTTTTTTTATTATAGACAATATAAAGAAATTATTTAATGATTAATATATTATATTTATTTTTTATCTATAATCCGATAATTTGTGTTATTTTCTCAATTTAATCATTATCTGAATAAATCTAACATCGAACGCATTCATCGTATATAGAAATTCGCAGCGCGACGCGCATCATTTGACAGCAACACTCATCAATCGGCAGCAAAATCAGCTGCGCTCACCAATGCACACACACACACATTATATATATATATATATATATATATATATATATATATATATATATATATATATATATATATAAGAGGGCGCAGCGTTCGATGTACAGCGAAAATACAAAATACAAAAAAAAAAACGGTAAACGGCGCTAGTGTTGCGCATGCGAAACGCACACACGAATAAGCGTACGCGCGCACACGTTCACACGCATCACACGTGCGCGCACAGCGCTCCACGTGTAACTAGAACCAAATAAAACACAGCCTTATGAAAGAACGAATACGACGCCATTACGCATGCGCGCGCACACACACACACACACACACACGCACACATGCAAACTCGCTACCAAACAACGCGCGCGCGCACACATGCACACAAAACGAGTGATCCGTTATACGAAAACCGTTTCGGCAGACAGTCAGTTTGTTCCGATCTCTCGTGCGGAGAGGGCGCTTCTCTTAACGCAGCACCCTCTCTTATTTTTTTTCCTATACGATTTTTTTTTTTTTTTTATATACGAATATAATATTATTTTGTGCGCATTCTTTTTTCAATATCTTCATTAAATTACATCTATGTATGTAATTTTGTGTCGTGTTTTAGTGAACGGTAGTGTTATTTTATTATTATATTTTTATATACATATAATATTTATATATATTATTGTTTATTTTTGTTTTACCGTTTGTTACGCACCGTTAATATAATGTCGGCTCAATCTGCTGTCAAATTTATTTTATTTTTAGTTTTATTCTATCCGTTCGTAGAAAATGTTCCAAATTATCTTTAATTATGTTTACTATTTAAAAAAAAAAGACAAGATGTGCAATCGATCATCTTAAATTTTTTTATAAATACATTTATCTTAATAATATTTATCAAATTTATTATTGTTTTTTTTTATCTTATATTATTTAATACAATAATTTTTATTTCGTTCTATATTAAAGTGAATATCTAATATGAAAATATATTTTGCACAAAATCATATTAAATTGTACATAAATGATTTTTCTTAATTTTATAACAAAATTTTCATATAAAAATCAATCATATTTTATATAATAACATAAATATTATTATTTCTAAAAAATCATCGTAAATATTTTTTTCCTTTATTAAATAACTCGTAATTATTTTAAATATTTTTCTTTGTAAAAATTCCCCTTCGACGTTCGCCTTTAAAATTGAAATATTTCGTGTAAATAATTGAAAAATTGTTAACAATTCATTCTAAAAAGAAAATATTCGTTCGCATCGTGAATAATCTTTTTTTCATTTTGAAAAATCCGATTGTTCCTTTTTGCGTCTTTGTATTACATTTGATAGAATTTTCCGATATTTATTTTCTTTTATTATTCGGCATTCTATTAAAAATCACTTTTCATTACGAATTATTATATTATACACATTTATTTTACATGTGATTGTTTACTACTGAACTCTTGTTCAAATCTTAGAATTTCATATGAGATATAAATAATTATATATAAATTTTAGAAAACTATGAAAAATAATTTATTTTCACAATATTTATAATATAAATTCAATGCAAAATTTTCCATTTCAATATACGATTGTGTTATATAAACAGTTCTAAATAATTCAGTATTTTCATCGTAACGTAAAATTCATTCAATTCGTTATGAATTGCATTTTTTCTCAATTTTCGTTTTTACTTTTTATGTAACCAACGAACAACGGTCGAATCAAAAAAATAAAATAATAATTACACAAATTTAATATCTTTCATTTTTATTCTATCATTATATATTTAATTAAATAAATTAAACTTTAATTGCGACTATGGCGAGTGAGAACAAAAAAAAAAACAGAAATTACCGCTAAATTTTTATTACTTCTTTCATTTTAATCGTATTCCGGTCAACGAACGAACGACAGAATCGTCGAAAATGTATCGAATATTTTAAAATGACATTATGAAACTCGTGTGCACACACACACACATACACATGATCATAAATTATTATATAATAAATTAATGTATTATTTATTATTTATGATCACCTTGAAAAAATCTTTTTTTTTCTAAAAGAAAAAATAAAATTAAATATCGATATTGAATTACTTACCATAATGTTTTATTTTTCGATAAAATTTAAATTATTTTTTCGATAAAATTTAATGTTTTATATTTCGATAAAATTTAAAGTATATAAATAAAAATTAAAATCATAATTTGAGATGATCATAACTTGTAAGAATTGAATATCATTTTCTTTTTGGACACCCTATACGGCCGGCAGATGTTACACTTTATTTTTTTCATACTTATTTTATAGGTACTTAATTTAAAAAGTAACAAATCGAACACATTGCAACCTTTAAGAGTTATAATCTTTCTTTTGAATTTCTTATTATATTATTAAAATATTAAATAAATGATTTATGAATTGAAATATTAAACAAATATATGTGATTAAACGTTATTTTTTTAATATTTATTTTTTCTATTTGCATATTTTAAAGTGAATAAAACGATGATATTGATTAATTTTAATGTTTTTTTTTCTATGACACAACACGTACTACAAATTATATAAATTATTAAATAGTAGATTCATGTTTCACATGCAATGTTATGTCGCACATGTTTATTATTATTTTTTTTAATATTTTTTTCATAATAGTTTACTAATCGATAATGTAAAACTATATGAAAAAAATCTAGTTAAAAACGAAAAAGTTAAATTTTATTTATTTTTTAGCAATATAATGCTTTTTTTATAATATATAATATTTCAAGTCGATAAGTAAATAAATCGGATTTTGCATTTCTATTAAATGGATTGCTGATCGTGTATTGCGTTAGCAGAAAATATCCGCTTACTTTCATATATCATCTATATTATGAAATATATTTTTTTTTCATATTTCATATAAAAAAATACCATATCGTAATATATATTCAGTGACGGTGTGAAATATAAAATTAATAAAAAAAATAATTATGAATATTATGTAGTTTAATTAATTAACTATTAATGTTGAGATAATATTTAAATTAACTATAGATATATAATAGTGATAATTTTTATAAATAATAAAAAATAGTATAATAATCATTTAAAATACATTTTGCACCCTGAATACTGCTTATATTAATAATTCAATTTAATAACCATTTATAAAGTAAATTAGTAAATTCAAATGTGATATTCGGTTTTAAGAAATTTATTAATATTATATATAAATTTTAATCTAATATATAATTATTATTTATGATTTACAAAATTATAATAATATAATAGAATTTACATATAGCGCGTAATTTTGATTTGTTATTTTAAAATTATAACGCGTATAATTTAATGCTTAATTAAAAATCATCGCAAAATTGTTTTTTTTTCGCATTCATTAACCGTTAAATTAAACATGTGCTCGATATTGAATATTTATTTTCATTCATTTTATATTTAGATTTTTTATAATATTCAATAGAAGAAAAACTTAATTTAGTATTACGAAATGAAATTTCCATAGAATTAGTTTATAAAAAAGGAAATTTGGTAATAAAATCGATGATTTCCTATTTTTGAAAATAGACATATATTATATATTAAAAAATGTATGCATTAAAAAATATTTATATTTTAAAATTATATATTTATTTAATTTTTTTAAACTCATATATTAAATATACAAGTAAATGACCGTCTTCTGATATTTCAATATATATATATATATATATATATATATATATATATATATATATATATATATATATATATATATATATACATATACATATATATATTGTAATTAGAAAGTTTATTTTAATAAAAGCATATAATAAATGATTCTCTATTTTACGAAACAATGTAATCTATTTGTTCAATCTATAGTCGACCTTTACTCATAAAAATGGAACGAAATCACTTTTTTAAATATAACAGAAAAAGAAATCTTAAAATATCCAACGTATTTTCAGTATTAATAATTATTATATGGAAAAAACATGTCAATAAAAAATATTTAATTACGTCAATAATTAATACGGCACGGTCGATTTTTATCACCAAATTTCACGTAATAATCGTAAATATGCGTTTATTTATTTATTTTTTTATTTTATTATTAACGTGTAAAATATTTTATATATAAATCGCGTTTAAATCGTGCCATGAAAAAATATTTTTCAGCATAATATATTATATAATAATATACACGTGAATATGTTAGCGCGTTACACTGTTTTCGTGACGATTTTTCCGCGCGAAAGAAAAACTCGACACAGTCGTAAAATTACGTGGAAAATGCGAAAAATTCTCCTACTGTACCAGTTTTCAGCGGGTCACGTAAAGGCGTGAGTGTGTTTGTTTGCTCGCGTTTAACGCTCACGAAAGTCTCGAAAATATATATATATATATATATATATATATATATATATATATTATTGGAAATATTAGTATTGTATTATAAAAAAAAGAAAATAATCAGGTTATTTTCCGCTCGCGTGCCAATCGGTATTGAACAACTGGCTCGTTTTTATTGCACAACTGTGCTCGGTTTTTCGCGTACGCCATGTATTATATATATGTATGTAAAAACGTGTGATAAGATTCGAATCTAACAGTTTCTGTTATTACGAGCGTCGTTTTTACGATTTCGCCGATATAACGAGGAAATTTTCACGTTTTTCATACCGATTATGCTATTCATCATATCTATAACGAGCGATTTTTGAGAATTTCCTGCAAATTTCGTCATAAATATGAGATAAAATTCTATGAAATCTTTTATATTTTTATCATTTTCAATATTAAAATCTGTAATAATATTCGATGATAAAAAATATACGTAAAATAAAAATGAGATAATCCATAAAAAGGTGTTATTTTTTAACATTGAACATTTGACGTCAAACACGATGTAATGGTGGCTTTTTTTATTCATAAAATATTTACATTCTTTCGAAAAAAATTAACACTTTCACATAATGATTTGTATTATAATTAAAGTAATATTTTATGTAACGATGCGTCATTGCGCTATTTATATTGAACTTTTTAAACTGCTTTTTCCATCTGGATGAGTTTTCACACATCACTTTCTTCTGGGTGCATAAGCAACGAAGAGAAAAAAAATGAAGCTTAAATATTATATTAATTGTTTTCTCGTCGAAAAATACATATATATTATACATGCGAAACGATCATAAAAATGATTATTATAAAATTTATTTATATTTTTATAACGCAGATGCCGTTAAATTTATAGAAAATATGTAGTTTTCTTCTACGCTTAAATCGAACGTTTTAAAATAACGATAATATTTCGGATCGCATCAACATTAAATTATAATGATAAATACAGTTTATACATATATATATATATATATATATATATATATATATATATTGTATATAAAAAAAATCATTTTAAAAGTAATAAATAGCGCAATATAAAAAATGCAAAATAATAATAAACGGTGTCATAAAGATAATCATTGCATTAAAACGCTATCGTTAAAAAAAAACTTTTTTCTATTAAAAAACGACGAATTTTTTTAAATTTAAAACACGCAATATTAAATTTATAATACACATATTTTATTTATTAAAAAAATAATTTTATTTTAATTATTATATATTAGTTTCATTTTTTTATATACACATAAAATTTTTTAATGATATCCATAATAAATATAATGTATAAAAAGTTAATTCAAACTGATTAGTGATAAAAAAATAATATCAAATATGTATTATTTTTTACATTAGAAATGATCAAAATATATTTTTAATATCAGAGTCAACAACTTTTTAAGTAATTTCATTATATGAAAATAAGCATGCAAAATTCATCCATCCTACTCAACTCTTTCATTTAAATGTAACATTTCTTCCACTCTAACTTGTGTCATATCATTACTTATATCTCGCATTCGGTTCGTTCCCAAGGGTGTCACATGAGCGAAAAACGGCGTGTGCTTCATTCATTTTATACTAAACAGTATGTCACAAAAAATATCGCTACATGCACTTTTAGAGTGAAGCTAATAAAAGAGAAACGTGAAAAAGGGTAGGTTTTGCCCGATTTTGGACCTCGTTTTTCCTTTTCGAATTTCGAAAAACCGATCGTTTGAAGAAAATATAACGGAAAACGACCGTCCGTTTAGCGAAAAATGGAATCTGTCACTTTGATAAATAGAATTAATCGATAATATTGTCAATTTTTCATATAGTTTTCGTTGATTTTTTCAATTTTTAGACCGAAAAACGTTTCAAATATAAAATTATTATAAATATTTTTTGTCCATTTCTTTATCTTAAGAAAAAAAGTAATATTTAAAATTATCAATACACTTAAAAATTATATAATATTTTTTGGTAAGTACATATGCACTTGAATAATTAAAAATAATAATTGCGTAATTTTAAACCGACAAAAATCGAGCTGATATTATCAATATTAACGCAATAAAAACATTTTACTATTCATTATATTTCGGTTTGCAGATACGCAGATTAATTTTTTTCATATATTTCTATTTCAAAACTGCAATTAGTGCTAGTATTTTTTTTCTAACACAGTGCAATATTTAAATATTACGGTGAAAAAAAAACATATTTATATATATATATAAAAGAACACGTATTATACATCTTTTTCAATATACTCCATTCGATACGATCATTAGGAAAATTGTGAAATTTTCACAAGTCGAACAAGAAAACCTCTCAACTGTGTATAAATAATAACAACGTAATGAACAAGTCTGTGTTTTTCTTTATTTTAAATATATATTATTAAAAAAGAAAGGAAAGTTTGTAAAAGAAGAATATAATATGAAGCAATCGATTTCTCTAGTGATTTGTGTCTGAGTCAATTTAGACTGTATGAAAAGCGATTACAACAGTGTGATGCTCTGCTTCGTGCAGGGTTTCGAAGGTTCGGTGTGTCATCAGCTCGACAATGCCGACGATGTCAACAAGGAGACGAACAATAATGAGGTCGTCAAAATTAGTGTCGAATCCACAAAGGACACGAAGGAGAAAAGCAGACGATCCATACTCAATATCACCAGGGATTCTAAGAGATCGTTGAGAAAGAAAAATGACGATTCCAAAGAATCCCTGGATACTTTACCTGAAATAACAGCGACCGATGTCGCATACGAAAATCCTAAAGAAATTAAACGCAGCATCAGTGAAAAACCTGGCGAAATTACCAGAAGATTTGGTGCTAGTATTATACGAAAAACTAGGTAAGTTTACAATATTATAATAATAAATTATAATGCACTCTTTTCATAGATTATTAATCGAGATAATGATATCGATTATTTAAAAAGAAATAATGATAATATATATGTACATAAAGTAACATGCAACAAGTTATGAAACCAAAACTTACTATAAACAGGATGTTGCAACAATTTAACTGAACAGTGATGCAACACGTTAAACTGTCATTTAAATCAAACGTATATCACTAGTTAAGTTTTTTTTTATACATGAAAAAACACGCGTATATTTAATCTTTATTTTTCATCAAATATTAATTTTTATATTCAAAGTATTATACAATGTTTTTTTTTTTAACAATCAAAATTAATTATTCGATATGGAAAAAATTAGTAGTCACCTTAGCTAAAATTGAATGTATTAAAAATAATAAATAATTTATCGCTATTTATTTTTATCTTAAATATTAAGTGTGGTTTTGATAATATTTTAGCATTAATTTAGTTTGAATGTAATTTAATAATTATAGACATACTGAATATTATTAATTTAACGTCCATTTACTACAGTCAAATTAAGTGCCGGATTCCTGCTTTAGTTAGAGTACATAAAATTATCGATTTATTATTTTAATAGAATATACAATGTAAAACATCGTAAATTATATCAATATTTTCTAATAAGTAATTAGATATTTATGAAGAAAAATTGAAGAAGACATAATAATGTTAATGATTTATCTTTGCATTAAAATAACAATAATTCGAGAAATATGATAAAATTTAGTAACTTTATTCATTAAGAATATAATTTTATTATGCAAGAAATATAATTATATAAATTTGTATGTAAAATAATTTAAAAGAAAAAGACAAAAATTATAAGAAAATCGCATGAATGATGGAAGAAAGCGAAAAGATGGAAAATAACAAATGGCACTTCTCATTACGACGCTGAAACTAATTATAAAGTTTCGAAGTGACATATTTATTTTCCTAAGAATTTATGGCCTCCATAAGAAAAAACCACCGCCCTTCAATTCCGCCCTTCTTCAAATATACGCATTGCGTATAGAATAATGCAAATTTTACTTTTTTTTTTTTTAATAAAGTGAAAAGTCGCATCGTGAAAGTATAAAATGGTATGAACTGAAAATTAAACGAGGCATTTATGCAAATGTTATATATTTTATGACCAACTTTAATAGCGAAAATTCGATAAATTGTTAATTATTATACATATATAAATAATTTATCGATTAATATGAAAGATAATTTATATAGTTTTTTTTTTCAATTTTAACAAATTTTATTATATAGTAAATCCGCAAAATATTTTAATTTATTTATACATTTACACATATTTTTTTATTATTAATCTCATCATTGAATGTATCGCATTTTATAAACGACAAATGTCGATTTCAGCATTTTATAATCGCAAAATATAAAACTTTTATCAGTCGAAAGAATGCGAACGAAAGAACGCTCTATTTGATAGATGCAAAAGATAGCATAAAAATTGTTACACGTCTCACTGCATTCATTCTATTCAAAAATGTAATTCAAACATTTTAATTTAATTCTTTGGAAATGTTCAGTTTCGGCAAAGATAGCAAAAATAAATTACTTCGTATATATAAATCAAACGGTTATGTAAATTTAAAATTCGGCTCGCGCCAGTAATCCGACATTATACTGGCAAAGTAATTGCTTTTCTCTCAGATAATACATTTATATATATATTAAAACGATATATATATATATATATATATATTAAAACGATTAATTATCTTATTGTGATGTTAAATATTACTGTTGTTTTTCTTCGAAAAGTTTCAATATTAAATAACCGACTCGGCCCATTTATAATCCTGACCGATTAAAAGAAAATTAATTTTCTACATTGTCAATAAGATTTCTTTACAATTGTATGCGATTTTTGTAATAATTCATTCATTCAGTGATACAGTGTGTTTCAAAACATATTATTCTTATGTAAAATTGTTATTAAAATTCGTACGTTATATTTGATTAATGTTATGTTTGTTTTTGAAATATTTGCAATGTTACAGTTTACGAGTGTCAGAATTTTGGCCGATGCCCATTTTAATAGTGTTGTTTATTTATAAAATAACGATTCTTTAATTGATAAACTGGCTCATTGATAATAGTAGATAATGTATTTTGGCCGATTCATAATTTAAATCTCGAAATTGTGGCCAAGTGCGTCATTTTAATATACAAAAGGTCGTTTCGCAAACGGACCCCAAAAATAATATTCGAAATTATGATTGATAAAGTTGAACGCGAAACGTCGAACGGAAAAGCTTTCGAAGCTCGACCACAAAAGGCTGCGTGAATCCATACGATAATAATAATAGAGGAAAATGTTCAGAGAAAATTTTTTTCAGCTGAATCTGACTTGACAAGCCATCGGGTCGACGACGATTTGTTAAATTGCTGAAGTTTCTCGCTTGCCAAACAAACAAATAACTGTTCAGTTTCAAAGGTCGTTGCCTTTTATAACGAGCACCATTCGATCCAGACGACGCAAATTTCTCTGGATTCTGAAACCAAAATGAGAATATATATATATATATATATTATATATACAGGGTATCCATTTAAATGTATGTACATGACGACAAAAATCGATAAATACTCACTGTACTCATTGTGAGTATTTTCGTGTTTTATGTAAGCATTGTTCACTTTATGTTCGTCTTCTAGCTGAAAGATGCGAGAAAAATCTGCATTTTTTTTTAATTCTTCTGCAAGCTTTCCCATTTTTTTTTGTCGCATTATAATGCAATATTTTCATTTATTATTATTGTTATTTTTATGAATTGTTCACTTAATTAATTCCATAATTGTATGAATTGTTTATGTATAATTTTCTCAGTAAACGTTGCGCTAAATTGTCAGAACAAAGAAGAAGAATTGAAAACTGAGACAAAAAAAATAGCATAATTAATACGATTGCTTTATAATATACAGATTTATCTATTTTAATCTCATTTTATTATTAAACACAATATTTTATTTAGTTTTATTATCATATATTTTTGCATTTTTAATCTGTAATTATTTTTTTTATTATAAATTGATAAAATTTTATATCGCAAATTTTACAACATTTATTTTATATAATATTTTTTTCTTATATTATTACAAACACATTTAAAAAATATTTTAATCTCTTCATTTGCATTATATAAATGATAAAAACGAAATTAAAAAAATCTAAATATTTCTTTTATTTTAAAATGCTAATTATAATATACAATATGAAATTTCATATATGAAACAGGCCACTTTGAAGTCATAATTAAACATGTTAGATAAGTACTTTGATAATGAGCTATGTAAACTTCCATAATTACAATTCAACTTATAAATATACATAAAATGAATAAATAAATAATCTTTTTTTTATAAACTAGAACAAAATTATCAGTAATTTTTATGTATTTTTTTTATTATTTTGCATATAATATATTTTACAATATGATTACATAATTTTATTTTATTTAATATAGTGATATTTAATACAGTTTTGACTTTTGATCGTTGTTTTATTACTTATAATATTTAAAAAAAAAATATGATTGATCTTGATCTGAGCTTTTTTTTCTACCAAAACACGTAAAAAATATTTGACGCAGTAGCTTATTGATTGATAGCGGTTTTTTTACTCATATATGCGTATTTATTTTAATATATAATATTTTTTTTATTGCGTATATTCCAAAATATGAGTTTTTTTTGGAAAATACGAGATTTTATACATTTTTGTGCCAAGTATAAAAAAAATCGATCATAAACACTAAACGTTTGTCTGCAATGCTCACTATTGCTTTTGAACTTGAACTTTGATATACGATATCAAGTGCAAATTAATTTCAATAATTGTCTTTTAACGATTTACATTTTTTCTATATATATATATATATATATATATATATATATATATATATATATATTAATTTACATCGAATACTAATTAACTTCTTTTTACTCTTCCTTTTGCAATTAATCTCTTTGTTAGACGAATCATTTCTCCTTCCGTTCTCAATTAAATTATCTTCGTTATGCTTTTATAAGTATATATTGCAATTACGACAACGAAATTCGCCAAAGGATCACTTAAATTTATTTCCATATTTAAATATATATTATTATACGATATAAAAAAATATTTAATAGATAAATTAAATAGCTTCGCAATACTTTTCACGCAATAAATCATTTACTTCCTAATTATCTCACCCTTTATGTTATTCTCAATTGTTTATGCAGATAATTGGAGATTGTGAACTGGATGTATAGTACGTTCTCTTGACATATAATTACATTGAAATCTATCGTTAATATATATATATATATATATATATATATATATATATATATATATATATGTATACAATGGTTAATATAAATTATATCAATATTTTTTTTTATAAAAAATATCTAATATGACTTATTTTATAAAAATATTAGCGTTTCGTTTTAGGGGTGTGTTTTGTAGATCGTTGACAGTTGAAATTGGTTCCATCAAGAAGCAAAGTAAAGTGGCTGCATTAGCCTTCCGAATTGAAAAAAGTTCACATTACTAATTCATTCAAAGTTTATAAAAAAGTTCCATTAAGTTCGCACTTAAGCTCAGGCAATGGCGACGCCGGCTGGAAACTTCAAAGTTTTTAAATGTTTGAACAGCGGACAATCCCTATTATTCCAGGAAATATTAGTAATAATATTTTATTTTTTACATATTTTATATATAATATTTTCTATTTATCATTTTTATATTGTATTTATTATATTTTAATGTTATTTTTATTTTATATTTTGAATGACAGTTGTAATTTCAGCTTCCGTTTCAAAACACTAAATATATATTGAAAATATAGTTTAGTCGTTCTCATTTTTTTAAAGATTATGAAATCGAATAATAAAATATAGATTGGAAACAAAACTGACTATATAATTTGGTATAATTAAAAACTTTCATCGATTTTTATTCAATCATAGTTTAGACAACTTTTATACTTATTATTTCGCAGACTAAAATGTTCTTCATAAATAAAAATAATAATATATATAATATATCAATGAAATTTCTGGATAATTAAATTATAATTAATAATGTATATGTTCTAGAATGACACATTTTTTTTTAATATATCATAAGAAAATCCCATTCATTACAAAATAATAACACCTACTGAAAATAAACAATACTTATTTATGTTTGTCACTGAAAAAAGTCACCCACTATTTCTGTATGCCATTATTTTTAATCTGTGATTATTTTTGTAATATTCAGATTAAAATCGTTTTTATATAATCTGAATTGTATATCGTATTTTTTTATAATTAAACATATGAGCTGTATAAATTTCGAAACTCACTATAAAAAACACTTTCAAAATGTATAATTATATATGTACATATTTAGAAAACGTTGAATCATAATGAAATTGAAATGAAAATAAAAATAATATTCATTGATCCATTGAACAACATATATACGTGCTACGTTATTATATCGTTCAAAAATTAACATTATTTTTTTAGATCCCCCTGAAAGCGGGGTTAATTTAATTGTTCGATTAGCAAAAATTAACGTATAAGCCATAATTCGAAGAAAAGCTCGCCTAAAAAAAAGAAAAGAATGCGGGTGGAAAAATCACAATTTCCTGAATCATTTTCACCCGTGGTTCTCGAAAATTGATGCCCAGTTCTGGGTCTATTTTCGTTGTGTGCGGACCTCGGATTATTTTGCACGCGATACTATTTTTTTGGATTTTTTTTTTACCGAATCGGACACTTGTTGATGGCCGCATTGGCGAATTTTTGATATGTTTCTTTCTATATTATGTATGAATTGATGTGTTGTTGACGATGTTTGAAGACGTTAAAGCGAAGCTTCTCAATCTGTGAGGTAACATTCAATATTTAATAAGACTCAAAGGAAGATTTTTTTTATAAATTCTATTCACTATTGAATTTTTAAAACGTCATCTCGTTTTATTTATAAAATAAATTATATCCGAAGTTTGATCGTAAAACTTTTTTTTTACAGTTCAATTCCATCAAAAACGTCATAAAATATATTTTTTTAACAATTCACATAGAATAAATTTGAACAATTGTAAAATTTTATTAACGATTTTTTTATTACATCAGTATTTAACGAAATTAAAAAATAATTAATTACGATTACTTTCAATCTATTAATGCATGTACATATTATTACATCATTAATAAGTAGATCGAGATTAACCGGTTAACGATATTTAATTTATAATTAACGTGTAACAAATAATACATAATAAAAAAATAATATCTAATAATTTTTAGATATTAGCGTGTCATATACAGACTAAAATTTTTTTTAAAATATTATTTTCTATTTGAGAAATATTTTTTATGTAAAAATAAATAAATAAGCGTCTCTTTATTTCGCATTTCATGCATTATATATTTTTTTATAAATAAAAAAGTCGTGTGATAAGGAAGTTTCTAAATAAAAATATAAATTTTTCAAAAATAATTATATGTACTGAATTTTAATTATTTTTTTAATATCTTTAATATGTCATAGATATATATATTTATATATATATATCTCTATAAGATTATTGTTTTCCGTTATGTGGTATCAAAAGAAAACGATGCGGTATTCGTATCGCTTCTTTTATCGTCAATTGGTATTCTAAGGATAGCCTTTTTTTACGACAAACGATTTTGTATATACAAAATATATCCATGTAGAGATATATATATATTTTTAAGCAAACAATAAACGTTTTTATGTTCTATAACCAATATGGACTTTGTAGGTAAAGTTCTATTTTTTTTTACGTAAAATATACATATATATACATAAACGTTAATTTATTTAGTTTTTATTATATTTGTTTTAAATGGAAAATTTATTAATTTCAAAAAAAAATCTAGCACTTGATGCTATATTTGTCGTTATATTGCCGGTTTTAATATGAACCGCTAATGTAGGACAGATCCGCTATTATGACGATATAAAAAAAAATGCCACATATCTTATTGTTATGGTAATTGTTGCCTTAGGCAGTTGGCTTTCAATTCGATGCCAGATCCGAGTCTGGTTCTGTTTCTATTATTTTCATGAATCATCATTATAAAAATATTTTTTTAAGTCAATATTCTAAAGATCATTAGCATTTCTCAGTCAGACCAATTAAAAATATTTAAAAAAAATCGCTTTTATATATAAAATATTTTAATTGGTGTCATCTGATATAAAGATTAATATTATTTTATATACATATATACAAGTCGTCTTAAATCTCGAGTGGATAATTTATTTTTTTAATACAGATGTTATATTTATATAAATTATATTAGATATACTTATAAAATGACTTGATATAAACAATGAATAATAATATTTATAATTCAGTATAATAATTGTAAATTTAACGATCAAAAACTCTTTGTACATTTTTTACTATGACTCACTTTAGGAAGTAATTATAGAATCAGTATAATAAACGGATTGAATCAAGTGCAATCGAATAATTATATTATTATTTTATATATTAAGACTAGCGTGACGTCTTTGTAAATAATATCAGGAAGAAGGTTTTTTTTGTACAAATTATATTAAAAATCAACAATATAAACGAAAATATAATCTTTTAATATAATTTATTATATAACAAAAGTGCAAAGAGTTGCAAATTCAGTATATTATATAATTAAAAACAAAAAAAATACACTACATTATATATATATATATATATATATATATATATATATATATATATATAATATATAAACATTTGCATATGTGAAATATAAAAGCGAATTAAGATGGAAAACGTACAAACTTTTATTCGACGCAGTTTTTCCTTTGTGTATTTTCACATAAGAAAAACTAGGTTTTTTTTTACTTTTCTTTTGATTGCGGATTTTTTTTTCTTATTTTATCTTTTATTTTGAATATCGTTCGTCTGATTGAATGTTTATTCTTCAGCGTATTTTTTGGTTCAAGTCTGACATTCGATTTTCATATATTTTATATATATTTGTGTGTGTGTGAATGTATATTTATGTTGTATACACAAAATATAATAATATATATTGCGGATAAATAAACCCTTTTCTTTTCATTTTTCTTGCATAGAAGTGGATTTTGATTGAAGCCTTTTTTTCCGTCAATCAAAAAAAATACATGGTTTTTATTGTGGCTTATTTTTTCACGTAATGTATCATATTTTATCGGCATTTTTTCGCACTATGTTTTTGTTTTGCATATAAGCAAAATTTGATTGAATTTTCATCATTTCCGTACATTTTCCATGCGGACATGTTTTTCATACGTTTGATTATATGCATTTTCATTTCTTTCAATCGTCCGATGACATGTTTATAACGATGTCTTACGTAAAACATACTTGAATATAAATAATATAATGTAATAATATGAAATAAATATTTTATTATTCGTATATTACATGTGAAATTAATTTAAATCTACGAAATAATTGCTAATTTTAATCTATTCTCACTAAAATTTCAATTTTACATAGAAATAATATGAATTAATATGTCGGTCCTTAACCTGTGATTCTGTAAAATAATAAAGGGATGTACGTTGACCTTTCAAAGGGCCCACGAATATTTAAATATATATATTATTAATTCTGTATATATTATTTAAATATGAATTTTCCTAAATATTAAATAAATTTTATTATATTTCACGGGAAACCGTTGTTTATTAGATTGTAAATAATATTTATGTAATATAATTTGATTTTAACTTCTGTTTCCGTTTTATGATTATTGAATATTATTAAAGTTATTTAAATATATAAAATAAAATCGTAAAACATAACAAAAAAAAAAGATTATTATTGTCGTTTATACTTGAACAGTATAAACCAGATATTTTAATGATATGGTAATTTCTTGTCGGAGACCTTTGCTTGGTTTTAAAATAAGGTCGTTTATAAATTACATAACATAAAACGTAAAATCGGTTTATATAAAAATAAAAACAATATATTTTTTATTATTTATATATATGCTTATATATTTTTATCAGTAATATTTTATATTTATATATACATATTCCTTCATCGATTATGTATATTTGTTAACATATGATATATAACAAGTTGTTTGTTGACGAATACATAATTTTTTTATAATCTTTACTGTTATTCACAACCTTGTTCTTGTTAATAAAAATGTATTCACATGCACAGTTTTCGAATTATAATTTAAAATAAAATATTTAATATATAAAATAATCGGACCACTACAAAACACAGGCATATTGGTCCGATTAATTGAATAATATTTTTTAATAAGCGGCTGATTTTATTAACAAGTGATTCCATTGAGCGTCTTCTTTCTTAATATCATCACATATATCAAATTTACTGTGTATATTTTAACTCAATATCTTCATTAAGTTTATAAAATTAAATATTTAAATTATTTACATTCCAAACATAAATTATGAAAAAAAATGCATTATAATGATTGAATAATATTTTTTATTTTCAATTATTTGAAGTCATTGTCTTTATGATTTTTTCTCAATATAATAAATATTATTAGTAATTCAATATCAATATATGAAAGAATGAGATAGTAATTAACTGAATAAAACCGATACTGGTTAAACAAGACCGTTAAAATACCACTCGTTGATAAATCGTCTATTGATACAATCAACAGTGTCATAAATATTATCGACTATTTTCAATATCAATATTAAAAAAAATATTCTATATTAAATATGAAATATTCCGGTATGATTATGTAATTCGCAATTGTCTAAATTTTTTTTCAACGTTGATTATAACGATCACATGATTCTAATAAAGGAATATAGAACACGCGACAATCTACGCGTTGATCAGAATTGCCATAAATCCTAGAAATTATAAAAAAACAGTAATAAGACAAATTTAAGATTGAAATTTGTGATATATTATTTTCTTCTTCACAAAATATAGATAAACTGGTTCATCTGAAAATAGAACAAATTTCGACATTAAAACACGTGACTTTAGTCGACGACAGTCGGACAAATAGCGACCCTTTTTCTTTATAAAATTAAATATTTATATATTCTTAAAAATATATGTGTATATATTGTATGTGTTTGTACATCCTGTGTTTATATTCTTTTTATGTGAGTATTTTTAATTAAACCTTGAATTTCTTTACATTACGTATTTAAGGTTTTCTTTTAAACGTCTAAAGTATTATTTTTTTCCTAACAAGATATCGAATTTGTATAAACAAAATTAAATTATTTTTTTTATTTATAATTTTTATATTAATTTTATTTATTATATATATTATATTAAAAAATCTAGATAACGAGTTTGTGTAGTGAATGAATTAATTTCGGATTCGAGTTTTAGAATGATTCGTATTCTCCATTTTCATCAAAGAAAAACGTGTTTTTCTCTGAAAAAAAACCCTTAGATTCGAAAAATGGTCCGAGCTCTCAAAGATCGTGACGTCAATATCGAATTTATTTTATATTTAATCTTGCTGAAATCGAATTTTAATCTATAAATAATCAAAATAATATTTCGCCTTGAAAATTTCCAACTTTATCCATTACCACTGAGTCTATAATAATAAATTAAAAAAAAAGAAAAACTTACGAAAATTTCTAACCTTGTATACCTTAATTATTCTATTACAATTGTAAAGTTTTCCGATTAATTTTATTGTCATAAATAACGTTTAATCGCGCACATAAATTTCATACATTATATATATATATATATATATATATATATATATATATATATATATATATATATATATATATATATATATATATATATATATATATATATATTAAAGTACTATAAAAGTATTCACATTTACATTCATGCGAAGACCGACTTTCCTAAGGAGTCACGATCCTTAGTCATGAACGCAGACTAGATCAATAGATTAGACATATTGCGGTAAAAAGTTGTCATTGTTTTTCAACCCTATAGACTCATAGGAAATAGAACGATTTTCGCTTTCACTTTAGTGCGAAAAAAAACAAACAATGTAATATATTTACATGGAAAATTTTCGAAAGTAATAATATTCCGTTAACGGATTCGCATTTGAAAAATTCGTGTCTTATCTTTTCTAGTGATCCTGAATAGAATCGTAAAAATGTTCTTTTAGAAAAAAAAATGATTCATCATCTCTAAAATACACGAATACGCAGTTTACATATGAGAAAAAAAGGCTTTGTTTATTGGAAACGGTTTGAAATGAAAAAAAAATACGTTATATTTGAAAATTCGCTAACAAATTCGACGTTAATTCTTAACGCAAACATGAAATATTGTTTCAAAACAAAAATCACTTTTTACGTTTTTTTTAATTCTCTTTCGAATTTTAGAAGAATTTTTCTATTATTTTCCGTTAACTATTACCCTTGATTTTAGTCATATATATATATGTATGTATGTATGTATATAAAACATAGTGACTTTTAACCTTTTTGACATAAAACACAACGTTTAATAACTGTATTACGTGTTCGATGAATAATGTTGTTAGTGAAAAATATGTTTTTACTGTTTTTAATTTCAATGATATTTTTAAGGAAACGTTAATTATAATTTCATGTTAAAATAACAGATTAGAAAAATTCACCATTAACTCAACAATTATTATTCGATTTACTTTGAAATTTTCTTATTATTTATAGTAAACATCGAAAATATTCATTTACATTATTATTCTCCAAAAATATCGATCATGTAATTTTAGAATATAATTTATCTCAATCGTCAATTTGTTTATTTTCAGTCGACAGGTACTTTATATATTCTAACTGCTCCATATTTCAATCCAAATATTTTGTTTTGTGTTGTATGCATTCGGAAATTTCGCATTCCAAAAGTACATTAGAATTCTAAAATTATTTTATAGACTATTAAAATTTTGCAAATAAACGATCATTACGATATTCCAGATTTAATAAAATTCGAATATTGTATTGTATTTACATTTAATTCGATTGATTAAAACTGTAAATGAATGAATGTAACATGTTATGATTATTTATTATATATATATATATATATATATATATATATATATATATATATATATATATATATATATATATAAACTATAATAGAAAAGTATATAACAATAAGAGGAACTTGATTTTTTTCATTCATATTTGGAATACAAATTATAATATTGATTTAAATATAATGTGTATTTGGTCGTCGGTTTTCGAAAAAACACGTTTAAAATGAATCATATTGTTATGATTTATTATTCATATATTCTTCAAAAGTATCTTCAATATAAAAGTTATTCATTTTTGATTATCAACTTCTCAGTTAGAAAAAAATCTATGTAGATATAATTCATTTTACGTTAGAATAAAAATATAACCTGTACGAACTAAAGTAATAAATTTTATTCTAATGTCTGATAACTATTTTTTAACTTATAATATGTCTCATTTTATCAATAATATATTCATGGTGAATAATAATAATACATTTTAAATATTCATTCACAGTATTCGTTCACAGGTCGTTGCACTTTATAAATCAATAAAGAACTGATCGCACTTTATTTTTCTATGGATTTAATTTTAAGCATTTAAGCATGAAAACATAGAAATGATTTTTAATCTGAAATTCTTTAAAAAAAAGAAAACTCGAATATCTTTTCGTCCAATAATTAATCTGATAATTTCAATTATATTTTATACTAACATATGATTGTTTGTCTGAACAAAAATCGATTTATAAATGTATACACGTACATAAATACAATGTTTTATTATTGTTGTTGACTCTTCGCTTATTAAATCGTATGTAATCGAGACAGAAAGAGAATTTATCTGAATAAATAACTCTCACATATGTATGTAAAAAAAAAATTGTTTTCCTAAAGCATATTATAGTAGAATATCGTTTGTCCGTTATTTGTTATACAAATATCTAACTCGACATTAGTAATAAATATATATTTCATATAAATATATAACCGATGCTTAGAATGTGTAATTGAAGAATAATATTTGATTATATTAAATTTAATAAAATATTTTACTTGTGTTTGAAGATAATTTCGTTAAAAACTATTAAACGAAAACATGCAGTCGTTAAATGCATTAAATTTTCAATATAGCATCGTGAAAACTTTTAATAAAATGACATTCCAACCAAATGAAAATCCAGCTATTACCGACAATGTTATGAATAATTAAACAATAATAATAAAATATATTTTTTTGTTGTATTTATTTATTTTATTTGTGATAAAAATATAGATAAATTATTTGCATTTATAATGATTTTTATATGAAAATTTTATTATCGTTTAAATCATATATAAAAAATTTAACGAAGAAGAAAAAACTAACATTTAATATTGATATTAACACGAAAATGACGCATTGTAGATGAATAATCCTAATTTTTTATTATATATATATATATATATATATATATATATATATATATATATATATATATATATATATATATTTATACGACGGTTCCACTCGGTATCATTACTACGACGAAAATAATTAAAATTAAGTCGAAATTTTTGAGGGGTAAAATTCACCCTCGGTCACGAAACGGCTGGAAAAATACACGGAAAATGTTTAAAATCGAACCGTTTCATCATTAGACGAAACACGTGATGATAGAATCGCGATCTTCGAAGACACGGATTCCTCATTCAGGACGCGTCTTCGAAGACCTCGATTTCTTCATTACGAGGTTCACGGTTAAAACATCTTCACATATTCAACGAGCATCGCTTATATGCACTATAAACAGTTTACATATAAAAATATATACATATTATTATAATCGTAATTTATATTTTCAAACTTTAAATTGATTAATTATATAATATATGATCAAATTATCGTAGATATCTATTTTTACATAATAAAATATAATGAGAATATATTATTGAAACATACTGTATATATTATTTTTTCGATATTAACCGGTTTTTATATTCGTATCGTGCTGCTATCGCATTTATTTCGATAATAACTAACCGTGTACTGTAAGCGTGTGGTCCTATTGATCCCTAAGGATAGAAAGGAAACAGTAAAAAAAAATAATAGTTACCCTTTTAATTGTGTTCACTCCCATTGTTTCTCATTATTATTCTACGAAAATTCATAATAAACTTCATAAAATTCATAATAAACTTCATATATATATATATATGTATGCATAAATTCATAAACTTTTCCATGAATTTCAATGTAATTTACATTCAATATTCATATTTATAATGTATTAAAATTTCATGTTTTATTTATTTATTTTTAAATATATGAAAGTGTTGCAAATATTTGCGAATTTAAATTTTTAAATATATTGAATGAAATTAATTTATATTAAAATAATTTTATATATTAATCATTATAATTAAAGTGTGCTCTAGTGTGACTGTGCATTTATATGAGACAATTTACGTCTATGAGATACAAGTACATCGAATGTACGATCGATAAACCGCTCGTAATTACAACAACATATACGATATATATAATATATATCTATTGTGAAATTTTCTTTAATTTATGGTATATTTATTTAAAAATGAGCAAAAAATTATATATATGGAACGTACATTTTTTTAATTATATTTTTTAACGTTTCCATTTGTATCCTTTATATATATATATATATATATATATATATATATATATATATATATATATATATATATATAGAATGCGATTCTAACACATCGTCGCGGTCGTTTTCACCTAATTAACCCCTTAAGTGTCATAAAGGTACATCTGCATACTAGTTAAGTCCTGTTCGAGCTGCAGAATTTCCAGATATAACCCGTGTCTCATTACGAATTCAATGTTTCACTCGAACTCGTCTCAAATTTTAATTGAAAAACACTGTATTTAAAGTTTATTTTTATGTTCTTCGCTCGTTATTTTTATCGTAATTTGAATATTTATATTAAAAATAATAATAATAAACAAATTTTATACGCTTTTATACTATATAATATAATTGTATTAAACTGTTGCATATTCAAGTTAAGTTACTGACTCGACTTATTCAACTAATGAAACGCGTTCAGCATTATTCGCAATTCAATGTAAACAGTTATGTCGTTGAGATACATAAGATTTTGCATTCAAATTCACCATATCAACATATATTGCGCATGAAAAGAGGACTAATTTGCATTTAATATGTAATATTCATATAATATACAATGATTCCATAATATATTTCATTAAATTTAATCCAAAATTCCAATACTATTTTACTAAAAATAAGTCCTTGTATTTTTTTATTAAATAAAAATCTTGAATTGTTTTCTTGAATATATTTTATCATTATTTTTGATGTCGAATATATATATATAATTAAATTTTAATCACCTTTCACTTCAAAATATTAAATTATATAAGTACTAAATTCCGTTTGAATTGTTCAAAATTAATTTATTGCCATTTTCCAATTTGAGACCACTAATTAAATCCAGTACAGCACTTTATTACATTTGCGAAACGTATATATTAAAATATATTACCTTTTGTAACCGACCGCCCTTCATACTCTATTATAGATCGTCTATTATAATATTTACAATAAAATTGATCAGTATTCAACGAAAGTCATTCGATTCAATACAAAAATAATTAATTGTATATCTGAAAACAATTTTTTTATACGCAGTTTCCTATATAATTTACAAAGATTTTGTCTTAAAAAAAAATCTTATCAAATATGAAAATAAGGCACATTTCATATATTAATGTTTGACATTTAATAAAATCCATAATATTCTGAATACTCATATGGTTTAATCTGATATAAAACTTTATTAAAATGATAAAGAATAATTATTCTTATTGTTATCTTCAAGATAATGTTAAAAATGCGCATTAAGTATAAAAACTAATTTTACTTTCCATATGTATTTTTCTCATCATTATATTGGTGTTGATTATTCTTCTAACTTTTTATATAAAATTTATATGTCTTTTATATAAAAAAATATATAATATATTCTAATATATAATAGATTTCAGTGTCAATTTAATTAGTATAATAAAAATGAACAATGTAATTGTATGTTAAATAATATTTTTATTACATACGAATATTAGTTTTACACAGTATTATCATAAAAAATATATGAATAGAATATTTCTTTGCAACTTTTTTATGATTCTACATCTAAATACAAACAAATCATAAATCTCTAAAATTCATTGTAATAATAATTTTATAAATTTTTAATTGAAAATAAAATAAAATAAATTGTTAATACATAATAATTAAATTTATTATATGTGTTTACTTTCTACATTCTTTACTATTTTATATATAATATACATCTAAAAGGTTTTGTATTTATACGATAGGTTAATGAAATATTCAACATTTGTTCATATATTAACATCTGTAAATTCCTCTAATTTCTCAGTATTTTAATCTTGGACAAGAATTCAAGTTTATAATCCATAAAACATTTCCTCAAAGTTAAACAATAAATAATTCACCAACTTAAAATTCTCGACAAATATATTTTCGCGTCGCACTCCGCGATAAATGAATGTGAATCACTTTTTTTATCATGAAATACTTAAAATTATATTAAAGATATTTTTCTCACACAAATGTCATTGTGTGTGTGTGTATGCCAAGATTGTTATTACTTGAAATTCTCAGAAATACAAGAACAATCATTTTGCAGCATCAATTTGAACAATTTATGGTCTTCTTAATTTTCCTATGAATTGACCATCTTATTCATTCATATTTTTTTTCAAAGCAAATTTTATCATTCAAAACATTTTCTTTATAATAAAAAGATTATTTTTATCATTCGATTTTAAAATAAATTATATATATATATAATGTATAGTATATATAAAATATCTCTGATATTTCTACTTATTTTATATTAAAAATTTTTCAATTATATATAATGTATCGATTTTATAACACAATAAAAACGCTCGTATCGATTTTTTATATCCGTATGGCAAAGTTATACGGAAAATCCACGATAAAAGCCGAAAGATTTTCTTCGCACATTTTCACTTTTACTTCGTTTTCATTCCGTGAAATATTTCAAAACGTTGCCAAACATTTTTGCGTGATACGTTTACCAAAGTTATTTTATTTTTTCGAAATAGTTATCTATGCAATATGTATATATATATATATATATATATATATATATATATATATATATATATATATATACATATATATATATATATATATATATATATACATATATATATATATATATATATATATACATATATATATATATACATATATATATATATATACATATATATATATACATATATATATATATATAATACATTTTAATTATAAAAAATATTTTATTATATACGTTATAAATATATGCACTTTATATATGTGCATTAACGTGTTTAATTACAAAGGAATGTAGAAATAAATGTAACTAAATACAACTCTTCCTGGTTTATATACGTGTCAATTTTTCCTATCAATATTATTCATGAGAAACGTCATTTTATCATGAAAATATTCCATATATTATTATATTGAAAAATATGTGATAAATTAGTGGTAACGCACATGCTTGTTTATGAACGATAGATAGCGACTTCGAACTTATATATATATATATATATATATATATATATATATATATATATATATATATATATATATATATATATATATAATATTATATTATATTGCGTAAAATTTAGGTCATGAATTGGCAGTTTAATGTTTTCTATAATTATTGTCAGTGTTTTCCACAAAGAACCAAATTTATTATAGAAGGCTCGCATCAAATCCCTAAATTAATTAAGGTCTCGTATCATAATTGAAAGGCATTTCAAAAGTTTTTAAAGTCTTAGATAATTTAATGTTCTTTTCCTTTATACAAAAAAATGGTTGAATTATTTTAAAAATATGTACATAAATTATTTCTTTATTTTTCTTTTATTTTTTCATTCAATTTTATGATCTTTTTTTATTATGTATCATTTTTTTATACATTGCTAAAAGTTTAATCAATTTTTGCAAGATTAATCAAATTATATATTTCAATAATGATAAACTTTTTGATAATAATAAAACGCTAAAATTCGTTAATAATTTAATTTATCTGATATTCTAATAAATCCTATATATAACAGATCAATCATTAATAAAAAAGATATGATCGAAACTTTAATTCAATATTTATACTTATTAACACACACACATATATATAATATATAAGGATCATCTCATTAATATTTAATTGTTCCTAAACTCATATAACATTAATATACAATATATGTGTGCAATACAAAACTGGACATTTTATGAATTTCAAAACAATTCAAATCGACTGAAATCAACTTGTTTATAAATTCAAGTCGCAAACTAGAATTCATCTTGATTCATACTTATGTATTATATATTATATATATATATATATATATATATATATATATATATATATATATTATGTAGGAATTTTCAGATCCTTCTGTGAATTCGTTTTCAGATCATGTTCTCGCAGATCCTTTTGGTCATTTTCCAGCTTTCGTTTCATAAAATTTTTCAAAACGCCCACATTCTTGAATACGTATATCGTATCATTATATACATCAATAAATGTACTTATTATTCCTTACATATTAAATAATATAACTAGTAAAACTATTTTAATTTTTACTTACAAATAATATGATATTTACAATACAAAAAGTAACGGTAAATTTTATATATTTTGGAACAATTATTATTTATAAAAATTATATATTCAATATTGCTTAAAATATTTATCAACATGTTATACATGACTATCAACATAATGTTGAAAAAATCGAATTAATATAAATTCACGAATCTAGTTACTTTATAATGATACCACATTCTCCATATTCGCCAGACATGACCCCGCGACTGTAACAAAAAGATAAAGTTACCCCAAAGATCGATTGTTTTGAGAATTAAAAAAAAACATTGAAATAATTGTAAAAAATGAAAATTTTCATTACTTTTTAAACACTATATTTTTTTTATATTATATATAATGTTTTTCGAATTCGTAAATATGGGACATCGAGTATTGTGCATATAATTTTTATTTAAATTTAACTTTTTTTTCTTTAATCCCCTTTACATAATCCAAAGAAGAGAATAAGCCAAAAAATAAAACGAACGATCTGACATTCGAAATTTCTTCATATGTGAAAGGACGTGAGCATTGACCTCAATCGTATGCGATCAGATTGGCGAAACACCGGTTATACAGGCTCGGCCGAAAGTTGGTGCACGGTGCCACGAGGTCATTGTTGACCTCTCTCACATTCGATGACATAACGACTTAATCCATTTTTTTTAATAACACTCTCATTTCTTATAATAAAATGACATTTTTTTAAATATTTTTATATATTATTAAAAAATTTACTTCGCACATTATTACAATAATGTCATAAATTTATAACTATCGAAATACAATCATATCTCAATTTACAATAAAATTTACCGCATTAAAGTTTTATACGCATTGAAAATTCGTGACCAATTAATTACATTAATATTCTACTTTATTATCGTTAATTAAGTTTTTATATAGTCATTTTCACTATACAATCGGGAATCGAACAGTCGAATTTCCACTCGTCGACATGCCTAATAAATTATCGTACTTTAAATTGCGACAATTAATTTTTGACTATTTTTTTTTCTTTATAATTACCGCGTGGAATTTTTTTTTTGTTCATATCAAATTACGCAATTTTCTTCACTACAAAAAGTCGATAAGGCCGTTCATAATTGTTTCACCGGTTCGTCGTTTACGAATTTAAACATGTTAACGCCAAAGATTTAAATCAATTTATGTGACTTTTTTTCAATTGTGCGTTTGAACTATTGTATATACGGTGTCATTAAACGCTTGGCGTTTGTTCTTCAAATTTGATTTGTGTGCTTCTCTTTATTGTCTCTTAATCTTGTGTCCCCCTGTTTTAACAATTGGAATCTATGTCGACCTTGAAAATTCGTGTTTAGTATTTATTTATTAAATTATATTAATTTTCTCTAAAATTATTAACAAATATTGCGCGAAAATCAGATGATTCTTCAAATTCAACTTCAAAATTGGTTAAAATTAGGAATTGTTTTCTTCAATGTTTAATATTTATACACTTCTAAATAACTACATAAATATACAAATTTTAAATATATAATTTTAAAGTGTGTATCAAAAAATAAGTAATTTTACTTTTTCCACTAATAACATTTATTTTATCCTTTAAAAGTATGTTATTTTTTTACGTACGAATTATATAAACTATGTCAGTGATAAACAAACAGCACGCGGACCAAATCTGATACGTCGCTAGATTTAAAACCGCAATTTACAAATTTCTACTTTTTTTTTCTTGAATATATAAACAGTTTTAAACTTTCAAAATATATTGAGAATAAACTTAGACATTCTTTTTTATTCAATCTTATTTTATAGGTATTGTTAAAAATTTTAATCAGCTTTTGTGATACATTTATCTTTCTCTTGTTAATTATTTAGTCTTGTTGTTAGCCCGCTTTTAAAAAAAAATTAATCGTCACTTTACTAAATCAACTTTCTTTATCATTGTTGAATATTTCATTCATCAGTTATAGATTTAGCAATTTGTACAACTTGTACAATTAAAAAAGTAAATTCACGCCAAGATTCAATAAAGAAAAGTCAAGGTCCATCACCGACCTTTATACCATTTTTCTTATACAAACATTATTCGATTCAGTTGTATATTTCTCAAATTATATATATATATATATATATATATATATATATATATATATATATATATATATATATATATATATATATATATATATATATATAAATTTACGTCCTTTAAAAGGTTAAATAAACGCAACCAATCGAAAATTAACCCGCAGCGTGGTGTTATTTAGTTCAACAAATAACAAAATGCACCTGTCTTACGACGCGTGGCAAAAACATTAATTAACGTCGATACACAGTCATTGTATTATCGTTATTATTAATCACTGCTAACCGCAAACAAATATAACAATCCGTCCGATTTTATTTTGTATCGCAGTATTTAAACGCGATATTCGGAAAATCACCGCTTTTGCTAAATCCTATTAATGCAGCGGTTTCGCTTTGATTTAGGAAAACGTGACCGGCATGAAAACGTTATTTCAGTTCATAAATCCTCTATTGTTTTCCGCGTTTCATGTTATTTAATAGTTTTATTTTTTCAGCAACACAGACGCAAAGTTCGTTTCGTGCTAAAATAGGCGAATAAGCTTTAGAATGTAATTTTGTTACTAAATGGTACGAAAGTCATTTAAATCATTTATATATATATATATATATATATATATATATATATATATATATATGTGTGTGTGTGTGTGTGTGTGTGTGTGTGTGTGTAGAGGGGTTAATAAAATTTTCTTATTCCAATATTTGGTAATTTCATTTCATACATACTTAAAACAGTGCTCAATATTTAAAGATGCAGATATTTATTATCTTACTATGTTATATCGATTAAAAATATCTGAAAGTTTTTAATTGCTTCCATTTTTGTATAGTATATACATTTTATTATATTGATATTAAATATTTTATTAGTACTCATTTATATAGTGATCAAAAAATCAATTTAAATGGTTAAAAATTAATGAATTCAATTAGTAAAATTGTTTTTATAACGAATATAATTCTATATATTAAATTTTAATTTTGACGTACCGAATATTATTACCATTTAACCGGTTTCGGGTTTCCTTGTTATAGCAATATATTTTTTCTACTATTTTAAGTCTTCAAATAAAATAATTGATAATTGTCAGATAATGTCAAGATCCTGATTGCATGAAAGTCGTTTGACAGTATTCCATCGAAAAAGATCGAAATGAAATCGAACTCCTTTCCTGGAGTTTGGTTCTTGTTATTCCCGGAATCATGAATTTAACAAATAAAATCTTTTGTCCATCTCACAAAGCATTGCTGTGATAAAAAAAATCATGAATGAGGAAGTTTAAAACTGGTTAAAGAAACCGGCGGCTGCCTTCTATGATAAAAGTATACAAAAGTTGTCTCTGTATATTTACTACTGACGAGTGTTATAATATATTTGTTTTAAAATAAATATATTAATTAAAAAATATATATATATATATAATATTGTATACACATGAACATTAATTTTATTATATTTTATTAACAAATAATACACAATGAACACGTGGAAATAGTCACGTCGTGACGATGCGATTTCATTATAATATAGCGAGGATGTCCGTTTTTATTGTGAAGTCAGACTTCGCATTTCTGGATAATTCACGATAAATCGAAAAATCGATTACGATAAATAATAATATCGTTGAATTATTGATATGATATCGTGAGAAAGCCATATGGAAAAAAAATAAATTGCTCGTTTTCAACGTCGTTCTTCACCTTGACTCTCCGTTGTATATGGAAAAATTTATGACGTAAAATTGTATTTTTTTTATTATTATTATTATATCTCTCTTTCTTCCTATAAAGCGTGGAGAATTCCTGAATTTAAATTCAATATATTAAAATATGTTAATATTGTTGTAATTGCATTTTTTTTACTATTAACACATTAAATGCGGGAAGGGTATTAATACCTTTAACGCCGACTGATAGTTACATGCGGGAAGGGTATTTTTACCTTTTTCGACTTGTGACGTTTAACGTCGGATATCGTAGTCTCTAGCGGTAAAAATAAATTGTTTTGTGATTCCATCTATGAATGAAGATTTGTACTATAAGGAAAAAATTGTTTCATGGCAAAAAAAAATTTTTTACATGTGGTCATAAGAACGCGTCAACACATCGTCACATGTGGTCATAAGAATGTTAATTTTGTTACGTATTTGATGGTTCCGATTTTTTTTGTAGTTCGCTCGTAAAAACGTCACTCCCTTTTATGTTCATCTTTAGACGTATACAAATCCCACTTTCCAGATGTGTTTAAATGTCGTTTCTTTCTTCGAAATAGTAAATGATTTTTTTTTTCTTACTGAACAAACTTTATGATTTAGTTGATTTTCTACGACGAAACTGGCCGGTCGCGATTAGCCCTTGTTGTTGATTTTTTTTAAATTTATATAGACTATTTTTTAAAACCGTTCAATATGGAAAATGACGAAATATTTGCGGATAGCTTATCGGACATTTCTTGTGATATGGAGGCTTTAGACAACAGTATAAGTGACGATTCAAGTGATAGTTCTGATGTTGCATTAAAGCGAAGAACCAGAATTTTTCCAATGCAGCTCAGTGATGAAGAAAGTGACAACGAAGAAATTGTTGAACAATGGACTGAAACCGACCATCCACCCACGATAGAATCATTTTTGGACCGATCTGGTTTAAATGTTTTACCAAACGACAATAGTGTGAGTGAATCTCTTAGCTTGTTTATTGGGGACAATCTATATGAAATGATGGTAGAAGAAACAAATCGTTACCGTCAACAAAATAAGGAAAAATTCAGAGATTCAAGAAAATCTAAAAAATGGATAAACGTAACCATCCATGAATTCAAAAAATTTTTTGGATTGCTCGTTCTAATGGGTCAATATCCTAAAAGTTCAATGGATGAGTACTGGTCAACAGACCCTTTATTAGAAACTCCGATTTTTCCCAAAACAATGAGCCGCGATAGATTCAGACAAATCTGGCAATCGTGGCATTTTTGTAATAACGAAAATTTGAATGGATCTAATGATCGGTTGTACAAAATTCAACCGGTATTAAATCATTTAATGGAAAAGTTTGCCACTGTATATACACCTCAAAGCGAAATTTCATTAGATGAAAGCATTATCCCGTGGCGTGGAAGATTAGCATTTAAAGTATACAATGCTTCTAAAATTATAAAATATGGAATACTGGTGAGAATGGTGTGCGAGTCAAAAAGTGGATATATTTGCAATATGAAAATATACTCCGGCAAACGGCGAAAACTATCTGAAACGATACAATGTGTTCTCGGTCCATATTTGGGAAAAAATTATCACGTTTATATGGATAATTATTATAATAGCGTGGATATAAACGAGACCCTTTTAAAACATAAAACTAGAAGTTGCGGCACAATTCGTGTAAATAGAGGTTTGCCAGATTCTTTGAAAAACAAAAAACTGAAACCCGGGGAATCAATTTACAGAAGGAAAGGCGATGTTTTATTACAAATTTGGCAATCGAAAAGAGAAGTCCGAATGATTTCAAGTATCCATTCGGCAGAAATTTTAGAAAGTCCAAATATTGATTGGCACACAAAAAATAAAATTATGAAGCCAAAGTGTGTAATAGAATATAACAAATTTATGAAAGGTGTTGATAGAGCCGATCAATATCTTTCGTATTACTCCATTTTACGAAAAACAAAAAAATGGACAAAGCGAGCTGTCATGTATTTACTAAATTGCGCTTTGTTTAATGCATATAGGATTTATAATATGCATAATAATACTAATATAAGATATAAAATGTTTTTGTTGGAGATAGCTCGAAGTTTCCTGACAGATCAAATACCTGCCGAACCCATGGATTACGATCAACCGGGGACGTCGTTGATAGGGTTGCAAAGGGCTCGCACCCCTAAATATGATCCACCTAATCGTCTATCATTGGAAATGAAGAATCACAAGCTTATAAAAATCGAATCTAAGGGAAAAAAGAAATACGCTCAAAGACAGTGTCGAGTTTGTGCAGTAAACAACAAAAAAAGTTTGACTTGTTTTATGTGCGGTTTTTGTAATATACCTCTTCATAAGGTCGATTGTTTTCACAAATATCATACCCTTAAAAAGTATTAGTGTCTTGTGAAACTTAAAATAAAATCAAAACATTTTTTTTGTGTTTTTTTTAAGAATATGTGTTTTTTTAAAGATTATGTGTAATTTAAAATAAATTTCAAGAATTTATATAAATGTTTGCTGACTATGATGCTACTACTGAATTCGGCGAATCTAATATTGAAAAAATTATCAAAATACATCCAGTACTTTTAAAGTTATGATTTTTTTTGCAAAACCTTATTTTTTTGCGGAATCGTCGTTTTTTCGCCCGCGTCAGGCACCAGAACTTAATTATAAACGCCCGCATTTAATGTGTTAATGTAACGAATCGTTAAATCGACATTGAATTTCGGTAGATGTCTCGTTTTTATCAATATATATATATATATATATATATATATATATATATATATATATATATATATTTATATATATATATATTTACAAGTACTGATATTATTATTGTTTGATAAATATTTGCATATCGATCGTCATTAATGACTCTAATATATATGAATTACTGTTGAAAATGTCAATTTTATTTGTCATTTTGACATAAAATAATATATGATAATGTCATTATGCGGATGCATCCATCATATGATCGTTGATTTTTGTATTTTTTCGAACGAGTTCACAAGAGGAAAAACACGTTTTTGTCGAATAAAACGGGTTATCTTTGTTTAACAGCATTTTTCAACATCAATTTTATCGAGATCCCAAAGAGTACTTTTGGTGAAAGACGAATTCGAAAAATAAAATTTTCGCATATATATACGAAAATATTAAAAAAAAAACACGCAAAAAATAAACGATTTTATAATGTTAATTTGTGTATATTATTTAAAATTATTAAATATTATTATCATTTTCATTTAAATTTTTAACATTTTATAGTCAATTGGATATTAAAATTGATTCTTGTTATTGAAATTTTTTGAATGTAGAATATATATTGATATGCATACATCTAAAATATTATTTTTCTAAATTTTAATAAAAAAATCTGATTTTTAACCAATTTTATTTTAAAATATTTTAATGTATATAATAATTAAATATTTATAATGGTATAAAAAATCGGTTTACGAGTATAAAAACAGTGAAGATCGTAAAAGTTTAACTATTTCAAATTATTCATATCGATTTTAATATAAAAAAATTATATTGCAACAATCAACGGTCACTCTCACCCCCCCCCCCCCAATATTTAATTAAATATTCGATAAATTCGTAAGAAATGCTCTTTAAATATTCAAAAATTCACTGGCGGCACGTGACATGAAAATATACTTGTTGAAGGGGTTGTTAGTCGTTTATTTTATTTTATTTTTTTGCCCCTAGCTACTGGTGCTATTTTTATGCTAATGTTAGCTATTATTTTATATCGATTTGCCATTTAATATACGGGGTGGAAACGTTTAAAATGATACACTAAATAATGTCCATACAATTTGTACTTTTTAATGCTTATTATTATTTGAATGGTCGTTTTAAGAAATTAGCATATTATAATATAATCTATATTGTATTTTAATAATATTTTTATTTGTTTCAGGTAAGACTATTTTGAACGAGAATTTTTTTTTCATCACTTACAACTCAAAATTAATATATATATATATATATATATATATATATATATATATATATACATACGGTAAGATATTTTACTCTCAATTACTAATTTAATCTCAATTATCTAATTAATTTTGATTATATATATATATATATATATATATATATATTAAAAAATCAAATCGTCAAAATTAATTATCTTTTATGACCATAAAACATGGCTTATTTTTAACTCGTAATAAACGTTCAAAACGAGCAGATTTCAAACGATTCACCTTTTTCTATTATCTACGATAATATTGTATATTCGCTATAAAACGTTTTAAGATAATCAGATAATCCTTTAACGGCGGCATATATCATTTTATCGCAACCAACATAAAACGGAATCGTTCATATCCTTTTCACTGTCTCGAAATATATACCCGATATGCATATCGTACAAAATACACGTGTTAACACGTGTCGATTTCTATTTAATTTTTCATATAAAAATAATTTTGTATTTAATAATTTCAATAAAATTGTGCTTTTATTCAATAAATTTATGAATTATATATTTGTTTATATTTTTAATGATTTTTTTTATGTTCGTATGAAAACTATTGACCCACTCAGATTCAAACCTCAGATCTAAATATAATGACTACAAGTTTTCTATTGCCTTTTCTATAAACAATAAAAATATATACCTAAAAAATAAGTACATTTAATAATAATAATTTATATACATAAATCAATTATTTTAGAGTGCTTTTTTGGTTCAATATATTTAAAAATATGTAGATGATTTTCATTTCTGTGACACACTAAAAGATGTATATAATAATAAATCGTGCTTTCGTATAAAATATTCATTTCCATTTAACATTTATAAAAATATATGTGTATACGTTAAAACGATATTTTCAAATCGTGTAGAGGAGAAAACCTGGAAAATTTCGATGTAAATTTACGACGCGAAACGCATATTTTGTGAAATTTACGATTATCGCGGTTCGATATCGGACTTTTGATGATTTATTACGAAACATCCGCCAGTAAAACGATAATTCCACAATAATTGTGAAAAACAATAACGATGATAACGATAAATGTTCGTGGGTGTTGGCGATCCGTCGTTCCGACGAATGCAACGACGACGACGATGACGAAATCGTGCGGTTAAATTGAACCGTTGACCGTTCGGTTAAAATTGAACCGTCCCAAATTGACCAATTCTCATTACGCGATATACTCTATTTTTTTTAACGAGAATATTGAGCTCATTGCTCAATCACGAATCAAACGATGAACGACTGTAGTATTTTTTCAATATTTTTTTTTTATATTTAAGTACAATCTTTAAATAGGATCATATTTAATTATATAACCATTCACCACTTTCTTATCGGTTAAATTTCTCGCATATTTTCACTCCCTCATTCAGGCCGTAATAAAGCACAGAACATTAATTTCAAATTGTTTATAATTCTATTGTGATGCTGTTAAAAATCATAATCCGCCTACGCCATTAAACCCTTCAGCGTTTTAACCGGTTATATTATCGTCATTAACCTTGAACCAGATAATATACAATATTATATTATTGGGGTCCTTTTTATCTTCCGAGGTGTTGCACTAAATTTAATATCCTTTTTATATACAAATAATTTTCTTAATATTTAACTATTATATTCGCTTCAAATTATATTATATATATAAAAAAATATTCAATGTTCAGGCAAAAATTTTCCAAGCTCATTTATTTATTTCATCAAGGACTAAACCTTCTTTTTAATAGTCCCTCATAAGAGATATATAAACATTGAATAAATTCAGGTCACAAGTTCTCGTAAATGGTACATATTCGACATGGTCAGTTTTTTTTTGTTAACGAAAAAAATTCCCAACATTTATAGCACATTGAAGTGATGTACATCCCTATAAAGGTGACAGTGTAATTTCGTCCGAATTTCATAAAATTCGTTTGGACGCGGTCGCATTTTTTTTTTATTGATACTAAAAAGAACTCGAGCGAATGATATTTTATTTGTCTCAAACTATATTATATTTACGGATATCCCGTTTACTTGTTATATTTTAGTTACAAGGTTGTATTTTATTATATCGTCTGTAAAATTTGTTGTGATAACAAATGCGGATGCTTTTTTTTTCGCGATCGCATCCTGTTAATTATTAATGAATTGTTTTATAAAAAAACTATATTATTTGTTTTTGTACCGCATAATCATTATCAATTCGATATGTATAAGAAAAACTTTAAAAATTATATCTAAAAAAATGTTAATAGTTACTATATATATATATATGAACGAGTTTTCTAATATTAAATTATGATATAAAACGTGCATGAAAATTTGACGCTGAATTAATGACTCAACATATAAAAGTTTAAATTAATATTTCGCCGTTCAAAAGTAATTTTGAGAGGATTTAATTATAATTTCATATTATTTATATGTATATATATAAAAGACATTATTTCTTAAAACTTTCAAGAAAATTAATATAATTGTACATTATTATATGACAATATATGTAGTAAAATTGTAATATAATTTATTGTATAATTTATTAAATTTCACGATTTTTACGAATATTTATATTTTTCTCTTATATATTCGTATGACAAATGGAAAAATCGTAATAAATTTTTATTTCGAAATTGATCTAGTCAATTTGACCGGTTATAATGTTCCACATATCAGGCTTTTAAGGTTTCTCCCTTGTAGGCCAATTGGCTATTGCCCCAATTTACAGTTGTAATGTTGCGTTTCGTTTTCATTTTATACCTCATTTTACGAAGGTCATTTTCTTCGTCCCAAGGGTTTTTGTTATTATTATGTTTTTCTTTTTTTTTTTTTTTGTTCATTTTTCCTTCTTTCACATTGTGCTGCTGCTATACGAAATTGCCTTCGAAGTGCCAATCTTCTCAAATATTTGACGTTCACTTCTCGATTTTCGTATTTTACGACGGCACCAATGTACACATACTAAACAGTCGAAACGATTTTTCCCGAAGAGAAACCCGAAAATCTCCAGAGATTTTCAGTTGCAATAGAGAACTTGAACGGAATCGGAAAAACTCCGCATTTGTACGTGTATCGAATGATATGAAAATAGACGTGTTTTTTTTAAACATTAAATAAAATAGCTATCTTTTTTATAATATTTTCTGCACAATGTATGATTGTGTTGAGAGTCGAATCAATCATTCCAAATCATTATTGCCACAATGAAATTTTTCTAGGTCAAATCGTGCCGTGGCAAAGCAATCACGACTAAAGAATTTGGAACGAAATCCGAAATGAATAGGAAACATCACTCTAATACATCATCTGAATGTATATAATTAAATAATGATATTTTTATGTCAAGCATACACATATAAATTTGCTAAAATATATTTCCGGTATCAATTGAAATCCGCTAAATATCATAATTATATTAAAAAAATATATATTTTATTTCCAATTTTATCATTATCATATAATGTTAACATCAAGGAATTCGCTTCTTAATAATTCATAAAATAAATATTGTAAAATAATATATTAAACTGCATCCGAATAACATTAATGATGTACTCCTGTATTTACTGTAATTTTAATCTCGTGTTATCTCTGAATGCTTATCATCTTTATATTTATTTTATTTATCTTAGTAGACGAATACCTTGGATTAAATATCTTAAAAATATTCACATATTACATTTTCATCTTAAAATACACCATTTCGTACTTTATATTATATTATAATATATTCTTAAAAAAAAAACTCATTTTTATTCTTCAATTTAAGAAAACAGATTTGATGAGTTAAAAGCTGAACTCAAAGCATACCATATATGATAAAATATTATTTCATTTACCATATATGAAAAAATAAAATATTCATATAGCTTATATCGAATTCCATTATCATATTATTATGATGTATTACGAATTTAACTAAACACCTTGAAAACAAAATTATAAAATTGTTATCTTTGGCATGTGGCCTAATGTCGTCCATATCGAACAACATTGAACTTCAAAAATAATTACGTCAATATTACTTTTAATTACCGTTGAACGATTTCAATACTGTATAAATTACGAGCACCTATCGCCAACGTTAATCATTTCAATTGCATCGTTAACAATTCAACATTAACCGTTTTCACGTTAACACATTCTATGCCGTTAGCCGTCATTAAAATATCTTTTAATTATTTATAAAATATATGTACAAATATATTTAATAATAAAATTATCAAAAAGTCCACTTTCATTTTACAAAATATAGAATTAGATTAGTGGTAATCTCGACGTGCCGTGACCTTAATATCTGCTTTTGGAATCTCTTAATCGTTCCCCAGAGCTATCCTCGGGGATAGACTTTCTTGATTAATGAACCGATTCAAAGAGCCTTGATCGACCGAGTTTATCTGGCGATAATAACAATTTACATATGCTAAGAAACGTAATCGGTTACCGCATCATTTCATTGTTTAATGTTCATGAGAAAGTCTATATATTAAATATATATAATAATTTTAAATTATATTACTCAATATATTCCAGTTAAATGCACTGTAAAATAATTTTCGATAATACTATAGATTCTTATGATTCAAATATTATAAATTAATTAATAAAACACTCCAATTTTTAATGTTATTCGAAATTATATATTTCGCAATGCCGAATAATTACTGAACAATAGCACTTTACATACGTATATATGTGATTTTGTTATCTGAAAAATTCGGAAAATCCGTAAAAAACGTGATTCTACTACTACATTAAAGAAGTTTCAGTGTCCTTCGTTTTTGTTTCCGACACAGTCTATTGCAACGAATTTCGTACGTGTCTCACAAAATTTGTAGGATTTTCCTGCGCGAGGATTTTCCGGGTCAAGGATATCATTCGGTTACGGAAAACGTGTCTAAAAGCTTTTTCATACGCCCACTTATATATTTGCATCGTATCTGCGCATGGTAAAGAAGCGTAATAATGTCTAATAATGTCCGATATCTACTTTTAAATACACTCGAACATTTCTTAATGGAAATTTCTTATTCGCTTGAATTTTTAATTATTGACGTTTTAAAAGATTCCATTTAGAAACGAATCGAATTAAATATGTACGTGTTTCAGCTGAAATTTATTATTCCAATATTCGATCTAGACTAAATATTTTAGAGTCTAAAAATTTAATTTTTTTTAATGTAAAATTTTATTTTCACTAAATCAAAAATATTATCTTGATTTTTTTTATCTTAAACCATATAAATTAATTCTATAATATATAAAATGGAATATTTTTCGATAATTTCCAATTTTAGATGTGCATACTTCGATCGGCTTCGCTGTCATTAAATATTTGCGTAAATTCGTGTGTATTTACAGATATTTCGACTGCGCAATTGAAGTTTCTTAGATCATATTCGAATGCACTTAGCTTAGCACCGCAAAACGACCGCGTATCGTTTCAATAACAAATATTACAATATTATTTTAGATTATTCCGAAAATTTTACTTTACAAAACTACATTGGAATTATTATTATTTTTCATAATTACATCGCGCGGAAAAAAAAAACACTTCCTGAAAATAAATAAATTACACAGTCGATTTGCATACGTTTAGCGACAACGATCCGTAAATTAAACATGCCGACATTAAATGCTAATTGACGCAATTCAGTACATCAATACTCGATCGCCCGTCGGGAATAATTAACTTGCGGAACAAATCAATTAAACGATCCGCTCCGATTAATGAATGCTAGATGGAAAATATCTGAACGTGGGGCAAAAGAAAAAAAACGAAGAAAATAAAAATATATATATATATATATATATACGATATCGAAGGTTTAGCTAAATGTAGGACCGAAAAAAAAGGCACTTTCCGATATCCATTAAGAATTATTTATTACAGTTCAGTTTAGGAAATAATTTCGTCTTCTTTATCCCGTGTTCGAAGTCGTTTATCGCTTTCCGCCTGAAAGGAGGCTATATATATTTTTTCAGCGTACTTTTTTTTTTTACCAATTTACAATTTTTCTTCAACTATTACTATTTCGATATTTCTTCGAGTGTCTTATTCGTATTGCACAATATTGTAAAAATCAGACGGAGATTGCGCAATATGGTCAATTTCAGTAATACGTTTTCTTTGCAATAATGACATTATTAAAAAAAATATATATTTCATAATATTCGCAATAATCGTAATTATAATCTCGTTTATGTTAATACGTTATTACATTATACATCTTGCTTTATTATTAGTTAATTTAGCTTAGGAAATACTGCTACAAAAGACTCGTGATTGCCTCCTTGGACAATTTTTTTTTCAGCTAATCATTGAAATTTTGAAATATCGTCGATTATATTAGTGAAAAAAATTCACTTAACTACATACAAATTAAACTGACTTATACTAAATATGCATCCACTATATATTTTATAAATATATAATATTTTATACGTTTTATTTTTAAGTATGAATTTTGTTCAATTTATTGCTTTAAATAAATATCGATTTATATAAAATGGTTATTGAAGTTAACAGCATTAATAAACATAAATTTTAAAATTATCATATATATTAAATATTATTTTATTATATTACCTAGTGATGATTAATGATCAATAGTCTTTGCTCTTTGATGTTGATATTAACCAGTGCCAATGATGTATTATTTTTCCTTCTATCATGCATTTATATCATGCTTTACATCAAAAATTTATTTGAATAAAATATATTTATCTATATTATTTTCGTACAATCTTTATAATTCTTGATATATTAAATTTATATAAAAATCCAAAACTAAAATAACAACAGAATATTCTTTATTAAAATCTACTCAATAAATCTTTCGGTATACTTTTTAAGTGACCATATTTTTATTCGTTTCTATAAATAATAATAATTTATTATGTTTACAAGACACTAAAAGTATACGTTGAGGTGTTTTTAGTTACAATAAAGCCTTGGTGGAGAACCTATGGCACGCGTGCCAGAAATATATAAATCATATTGAATAATGACAAATTAATTAATAATGGATTATTATTATGGCTTAAACGAATTAAATATGAAATTGCGCGATAATAACAAGACAAAAATTATAATGTTTGATTTAATTAAAGCTTTCGAAACTAAACCAGAAATCTCTAATCTTTTAAATATTTCAATTATGTATAAATATTTTCTTAATACAATCAAATTCTTTGCAAATTAAGATGTCCGTGAAAATAGGATAAAATTAAATTAACAAAAAAAATTTCATGAAATTGTTTAGTTACTAATGAACGAATTTACTTTAAGACTTCAGAAACATCAAAATTCTTAATGCTCCAAGACAGAAATACTAATTTAAAGGTTTTTGGTAACTTTAGTATCTTTCGCGAAATCGCAAGAAAAAAACATATTTGTATTTTTTTTTTGACATGCGTACATAAAAATGTTTGCCGCCACTGCACTAGAGCTTTGTTTGAATCGTAAACTTCGTTTCGGTTAAATTAATGCAGTTAAATGAAGCGTGTTGAGAAATTAACTCGTTAACAGTTAAATCTCGGTAAGAGATAAAATTAGAAACTTCTTACTTTTATCGTTTACATGTGTTTCGAATTAATGCTTTCCAATAATATGGATATATATATATATATAAATCTTTCAGAATTTAAATTTTGAACAATATAACAGTTATACAAGTAGTCTACTATTTAAAAATATATATTTTTTTTATAAAAATATATATTTTTATAGTAATTTGATTATCTGAATACTAATAAAACATGCAATTTTATTGGTCCACCGTTAACCTACTTTCAAGTCCTTTCACTTCAAATAATAAAAAGCCATTAAATATTCATAGAATTACTTCCTTGATTCCTGCTTACTTTCGAACGATCAAAGTTTTATCCACTTTTTGTTAGAACATTTTCAACTTACTCTCGATTTTAATCGTTAAATATTTGACCTTTGCAATATATACAATATAAAATATTAATACAGAATCAAATCGTGCGATTTATTCGTGAATTTTTAACAAAACGTATTATTTATTGATAGGTCGATATCGTTCTAATTGTATTATTCTCGGAAAAATGAGATTTTATCGTGAATTAGATTTAAAAAAAAAGGAAATTTCGACACATTTGCAGTAAACCGAAATAATTTTCTTTTCCATCATCATCGTCACTTCCTCGTTTTTCACTCTCGTTATTTTTGGATGAACACAGTTCCAACTGTTTTCTGCTGAAAACAAACCGACGATATCCAATGACCGAAATTCAGTGGAAAATCGTTAAAAAAAATTAAGACGACGCCTCTGAGATATATATATATATATATATATATATATATATATATATATATATAAATACTATATATATATATATATATATATAAATATATATATAGTATTATATATATAAATACTACATATATATATATATATATATATATATATATATATATATAAATACTACATTTAACACGATTTTTCATACAATTCCGCAATTTGCACGGCTCTTCTTTGATGCGTTTCCAAAATTAGTTTACGCAAACCGCAAACATTTTCAATAATGTCTTTGATATATTTATTATAATATATACTAAAATATAAAAGCATACGAATACAGTATGTCCTAAAAATTATATATATTTTTTAACTAAATTTTATATTTTTCTATATTATCAATTAATAAAATAATATATGTATAGATTTATATTTTTTAGAACATTCTGTAAAATATGTGTATGTTTGTTTGTTTGATGTTCCAGTCACGCGATACACGTGCTGTTCAATTTCTTGTTTAACACGTGGCGACTTCCAATCATACTGGAAGATGGCCAAAACTTGCTTTTTTGGAGTCTTCAAAGATCTTGAAGAAGACTCGTTCTCATTCGATTTCGTGTCATGCGTTTTAAAAATACGAAAAATCGAAAATTCTATATCATATATAAAATATTTCAATATGTATTATAAATACTTAAAGAAAATTGAGTAGACAAGATTAACTCAATCACAAAACTAAATATAAAATTATAATAAAACAATTCAGTATATATATATATATATATATATATATATATATATATATATATATATATATATATATATTTATATATTGTGGCCAATATAAGATTTGAATCATTTCACTTTTTCTTATTACATTGCTGAAGTATTTTCATCGTGCCGTATCTGAGATTCATTCTCTCTGAAATGCATTTCACACGTTTACTCTGCTTTTTTTATTTTCTTATTTTCAGCTGCATTCGAACAATACTTGCTATAATTTGAACTAAGCTTCATAAAGGTGAATGCATTCATACGAACCCTTGATTTTGGGTCTTCGAAGTAAAACATATCACATATCACTCCTCACTTTATTCAAGGGTAACGAAACTTTTCAATAAATTAACAGAATACTACTTCAATGATCTGATAACTTCGTATTATTTTTTTCATATATATATATATATATATATATATATATATATATATATATATAATTGAAAATTAATTTAAAATATATATCTGACTTCGACATACATTTTTATATTATAGAATATTGATTCAGGTTGAAGATTATGTTTAAATTTACGATCGTATATTTGTCAATATTTCATTCGTGATATCCAAAAAAGGGTTATAAAAATAATATACTAAAAAGTAGCTTCATACTCGTTTAATGTATAATGGTAATAAAGAAGTTATAAAATAATCTAGAATAAAACAATATAAAAAACGATAACGTTTGTAAATTTACGGGCAATTTAATCAAAGTATTTTTCTATTATTATTATTATCTTTTTTGTATATATATTTTTTTTATAAAATCGATTGAAAAAAAATATATATATGCGCCTAAAATAATATCCCATTTTTTTAAAATCAAAATGTAAAATTCGAAATTTACATTTTTCGTATTCAAAGCCAGCATCGTTATATATAAATGGCCTAGATAATGGCGATTTCGAATTTTTATATAAAATTTCCCGGTTAAGTCTCGCGAGGGTTAAATAAGGAAATTTAACAATCGTTCCATTTTGTTATATTTTGGGTCAAGGTTGAGTTTCGCTCGTTTCGGTATTTATTTTGCGATTCCTTCATCTTTTGTTTTGTGTTGTCAAAAAATTGAGATAATATATCAACGATTCAATGGAAGACGTTTTCATTTATAATTTCTATAATGTGTTATACAAAATATAATACGTATTCAACGCTTCATACAACCAATATATGTATTATATAAACCTTTGAATAATAAATTCGCTTTGTTTAATTTCTATTGTATCACCTCTATATTGTATCACCTTTTTGTCTAATATTCGTTTTAATAATATAATAAATATTTATTTTTATATAAATATTTTATCTTTAATCTGAATTTTTAACGTAATTTCAATTCCTTCTTTCGTGATTTAATAATTTTGAATAATGTTTCATATTTAATAAAATAAATTGATGAGGCAATTAGTATTTCAAAATTTATTTATCATCTACTTAACACTCAAATATTATTATGATCTGAAAATTTTAATACATCGTCACAAATCGATATCATGTTGAAGTATAAAAATCATCGTTATATATTAATTAAAATTGTAATATTGACTAATATTATAATTATATATAGACATAATTAAAATTATTTTGATTGAATTTATCCTAAATAAAACTTATTTATCTCAATATTTTATAACTTTAAATATATTCTAAATGTCATAAAATGGTTCATAATTATATATATTTTATATTATATTTTTCTTCCACATAATCAATTAGTAAGAAAAATACATTTTATTTTTAAATTATATTAATCCTACTGTTTTCTATATATTTTTAAACGACCTTTATTAAAAACATTTTCTCCATATAATATAAAATATTTTTACGATTATGACATTTCAACGTCTATTTACAACTTCATACCTTCGAGCCACGTTTTTTTAACATCATTTTATAACATCAAAATCGATTTTTCCTCGTTTACAATGTCTCGATAGTTTTCATGAATCATACAAAATATGTATATAAAACTAACAATTATTTTACTTTCTATTTTATTATATAAAAATACACACACACACACACACACACACACACATATATATATATATATATATATATATATATATATATATATATATATATATATATATATATATATATATATATATATATATATATTTAACTATCAGAAATTTTCGGATTGAGCTCATTTTAGTTTGCATTGAATCGTGAAATTCTTTCAAATCAGTACAATTTCACATCGATTTCATCATACGACATTATATAGTATGCGATTTTGAGTTGCCACTGCAATACGAACCCGTTAACTTTTTCGACCGGTGAATATTTAACGATTGTTTCACATTTGATATTCATTCGAACGATATAAGTCGTACCCATTACGAAATACGTTTCCCCTCTGAATCACATTTTTTACACGCACACATATTATCGTGTGTGTGTGTGTGTGTGTGTATGTTTGTGCCTTTTTTGTGTCTTTTCTCAGAATTGTAACAATTTTTTCGTACATTTTACCAGCGACTCGTGTTTATGTATTCAACGTTGTTTTTGTCAATTTTTTTTTGCTCTCCGTATTTTCTCAAATTATGCTCGTATTTTACTGTCTTTTCTTTTCTCTTTTTTTTTTACTTTTATTTTATAAACGTAAATTCTGTTTTTCGATTTTGACTATGTTTTCTCTTTTTTCAATTAATCAATTTTCTTTATTTTTTTTTCCAGTTACTTCCGAAGAATTTTTCATTTTCTATATTTTTTTCTTGTTTTATATATCATTTTTCTACCTAATATTACGCAGTTACTTTTCTCATTATTTTTTTATTTTTTCCCTACCATTTTCGAATATTAATATTACTTCGATAAAAATATTTTTATTTAAGTTATTTTATTATATCGTTTGAAAATTCTAATTGGAAATTAATGATAGAATATACATTTTATTTTTTCATATATATAAAAAATATCAATAATTTATTATTTATAATAAAAATCGTTAATTTGTATAGTAAAGTCCAATATATGCAAAAATCCATGAAATTAATCACAATGCGTGACATTAACTTCAATAATGCCACCGATGAATCATACTCTAAATGAACGTTTCGATATTAAAAAAAAATAATCAATATATCTATACATTCAACCGCTTTTTACGCACATTTTGATAATAGACATTTATTTTGCACCCTCATAATATTACATACAACCCTAAATATTTGCAATTCACTGCAATTTTTTCTTCACCGAAACTGCCCTTTCTTTTTTATACAGGTCTTTTTATTGCGGCGTTTAAATTTTGCACACTATAAATAATTCACCGTTCGCAAAACTACAACAACGTCGTAAATAAAATAAAGAACCCTTTGCAAAATGTTGTTGTTTTTTTTTATTATTTTGTAACTTCGTAATAAAACAATTCGATGTGTCCAAAGTTTTCTTGATACTTTTCCACGGCAGATGTCGACTTATCTTCAGCGCACTTAGTATAATATTTTCTTTTTCAGCGCGAAAAATGCTCAAGTTTCGCTATTATTTCTTTATAAAATTACATCGTTTTGCCGACACATATACGAAGAAAATAATGCTTATAATCATCTTTATCGTCGCAACATACGTATATTACTTTATTTTTTGTTGTTCAATGTGTTAAACTTGAAAAGTATCTTCATAACAATCACGTACTTCAATGTCTCTTTTATTAATATAAGTATTCTTCAATATTTTATAACGTTTATTCTATATATGAATAAAAAAACATATTATAATATATTCAAAAATTTAATTATTTTAAGCTTACATAGGAAACGATCTTGTTGAACTACTTATAATCTATTATGATTTATACTATATGAGCAAAAATTTTACTATACATCATATATGGAATTTAAGTTTATAAACTGATAACCTTGAAAGTCGATATAACGATTTTCTTTACCCGGAAAATTTTCTTAGAATCACGCTTAAAACTCGGAGTATCTATCGAATTCTATTCACAACAATCTCGCTTATGGCACAATTTTGAATTTTCCACACCAGCCATCATCCCTGAATAGATAAACACGCCTAAGAGCTTACCGTGAAATTCCAAGAAAATCGATTTTCTCCAGAAAACAGTTCGCACCTAAAAATTTAGGTAAACACTAGTACATCGTAACCAAATCATCATATTAATTGAATCTAACTTTATTATTCGATCATGAGATAAATTACGCACTCAAAATGAGACACGTGTAATGACAAAATTGTGTCAAGGTTCCTATTTTACTACCCGTTTTTAACTCATTTTGAACAGGGAACAAAGAAGATTTTGACTATTTCCGCAAAAATATATAACTGAATTCTATTTTAAATTTCTTGTTACGACTTTCAAACAACTCACTTATGATACTTTATAATATATATATATATATATATATATATATATATATATATATATATATATATATATATATATATATATATATATATAAAACTATAAAACTTTCAATTTTTATATAATTGTAATATAAAAATAGATCTCATTAAAATTTATTTAACATTTATGAAAATATTCTACATATGATTTTTCCTATTATATATATATATGTGAAATTATATTGTAATGTGATGAATTTTATTTGCGTACAAATTTCATTCTTTTTATTTTATTTTTTGACCGAGTCAATTTTTTGTCGAAACAAAAGTTTGAAATTAAAACCGCTCCCCCCCCCCATGAAAAACAAAATGGAGACGTGCGGTTTTACGGAAAAAATCGCGCTTTGGTGCTTTACGATAAATTTAATTTTGATATTTTCGCTCCATTGTTTCGTCGGTATATCCGCGTCGACCTCGTTCCGACGTGGAAAATTTCAATTTTCCGAAATTTTCCCGCGGACAAATGCGAATTTTCCTCTAACCGGCCTCCCCTCCACCCCCGCCCCGCTTGCGGTAACGTCTTTACGGCGGGGCGATTAAAGCTTTTCTCATAATTACGACCGACTTTTCCCTAACATTATTTTAATAAAGAAAACATTCGAATTTATGCTAAAACAAGAATCAAGGACGACGTTTGTTATTTAAATTCTCAAGTATACCAAAAATATTATAACCGAATAAACGGTATTCGCATGTTACTTTATTTAAGTATAATGTTTTTATACTGTAATAATCTTTCATTATTATATAACGACTATATATAGATTGTGAATAAATATATCTTTAAAAATTATAAGAAGTTCTCCAAATTTATATTTAATATTCAGTTTCGAACATTTTTCTTCTGTATCTGCAGAAAGTGAATATTAATTCTTAATCACATTAAACGTTTTGTTTAATAAAATATCAATAGTATAGAATAAATATTTAATTTTTTTGATCTTAGTCTTACAAATATCAATTTATTTTGTATAAATGAGATATAAAAATGGTATCTATTGTTTATGATTTTTTTATGTCGAAATTGAAATATATATATTTTTTAATAAATTGCAAATACAGTTTCATCATAATTCATCATGTGATAAAATTTGCGAAAATTAAATACCAAATATGAATAATGTCATATTTTTTTCGAACGTTGTCAAATAACCACAAAATATAAAACTAAAACACATTTCTATTTCATACGAATATGTTCAAAATACTCTGTAAGTACATAAAATAAACAAAATATTTTCCTCGTAGAGTAGTATTACGTAAAAAAAAGGCGACTTTGCACATATAAAGTAAATACAAGAACCATAAACCTTGAATATAGTTTCCTAAGAATTCGTATTATTCCAGTTTATCCCAGTGCGGTCCAAATATTAACTACACGAATCGACATATTAAATAATTCCACAAAAAGAAAAAAAATCGAGAAAATAATAATATCAGTGGTAAATATTCCGCGTTGACAACAATTCCAATTTATTTTATCACGTGCGTAAAACAAATATTTCCTCGAAGAACAATCAAGGCTAAAAGAGAAAACTTCTCGTATATTTTCCAGTTAAAATACTATTTAAACGTAATAACTGGGCACGTAGAAGAGTTAACGAATCGAATCGGATGATTTCGACAAATATATAAAATAATAATATGGTTATATATATATATATATATATATATATATATATATATATATATATATATAGATATAAAATATATGCGGAAATGATAGAACAAAAGATTTTCCGGATTCATAATAAAAACCATTTAAATTCAAAAGCAACGATCAAATCTCAATTTAACCGCAATGAGAACGAATATTTTTATCCTCAAAAATATATACGAATTTTTTTTAGACAATCACGATTTCCTGAGAGATTGATCTGAACTTTTTCCGCTCGAATAAAAAAAATTGGTAGGAAAAAGAAAAGGATATTTCTCAAAACCTTGATCCGGAAAATTTGAACATATATATGTGTGCGTGTGCGAATTTATAATTTGTGTTTTTCAATGTAATTTCGCACTCGTTTACAATGTGGGGCACACGCATTCGATATAATTCGAAATTTATAGTTTCTTTCCGTATATATGTTACTGTTAATGAGATAAATTTCATAAGTATAATTATTGGAAAATTTGTGTTATTTTACGACGCTTGAAAGAACACAACGCGTGGTAAAAATATTGTTACGACCTTGGGGGGTTTAATGTAAGAAATAAATATAATTACTGCAGGTAAACGGCATTTAGTTAAGTTAGAGATAAGATACGGAAAAACCCTGTTCTTTGTAAATGTAAAAGAAGATAGACAAGATGGATTACGATAACAATGCTAATGGATTCTGAAAACCCAAGCGACGCAGATAAACACAAAGTAATAACGTGGACGGGATTTCCCATATTCAATGGGCGTTACTATTTCGCTATTGGCTGAAACCGATAAGGACTGCAGGTCGGTCGCCTATAAAAAGGGCGTAAGACCAGTATACAAAAAGCTTCGTCAGCGAGCAGCCTTGGATAGGCGAAGTTCTGCCCGACTTCACATGTGAGAGCCTTGGCTCTGTGAAGCTCGGACCGGATGGATAGATCGAGGAAGGACGTCAGACTACGGTGAAGGACGATCGGATGTAGGAGCGGCCTGGTCGGCATCTGGGAGCTCTACGAATCTAGAAGAGTGTCTGGAAGACGTTCTTCGAGAAGTCTCACGTTGGATATCTACGATCTGGTTCCAGAAGGAGTAGCGGTTATACTCCAATCCGGTGGATCATATATGGAATATGGGTTTAGAGATTAAGGTTTTGGTAACCAGTAATTAATCCCTTGTCGCTCTTGTTTAGTGGAACTCATTTATGTATGTCTTTTATTAATTGACGTATGTCCATTGTTGTTATTAACTGCTCTGTAACTGATTTATATTTGTATACCTGATTATTGGCATTCAAGGATTTATGTTTGTATCTCTAACTATTGGCATTTAATGATTTATGTTTGTATCTCTGATTAATGATTTATGTTTGTATCTTTGATTATTCTTATTAATTGATGTATTTATTCTATTGTCTCTATTATTTGTAATTCTTGCTGTGTTCTTGTACTTTGTTGCCGATTATTGTAAACCTGTCAGTAATAAAACCCCGTTGGTAAGACCGATATACACAAATAGGAGCGTATCATTTTCTATCCTAGAAACCCCCGACCCCGGGGACGTAACAATATTTTATAAAAATTCGCATGTAGAACAATATGAATGTGTAAATATAATAAAATATATCGAAAATTCTCACGGTAACATATATAAAAGAGTGCTTTATGATTTTGGAAAAAGTGCTACATCACGCTTTTCCTTCATGCGAAGGCTAATATTTTTCGGTTTCTGAATTGGGTCGAGAAAACTCGGGAATATAATATATGATTTCACGCAGCGAATATGCATCTTCGTTAGTTTTATGGAAAAATTTATGTTTTTCTTATTTTTGTGCGTTTGCAAAAATTGCGATTTTTTTTCATATAATATATAGGCTTCTAATAATATTTTATAAAATATTTACACATTTATCAGTTCAACATATTGTATTTATATATATATATATATATATATATATATATATATATATATATATATATATATATATATATATTATATATATGACGACTGCTTTTAACAATTGAAAGTACTCCAATCGTTTCTCAATCTAATCTAATCGATATGATTTTCCATTTTTACAATAAGAAATGCTTACATGTCAAAGTTAAATATTTAATGGAATAAAATTGTATATATATATATATATATTTATATTTGTTATAATTTTATGTGCATTTGTTACTATGCGGACTTGTCATTGATTGCGCAGCTGCTTTTCTGAAGAAGAAAAAAACGCCATATGTGCAAATATATTTTACGTGCATTTTAATCGACAATATATTTCTTTGTACAACAAGAATATTAAACCAAAAATTCATGAGAAGAATTGTGAAAGGTCATGTTTCAAAAAAAAAAAACTTCACAAAATAATCACCGTTTATATTGCATAATAAACGTGACTTGAACCGAAATAAATAACCGCAATTAGTCACGAAATATTTATAATAGTTTACGTATTATTATTATTGTTTTCTCGCTTTATAAATTCGTTATATGTATTTTAAATATTACAATTAATAAACGCTTGTTTTATAATTAAAATTGCGATTGTCGATCTCTGTAATCGTAAATAATTTCGAGAAAGTGTATATATAATTGTAGTTCTGTTGCATTACATTTACACTCTAATTATTTTTTTTAAATTTAGTCGTAATTTTATTATATTTACAATGTAAAAACATTTTATTTTTATTAAATAATATTATTCAACCGATTTAATTTAACGTTCATATTATTTCAAATTAAAAATAAATCACTATTATAGTTGATTTTATTCGCTAAATAATGTGTCATAATTTTAATAACTGTTAATCGTATTCGTAATACCTTATATTCTAATCTATTTTTAATCGAATATATTTTTATCATTTATTGATTTATTAATATTAAATTAATTAATTACATATTTTAAAATATCACTCATATAAATTTGAAACATAAATTTCTATAATAAAATTTACGGTTTTGAAAAATGGAAAATTTATTAAAAAATATATTATAAAATATAATATTCTAAGATAGTATTATGAAAATATTTTATTCATAATGTAAATGATATTTTTTTATTATAATTTAAATATTTACCATAGTCAATCGTTTGTAACATCGATAAAAACGTGGGGCGTTTCTCAATATAACTTTTGTATTTTTCCATCGACAAACAACTTTCAATACGAAAAAAAAAAGAAAATACGCCCATTTTCCATCCCCTTTTTGACATAATAAATGTGATATGATATTTTTGACGTAATCATTTCTGTCGATTATACATTATAAAATTGCATAATTATACTTGAAAGTATAAAAAAAACAACAAGTAATAATAGTACGTCATCGTTTGAACGCTAAACAAATATTGACGCGCCGAATTTTAAAATACGTGAAAAATAACGTAAATTTTCCGAGAATTTTACGTTCTATAAGAAAAACGTAGGCGTTTCGTACAAAAAAAAAGAAAATATGCTCATCGTGAATGAATACGTTTAAATATTAGACGTGAAAAAATATCTATTTCTTATTATATATTATCGATGAAATCTTGATGTGATGAAAATTATAAATTTCTAAGAATAATAAATATTTTTTTTTGTATTACAATAATATAGACGATTTTTAAAAATTAAAAAAAATATATAATTGTTCTAAACAAATTAACCGTATATTCTACATATAAATTTCATAAATTACTCGTAAAACGTTGTATATATGAATAATTAAATAATGATGAAAAATAAATTCGCACGCCCCTGCTCGTCGTACATTATAAAAAAACCAACGCTTTTTAAATATGTATGAGAAACATTTATTATCAATTTATCATATTTTTTTTTATTTCAACATTTATTTTCTTTCATATATTTTTTTTAATATTTTCGTTGCCGTTAAACGTTCGAATATATTGTTCTATCGACGTATACGATTTTTTTTAGACGCACGTAATTTTTACAAATACACTAACTCAAAAAAAAAAAAAAAACACGCACATCGATAATATTATTCACTTGTACGATAATGAAAAACTAGTCCTTCACGTGTCAAGTCCGTTCGGATTTTCGACAATTGTTCAAATATTCAAAATTTATAAGTGTGCGCATACAAAACACGGTAAAAGAGTGGATTTTTTTTTCGATCATTAAATATGTATTCTCGCACGAGTATCGATCGAAAAAAAGGAAAAATTCGAAATGTTCGAAAATTTTCCGTCGAAAATGTGATTTTCAACGTGAAAAATGACGTCTGTCCACTTTATTATTTTATTGTGTCACAGTTTAATCGTACCATTTTTTTTTTCCCTTTATTATAGCAACGTTTTATGTACTATTTATTCGCGTGCATATTTTATGATGGTAACACGTCCTAGAACTTGAAATATGTACTAACCGGCACTTTTATTTTATATACATACATTTTTTTTCTAACGACCGTGACCTTTCACCGCTTCTCAAATATTCGAACGATTTGCGGTCATATACGATGTAAGTTTTATTTACTATTATATTATATTTATGTGAGTTAAATATCGTTCGTTATCGCCGTTTTGGAATCTTGCGCATACATCATAAGTTTCTGTTGCCGGTAATTATATTCGTATGAAGTTTTTTTTTTGTCATTTATATTTGAATATAATTTATTTTATATGTATATTAAAATAATAAGTTCAGTAAAATTTATGACTAAGTAATATATTTATATGAAAAACTATTTATTCCTCGAAATTATTGTAAATAGCAATATGCTAATTCATTTTCCTTATAGAATATCTGAATATATATTTTAATTATTTCAGATAAATTAAAAAGTATAATTATTTAAATAAATTATAAGTTTTTATATCTTAAAAAAATATTTTTATTACTCAAAGATTTAATATAAAATTTATGATTATATATATAGTATTTCTATATTAATTTTAAATAAAAAATAAAATTTTATTAACAAAACACTGATTTAATCAATTTTATAGAAAATAAATGAAATTTCTTTCCCCTAAAAGTAAACATTTCACTTATGAAAATTCATTATTTTTATTATTATTATATAATTTAATTTTTATAAAAACAAAAAGCTCAATTTTCTTTATAAAATAATAAATTTAAAAATCCTATAAATATATTTAACTAAAATAATAATTGTTAATTATTCAAAAGACCTAAGTGAATGAATAAAAATCATCAAATTTAATGGAAAGCAGACATTGTGAAAATTTTCCAAATTTTTCCTCGATAAAATTCGAACACAATGAAACGTTATCGGCGTCTGTTAAACCTATTTTTTTTCCATTTCATTCAAATTTCTTTGGAAATTGTTAAAAAAAAAGTTTTCCAGGTGTTTTTCGTTCCACATTTTTCCCATACAAAACCTTATATAATTGTTATTATTTTAATTAGACGATCGCTAAAGTTAATCGATTGTTCTACAATAACTCGGCTCGTTTCGAAAAAGTTCTTTCTACTTCTTTTATATTGTAATATCGTGTTATTTTACGATTTTTTAATGATATATAATAATATTTTTTTAGCATAACGATAATTCAACTATACATTTTATTTAATCACTTGCGAAACTTTTTTTTCTACGTTGTATATTTGATATTAATTCGAGTTTAATTTTATCCGTCGTATTTCGTAAAAACTTTTTTGTAAAATTATCAGTATATTTTAACTTGTGAAATATTTTCTAATGACAAAATTAATACTTTCTTTTCTAGAAAATTACAAGTTTTAGAGAATCATTTGATTTACGTAATATTTAAATATGTTTTTTAATTATAGTGATATATTTTTTTAATATCTTTAGATCTTGTTTCAATTATTATAGTTCTTTCAAAATCGAATATGTATAAAATTTCATTATTCTGGTTGAAACTATATTTAATTAATCATAGATATTTAATTTTACAGTACAACACTTAAAAATCCTTTTTGATATGAATTTCATAATTTCAGATTTACAACATTATTTTTTTAAACAATTTTAATCAGTCTAATTAAAATTCTGTTAAAGTATTTAATTTACTTAAATGACTTTAAAAAAATATTTTTTTCATTGTTTAAAAAAAAACTACATAATCAACAAAATTTTCAGAAATTTTATTATCAATATTAATCAGATGTTTAAATATCAAATCTATATTAAAAATAATATTATATTATCGTAATTTCTTTATATTTTGTCATTATTACATTAAATAAATAAAATTTACTTTAAATATTATAACAACCGCTAATCGTCTACAAAAACAATTATCCGGTAAATTCCAGTTTATTTTACGACCATTCTAGATATTAAAAATAAAAATATTAAAAAAAATATTTAGATATCGTGTTTTAATGACGCGAGTAAACATTTGATTTGACTCGATTACGATTCATACAATGAGAAAATCTTCATATTGGAAAAAAAAAATGAAAATTCATATTATCTATATATATATATATATATATATATATATATATATATATATATATATATATATATATATATATATAATTCTACAACTTTCTAACAAATGTCACTTTTCCGTATCGTCGTTAATTTTCCACGTCGGTCTCGTGAATAAAAATCAGTATCATTGTAGATATTTTTTCTTTTATTTTAAACACTCAACGACACTTTCTAATTGCAGCGTTTAAAAGCGACGTTCGCATTCCGCAATGTGACAGTTTTAAAAACGTTCCTCGTATCGATCGACGATAAGCAAAAGTAAATAAATAAATAAATAAATATACGCGTGTACGTAGTAACACTATATGAATATTGTGCGGAAAATAAAAGCGTTCGCTCTATTGAATATCGACAATGTATATGTAAATAGAGCCTTATTGTCCTGAAAGAATGCCGTGACCGTTGCGTAACGAGCTAGGTTTTTCATGAGAAAAATAGTCTATCGTAAACATATGTCGAATACGAATGAAATACAATCGGTTTCCATGTAATGTTACTGTTATAATCCTACTCTTATATATATATATATATATATATATATATATATATATATATATATATATATATATATATACGATGTTCAAAAAGTAACCGAAATTTTCATGTTTTTTTTTATTCATATCAGAACTTCTTCCAATCTTTAAAACTCTTCTAGAACTTGATCTCTAGGATAACTTTGAACTCTTTATTCTTGTTTATACTTGTAAAACGACGATTTCAAAGCTATCTTTAATATAAGCATATATATATATATATATATATATATATATATATATAAATTATTTGGGGTCATATCTGGCGAATATGTAGGCTGGAACATCATTACGGTGTTATTTTTCGCCAAAAATTCTCAAATTATTACCGTTACTTTTATGTCACGTTAAATATTGAATAATTATAACTCATCTAACATTCTCCAAAATTTATAATCTATATTTTATTTAAGACTAGTAGTGTAACGCTCTGGTTAATAAGATATGACATTTAATCTCTTCTGACGTCACATTAACCAAACTGTATTTAATCTGTAAATAAAATTATTTCCAAAAAAAACAAATCCATTACTTTATAAACACATACAATATATAGCCACATTTGTAATGAATTCTAAAATTTTATATATAATTTAGATCGAATATACGATTTTTTCTAATCTACAATATATAAATGGTTTATAATATATAACACAAACAATGCATCAAAAATATAAATCTAAACAACATTTTTTTCAATATCAACAAAAAGACGTAAAACAGAACAGAACTATATTCTTATAAATCAATATAATATTATTTTAATATAAACGATATGTGATAAAAAAAAAGACGTGATGTTCGATTTTATCATGAAACATATATAAGATGTCATTTTTGATGAGGCAAAAAAAATAATATAAATTACATTTTCAAGGTAGAAATATTGTTAAATTGCCCGCTTACACGATATATTTCGTTAATATTTTATCTAGGTTACCAACATGAAAAAATATATATACATATATACATATATATATATATATATATATATATATATATATTTATATATATATATATATATATATATATATATATATATATATATGTATAAGAAGGATGTGAAAATTTTCTATATATGTTCTAATATTCTATTATATTACATTTATGTCAATTTAATTCATTTATATGCAATCAGTTTTTTTTTGGAATATTATTGACATCTTCATATAAAATTGAATAATCTGATATAATCTATAATAATGAATAAGCAGTATTATATCGATTACATCAGTAATTCTCAACAGTTTCAGAATCATATACTACTTGCAATTTAAAAAAAAAATTCAGAACATGAGATAAATTCAAATGATTTTGAAAGTAAAAATGATATATTGCAATTATATTTTGCCTTTTATCCATTTGGCAATACATTTTATTTTTAATAAAAAAAAAATCTTTAATATGTAATCTTTTTAAAATCAAATTATGAAATAGTTAAATAAATCAAATTTAAGTTGTCTAAAAGTTTTATTATTAATACCTTAAACTGAAATAAATGTCGATTGTATTTTAGAATAAAAATTTAATTTAATTTCACAAGCCAATTGTCGAAATTAAATAAACTAGATTCCTTCGATAATTTTTCAAACATTTTTGCTTTATGCATAAATTTTATATAATAACTTTTATTTATCTTTTAGAAAAAAAAACACATAGTTTTAATATTTTGGCAGAGCGTTTTCAGTAAATTCAAAGAACACCGGTTAAAAACGACTAGATTAAACATTGCAAAATAATCTAATTTGATAATTATCAGATATTGAAAAACCCAACAATAATTTACAGCTGCTTTTTTATTTATTTCATTATCTGTTATATTTTTCAATCATCGTTTTTCGTAATTGTTCTACTTATTTTTTTTTATCTATCTAAAAACGCATTTTATATTAAGATTCTTATTTATTATTTATATTAACCACATGTGTTTATAAAATGACAAATGTAATCTTATTCATGTTATCACAATGTCAGCCGTTTCTTTCGTATAAAAAAAGATTAATATCTTTCTATGCATTATATACACAATAGATTAAAAAAGGAAAAAAAATGGTATAGTTTTGATATAATCATAAAAAAAATATCATATAACGCAATAAATATCTGAAAAAGTATTAAAATATTTTTATACATTTATTATAACATTACATATTGGTTTTTTTCGAAATCAAAACGAAAATCTCGAAACAAAATGGCGCATGATTATATGAATTAATAAAATATGTATTCAAATATTATTAATGTGATGGATTTTCTATATTTGATGTCGTTTATTTTGTGAAAAAAAAAATATTTGTTCAGATTTATTTTGATAGATAAAAAAATATTTATTTTTATAATAATGTAAGAATAACACTTAATGCGTCATAAAAATTGATTTTGTAATATTTAATGATTCCTTTTTGAATTTTTATTTATTCTATAATATTTTTGATATATTATATCGACTAAATTTGTAAAATGAAATTAATTTCCATGTATGAAAAAAAATCTTTTATTCGATTTCAATTTAAACCATATCCCTATTTTTTTCTCATTCACATTTTTTTTTATCAATTTATAGACATTAAACGATAATAAAAATTCGATGAATTGTCATTTTTATAATCGTTCTTTAGTTGGAATTTTTAGTATAATAATTTCCTGAATCGATATCTTTAATACTTTTAATTTTTATAATCGATTTTAATATAAAAAATATCTTATAAAAATCGATTACATTCACAGATATTTATTTTTGAATTTATGAAAAATCATAATTTGTATACCATATTCTAAAAACGTTTGCTCTAAATATTTAATTATTTCACGTTGAAAAAAAATGAAAAATTTTTCTGAAAATTTTATTTCTATTTCTGTAATAAAAATCTAAATATATCTAAATAATATAAATTTATTTTTCATGCGTCATTTTTATATACAATCATCAAAAGTGACCGCCGAGAATTGTCAACTCACCTAATCGTGTTCCATCCATTAAAATTTCACATGAATTTTCCGCATTTTACCCGAACACAAATACTCATTTTTTTATTCCTACTATTTACTCTATATTATATACGTACCAAAAAAAATCGAGAATAATTTATAATATTTTTTTTTACGCGAAAACGGTCCGTTATATTCGTTTATAAAAAACGGTGTCCGTCTCGTTTAATCGAAATGTATGAAAACTGAATCGAAAAAATCGAATTTGACAATTTTATCGCTGAAATTATGCATTGTGAATTCTGAAAAAATAACATGTATATATAAATTTCATTTTTCAGATTTATTTCATCCGTGAAACGAAAAATAAAATTAATAATAACAGACGTGTACATATATATATTAATATAAAACGTCAATTGTATACATATGACATTATTATAAATACATATTCTTCCGTTTATATAATAATAACCTGTATTAATTTAATATTTTTACATATTTACAAATACATGTTAACTAATTAAACAATATTTAAATATAATAAATATTCACTGAGAATAAAAGTAAATAATTTTATTTAAATATATCATACGTTTATTCATGTATGTACATCTGTCGTTTAACATTTTCAATATATACATGGTGTAACTATAATGACTATTTTATTATTTAATATTTATAAAGTTATATCACAATGAAAATGTTGAACAACTTTAAAAAAATAAATTCATATATTTATTTTGCATATTTATATAATGTTAATTTCACATTATAATTTCTATCAATTTATAAATATATATTTTGCGGCAACGTATAATTATTATATAAGAACCTGTATTTTCCAATCGAATATTGCTAATATAGAAATTACGTTAATTTTTAGTCATACATTGGTGATGACATAGCATTGCGTAATTTTCAACATTGAAATCATTTTTTTTTTAACATTATCATCAACTCATTGTATTATAATTATTCGTTCGGGATCAACGGATATACATCCTATATTGGAATAAATACTTACATTGAAAAAAAAACAACAATTTCCTCTTATTGTTATAGCCTTTGCTAAAATTCAGCAATTTCTATACTTTTTTTTCATATATATACATATGTGTGTGTGTATATTTAATTAATAAATATTAAGTATGAAAAAATCTTATTGTTTTCAATAAGTACTAGTTTTTCATATAAATTTTTTGTATGAAATGAACTTTTTTAACTCTTAAATATCTGAAAAATAAATTATCAATAATAAATGTATAACGATAATATATGAATAATCATATATTTTTTTCATGATAATTAGGTTCAAAATATCACTGTTTTATCGCTAGAACTATGCTAAAATATAATACATTCATAGAATAATATCGTAAAACTAACGTTGCATTGTTTTATCAGTAATAAAAAAAAAATGCAAAATAACATTTATTTCAAAGTTTACATATTTTATACTGAATACACTATATAATATTAAATATACATGTTAAATTGTAACTTTATACATATTATATATCGGAAGTTAACGATATATAAACCGCAATTGAACTTAACACTTTGTATAATTTATTTATTTTTTATATGTATAAATTTCGATCACTATTTGAAGTAAGTTTTTATTTAGCATTAAATTTACCATATGCATATGACATATCTATATTAAAATCGCACATGAAACTCGCAACATATATATATGTATATATATATTCAAACGATCATCGTCAATGTCATCATCGATTGAAGTGAGGTCAAAAACCCTCCCACATTTGTATAAATAAAAATTAAATAATAATAATAATCTCATTACATACATACATACATACATATATAAAGTGCACTTTGCATTGTATAATTTAAACGTGCAGTCATAAAACGATGTCATTAAATCGTTTATCATATTGTTCCAGTTTCTGACACCGTTTGTTCTGTGAGAGCGATCGTCGTTTTCCATATCCAAACTGACGACCTTCGGGTCCCCCCTCGGTGGACAAAGTGCAAATGTCAACATGTACACACACACACACATAATATATGTATGATTTATACATCATTATCAATATCAGACCGTGATATGATAACGTCTTCCTGCCAATGGATCTATTATAGAAATCGTCCATGCTCATGATGTCTTATTAATTTAGGGTGACCATCGGATCGTTTGTCACAATAATTTTATTATCCTATATATTATCATCATCATCAATATTTATTTTTTTATGATTATACTATATTTATATAATTTTGAAATTATCGTATGAATATAAATTTATTTTATAAAAAAAAATCACAAGTTGTTTTAAAAATATTAACACGCTTCTATAGAATAGAAAGAATCATTTAATGAATGTTGAAAATATTTAATAAAACAAAAATAGGATAGATGATATAAAATATCATAATTAAAAAAGTGTCCCACTTTATTCGAAACGAAAATTAAAAATGCTCTCTTTATATACAATTGTCGGTTCAAGGAAATATAAAAAAAAATCATTATTATATATTAAATGTCACGGCTTCATATTTCAAAACATAAAGAAATATTCATTGAAAATAATCAACTGTGATTTTTAATTTACGATTTTTATCTTGATATAGAGCATTTCAAATTAATAATTTATCTAAATAATCGAACTCAATATCAAAGATGTCACAAAAAAATTTTTTAATCATTTAATTAACGATAATGATAATTATAAAAATTATATTTTTAATATATTAATTTATTTATTTTCAGATCAACCGGTAATTTTATAGCGGGTACTGCGCCCTCTCGCAGTGCCCCACCTACACCACACCAGCTGGAGGCTCCACGGAGTCCAGCGCATTCCGTCATCAAATATGACAAGTGAGTCTTATTTATTTATTTTTTATTCATCATCACATAATGAGATCTATTATAGAGTCAAACATCAAATAAAATCATCCATCATTCGTTTTAAAATTTGCATAGACGATTATTCGTCATTCCATATAATAAATATTTTTATTAAAAATATAGAAAAAAAAAACTATAAAATCGTATAATTTTGGTGTATTATATACCATATGTTACAACGTTTTTATATTATATTTATTACAATTATAAATATAATATAAAAATAAGGGAAGTGACACGTGATTTTAATACAACGGTCCTCTTTACTCATAGTCTAGACCGGACAATCAAAATCGTTCGTGTAGATACACCTTAAGAATATTAATTTTATACTGCAGAATTTGATCAATACTTTCCGAATGAATTAATAATTCACCGGTTCATAAATATATATATATATTTTTAAACTACAACACACTTATCAAATTAAGCTTTAAGATCTGATAATATAAATCTTATTTTTTATATAAAAAAAATAATAATAATCATTTTTAAAACGTATGCTAATTGAACTGATATTTATAATATATTTTTCATATACAAATATAATTTCTAAGATTGCTTATTTATTCACATTGCAAATACATCATCATAAATTATATATAATAAATATTAACGTAATTAAATAATTAATTTACGTAACGTTGATTTGTTTGATTATGTCAATCGTCAAAAAAAAATTGTCGTAAAATATTAACGTGTACTTATAATAATCTGGATCGGGTCATCGTTGATTAAATTATTATTATTATATATATATATATATATATATATTATTATTATAATTGGAATATTTATAATTAATACATACGACCGTATATATAATATTATTAACGAATCAATCAAAATAAACAAAATTAACCTAAATACAATTATAAATATATTTATTATTAATTCATATGTAATTTAAAATGTTTTTTTTTATAAACATTAAATTTTTCCGATATTTATCGATATCGATAAATATATGACAAAATTAAAAAGCGGATGTAAAAATATTTAATTGTTAAAATTAATTTTAATTTATTACGAATTTGCACTATTAATATTTATTATTTAACATGATTTATTATAACTATAATTTGTTTAGTAAAATAGTAGCGAAATATTTTTCAGGTATTTTAAACTTTTTCAATATTTTTAAATTTATTTTAACGTATTTTTTTTTTTTGATTTTTAACAAAAATTATAACGTTTTTTATTACATAATATATATCAATTCTAAAATATCCCTTTTAAGATATTTTAATATGATATATATATATATATATATATATATATATATATATATATATATATAAATTAATTAATCTGCGCTCCGTCATTAAAACGATAAATCGAAATAAAATATAAACAACGGATATATTGATAAAATAAAAAAAACGAGCAGATAACGGGTATTAAAAAAAAACATTTTTGCGGAGTTGTTGAATGTTGAATTTTATCAGTATATGTGACGACGCCGTGTCGCTAACACATAGTCGTCGACAATGAAAACGACGACCTCGACTTTCGTCGTTTTATAAAATTTTACATATTATATTATATATATGATACATTAATATAAATTTCAGTGATTAATTATTGTGATATGTGATGTCTTAGTGTAATTGTGTCGTTTTTATTATAATAACAATATATTATATTTTATGCTAATAACATACAATGGTACATATATTGCTATATAATTACATTATAAATAGTAAAATTTCAATGTCGTCAATTTTTTTATATTTATTTTATTATATATATATATATATATATATATATATATATATATATATATATATATATAAATGTAAATAAATCGAAAATTATATAAATTATTTATTAAAATGTTCGATATGCCAAATTAATCATAATGATCAATAAATATATTATCGATTATATTCTAGTAATATTCATATAATAAAATATATGAATAATTTTTAAATATTTAGTGTGATACTTATTTCTATATATATACAATATATATATTGAGGATATAATCAAGGTCGTATCGTTTCCGCATTTCTACGCGAGCCTTCGGTTAAGAATCGCTGTTTTAAAATTTATTAAAAATTTCATATATTAAGACTACCTACAAATTAAATAAGTGTATGAAATGTTTTGAACTGTATCAAAATATCGTTAAATTAAAATAAATAATCAAAATGCAAAAGAAAAAAAATGTGTCAAAATTCAATTTTTTTTTGTTTGAGAAACAGTCAAAATTTTTTTCGTAATATTTTATCTAATAAAAATGTTAAACATCTTTTTATTCGTTGTCTTTTTTATTTATACATTTTTTTGTGAATTGTTAAGAATTTTTTTTCATTAAAAATCGTATTTTTTATTATTATTATAAAAATAATTATTTTATTATATTGTAATTTTAATACTAAAAAAAAGCATTTAAATTTGCTCAATATGATAAATCTTTATCAATTAATTAAATATCTTTAACCTTTACAATGTTAACATTTTTTTTTGTAAACATATATTTTTTTGCAAAAATCATTTATTTAAATTAAAAATACTTTAATACGTATAAATATTAATTTATATAAATTAATGATGAAAGACGTCAAGTCGATACTTTCATTTAAATTCTACTAAATATCACGAGTTCAACGATATTTAAAAAGAATTTGGATCTGAAACACTTTTTTTTTCATAAAATTAAAAATAAAAGTGTTGTATATACAGCGTGTTTCAATAATAATATACCAATATAAAATTATATAAAAGGGTCGTAACAATTTTTTATATTAATTATTAAAAAAAATTTGAGATGGGAATGAAAATAATAAGTAAATTATATAATACTTGTATAATTTGTATGCAATTTTAACCGGACATTTTATTACTGAAATAACTATATAATCTTATAATATAATTATTTACAAAGACAACTTATTAATCGTTGTATAAATTGAGGACAGATCCGTTTTCCTACTTTTACTCTAGCAATAAACTTATTATAATATAATCTAAAAATAATTATCGATTATAAATTGCACAAAATATTCGATATTTGTATGTCACTATTAATTTCTGCAATTATCGTGTATCAAAACTTCATACGATTACCGATTATATTTAATATTTTGATAACAGATTTTTAGTTTATGGTAAATCGCTACATTATTAACTATTATCAAACTTTTTTTTAATTCGTAAATTTATGTTTAATCATCGCTGATACTTAAAAACGTCGAGATCTTGAACTTTGCATATTAAATAAAATGAAATTTCGCAAATATTATATTTCTCCATTTAAAAAAAAACATGTCAATATATAAATATTTATCTAATGCAAACTATTTTTTTTCATATTTACACAGATAATATATAATAACACAGAATGAAAAGAAAATATTATTTTAAAAATTAAAAATTAATATAATATCATTTTTTATGAATGACAAAATTATTTTTTTATATTTTTCTAAATACATAACGTGAATGTCTAACACTGTTTTATTTATATTCTCTACTAATTCAATCAGGTTTTTCTAGTTTTCTTCATACTCACAGAACAATAGTAAATCTCTTTTTGACTCTAAACCCGTTTCAAAACTCTTCCTTTTATAATAGTTATCATTTCAATATATTTAATATGACTATACTTTAAAGAGCAATTATATTTTATATACAATATAATTTGATGCACGTGAAAAATAAAAATATACTTTAAATATGTCAAACGATAAAAATATGCGTACTTTAAATTTATATATTGTTGATTTGTCATTTAATATGTAAATTATTGTTTATTTTTTTTACTTTGGAAAGTACCTTGAAAAATTTTAATGTCGACAGATCGCATAATAAACGTGACTCGAAAAACCAAAAAGACTTCAATTAGTCATAATGACAACTTTCTTACCGTTATTTTTTTTTTCACATTATTTTTATACCGTATATGAAAAACCAGATTCGTCATTCGTTCAATAATAATAAAGAGTTGCATAATTTTAATTATAAAAATGGACAAAATTTATATTTTGATTAAAATTTTTAATAATACTTTGAATAAAAAAAATATTGTTTTTTTTTAGTATTTTTTTATATTATATATGTTAAATTTTAATTAAAAAAAGATAATGTATCTGTATTTTTACGTATATTTATACATTATCTCCAAAAAATATTACTATTATATAATTTTTTTTAAATGTCTCATATTTATGATTTATGTTATCTTTATATACAAAATATAATATTTTTTTACGGGTAATTTTATTGATTATATTTAATAATAATGACGTTTTTATGTCATAAAATATTGATATTTTCGAGTTTTGATTAAAATTTTCACTTACTAATTGTAAATTAAAAGAAAACAATATAAGACGTCATCACGCAAGATTGAATTCTTTTAATTGAACAAATCGAAAGTTTCAATGTAAAATGATAATCGATATTTTATTAAATAACATAATTTTTTATGAAAATTTTCAAAACTTCATAAAAACTTGTTATAATGCAATTTATGATAAATATATCGATTTATCAAATTCTTTAGTAAAAATAATTATATTTGAAAATATACGAGTAATCATAATTTATAAATGTCTGTACTAAAATATTCTCACATGATTTAAATTATTATATTATAAGAAAACGTGATGAAATGAATAATTATATAGTTAGCAGAGTCATATATATCGTAATTAAAATGTAAAATATCGATAATGAAACATGCAGGTGTACACCATATTGATTACTTTGACTATCTTCTTATCGATTTCGTTATCTAATTATTTTTTTTATCTGTACGCTAGAAACAGTTGATAATTTTTTTAACATACCGACTATGCAATGATAATTTTTATAATATAAAAATTAGTCGATTATTCTGTTATTTAAAAGTATTTCATAATTAAATATCGGGATTCTTAACGAAATTTGTGTAACTAATATTCTTATTATAATCTGAATAAACATGTTATTTTTTTAAATAAAGGTTTAGTTAAGTTATTTATATTTTGATTTTTATTGCGTTATATATATATATATATATATATATATATATATATATATATATATATATATTTTAAATCATTGAAAAAATAGTAGCTTCTTATATACAATAAAATCCAATAAATTTAAAATGTCACATTTTTCATAGCGTTCCTAAACATGATCGTATAGGTCTTCAGGGAACTATAATGCATTTTTGAAAGATCACAAGAGAAAAATATAACATAGTCCTTGAGAAATGAATGCAAAATACGTCCAAAAAAACAACGACTGAAATATTTTTTTCATTTGACAAATAAAATTAAAATCATACATAATAAATTAAAAAAATATATATTTAGAAGCTTTATAATGGACATCGTTAAATATTTTTATATTATAAATTGATGAATATATATATAAATATATATATATAAATATATATATATATATATATATATATATATATATATATATATATATATATATATTAATGAATAATATAAAAAAATATACTCTGATTTAAAATTAATAATAGTAAAGGCATTGATAAATGTTTAACTTTTTATTCGAATTTTTCATTGATATATCTTTTATATTATAGACGATGCTAAATATTTTGTAAACAATTGCATGTATGATAATTTTCATTCATTTCAATTGGGAATTATGTATATATATATATATATATATATATATATATATATATATATATATATATATATATATATATATATATATATATTTAAAAATAAAATTAGCAATGTAGCATAGATAGAATTCAGGGAAAAAAATTGCTAATATATACGTACAAATGTAAATATTTGTCGTTCGGTCACTGTAGAAATGTGAAACAGTTTATTTTTGACTGTGCGCGAGAGCGTACGTCTTTTCAATGTGCAGTGCGCGAAATATATCTCACGTTTCAACCGTGAAAAAATGCTGAAAAAACGCTGAAAATAATAATAATAAGTGCTAATTTATATATTCGTTCAAAATGCGAAAAAACGCGTCCAGTGTCAGTTTCGAAGACGCTAGATATTATGATGACTATTCGTCGGAGACAACGTCCATTGACTCTTCGGGAAACGGCAGTCTTGCACCCTCTGAAGAAAGGTACGTCGTTCTAAAAATACGTCGAAATTGTGATCCCGCGATATGTTGGTTTTTTTTTATTTTTTTATTTTTATTTTATTTTATTTCATTTCATTTGTAAACACACATTGTTCGCGTTCGTGGATTCGGAACGTAGAAACGGTAAAATAATCGACTTAAATGTATCGGATTACTTTTAAGTTTCAGCTTAAATTTTTTTTCAGCGTAGCGTCTATGTAAAAAAAAAAACCGGTAAATTGACGTGAAAATAATGTTTATATTAAACGTCAATTGTGACGCAATAACAGTACAATATATGAATATATTGCAGCAATGTTGTACAAATATTGATATAATAATATTAATAATAAAAGTTTACGAAATTTATGCAATTTTATGACTCAAATAAAAATATTAATTTAATATATTGTAATAAAATTTTTAAAATATATTAAATTAATATTTTTATATGAGATTTTATACTAAAATATATTCTATTATATATATATATATATATATATATATATATATATATATATATATATATATATAATATACGAATATATTTTATTATTAAATTTTTAATTTAATTTATTTATTATAATTAAATTATTTCATATTTTAACTTAATAAATAATATTTATAGGGAAAAATATTGACCTTTTTGTTTTTACAGAGTCAATAACTCATTGTTCAAAGTTCAGTGTTCTTCTACAGATTAAAGTATTATTATTAAAAAAAATAAATTTTAAGTTCCAATATAGTGTTGTAAGCTAAAATTATAACATAAATAAAACAATTTGTTTAATATGTAATTTATTTTTATTAATTCAATAGAAGAATATATTTTTATTATTTACGCTAATATTTAATTAAAATTATAATTTCAATTCACTTTCTTTATGAAGACATCAACCTTTAGAATTCCATTGAAAGAATGCATTTATTATTTTATTTTATATTTTTGGAATGAAAACTTAAGTGCAAATAAAAACACTGGGATTCGAACCCAAAACTTGCTCTCAAATAAATAAGTTAAATATATATAATATCATTCCGGATGTCAACAATCATCTTTAATCAGTGAAAAAATTCATCAAAACACTTAAACAACAGTTTCAATCACTTTTTATGAAAGAAAAATAAATGATATGATGAAATAAAATCAATATTAATTTAAATATTCAGAATAAATTCACGTTTTTCATATTTTCACCGATAAAAATGTTTGAAATTATAATCGGCCGGATACTGATATTTGAAGAATTACTCTTTCTTTATAGAAATAGAATTTTAAAAAATCTATCGTAGATATACAAATGTATCCGTCGATTTGTTTTCTAAGAAGAAAAATATATCGTAATAGAAAAGTCGTAGAAGAAATCGCTGAATAAACAGAATTTAAAGCGCGTCGAATTTTCAGCACCTGTGTAAATTCAGCACTGGAACGATATCAACACAAGTAAAATAAACATTTTTTTTATATATTATTATTACTATCCTATTTTGTGTTTTTAAACGTAAAGTCGTTTCCATTTGAAAAATATACATATGAATGCAAACTGTATTTTTCCTGTGGCAAAATTTCAGATGAAACAATAAATTTATTATACGTTTAAAGTAATCAAACTATCGCATCCGTTTCAGCTGAAAAAAAAGAAATCATAATAAATTTTAATCATAAACTGTGAATAAAAAAATGTATGTTATTTATAAATCCTGAAAAATAAAATATATACAATTCATTATTTTTAATTAAAATTACAACAATATTTCGTATATAATAGAATATTTTCATTCATAAAAATTCCTATAACGTAATTCATTAAAATTTCCCATTCATTAATTAACCGTATTATTTTATTCTTGATTAATTATATTTGAGAATTTTTTCATTATACTTTTACTTTCCTTAGAAACATGCAGATTCCAATCATTTCTACGCATATATTATTTGTTATCATTTATATCAATTATATTCATTTTCTTTGTCTTAAACGCTTAATAATATCATCTTAACGACATGAAAAAAATTGCCTATTTATATAAAACATTTTTATATTTTAAGTTCACAATTTTATATTATGAACAATCATTATATTAATATCTTCTTATCATTTATCAAAAAAATATATAAAACAATGATATATTTTTTTCAATATGTGCAGTTCGTGTTTATTAGCAAAATGATAATAAATTTATAATTAATTATTCCATATACAATTATTATTTGACAAATGTTTGTTTATACTATAATATATATATATATATATATATATATATATATATATATATATATATCTAATATTTCTATAAAATATCTTTAATATATTTTAAATATTTTTTTTTTTACATATATAAAAAATAATTACATTTTCATTTATATATACTTTTTCACATAACTCACAATAATTCATTGAAATGAAAAATAATATTGATTTTCAAGGTAAAATTTCAGATATACGATGAATTTTTGATTTAATTATATCACGTCTTTTAGGAATTCTTATAAATTTGATTGAATTTCATTCTGAAAATTTCCATATTCTCTTCCAATTATAACATTCACACATTTTCCTTATACATTTACAAAAAAAAAGAACTGTTAAATTTGGCACATTTTCCAACGAAACACAAATTGGTTCTCGGTATTTAACAATTAATCCATTCTTTATTATTATTATTAATAAAAAAATCTATCATTTATTTGCACATTAAGTAATATAACATTTTATTCACCAGACACAGTAATAATAATAACTATATATGTGTATATATATATATATATATATATATATATATATATATATATATAAATAATCTAATAATTATTTATAATGTTCAATTTATAACATTTAAAATGAGTGCATATTTTATATATATATTTACAATTTAGAAGTCTTGCATATATTTATCGGCGTAATTAATTTGAAGCTAGTATTTATTTTAACTTTTATTTTATTTTTCACTATTTTAAATGTCTGTAAACGACTTTTCTTCTGCTAGAAAAATATTTATAGCAATTGCGAAAATCGCTTTATTTATTTTAGCCTATTTAAACTTACATTTATTGTGTTTTGAATGTTCTTTATTTTGATTCAGTACTAATATTTACATTATAATTAAATAATTTTTAGATTATTTTTTCAATACATTTATTAAACACGCATTTTAGATTTAGATATATTAATATGGTAATATCACAATATGCTAGTGTAATCTTATCTTTTTTTTCATGTATAACATATTTTGTTTGCATATGTTTTATTGACATGTGTAATTCTATATAATTCAGAATATTGAATGAAATTTTTATCATAAAGTTTATAATTTGTTGAGAAATGCTTAAGAGTAGAAAGATAAGTGTTGAAAAAGTGAAATGTCAATTATTTTCAAACTCAATTTATATTACAATTTTATGTTAATTGGATCAAAATACTGTTATCATATATGTTATCAAATATATTATATCTTACTATTTTCTAACGTAAATAAATAGTATTTCGTTTCTACTTTTAGTACATTACGGATTTTTCTTCTATAGAAATCCATATATTTGATTAAATTATTATTTAACATAAATTTTGAACTTATTAAATAACATATTTTTAAAATGAAATTAATATGAAAAAAACTCATAAGAATTACATAAATATCACATTTACTATAAATACATAATTTCAAATTATTATTGATAATTATAATATTTATATTGTATAATATATAAAATTAGTATTAGATCAAAAAGAACCAGTCCTGATAACCGGTGATTCTATTGAAAATTTTTTTTAACTTTTATATATTGACATAGTTGTGTTTGTTTTTTAAAACAAATCCGTTTGTATTTCGTGATTCATATCCATTGTAAGACAAATCCTATGCAAATTTTAATAAGAAAATTCACCGTCAATTGTCAACAACCTTGAGGCGGCCGCGAAAGGTGAATTCGTGACATGGGTCAAATAGTTAAATTAACGCAAACGTGTCAGGAAAAAAATGTGACATGCGATTGTTGCAACATTAATTTTATACTGTTCAATGACCCATATAAAATTGTGTAAATATATATATATATATATATATATATATATATATATATATATATATATATATATATATATATATATATATAAATGTATAGCGTGGGTCAAAGAAACGTTGGAAACTATGATGTTTTTGATATGAACATTATTATTGTATATAAAAACTTGTATTAGAAAAAACCGTTATCACAAATTCGTCCTATAATCTAAAATAATGTCTTCTTCATTATTCTTCTATTCATCAATATAAAATATAAACATTTAATATAATATTTTACTATTTATTTAATATTAAATAATTTCGTTTCGTTTCCAGAAATGGCAGTAAGAATTCGTGGTCTGCAAACGAAAGCCCGGGGGGCACAGAAGGGCCGCTGGCGGCACCGCCCTCCACCTTTAAGGCCCGACAGAAAAAATTCAACAGACATTTTCCACAAGCAGCTCAAGACGAACGAGTATTAAATTGTAAAATATCTAATACTTTACGAAATCTATTACAACTTAATAAAATGTGAACGTACAATGATTGCTAATTAATTTTTCAGATTATTCCTGTGCACTTGTCGGCGATATTTTGCTGCAAGGCCACCTATATATAACTAAAAATTATTTCGCTTTTTATTCTAATGTATTCGGTTATGTGACAAAAGTGAATATTTCATCATCATTAATACAACAATTTATATATTATCCATATTTATCTTTCATTCATATATTTCATTATTTTCAGCTTTTAATACCCACAGCATCCGTTATAAGGGTCAGTAAAGAAAAAATGGCTCGAATAATACCAAATGCTGTTGGCGTTACTACTATTGAGGACAAACACGTCTTTGGTAGCTTATTATCTCGTGACACTACATATAAATTAATGACACAAGTATGGAAGGCGTCCCCGATTCCAGTTCCTGAATCTTCTCCAAAGGTTTAAATCTAATTATAAATTAATATTTTTTTTAAAAAATGAATAAATTAGAAATGAATTGAAGTCAAATAATGTCTTAACTTATTAAATATATTCATCATTTTTTCATATATTCATCATGTTTTCAGGAATTAAGGTTAAGTAAAATAGAAATGGAAGCTTCAGAACTATCATTAGACGACGAATCTTCGTGGTGTAGCCAATCAGGCGGTGAAGAAAGTGTCGGTGGCACGTCAAAAAGTGGTATGAGATTAACACCACCGACACGTTCTCATAGAACCCCATCGCCAAGAAGTAAAACGTCTGATACTGCAATATCAACGACGCCCATAGATGAAGTTCCTAGCGAAAAAGTTAAAAGATCGTCAAAAGTTACTAGTGAAATAGATAATATAGGTCCTACGCTAAGCGGTACATATTAATTATAATAAATTTATATTCTCTAATAATTGATACATATTGTTTTAAACGTCGTTTTTATTATTACAGTTTCTCGTAAAGTAACAGCTAACGCAATACTTAATCAAAATGGTTCAGCGGTAATTCGCAATATCAAAAGGCAAAGGTCGGTGTCTGCAACTGGAAGCAATCGATTGATGTCAGGCATTTCAAGAGCTCTACCAAAGCATTCAACATTACTCGTCGTAGCTACAATGTTATTAGTAATATTATTCATATCTGCTGGATTTTTACTTTATAGAATAGGTATTGTGAAAGATAGATTGGGAAATAGTATCGCTTTAGAAGTGAGTATTATTGAATTTTACATATAACAAATGTTCCAGTTAAAACGTTTGCTCTATTAATATGCAACGTTCATTTCTTTCAGGATAATGTATTACTATTAAAGAAAGGTGATGATTTTTATACTGAAATTTTAAAATGGCATTCGCAACTCCATACAAAATCAGCAGTTCAAATTCACGACTTTTTAAATTCTAATCTGGAACAAATAGCCAAGGTGTGTATAATGAACCGATCATTCTCCTTTAGTGAGAATAAACTTTCTTTTTTAAAATCTGGTCAATTTATATTATATCGTATCATTATTCAAATGGATAAAATGTCCTCTATTTCATATTAAATAAATTGATCACCTTATACATCAATGAACTAATCCCCAATATTATCATTCTCATTTATGTCAACAACAACATATATTCTAAATAACAAAAATAAATAAGTTATTAAATTATTTGAATGTTGATTATTTATTATGACACATTAAATGCATAAAGAAATATTTATATTTCAGGTACGACAATCTTTGGAAACTCTGTCGAATTTAATTGGAGGCATCACGAACGACAATACAAAATTACCACCAACAATGAATAGTAATAGTGGTGCAGCATATAGCGATAATATGGAAACGGTTCAAACAATGGGAATGCCCCATACTATGAACGATGGAGAAAGTTAGCGTCCAGGATATAGCCATATTTGTGTATTCATTCGGAGCCGTTTTGCTCTGTTTTTAGTGTGATCGTCAAATATTATGATTAACAATTGTACTTGCCAAATTTTTAGTTAGTTGAAAATTAATTAATATAAAACACACATGATACTTCACATTTTATTTCCTTTATTTATAACGTATTGATCTGATAATATTTGACAACATAATACGTATAGTTTAATTATATAAATTCTCTAGAACAATAAATGCATTTTCCCATTAAAAAAAAAAAGAAGAAAACTCCTTGTTAAATCACAATTATTCATTAGAGAAAATTTATTTATTATATTTTTCGTTATAGACGTGATTCAGTGCCAACAATATTTGACAAAAATTTTTGCTCATATATATTTTTTCGTATGTGTAAATATTTTTTTCAAACGTTTGTTGCGCATAAAAATTGAAGAGTCAAACGGATTTCTTCTTTCTAATAAAATAAAAATCGATTAAAATAGACTTCCATTTAAGAGACAGCTAATAGTGAAATTAAAAAACTATCTACTAAAAAAAAAATACTAATAGGCTCGTATAGAAAAATGTCCCTTTTTGCTCCTATAAAGTTGAACTAAATAAAATTAATTAATCGAACGACATATTAAAAAAAAAAGTTAAATTATACATATATATATATATATATATATATATATATATATATATATATATATATATATATATATATATATATATATATATATATTGGTATAGTTGTCTACTATATCCTATGAAAATATATATTTTTAACACTAAAAAAAACTTATAAATGATAAATCTTACTATGTATACTCGTTTTTAAAATATCATTAATGAAGTAAAGCGATTGATATTAAAAGGCAACTATGTTTAACTCATTAAAATGAAATAAAAAAAAACGACTAATTTGTTACAAAAAAAAAAAAAAATGATGGGTTATAGTTTTCTTATGCATTCCCATCTGAATCTATAATAGATATGTTTAACAATAGTTCATTATAGATTTAACAATGTTTAAATTAGTAGAGTTGACTTAAAATAAAATAAAAAAAAGACATTTCGTTAGTTGCAAATTTTTTCCCATTTTAACTATGATTAGGGCCTTTTTAATAGAATTGAAATTATAACTAAAAAAAATAATAATGTTAATAATATGAAGAAAAGTAAATTATATATATATATATATAACACAAAAAATTATTATACATTCCTTTTGTTGTTGGTTATTTTTATATATATATTTATTTATTTAAATTATATATTGATTAATTTGACTCAGAACCAAAAAAATGCGTAATTTTTATTTAGTTTTATGATAAAGGTGACAATTTTTTTTTTTTTAGTTTATTTAAACATTTCGAGTATTACGAACATATCATTATTGTCAAAACTTTCTAATATATAGGTACCTCTTCGCTGTTGACATCATTGTTCATTGTTAATATTATTAAATTATAATAAAACGACTAATGAAAAATAAAAACATATGGATGAAAATATTTTTTTAAACGAATTGAATATTTTAAAGGCGTCCCATTCAGATGGACGCGCGATGCCATTTTCACTTCAGTATTCTTAGGAAAAAAAAAATATTAATATTCATTCATCAGTATTAATAATTACGAGCCGGCATAATAGGAATTTGTGCTTATTTTTTTATTTTTCAAAATAATTTGATCGATTATATAAAATATCACGATGAGTGATTTGTCTCAAATAAATAAAAGACATTATTATCGTTTCCTCGGGATGTTCAATTTTGTATTAAATTTCGTAACAATGAAAATAAACGAAATTTAATACAAAACTGTGTTTATTATTATTGTGTGAGTGTGTGTATTTGCGTGTAAAGAACTGATTAAATATTATATTTATTATTATCAGGCTTTTACACATATTATAATATATTTTATATTTAACTACGGTGCAGATTCCAGATTGAAAGTCTGAAATATCAAAAATTCTACCCTATAAAAATATTATTAGCACTGAAAATCTGTGATCTCTAAAATATTAGTGACACTGATTTTTCATATATATTTTATATTAAATGTGCTTTAACAATTTAGCAATCCGTTAAATTAGTTAACAAAGCACTCGAGAACTATTTTAACATTATTTATTTTCATTATTAATATTATTATCAATATTATAAATTTGATATCATTATTTTTCCTATAAAATTTCGCTATTTTATATATTAGATCATAATGATGTCACATTTATGATATTAATAATGTATTTTGGAACACACTTTTTTTGCAACTGATAAATGACAAAGAAAATGCACACAATTTTACCGTCGTAAATTTCATTATATTTTTTATTTATTTATTAAAAAATATTTCACATATAGAAAAAAATAGCACTGAAATTCACATTTTATTATTATGCGTACGCAAAAGAAAAATTTTGAATTATTATGGTTTTAATGATTTTCTATCCCCATTATCATTCCTAATCCAATGAAATTCCCTGTGATAACAGATTATATAAGTCCTTGATAGGTTCATAAGTGAAAAGCGTTTAAAACTTTTCACAGATATATTATATATATTTAAAAAATGTTTTTTTTTGTATTATTATTATTATTATTATTTGAGTTTAAGTTGTAGAAGGTGTTGTAAATATTAACAGAATGTGCAATTTTTATTTATTTGTTATTTTACGCATTTTAACATTATTTTGTAATTTAGATAATTTATCACTAATCATCATTTACATGTGAATGTTGATGTATAATTGTTGGAAGGTTTACGTATTTATATGTAAATATAATCGATAGTATTTATGATTTATTAATTACATGAAAAATGAGAAAGAAACGTTTTATTAGAATGTAATCTAGCCATAGAAATTGTTTGATGAGTAAGATAATATTTTTCACAGTCGAATTAAGAAGTTGACCTTTTTTGTATTTTTTAATTATGTATTTGTTGTTGTTTGGCTATCAAAAAATGGATAGCGTAATTTTGAAGTTATTTTCTATCGTTTTGTTTGAACATTTGCAAAGAATTTATATGATTAATTATAGCAAACATTTTGTTAAATATGCGCATCGATGATAGAGGAATTCATTTGTAGTATTTCTTAATTACGTCAAATATTTTAATTGATTAAAAAATAAATGGATTTCATTACAGTAATCACATTTTACTGTTACTATATGCTTTATACTATAGTTTGATTTTTGAGTGAATTAGTGAAATCCGTTAATTAGTTCATATCTTACGCAAACTGTAAAATTAAAGAATCATTTAATTTTAATAACAGTGCCTTAGAAATTAGACGATTTTCATTCTGATTGATTATTATTGTTGCGTTTCTTGGAAAGTCATTTTTTTAATATATAAATTCTTTCACAGTATGATTATGAAAGGTCTGGTATCTTGGGTAAAAAATAATATTTTTCTAATATGGATATCCACTATGATTTTGTAATTTATTTTAACTTAAATGCTTGTCAAAAGGAAAAAATAAAAAATCTAAAATTTAAAAATATTGATTTCTTTTCGCATTATTATTATTATTATTATGATAATTATATTCGAACCCTACCTCGTATTCATTTCCTAAACTCTCCATACTTCTACGATTTTATAATCATCATTCCTACTAATATTACCATAACAAAAAAATAAACACAAATTTATCTCTTTCAATTAATTTAATTAAAATTTATGGTGTTACTTATTTATTATATTCGATAATCAAACAAACTAAGATAATTTAACAGATTTATTTGAAAAGTCATGGCAACACAAACGTTTCACAACTTACCATCTCAAAATTAATAAATAATCTTTCTTACATAGTCAATATTGTTTATCAATTTTTTCATTCTTTAATAATTTTCTAAAACTGAAAAAATATTATGTAAACCTAATGATTTTCCATACGAGTTAAAAAATTTCCTATAGATCATTGTCAATTCTGCGTTTCAGAATCCACAGAATAATAAATAAACAAATACAATTACAAATAAACTACTTATTCAATGCACTGTGTGCTAGGAATTTTCTACTCGTTATTATAATTATTATGTGCTAAAAACAGCACATCACATAAATTAAATGTAAATAAAAATTAATTAAAGACAAAGTGATACTGCTTAAATTTGCAAAATTATTAGTCACTTTGTCTACAATGACTGGTACTTACAAATAAAAAAAAATCAATGAGTATGTGACATCTAAAATGTCATAACTTTGGCATACTTAAATTCTGGTCGATTTAATGGCTGAGCCGTTTTTGAAATATAAATTACATCAAGGCACTACAAACAATTGTATTAATTTAAATGGTAACGATTTATAAATAATACTGTAAAATATACCAATTAAATGAAACACAGATAGTATATCGTAAAATCAGTACACATATGTCAATATGATCAAATAATAACTCAATACTAACTATGATGTATCAATAAAAAACAATACAATCCATATATAAAACAAATATGGCAACCAACAAAAACAATTGCATTAAAATATAATCTAAATTAAATTAATATTTCTACTATGTGGTTAATGAAAAAACTGACAAGATCCTTTAACATCACAATTAAAAAATATTTTCTATGAAAATGTAAAGATCGATTAAATACTGTTTTATTTCAAGTGATAATAAAATTAAGAAGATTCAACTTTTTTAACAATTTCATTAGTAAATTCTGAACATTTAGACTTTCCGCCAAGATCACCAGTTAAATGTTTTCCTTCTTTGATTGTATCAAAGCAAGCTTTCTCGATTTTATCTGCGTGAGAAGTTAATTTCATATGCCTTAACATCATCACTGCAGATAATAGTAACGCTGTAGGATTAGCCAAATCCTTACCAGCAATATCGGGTGCGGTACCATGGACCTATAAATTTCATTTTTATCATAAATATAATGAATTTTCAATAAAATTTCAATTATACGAAAAATGCTTTTAATTTTACCGATTCAAATAATGCTCCATTAAGACCGATGTTTCCTGATGGAGTTAAACCTAAACCTCCTACTAAACCAGCGCACATATCAGACATGATATCACCATATAAATTAGGCATTACCTAAATTAAATAACACATTGGATTACAATAATACTTATAACATAAATAATTTTAAAATTATATTTTAGAAAAATACGTACTAATACATCATATTTGCTAGGATCCTGTACCATATTTAAACAAACTGTATCAAGATATTTCTCTTCAAATTTAACATCGGGATATTTTTCTGCCATCTCTCGGCAACATCTCAAGAAAAGACCGTCAGACATTCGCCTAAATGAAGAAAACGTTAGTAAATGAAGTATTTTTCACAAATTAAATACTAATAACAATAAACATACATAATATTAGCTTTGTGTACAGCAGTAACCTTGGAACGACCATTTGCACGAGTGTATTCGAATGCAAATTCAGCTACTCTCTTAGATGCATCTTCGGTAATAAGCTTGATAGACTGTACGACTCCATCAACAATCTCGTGTTCGATTCCTGAGTATTCGCCTTCGGTGTTTTCACGAATAGTTACAACATCAACATTATCATACAATGTTTTATATCTGAAATTTTATACTTGAATTATAATAAATTTATTGAATTAAACAAAATACAAAATTACATATTAAACAATATTATACCCTTCTATACTTCTGCATGGTCTCACGTTTGCGTATAAGCTAAATTCCTTTCTAAGAGCAAGATTCAAAGATCGATGACCTTTACCAACAGGAGTCATAAGAGGACCTTTAAGACCGATCTTATTTCGATTAACAGAATCAATAGCATCTTGTGGAATACCAAACTTTCCATCAGGACCCTATAAAACAATAAGTTATTAAACGTTTCATCTACACTTAAATACAAAGTCCTAAAAACATATTCGTTATCAGATTTAATTCACAGATAAAATACACTACAAACATATTTGTAGATCAACTTGACAATGTTAACTCGCTAAGTAATTATTTATTTACATTTAAGCGTGTGTAACCTTGACACCAATTTTGAAAATGTATATTAGTTATTTTACTACAGAAAGATTAGCTTCAAACAGCTGATTTTTAATAAAATAATTATAAAATTTTCAATGATTTTAACGAGAACTAATAATAAAATCACTTTAAATACAATTCACTGATGTATATAATAATTAATTCTTACTCTAACTGGGGTCACATCAACAGCTTCCCATTCGATAGGAACTTGAGCAGCAGCAAATATTTTCTGCACAGCTGCTGATATTTCAGGTCCAATTCCATCACCAGGGATTAAAGTACATTTTGTGACACCAGAACTGTAAGCCCGAACACCCGATGATCGAACAAGGGACTGAAAAAAAAACAATGTTTTTGTACATTACTATGCGCGTTACGGTGTGAAAAAGGTTAATTACGATTAATTATAAGTATTAACTAATTTATGTTGGTTAAGATAAGAAAACTTGATGTGTTGTTAAATATAAAATAACAATAGCTGTAAAATAGTTAATTGCCTTAATTATTTTAAGTCTAATATAAAAATTCTTTACATATAAAATATTTATAAAATTTAAATACATATAAATAATGTAAATTTATATTTAATCTGCCTAAATTTAATAAAATTTGAATATATTACTTCCTAGAATTGCGTACAACACATACCTTGAACATTTTAATTATCTACAAAAAAATGTGTTTTTTCTAAATATTTTTAAAATTAATAATCTATTCTGTATTAAAGACGAAACAAATAATACCAATAAATAAAAAATAATAACTTATATAAAATTAACAAATATTGATATACCATACTATATAATAATAAAAAAATAAAGATCTTTCAAATAACAATTGTATATGTGTGATTTAAAGAACATTTAAATAAGGATAGAAAAATATATAGTATATCTTAAGTATAATAAAGTAGAAAAATAAAAAATAAATAGAATAACTGATAAATAGATTTGCTGAATAATTGTTTTTAATGCTATTAACACATTATATTACTTATTTTATAACAGTAATAATTATAAATAAGTTTTAAAACTTAACATTTTTATAAACATATTGGAGAATTTTATAAAATGTTTAAGAATTACTGATAAATTATACTTGTTACAAAATAATTTACAACATTTTAAGTAAAAAAAAAAAAACAAAATAAATTAAATTAAACTGAGATTTAAAAAAAATTAGCACATTTATACATCATTCGATAATATCATCAAATTTTAAGATACACTTTATAATAAAAAAGGTGTAGACGATTAAAAAGGTTATGGTCACACATTTTTTTTAATATAACGAAACAGATTATCAAACAGCTGCGTGAATTTATTATTATAGAAAAGACCTTGAAAGCCTTTAAATAATACATACATGTATATACGCATATCAAATGCAATCAGCTATGTATTACTAGTTGTCGAGAAGAACTGATAATTTGCATGCTCAACGCTATCGTCGTAATCAAATATAGTAATATTACACCAGAAAATATCTGCGTAGTAAATATACTACATAATAGTATATGAGAAATTTTATATCTGACTTTGAATGATACAAAAAATAAAAAATATATAAATAATAATAATATCGCATAAATAGCGTATGTATCTATTCAAATTTCGCAATAAATAATTGATTCAACTATTGTATATTTTTTTGCATGGAATTAGAAGTATTTTTTAATAATTGTATTAAAGAAATAAAAAAAATAACATCTAAAACGATATGAAATCTGTAATCGATATATAAATTTATCTAAAAATTAAAAATTTGATATTTCATATTGATTTAATATTTATCTGTAATTTTAAGTTTTAAACTGTTAGTAATACAAATAATAAATGATACTATTCACAAAAAAAAAACGCGAATATGATTTTATGTTTTAAAATTAAGTTTCATGCTTCTAATGATCGTTTTCCAATTTATTATATAAAGATCGATTTCGTTAAATTCAATGAAATGGTTTTCGGTGAATATTTAAATAGTTTGCAAAAATATTTATAATGCTCCAATGATTTGTTCAGTCAATGTATAAAATTGATAAAAATATTTTTTTAAGATGTAAGTTAACGAAAGTAAACGAAAACGCATCAAAATTATAATCGCGATGTTTAAGTATGTTCAATTTTTAATTTCAGGGCAATAATTAGAAATACATTTAATACTTAAATAATTAAAAAGCAAAAGCTAAATTGTATAACGCTGTAAAATGCAATGAGAAAAAAAATATATAAGAATTAAAAATAAAAGATATAAAATATTATAGGATTGATCGCAAAAATGTTAAATTAAAAAACTATAAGTGAACAATTATAATTTAATCAAAGTAATGAATTAATATCTTTTAATTTTAAAATACATATTAGACTTAATTTATTAAATATAACAAAATATTAATTGATTTTTTCCCCATACGTATACCATATATACATGGAAAATACACGTATAAGAAGGCTTTACTAATAATAAATATATGAAAAATTTCATGACTGAAAACATAAGATGACGTAACGATTTGTCAGTAATGCCAACTGAATGCTGAAAAAAACGAAAAAAAAAGTCGTCGACATAGAATGCAAAAAGCAGAAAATGAAAATAGATCTGCGAAACGTTTGCATAACAATCGTCTAAAAATCGTTAATGGAAAAATATAAAAAAAAACGAAATGAAATGAACGAAGAATAAAAACGATTTCGACGCGCATTTACCAGTGTTGCCAATAATCGTGAAGCCATTTTTTTAACGAGCAGAAGCACGCGATGCGACTGCAATAAAAAAAAACCCAAGAATAGCGCAGACACTAACTACACGTTCGAACGCGCGCTTCCGACTGACCTCTCTGATCCAATTTTTATACTGGCAATTTTATTTAATGTTGCCAGTGTAAAAAATAGAAAAGTATATTTTTTTGACATAAAAAAGAATAATTCTTATTTACAAATCTTCATTTATAAAATATTATTATTATAATGATTTAAAACAATTTATTTATAATATTGATTTTATTTAGATTCAAAAATATTTTAAGTTTAATTTAAAATAATTAGTTAATTGCTTTAAAATATTTTGTACTTTGATATATGGACGAATAATGCTTATATTTATTTTAATTTTTAGTATTTATAAGAAAAATAAAGTAAGTAATTGTTTTTTATAAAATTTTCAAAAAGACACACTTATATATTGACATAAAACTCAATTAAACGTTCATAATTTGCATATATATATATATATATATATATATATATATATATATATATATATATATATATATATATATATATATATATATTTAATTAGTCTTTTAGCGAAAATATTTTTTTATTGCGTAAGCATAATATTTATGCTTCTATATAATTATTTATAAAATGCCTAGTAAATGATATGCTATGGTATATAACATATTAATTGTATAATTAAACAAGTATTAATTTAAAAAACTTAAATAAAAAATATATAGATTATTTATTATAAATAGAAACATTTTGATTTACAATATTATATAAAAATTAAAATATTACATTATGTATATAATATGTGTATGTATTAGTTTGAATATTTGTTCAAAATCGGATGAAATTGAAGAGATTGTTAAAATTCGGTGAAAGTCCATAATCAAACATGCAAAGCATGCAAGTGAGAGTAAGTACAGTTTCCTCATTTGGAATACACAGCGTTTGTCAAACTATATACGTTTCTACTTCATCGTCTCAACTACTGCCAAATTAATCTGACAAATACGAATGCAATAAAATATTTGTGCAAACGTAATAAACATTCACTTTCTACGTAACTAAAACAGCATTATAAAAATGTTTTAAAAACTGTTGTAACTTTTCACTTTTTATAATCATATATATAAAAGTTTGTAAAGATATGTACGATTTTTTTTTTAATATTAAACATGTTACAATTATTATAATTATTTCATCGATTTGTCGCATTTGATAAAAATATTTTGACTGTGAAAAAAAAAATGATTTCTATAACAAGTGAACATATTAACCGACTTGTATTTCACATCGTCTTCCAAACATGTTCAATTATCCACTAAGATTTCTCCCCTACCACAATTTGTTCTACTGAACAAAAAAGAAACCAGTACTCTTTGATTCATCGTTTGTTCTGCTTGTATTCACGTGCTGTTTTTTACGTCATTTTTAATCCGTAGTACGATTTTCTTATTTTTAATAAATTTGCTGTTTTTCTTAATCATAAGACAATGTCTGAAGAAATAGCAAACGATCGAGTTCCATCAGAAGAAGAAATACAAATTATAAAAGAATGGCTAGAAAAGCAACCTCATTTACCAAATATCATGAGTATGTATTATTTACACTATTTTCTTATACATATCATATTTATTCTTCTAAATTATTGAGATTTTTTGTCATTTTTCGATTATTTTTTCTTGTATTCAAAATAAATTTTATATACACACACTGACTTATTGACCATTTTTATCTTTCATCACTTTCTCATTTTTTGAGAAAATTTTTATTAGTGTGGGTCTACTGTAATTTATTGTTGAAAAACTTAACCGATTAGTTTTTAGTCCTTTTTGAAACCAACTTTAGACTATCAACGGAATTTTTCAGAGATCTAAACAAATAGTAATCAACAGTGCAAGGTCCAAATTATAAAATTAAAAATATGTTTATTAAAACTTCCTAACCAAGGTCTTTCATTTCCTTCCGAGTTATCAAAGATTTGTATAATCTGACGTTGCCACGATAAAACACATAATTATTTTTTTTTATTCAATTTTGGCCAATAATTAAATTAAATTATCCGACTTTTTCAATGGTTGGTTTGTTATGATCCTTGACATCATAATTTCTAGAACGGAAGAGAACAAACCATTTACATATTATTTATTATATTTAATTAAACAGCTTGACCGTGAACATCGCGATTCTTTTCTTAAACTTGCGCAAGATTTTTGCCTTTTTTAATATAATTGCAAATTGTAGCAATTTTTTATAAAAAAAAATAATATAACTGTCACAATTAGCAAAATTCAGAACTCTTCATAAAAATTATAGGCTGAAATTTCTGATTAATATTATTCGATAGAGTATAATATTATAGTAATAGCTATTTAGTGACAAAAAATTCTCAAAACTTTTTTTTATTTAATATAATATGTCTTTTTGTACAAATCGAATTTTTTTTTCAATTTCAAAAATAAATGATTTACAAAATTAATATGAAAAAATAATATAAAAATTTAATTTATTTAAAAAATAATAATTTTCAGGTGAAATTTTAATAAGAAGATTCATTCATTCATGTCGTTATAATTTGCAACAAACAAAGAAAACCATCGACGCATTTTATACAATTCGACATAATGCACCTGAAATTTTTGGAAACAGAGATCCTCAATTGCCTGAAATAAAAAATGCATTTGAAATCGCGTAATCTTTTTATACATATATAACATATATTTTACTTGAATATATATAGTTAATACATATTTTGATTAAAATCTATTTTAGAGATATGTGTCCACTTCCTCAGACAACGCCTGAAAATTATAAAGTTTTCATATATCGGTTTAGAAATAATAACCCCGATCTATTCGACTTCAATAATTCTACTAAAGCATTTCTCATGTTAGCCGATGCTAGACTTCAAAAAGAAAAAGAATTACATTCGGGCGAAGTACCTATATTCGATATGACAGGTGTGTCTCTTAGATATGTTACAAAACTGGTATATTCTACTCTGAGGAAATACATGCAATATACGCAAGTAATATCATAAAAAATGTGACGCAATTATAATATTCATATATTATTATTGATATTAAAATTTATTCGATTTTTTTTTGAAATAGGAAGCTCATCCGGTTATGTTAAAACAAATACACGTAATAAACACTCTGCCATTTGTGGACAAGTTGTATGCTATTGTCAAACCACTTATGAAGTCTGAACTCATGCAAATGGTTCATTTTCACTCGCCCGATTCGGAAACATTGTATAAATACGTTCCTAAAGAACTTCTTCCTGAAGAATACGGAGGACAAGCTGGAAAAATCGACGATATCAAAAATTACTGGATAAATGAAGTGGATAAATTAAGGTGTAATATAAATTCGAGACAACGAATCATTTATAATATTGTTTTTTTATGAGATTTTAATAGATTTTTAATTGTTTTTATAGAGATTTCTATTTGAATGAAACTTTATGGAAAGTAAATGAAAGCAGTCGACCGTTAGAGTCAGAGAACAATATGATTGGAACATTTAAATCGCTTGTGATAGATTAATTTTTTTAATTATATTAGATACGTATTATTTAATAATATTTTATAGATAAATAAATATATAGGTTTTTTTTAAGTTTTCTTTTCTAAAAAGTAAAATTAATATGAATATTCATCTTTTTATATCGTGAATCAACTTTTTTTTCTTGAAAAATAATTTGAATATAAAAAACGAATTCCGTCAATAAAAAATTAAATCTGAAAAAAACCTATTTATTTATTAAAAAAAAATAAAAATTTTGGTAAATATAAATATTTTAGCATAGCTTTATGAATTATATTCAAGCTCGGGTTATTGTTCATTTTATAATATTTTTTATAATAAAATTGAAAAAAAAATTGATTTTTATTTAATTTTCAATAAAATTTTAAAAGAATATGAAAAAGTAATGAATAAATTATATGCAATACATTAGCTGTTTGTTGACCTTGGCAGCATAAAGATTGTTTAGACCAAAATATCACAGGAAAGAACTGTCAAAGTTCAAATTGACGTGTCGAAATGGAGCACGTAAAACGGTTTCATCATAAATTAGAATTTAAAATTGATAACTATTTAAAGGCCAATAACTTCAAAAAAAGGCATGTTATTTTTTTGTTGTGTATCATTTGCATTGTTTCAATATTATTCTTGTTTCTTTTTACTTTTTTTATGTTTAGGTTAAATACATATATAATAATATTTAAAAATAATAAAACTAATCAATTTATTGCTCTCTGGTATATTATAAAATAATTTATTTTATTTTTTTTCAATATTTGTTATATTTTCATAAAAAAGACCACTAAAATAAACTTATCTAAAGTTTTAAAATTTCTCTTACTTATTTTTTAATCGAGATTTATTCTAGAAAATTCTCATATATTGCGTAACTATCTTAGAAAATATTTATTATATATTTTAAATAAAAAAAAAATCGATTGAAAAATACTTTTTATTCTTCCAATATATTATTAGAAAGAGGTAATTGATTTAATTATCACTTAATCAAAAATTTTATACAAATCCATTTCTGGATTAATTTATTGTAATAAAATTACTTAAATATATAAAAACAATAATAATATATTAATCTAAAGCGAGAACAAAAAATATTTCTTATAATAATATCAATTAAGTATTTAATTAAAACTATTGATTCGTCCTCATTTTAGACCTGATGCAAGTCATGGTTTATGGATTGGCTTTCTATTACCAATATGTTTAATTATAAGCGTATACAAAATTCCCACATCATTCATTTATAAACTGACATGTATCTCTTCTATGGGTCTTGCTATTGAGACTTTATTATTTATTAATTTTATTATTCGAAAAAATGTCACATTATGGAATACTACAATAATACCAGGATTATTCACAACGTTTTTCTGTTTCATTATATTGGATTGCAGTAAGAATTCACGTGATTTATAAATATATCTCAATCGATATAAATCGCTCTATAAATATATATTTATATTACAGGTATAATATTTTCCTCCTTCGGTGGATTTTTTACTAGCATAATATATAAATATGGTTTACAGACAATTTTACAAAATTGTCCTTTATGTTTTACACTTGGTGAAATATTTCTCATTGCGCAAGCCGCCGTTTTATTTATTTACAGTGCATTGGTTCATTTTAGTGTTTTTATATATATTACTCCAGAATCTGATCACGATATCATTACAAATATATTAGAAGTATTATTAAATATTTAATTCGTTTATCATTTATTTATTTTTTTGAATTTTATTATATTTAACGTTTTTAGTTAGGTTTACTAGCAGTCTGTTTTGTGGTATTTACGCTGTTTAGCTTACGTCGAAATATGAATCTTACAAAATTCACTATGATTGTACTTTCATATTTTTGTCTAATGCTGCTTTTACTCCACATAACCCTACAACAAAGTCCTTTACTGTGGATCATTATGTATATTTTTACTGATTTGAAAAAGGTGAATTTTATAAAGCTAATTATAGAAAATTTATTGTATAATAAATATATTCCTTTACATAAATATATATTAATTCATTATAGATTCTCATGATTGTTTACTGGGCATCGGCATCGTGTTTAGCGGGTTTAGCTATTGCAAATCAAACGGCAATTGGTTCTAAAGCTTCGACAGCCAGACGTAAAATTTTTCATATATTAGCAGTGGCAGTTTATTTGCCAGGAATAATGTTCGAATGTAACCTCATATATTTGTCAAGCGGTGTAGCACTTGCAGCATTAATTGCTTTAGAGGTATATTTTTTTCTATATGATAAATTTTATTTTTTTTACTGAGTATATATATATATATATATATATATATATATATATATATATATATATATATATATATAAATTATTCTAAAAAATATTTTTATTTTAGTCAGTGCGTAAATTAAATTTAGGACGATTTTCTGAAATACTTGATGATGGATTTTATGTATTCTCTGATGAAAAGGTAATATTACATATTTTTCAAATTGAGCGATCGATAATTTTAAATGCCAAATTTCATATTTTATTCAAATCAATTATGATTAAATTACAATGAATTTGTAGGACGTCGGTGGCATTTCGCTTACTCCAATATATCTTTTACTCGGACTCGCACTATCACTTTTTCTACATCCTTCGCCATGTAATCATGAAAATAATGGTCTTTTAATTACATTGTGTGGTATATTATCAGTAGGCGTAGGTGATACGGCAGCTAGTTATTTTGGAAGTAAATATGGTCGACATAAATGGCCAGGTATACCGATGTGTGTTTCATTAATGTAATAACTAAAATATATACTGATTGTAAAATATACAATTTTAGGTTCTTTAAAATCAGTAGAAGGCACACTAGCTAGTATAATATTACAATGTCTGATAATAATTTTTATTTCACAAATTGGTAAATTAATAATATCTATTTTGTTGATATGTTTCAATATTGTAATACTAAATAGCTTAAATGATTTACAGGTTTCATTTATATTAATGAATCGACAGCACTCATAAGTTTTATCGCCATTTTTATCAGCACAATGGTTGAAGCGTTTACGGATCAAGTTGATAACCTTATTTTACCATTAATCACGTTTATTATATTTTCAGCTATTTAATATATTATTTTAATTTATATTATAATGAATTGAACAAGTTTAAACTATAAACCCAGTGTAGAATAAATATTTGCATAAAAGGCTGTGAAGTATCAGACTGATAAACACTGTAAAATCTATTAAAATTACTACTACTTTTAATAAACTAACAGTATAAATATTATACTATAATTCTTATTTCCACTTTTATACAGTAATTAAATGTTAAAGTTAAATTTTTATATTTATACATAAATTATTTTTATAGAATAAGTATTTAATAAGAAAGTTGTGTTATACAAATTCTGTATAAAATAAATAAAACCACTATTCAAAAACAATAATATATTTTATAATTCATAATAAAAATATATAGATATCAAAATATTTCCTTCAATATAAAATTAAAAATTGTACATATTTTTATATAAAAACTTAGACTTTGAAATTCTATTATATTTAGTTATAATAGAGTTTATTTCTATATGACTTATAAACAATTGTGCAATATTTTTATGCGCAATGCAAATACATATTTAAGAATTTTTCTGAGGTATTTTAGTAATTACAGTCTTGACTTCTGTATATGCTGATATACCATATGGACCATTCTCACGTCCGTGGCCAGATAATTTATAACCACCAAAGGGTAATTGAGCAGCAAACACGTTGTAACAATTTACCCACACAGTACCAGCTCGCAATCCCTGCAAATATTTGGGTATTAGTTAAATATAATATAAATTAAATTTACATTCTAAAATATTAAAAATTACCTGAACCATGTAATTAGCTTTATCAATATCTTTAGTAAATACAGCTGCTGCCAAACCATATTCTGAGTCGTTTGCTCTATTAATAATTTCATTTATTTGAGAAAACTTCAATATTTGTTGCACTGGGCCAAAGATCTATAAAATGATTTAGTTAAAACAAATATTTTCCTATATTATATATTTAGTTGAAAAACAACAATAATAACTTCTTGTCGCGCGATGTCCATGTTGTCTTTGACATCTGCAAACACGGTAGGTTCAACGTAAAATCCACGATCACCCCAAGTATTACCACCAGCTACAACTCGAGCGCCTTGTTTCTTTCCTGAATCGATTAAACTCATAATTTTACCTCGTTGTTCTTGGTCAATCTAGAATTTAAAATTAAAATCCCATGAAAATAAACAAAAAAAAAGAAGTCTTACCAGTATCACAAAAATCATACCATTTTTTATTTACCTGAGGTCCTTGTTCTGTAGTTAATTCGAATGGATCGCCAAGAACTCGTTTCTTTGCTCTTGCAGCGCTCCTTTCAACAAACTCATCATAAATTTTATCCTCAACGTAAGTACGTGATCCTATAAATCATCAATAAATAAAAAATACATATTTATGAAAAAAACATAAATAAGCTTAATACTAACCTGCACAACAACATTGTCCCATATTAAAGAATAAACCAAAATGTGCTTGTTCAACTGCAACATCCATGTCTACATCAGCAAAAATTATATTTGGAGATTTTCCTCCAAGTTCCAGTGTCGTTCTTTTCAAACCATTTACACTAGAGCCCTGTTGAATAATCTTTCCAACTTCAGTAGAGCCTGGAAATATTTACACATTTTATATAACTAACATTAAAAATAAAATATTTAGTTTAAAATTATGCAATTTACCTGTAAATGCAATCTTATCAACATCAGGATGATGTAAAATTGCCTGTCCAGCAGCAGCAAATCCTGGCACAATGTTAACAACGCCAGGTGGGAATCCGGCCTCTCTTATTAATTCTCCCAAAAATAAAGCCGTTAAACTAGTTTGTTCTGCTGGTTTTAAAACAACAGTATTACCAGTAGCAACAGCAGGACCAATTTTCCATGCAGCCATCAAAAGTGGAAAATTCCATGGTATAATTTGTCCACAAACACCTTTAAATAAATTGATTTATATTTTTAAAAGATAATTATTTTATAGAGTAAATTTCAAAAACTTACCAACAGGCTCCAACCTAGTATACCCAATATAATCATCATCAATCGGTACAGTTATACCATGATGCTTATCTGCCCAACCGGCATGATATCTCAAATTTTTAACTGTTGCTATTACATCAGCTTGATGTGACATAAAATAGGGTTTGCCATTATCGAGTGTCTCCAAACTCTAAATATAATAAGTAATGGAATAATTTAAAACTAATTAAAATACATAATGATGTTGCTAAGATTGTATATTACTTACGGCTATGTATACATGATTTTTTTCAATTAAATCTGCCAATTTATATAAAAGTCGACCACGTTCAGATGCATCCGTTCGCCTCCAAGGAGATCCTAATCTGTTAATTAACATGACTTATTTATTTAATAAAATCTAATATATTTGAATTTTATAAATTTCAAGACAATTGCATTTAACATTTTAAGTTGATATAAAATTAAAATAAAAACAAAAAAAAACTACATAATAATATCTTATTTTGGGTATAACATTCTATTCATAAGGAACAAGAAATCATTAATTTATAACTTAAGAACAATTTACTTTCCTCGATAATAAAATCTGAAATATGTTTTATATAAACCACTTAAAACTTAACTTTTTTATATATTTCGATTTCTTAATGTTTTAACTAATCTTAAGACTCAATTTGATAAGTAAAGTAAAAATTGGTATTCAATATTACCTAAAAGCGTTTTTGGCTGCTTTCACTGCTTTATCGACATCAGCTTTATCACCTTCTTGTATCTCTGCAATAACTTCGCCAGTTGCGGGATTTGTAGTTGGGAAAACTTTTCCAGATACTGACTTGTGCCATTCGTTATCAATAAAAATCTAAAAAAAAGATATTATAATCGTCTGATTAATTAATTTATCATAAATTGAAAATTTGACTAATTTTCCAAATTAAATTAAAATCAATAGTTAAAATAAATTTGCTATAAATGCATACTATAAAAATTTCAAAATAGCATATTTTTTTTAATTTAAAAATATAAAGTATTTTCTAGATTTTAATATGAACAAATTTGAATTATTGCTTAAAGAACTTATCAAACATTTAATATTAAAAGTCGATTTGACATTTATAAACAAAAAATGCATAACGTTATGATATAAAACGCGTGTAAATTATCAATTAAAAAACTATATATGTACTAAAAAAATTTAATTAATTTCTATAATAAATGGATCTATGGATTACATATCACCAAATACATATATTTTTTCATGATTGACATATTCATATACGTATAATACCCCATCAGTGAAAATATAAACAACACTATTATCACTCAGATAAATATTACTATGTTTTACTTTCACACTATATTAGATGCAAATAAAATGGTTTTAAAAAATAATATATATACAAAAAACAATAAATTAATTTCCATCACTTTAATGAGTTTATTTAATACTGAAAAAATACATCGAGCTATTATTAAATTTAAAATATATGAATTAAATGGAAACGACTTATTTTTAACCATTTATAAAAAAATAATAGATTATAAGCTTTCTCGTATATAAAGTTTATCTCCCTTTGCGAGGCATATAATTTTATTTTTAGAATATAATCTCAAAAAAATTCAATATAAACAATTTTATAGAATTAATTTCAATACGAATAATTCAACGAGAAAAACCTTTTGACTAACTCGTTTTAAAGAAGAATCGAGTTGAAAATTTATTTATATAGCTATCGTATCTTGATAGGTGATAAAAATAGAAACTGATAAACACATTATACATCTAAAAAGGAATAAAAGAAGTGCATTATATTTTTAATAAAAATAATTTTAAAGCGAAATTTTAGTAAAATGTTTAATATGTTAAAATATTTAACTTTATTATATTTTAGAAAACAATATTAAATTAATCAATTTATAAATTAAATTCCTGTAACAAAATAAAAATACTAAGCGTTATAAAAGTCAAACTATAATATTTCAAAATATATTTATATTTCTTTTAATATATAAATCAAATTCTAATGGGAATTAATATAAATATTTCAGTAATCAGATTATAGTTAATTTTTAAAGATAGAGTTAGAAAAAATTGCAGTGGAATCCAATTTAATTTTTAGAGCGTTCATATTTTATAGAAAAATTGTGGTGTAAATAATTAAATCTGATAACATAAAATGTAGCTGTGAGTCGTTCTCTTTGAAATAGCTCATAAAAATATATATTTTTTACCTATAAAACATTACCGTTCATTTTCAATCTACGTTTGTTAACATACTAGATTATTCTCGGTAATTTACATTAATTATACGCGTACCGGTTTTCCGTTTTAAAATATATAATTTAATTAAAAAATATATAAACCGTATCTGTTTCATAAAATTTAAAAAAAATTTTCAATTATTTAATGTTTGTAATATATAAATAAATTGACATCGGAAGCTTAACCCTTTCCACTCCATTTTTTTAATACTATATATCAGCCTACTCAAATTTAATTATCACCATTTTAATTATTAATTAAATGGTTGTAAAATAATTATTTGTAGTCCTATATTGTTCAAATAAAAAACAGTTTACAGAAAACATTATTGGCTATTTATATATTTTTGTAAAGTGTTGTATCGTAAGTGTAGCGATGTCGGCCGTCGCCCGACACGGAAGCGGTAAGAGATAATGAACAATAACAATTGATCGATCGAGCATCACGCGTAATAAGGCAAACAAAACATTTCTATAAAAACAGTTTGAGATTCTTCGATATAAAGTAATAAATTTCAAGGTTAACATGTGTTAAATATAAAAATTGAATAAAACAAAAATACGTGTAAATGTATGTGTTGCACAAACACATACATCGCATATATAATTTTAAATAAAAACATGCACAAAATACAAATGTGATTACGTGTATATATATATATATATATATATATATATATATATATATATATATATTTGTAAATAACAAAAGATAAGTAGAAATCTCTTATCGGACATTTTGTTTAAAACGGGAGAAAGAAAAATGCCGGCATTAAGAAATATTTATATAGAGACGGTTAAAACAGTAAAGCGTTGTGTTTATAAACTTTCTCACCCCTGTATATAAAATCTGTGGAGAATGCTCAGGAGCTGGTACCGCTGAAGAATAAGCGCAACCCTTCTTCAACAGAGACCGACTCAGATTGCGCAACATCTTATGCGGTTCGCGTCCCGTCGACGAATGTATTTTTCGTATGGACGATATTTTCGGGTCGACGCCATTGGTGCCAACATAAAAATCACAAACACGATTACCAATTTTTCATTTTTCATATTCTTTTTATAAATATATATTTACTTTTAAAACATTTATAAATGTTTCAATTTTTTAATATAATAATTATTAGTATATTTATATATATATATATATATATATATATATATATATATATATATATATATATATATATATATATATATATAGGTGTTTAAACGTACACAATAATTTATTCAAATTATTACATTTGAAAACTACAAAATATTTTTTTCTTTAAAACCATAAATATGAAAGATAAATTAAAATCAAATTAATTGCTATAAAAAGAGTAATTAAATAAACAATAAATAATAGAAAAACAATGTCTAAAAAAAATTATTAAAAATCAATTTTTAATTCAAACTTCTAATAATGTTTTAAATAAAAAAATATTTTTTTAATTAAATGTATTTTACTTTTAATACAATAATTAAAAAACTTAATAATTAATTTAGAAATACTCATTTGAATTAAATCAAAAACGCAATTAATTTTATGCAAATTCTAAAAAATTAAAAATTCAAGTTCATCTTTTTTAATCGATTAACATAGGAATCAAAATTTTAACTTCATGCATCTTATTTTTTTTAAATCAATTGATTATAAATTTTTATACATCTATATAAGTTGACGAAATTTTTAATTAATATTAATATGCAGACGACACAATAAAAAAGTAAATTTGGTTTTCAAAATGTAAAGAAAAAGCTATCGAAACTCCAACAATTTCAAAAAAAGGTCCTTTCATCGATTCTAAAAGTCTTTAAATCAATCAAATATAATCACCTTAATATTTAGAATAGAACAGAAATCTAAAATACTTAAAAATAACTTGAAACATAGAAAAAATAGAAAGTTTTTTCTTTACATACATAATTCAATTTTACTTTTTATATCACATTATATCATATGTATCTCGATCTCGAAATAGTTTTTTAATTAAAATATATATATATATATATATATATATATATATATATATATATATATATATATATATATAACATAACAAATTTTATAATTTCATAAAAAATAGTTCAAAATATAATAAATAAACATTAATTTTTTTTAATATAAAAATTCCAACAAAGTTCACATCGTCAAATTGTACTTTCTTTCAATTAATTTTAAGCTTTGTACTCTCGTATTCATGTATGGTAAGTACATAAGTCGAGTGCATATCAACTCTGCTGCACATGTGGTAAAAAATATGTGCATATAAACAGTTAAAAGTATACATTCATTAAAACAGTGTGAATTAGATGCATTCACTGGTTTTATGTGCTTCTTAAACTGCAAGATGATAATAAAAATTGATCATTTATAGCGAATTTACATTAATAATTGTTAAAAAATCTTTTTAAATATTTTACCGAATCAATCATGTACAAACTTTAAAAGAATCGACTTATAACAAGATTAAATTTATAATAATTAATTTATCTTGTGTTTGTTAATACATTGTATTTAGTATTGTAATACAACTTTAAATCACAATTTTACAAATATTCATATACATTTCCTATTTAAAATATAATATAACATTTTTATATATTTATAAAAGAATCGTATACGCATGTAATTTCATAGGAATTTGTTTTGTAAAATTGAAACAATGTGCGACACTCTGTTATAAAAACACTAGAAATTTATATTGCTTCAAAGCTTCATTTTACATTCTCCAATACCAGAGTACTTAATGAACAATTTATTACTCGAGTGTTATGCTCAGAAATAAATAAAGCGTATATAAATTGTATGTTTAATTAAACACACACACACGAGCTTAATAATAATTATAATTTCAATTTTAAAAATGTAAAGCAATGAAATTCAATTGATGTAAATATATTGATATAAATCAGAATTTATTTCTTGTTTTAAGTGAAAATCTGATTGTTTTCAGTAAGATTATATAATGTACAATAGTTATTAGTTTCCGTTCAATTTCAATAACTGTCTTCAATTTTTTTTTTATTTCAATAAATATATTTTTAACGTTTTATTACGAACTGTATTTAAAATTTTGATATTATAATTAATTTTACATACTAAACTTTCTTTATTTTATTAATTGAGATTGTTAGTTAATACATGACTCATTCCAGAGATAACACAAAGGGTCCACTTGTTCTCATATGCTGAGCATTTGTGCTCAATGTTAAAATAAACAGGGATCTGCAATTAAAGCACCAGAGAGGAAAAAAATTAAAACGCGTCTGTCGCCTCTAATGATGTCATGACATCACCAGCTGGCGTCATGTCTTTACTCCATTTCAGAATCAAAGTGGCGCCTGTGCCAGTTGGTCGCCTTTCACTTCTGGAAGAGCAGGAATCGCTTTGTTTTCGAATTTATTATTTGTCTTCTCTAATTGTTTTCATCATGTAATATTATATTTTTATCAGCACTCTGACAATGTATACGATGAAAAAGTTCTTTTTGTTCGTATTTTTCTTCATCCATTGTTTATCTAATTTTTTATGCGAAAATATTCAATCGACTACTAATCCTTTATTTACTGAAGAAGATAACGATGGTTTTCCAGTGGATTCTCTCGGTTATTTTGAACCAGCTCATTCGTAAGATATCTTTTTTTTTGTTTTAAATATATTATACATATATTTTAAATTATATTTCACTAATAGGAAAATTAGTTTTATCTCATCTATCCTAATAGTGTAAAAATATAATCTATTTAAATTGGATAGAAATCCAATAAGAATGTTATTCACATTTTCTATAGAAAATAAATTTATTTACATTACAGTCCAGAAATATTACAATGTCCATCTGATAATTTGATAACGACTCGTCATAAGTGTAAAGTTGGAGATGAATGGGTTGATTGCACAAGAAGACATTGTTGTAAAGATTATACTTACATTGCTGGCAAGTAAGTTATTTTTAATTTTTTCCTTTTAATAAAATTATAATGTTTTATAAACCATTTATTATTTTTAAATTGTTAATAGATGTATTTCTAAAGAAACAGATCCTTGCAGTTTAAATTTATGTGAACAAAAATGCACAGTGTTTTTACAAAGGGTAATATGTACTTGTCACCATGGATTTCGTTACAATTCGTATAATCAACAACATGGAATTAAACCAGTATGTGTAGGTAATGTGTTTCGATTTATATGTATATAGTTGGCTAATTTTATGATAACATTGTCATCATTTTTTATACAGATATTGATGAATGCCTTGACAATAATGGAGATTGTGAACAAATATGCATAAATGAAGTAGGAGGATACCGATGTGCGTGTGTTGATGGATTTGCCATAAACGAGGATAATCACACATGCGATCCAGATCAAAACACAGTCAGTTTAGTAAAGAAATAAAATAATAATATTTAAATTAACTAACGATAATTAATTTTGCATTCAGTTTAATATGACAGGATCTGTAGCAGCTGCTATAAAAGATAAGTGTTATGCAAATTGTGAAACCGTTTCACGCCTTCAAGATCAAATACGAAACTTACATGAACATGTTGCCGCTCTGAATACAGCTATTAAACTTTCATCATTTGCCAGTGGTCCACCAGGTCCTCCTGGACCTCCTGGTCAACCAGGTCCATCTGGACCAAGAGGACCTCCAGGTATTTTCTCTGGCTTAAATATTACCCAAATAATAATTATTAAATTATTTCTTTATTATAGGTCCACAAATAGCAAGATATAACAGCGATATTGAAAATCCATCATACAATCTTTTAAACACATTTGTTCCAACACAAAATGGTTTTTGTAAATGTCAACGTGGACCAATTGTAATAAAAACAGTTACATGTAAATATATCTATATGTGAATGGTAATATAAATTTAAAAATAAAATATTTTAGGGTCCTCCAGGTCCTCCTGGAACAGATGGTTTAAAAGGTTTACCAGGAGAAAGAGGTGCTAGAGGTCCACGGGGTCAAAGAGGCTCTTTCGATTTCCTATTATTGCTCCTGGCGGATCTTCGACATGATCTCGCAAACCTTGAAAATAGAGTATATCCTAAAAATGAACGGTAATTAATACACCATGCAATGCCATATTAATTTAAATATCATCAATGTCAAACTAATTCTGCGAATTATTACTAAATTATTGTATGTTGTAGGCCACAAAGATTTAATTTGCAATATGCATGGAGAAAACATAAATTTAAAGAAAGAAATAAAGTTTCAAATGATGATAGAACATTAGGTGCATACTCAGCACCCATTATTCAGCAATCGGGTATTACAATTACTAGCGATGGTGATTATGGTAAAATACAGAGAGATTCCATTAAAACACCTAATAGGTTAAAAGGAGAAATTATTGATGACGTGGATTACTACGTGGAATTATTAGAAAAATTAATCCAGAGAAAATATGACGAAACAACAGAAGCATCGTGGAATTTGGAATCTGTGAAACATATATCTGATAATAGTGATGAAGATGATGATAATGATGATAAAGATGAATAATTATAGTTGAAATTCAAACAAAAAATATTCAATAAATCGATAAATGGTTACTAATAAAAAATATAATTTTAAAGTAGAGAGAAGTTATTAAATTTATTTATATATTATATAGAACATATAAAGTTACATTTGATTGATAATTTATTTATTTTGATATTTATAATTTGTATGTATAATAATTACTGTATTATATATATATATATATATATATATATATATATATATATATATATATATATATATATATATATATATATATATATATATATATATATATATATATTAAATTAGAAATATATAAAATAAATTCTTGAAATTATAATTCATGAGGAATGTAGAAAACGATGAAAACGATATAATGTACTTATACAAAAGAAAGTTATTTCTACCATATTATTTAAATTTTGTAACTTAAAATATTGTTAAAATTATGATGTATTGACGACTGATGGCTTGTATTGTGCAGTAAGTCGTTTAAATTCCTCCTCCTTATTGAGATAATCAGCAATAAATGGATGCTTGTCCTTCAAATCTAAAACTTGAGACAGATATCGATTTGCGACCTAAAATATATAAAAAATATACAAAACTAAACTAAAAAGAAAACTTAAGAAGACAATTATTAGTAAAACCTCAGGAGTTTTTCCTGTTTGTTGAGCTGTTGCACTAGCTGCTATAAGTAAATCTGGAGCAGTAGAATCTCTAGCTAAAGCTTCAAGAGCAGCTGCTTCAGCTTCAGGCCAACTTCCTCTTCCTGCCTGTGCACCTGCAAGACCACTCCCAAGACTGGCAGACATAGGAAATTTGTCGCATAATTCTTGATAGATGTAATACGCGTCTTGAAGTTTTGAACCTCCCTATTGATATAAATATTTCAATATTTATGAAATATATCTGTATGTATTAAATGTATTCGTATTTTTTTATTTTTCGTAGAATAATAAATATGAAAAAAGACTTGTTAATGTAATAGATTAATTACCTGAACAAGCAGAAGCCACGCTTGAGCAAGTTGAGTCAAAGTTGCATCATCATCTTTATCTTGCATCATTTTTAGATGTTTTCGAGCCAAATCTGGTCTGTTAAATGCTAGTAATACTTGTAGACCATAAGCAAGAGTTTCTAATGATTCAGCTCCATGAAGAACTCTGTTTTTTTATATAAAATTTATTGCTTAATGATGTAAAAATAATTCTAAATATAATATATGATGTAAAAATGGTTCTAAATAATTAATTTACCTTAAAGCAGCTTCCAAATTATTTTCGTGGTAATAAATAGTAGCAGCAGTTATCAAAAATAATTCATTTGATAGTTCATTTCCTTTCGAAACCTACGAAAATTAATGTAAGAAGATAATCTAAAAACAATATATTGATATATTATTAGTAAAAAAATACCTTTTCATCAATAGACGAAACAATAGCTTGAGCTTTAGATGGATTTGAAAAATATTCTGCAAGTGTTTTTAACGGTAACAACTTTGGATTCGAAGAATTGTTAATTTCGTGCATAACAATTCTGTAGTTTTTTTGTGCAATATATGCACGATACATATAAGCATCACGTTCAAGTGCTAATTCAGCATTAGAAGGCTATGCAGAAAAACATATATCATGAATATGTAATAATAATTTTAAAAAGTAATAAGAAATATACAACAAAAAAACAACAATATTGCTACGATTACTAAACTAGTTATATAAATAAATGATGATAATCAATTATGGTACTATTATATGTATTGTTAATCTTAATAAAGCGATATTTAACATATTTAATATTGATAATACTTAATGATCGTTAATTTATTTCGAATTAAAAATATATAAAGATATAATAAATGAGAGTCATATTTATTTCTATACAAAATTCTAGATAATGACAGAAAGAAACATAACCTTCAAAATAAAGACATACATTAAAATAAAAATAATGTGAGAAAATAAACAAAATTTGATTACTTACTTTAAGATTTAATGCTTCATTGATGCATAATTGAAAATTACCGATGTAAAACGCATTTCTGACTTCAAAAAGCTCATCGACATCTTGCTGCTGACGTGCCATCTTGACAGCTCACAATGATATAACAGAACAAATATTGACTATGATCATCCAATTAATAAAAAGAATAAATTAAAAACAATAATGATGAAAATTCAACAAATATTATGTATTATATTATAATGAAAATAAAATTGTTTAATTAAAAAAATGTTATTAAAACGTTATGATATATTTATGTATTTTCGACAATATACGAAATTTGTTTTTGTTAAAATTTCATCTTTCTTTTTTTTATAATCTACATAAACTATGAATAAATTATTGAATTTAAAAAATAAGTACAATAATTATTTTAAAAAATTTCAAAACAATTAAATGTTAAGAAATTTTGATTGATGAAATTGTTGATTAGGAAGTCATATAAATTAAAACAAAATATTAGTCAATATTTCAAATTGATTAATATTACGAATATAATATAATAGATGAATAAACTATATATTTAAACTAAATGAATATTATAAAAAATAAATCAATTAGAAAAAAGGGATTAAATTCATATCACAGCATTGTTTTATTATATAAACTTGAAATTAAGTTCTTGATTCTTTTATCAGAATTTAATTTTAAATGAAAATAATAATTTTATTTATTTTTCAATAAATAAAAAAAATATTTTTATAAATAAAAATATTTTTTTATATTGAAAATCTTTGCATAGCAACATTTTTCTATGCTGTATGAACTGCAGGTACATTTATATTATAAAATATTCAACACAAAACAAAAATATAAGTTGAATGGCACAAAAAGTGTCCAGTTTTTCAAATCTAGTTTTAGGTTCCCTCTTTTATTTAACATATGTACTGTAATATTTTTTGTTGACAAGCTTTGTACCTGATGTAAATGTAAATTACCTGGAATATGCCTTATGTATACCTTATAATTAAAATATATATAAAATTTTTGAAGTTTAATACATCTTTATATTACAATATTGATGACTGGTAAATAATATTTGTTGAAAAAATCATATCTATTATGTTTTATATTCAAAATAATAAATTATTTAAAAATATAGGTGCAAAATAATATAGACATCATTTTTAATATCAATAGTTGAGAAATCTAATACAAACTTTGATATATGAAATTCATTCTAGGAGAAATGTTTCATTTTATATTTTTGATATGTGTACAGTCAACTTCCACAAGATTCTAAAAGTGAACACCACATTCGTGCAAAAAGTCTAAAAAAGCATCAACGACTTAATTCTTACCTATATAAATAAGCCAGTGATTTTAGAACATAGTACTACAGCTTCTATTAATTATATTTATTGCAAATTCAAAAATTGTTTAAAAATACTAAATTACATCTTTATAATGTTAATTGGTGTAAGTTAGTTTTGAATATTGGATTTGGAGACAAAATCTAATTCTACCAAAAAAAAAATCTATTTTATTATTTTTTTTAATTTACGAATGATTTTTCCATTTCAAATATTAATATTATTGTATATTAAATAAATTAATAGAATGTATTTTATGTGTATTGTTTTGATTAATCAATATTAATTTATATTGAAAAATGTCTTTTTTTTCAATTATTGACGTTTATAAAATTTTCTTAACACGTTCGCTACCTCACATGACACAAGCTATAAACAAAGTCAGAACCTGAAACTACGCTTCATAAATGTGACTACTATTTAATATTAATATAATTGCTATAAACCTCAATAAGAAATTATTCAATGACTATACCTATGTCATCTTCCCAAATATGAGTCGTTGGTTTGTTAGAAAAAACTAATAACTCAAATTTAGGCCGTATAGTAGTGAACGTGTTAAGATATATTATGAATAATATATCTATTTTATTAAAATATTTTTATTACATTTTAAAACCATTATAAACTTTCTAGAAAAAATTCGCGAACCACATTTTACGAAGCGTCGCCGCATAATCGAAGACTATGCGAAACAAACATTCGGTCGGTCATCATTCTTCTTCTTATTTTCACGACGAAAGTAAAAATGAACATCGCAAAAGTGCTCGATCCTTTATCGAGGACCACATGTCGTCGGTCCAGGACCACGGTCCGTTGATCTTGGAACAAAAGAAAAGAAAAAACAGGCAGCCCCTAACAGTATCGGGTGCATCAGAGGAAAAATCGACAGCTGTAGTTCAAAAAAAAAAAACTATATGTGAACTAATCCGAGCAAATAGGGTTGTTGCCCCTTATTTCGTTCTTTTTATACAAATTTTGTTTAAAAATGATTAAAACGTAACATGCAAAAGATGGGTACAACGATCGATAAAGGTTTTCCAAGAATATTTACGATCGTCTTCTCCAAGAAGGTTTTAGATTTAGGTAAGAGAGACAGTCGCCTAAACGCATCCGATCATAAAACTTTAGGATTTAGATATCGACAATGTTGTAAATGTAAAACGAGCTTTTTGAACGTATGAAAGCAAAACGATAAGAATATATATATAGACGATTCTTAAAAAAGAAAATTATTGAAAAATATCTAGATCTTGTGTTTTAATCTTTTTTTTTTATAGTTTTTTATTTGCCTATTGATTTTGGATTTTACTCGTGAACTTCTTAGAAGTGTATTGTTTTGTGATTCCGTGAATGCATTTAATCATATTGAAATGTTTCCTCTAAAGATGGCGCCAGACTAGATCCGTATTTTTTTTATACAACTAAAAATAATTGTATAAGAGAGATTCAAATTTTTATTATTTGATCAAAAAAAAATACGTTTATATTTTATAACAAGTTTATAAATAATATATTTAAAGTATATAAATAATATATTTAAACTTGTTTTCAAAAATTTTGATAAAATGATTATTATAACATTTAATTATTTTTATTTCATATAATTAAAAAAAATCTGCTACAGAATAATAAATTTGTAACGTTATCGATATTTAATTAATATTTGTTTTGTCAAAATAATATGCGTAACTTATAATCGAATAAATAATATTAAATGGAATCACAACTGTTTTGATAATTATTAATAAAGTAAATATAATTTGCATATATTTCACGTACATATTATAAATTCTCCTTATAATCGTCACATTTATTATTTTATTAGTTATTTGTGTATTTTCAGTTATCAGAAACAATCATCTTCGACGACCGACCTTTGACTGTCTTATGTTGCTATTTGTCCCAGTTTAATAAAAATGTTTATATTTTTTCATATGTGAATATATTTCGCAACATTTCAAAGTCTATTAGCCATATGAAAATTTTGAGAATATGGCACTTAAAAACCGGATATAGGCGATTGAATAAATTTTGTCGCAGTTTCGAAAATCGGTTTTAAACGATCAAATTGCTATTGTTAATTATTTGCAATAATTTTTAGATATATATATATATATATATATATATATATATATATATATATATATATATATATATATATATATATTTCTAACAATTAAATTATTTTAAGTGTAATCAAAATCATAATATTTGATAAAATATATTTATCGACTTGGAATAGTTTTGTTTTCAAAATGTAGGTAATCCTTATATAGCTATATAATTTAAATCTAAAAATATTTCAAGAATTATGTTGTAAAGTATAAAAGATAATGTAATAACATTTTTATCCAGAAATTGATTATCGTGTTCAACTTTATAACGCCGTTTTACATAAAGATAATTCATACCTTTTTCTTATCGAAGGTTCAATATTTTGCATTCATTTTTCCATTGAATATTTTTTTTTTGAAAATATTGATTTTTTTTATCAATTTATTATCATTATATATGTATAATGATGAAATCATGTTTCGTTTGTATTTAATAATTAATCTTTATACATTTATATCTTTTCCATCCATTAAATGATAAAATATTAAAAAAAATATATAATTATTCCAGAATAAATACAGGTTTTCGTAAATTTTTCAAATGAATTTCTTTATTCAGTATCGGAAAAGCTTTTTTTTAAACCCGGGTTCAAATTGTTTATTCCATTATTGCTGATCGCCATCGGCAAAGTATTAAAGGTATTAAAAAAAACCGATGCTTAGGTAAAATGTTCGGGGAAAAATATAACGGTAAATTTGGACCCTTCTAGAATTTGAAAGGCGATGCGTTGCCATCGTGAAACGTAAATGTAATTTCTATAAATAATTGTAATTTTATATTTTACAATAAATTCCAGAAAAAAAAATGTGGAAATCTGACGTTCAAATTTGAAATTTTTCAAATTAATCAATAACGAAACGTGTAACCATAGATTACTTTTCATGATTAATCAAACGTATTCCCGGTAAAATTCATTAATTAATTCTATATAATAGAAAAACCGTTAATTTTATCATTCATTCATTTATATAAACAATCAACACACTATATATATATTGATTTTCTTTGAATAAAAAATATGAATTATCGATATTCTGGCGCCGTATGCATATTAATGTTATCTAATAAACAATAAACACCGTTATTTTATTATAAAAAATGTCTGCATTTGCAGACATTTTAATTTTATCAGACAAAATTATTAGAATGGCTCATTTGTTAAAAAGTTTTTTGTTTAACAATTTCACTGATTTTCTTTTATAGCAGAAAATAAAATATTGATGAGTGTTTTCATGGTAATTTTATTAAATGTAATGACGTAATAAAAATATCTAGAATGTACTGATTTTTTTATAAAAAAGATCTTTTGTTTATATAAAATTGAGGGTAGAAATGAAAAAAGAAAGAAAAATATCTAAAAAAAACTGAAACGCGTGTATTAGATTTAATATGTGGTTTCGTCTTGTTAGATTTTATTAGAAATAAATTAGTAAAAGAAAATTTAATAAATGAAGAAAAAATGTTTAAAAATTTGTTATAGAAAGAATAAAAGATAGAATATTGGTTATATTAACAAGAAATAACAGAAATGTGCGATAGAGATCACAAAAATGCTGAAGGCAAAGTTGGTTTTTGTCAAAATTTAAATTAAAATAAAAATATTTTTTATTGCAAAAAACAGGATATCGTCTTACAAAAAGAAGAAATTAATTAAATCTCAAACTTTTAAATTAAATTCTCAAAGTATTATTTTTCAAAATTGAGAAAAAAATAAGTGTATATTTTCATAGCTAGTATCGAGTGTAATTTTACAATTGGAATGTATTATTTATTATTTATCAGTAGTTAAAATTTGATCTAAAAAATATATCCGATTTGAATTATTGTTGAGTCAGATCGTGTGATATTCATTTATCTCATATAGATTGTACTAGTTTTCCGTAAATTAGTACCTTGTAGCAAATTTCATGAAAAAAATTCAAATTTTATTAATAAAAATATGTTTTCATGTCATAAGTGTATATGAATTTCAACAAAAACTTTTCATTGTAAATTAAAAATATTACGTTAAAAAAAATAATTAAATTTAAAAAAATCAATAAATTTCACAGAAATTATAATTTTTAAAATTGCATAACTATTTTATTCTGAGTTTGAAGATACTGTATCGATTGTCATTTTTTTGTACTGTTGATTGATTTGGTTGAAGTGGTAATTTTATCAAATAATTGTCCAAAGTTTGCTGAATTGACAATGGTTTTTTTTCCAAATAAATTTCTTTGTAACATTTTGTAGCGTCAGCCACAGCTTTTGTCATTTTTGAACTACGATTTTCATCAGGATCATTATCCGAAAAAAAATCCATTGCTTTGGAAATGAGTAGTATGACTTCAGATGTATGAACAATCGTGTGTCAGCATTATCTTCTAACACATGCTCAATATTCATAGCAAATAAATCTTCAGTTTTCAATTATTTTCTTTGCGATATCAACAGCTCGTCAATATCGTTCTCATTCATACTTTCAAAGTTAGCACAATTACACATCACTCCATAAATATACCAGGGCCTAAAAATGACCACAAGCATCATTCATAAGGGTCACTCTTACAAATATAAATCTATATCCTTCACATGAAATTAAACATTGAAAAATTTAATAAAATTTAGCAATGCAAATCGAAATTTTAACGACGCAACTTCGAAAACGACACAAATCGGGATGACGCAAATCGAGGTTTAGGTGTAATCGATTTAATTACGAAATAATTTTAATTATTTCTAATCAATCTGTCAATTAACATGTTGGAGTGAATTTAATTATTTTTAATCATTATATTTAATTTGTCGATTATCAAATTCGATTGCCTATCAAATTTTATATCGTGTTTTAAAGGCATTTTTTAATATAGATATTTTAGAACTGATTTAAACTGCTCTTTGTATAATTATTTTCTTCTAAAAAAAGTATAATTTTTAGCATTCTAGTAATTAGAATCAAGTTGATTTTTTATAAGCAAACATTTGTTTATATTAATCGAACTAACAGTTAGAGATTGTCAATAATTTAAAGAATATAATATTTTGTATTTTAACAATACATATATACAATAAATGACAAATTGTTTGCAAAATATTAATAAATTATTTTAAATTCGTTTTTAAAGATTAAGTTTATATGAATGATATAAACTTAATACGGTCTTTTTATGAAAAGACTAGATAGTATATTATAATTACCACATTTCATATAATGATGTATTATTTATCGTTTTAACTAATATATTAAAAGTAATAATAACATTGAAATTTTAATTGTTAATAGCGTCATTAATTTTTATCCGAAAAAATTTGTAATATAATTAATCCATATTATAATATTCATATAATTATTATTAATATTTTTAATATGCATATTTAAAAAATCTGTTAAAATACACGCGGTTTCAAATTTTATAAGTTTGTGTGTGTGTCAAATAATTTTATTGCATTTTTAATTATCAATGTTTTCATATGTAATGTCGTTATCTTGTAATTTATAGCGTATTGTTTTTTTATCTAATATATATATATATATATATATATATATATATGTGTGTGTGTGTGTGTGTGCGTGTGTGTGCGCGTGTGCGTGTGTGTGTGTAATTTTTTTATTGTTATTTATTTCTTAATCATATTTTATTACATCAAATAAACAATTTCAAAGCAAAATATACAATTTATTGTTACGACACGGTTTTGTATGATTCGCTAAATATGATCTAGAAATAATGTACGCGTATATGAATTATATTGAAAAAATAATAAGCTAAATATTATAGTGATAAGTCATATAAACGAAAGCATATATTAGAATCCTAATTAATGAAAATAATTTCGTATTCGATTATTATTGAAAATTATAAATATTCTAAGTAATAACGATTAATTAATTTCTAATTATTTTACGGCGAATTCAACATTACCGAAAATAGAATATGTCATTTGACATTTTAAGTATAATCTAGAAAGATCGTTTCGGCTCTTTAGCGGATCGAGGATTATAAATTATAGGCGGTTATCTAATATTTAATAAAACTATTACGCTCGTTTACGATATAAAGAAAAATTAATTTATAAAAAACATTAGGAAAACGCGGGTTTAACGTCGTTTTATATATTTGATTATTATACACTTTAATATTTCGTAATAGTATTCGCGTTTGAAAACGTTCTGAAATAACGACGAGAGATCGTATTATATTTATATTGTTGTCGTTATAAAACGAAACTCGCACAAAACGAACAATATCGCGGCTACAACGTAATTACAGAATTATACGTATATTTTTGAAATATCGATATTATAATAAATAACGACAATTATCGCGACGCTTTTAATAAATAATATAATAAATTATTTTTGAATATAATTAAAATCGCGGGGACCACATACGAAGCGTATTTTTTATTTAATTATAGAAACGAAAGAGCGAAGTTTTTTTTTGTGGTGCGATGAGGTGTCGTAGATTTAGTTAATAATATTATCGGAAAAATAGACGGTTGCGAACGAAATCCTTTTTGAGATATGACGAAACGTTATTTTCTTAGCGAACGTTCGCCGCGAGACGAGAAAAGGTTGTCAACGCGCGCGCGTACATCGCGAAGAAAAAGGTTGTCGTCGCACGCGGAATCGTCGTTCGCCAGACGGGGTAGACGGGGGAGGACGGGGTGCGGAGGGGCGCGCGGGGAGGCGATCCGTCGGCGACGATCGGGGCGAACGAGGGGGGCCGCGGGGCGCGCGGGAGCGGATAAGGGGAGGGGGGCGATGCCGGCGAGCGTCGTTAAGGGGTGGGTGGCGGACGCGCTACCGGTGGCGGCGTCAGTGCGGCGCGCGTTACGGGCGCGGACGGTTCTTGTGTACGCGAACTCTCGACGCAAACTCGCCGTATATACATTATATATATATATATATATATATATATACGCACACGCACACCGACGAACGACGCGATCTCGCAGCGCGGACGCACACGGGCGCAACGCGGACACGGCACGGACGCGACGGGCACGCGCACGAGCGGAGGACGCACGCACGGACGCACTTAGCACGCGGCCCGCGATCGACCGGACCGGCGAAACCGAGCGAGCGAGAAACGAGACGAGCGCGACCGGCGACAGCTTCGAGATGCCGTCCAACCTCTTCGCCGAGGGAGACGCGCTCGCGGAGGACCGCACGCTCAGATTGGCGCTCGAGCTGAGCATGATAGGCCTCGGGGAGTCGCTGCCGCTGAGCTCCGCGTTGGGAGCCGGCCTGGGCGGCGCGCTGCCCTCCGTCAGCCCGCCCTTGCAGACCGTGCAGTCGGCCGCGGCCGCCTTCTGCCCGCAGCCCCTGCTCGAGGACAGACAGAAGAAATCGCAGAACATGACCGAGTGCGTGCCGGTGCCGTCGTCGGAGCACGTCGCCGAAATCGTCGGCAGACAAGGTAAATATGCGCGGTAAATATGCGAATCGAACCGAAAAGAAAAGCGCGCGCTCGCCGGCCGGCGAGTTACATAATTTCCCCGAGCGCGTCCCCCTAGCGAGCTTACGTAAAAATTTATTCCGTCTACGCTTCGCTACGAGCGCTTTTCCCTTTTCTATCGTATCTTTTCGTAAAAAGTGCATCGCGATGCGGTTCACTAATCATTTTTGCGTTACCGCAATTTATGCAAGTCTACGTTAGTTTATTATTTATTAGCTCGATCGCAAAATGTTTACTTTCCTTTTGGGTAAAATTTCGTTTCGCGTAACGGAAAATCGTCGTTGCCGCCATAGTCGCTCGCGTGTATCCACGTGTTCGTATTGATTTTCCTCACAATACGCCAATGTATCACGCCCACCCGGCGAAAAATTCTCAAATTTTCCAATTTTCCGTCGCACGTAAGATTTAATTTTTGATTCCGCGTAATCGCGGATCGCATTCTCTTATTAATATATTCTTAACGTATCTTTTTGCATAAACAGATATATTTACGCGCAATAATTAATCTGTTTCAAGCTATATATGCGGCTATATTTATTGTTACAATTTTAATTTTATTAGGTAATTGCACTGTTACAAATTAACGCATACGAATTAGACTAATTTCAAGTATAATATTTAATTGAATTTTTTATAGACGACGTCGATATTTTTAATACTTACCGAAATTTTAAAATATGTAAAATAAAATACCGTGTTTTTAGTATATTATTTTGAAAGCTTTCACGAATTCAAAATGTAAAAAAAAATCTGTAGGTTTTTTCTTCGAATGGGCAGTCTTTTCGACCGTGTGACGAATTTATATTATAATTAATATTACACTTTTTTGTTGTCATTTGAAAACTTTTGTTCGCGGAATACGTTTAGGCGGATACTTTGTATATGAAGGTTGTTGTATCTCTTTGAAACGAAGCAATCCATCACGGATGGAGTGAAGTGTAAAAAGACCCTTTTTTCGGCCTTTCAATACTTTGTTCCTTCCATCAGGTAGAGATAGATACGTGTAGAGCTTTTTCCAAAGATTACTATTATTACACTGCGGGGGTTGTTTTTTTTTCAGTCCGTTCTCGCTATTATTTCAAAGCTCATATAATGCGAAATATCGTACAATAAGAACTTACGTTCAATATTATATGGGTATCTTATGCATATATTTTTATAGATTGTCAGTGGTCAGGTCTAATATATTATGATTGGATTTTTTTATCATGTGTGTAATTGGATTTGTTTAAAGTTTAGCTGTGTTTGTGCGTGTGTGTGTGTTGTAAGTATGTGTGCACGTGTATATTTAGTAGACACGTGGAATGTGTATGTGCATGTTTAAAATGAGTATTTATTTACATGTGTATATCTGGAAAGAAACGTCTCGCCGTCAACGTCCGGTGTTTATCATTCATGGGCGTCACGTGCATATTTTATTTATTTTCAGTTGTTAATTCATGTTTAACTCCTTAAAAAAAGTACGTACGTTCTTGAATGTTCTGTGCTTCGAAACTATTACATATGTATTTTCTCGCGTGAGAAATTTCACTCAAATATTGCGTATATATATATATATATATATATATATATATATATAATTTTATAAAAATCGTTTATGGATATATTAATATTCGACACACGAGGAAACATTAGTATAAATAATGCGAATTCGACGACTCGATTGCGTATAATTAATTAATTGTCGGCTCTTTTTATGGCAATAATATCATGTTAGTATAAAATTTCATCAGCCAATTATTTGTCGCTTCATTTTATGTGTTTGATTTAATTCTGTTTTGCTAACGTTTGCATATATGCATAATTAAGTATGGTGGATAATCATATTTTCTTTCGAATTATCGTCGTTGATTAATGTGTCTGGTATCTATTTTTTGACAACTGTAAAGTTATCGAATGATTTGTAGACAGTTTCAATATATTGTTTATTTATAAAATCGTACATTGTTGATTTTGCATATTCTTATCTCAACATTGAATCGTGTTCATACGAATTAATTTCAAATTTGGTATATAAATATAAATAACGATTCAGTTATCATTAAATACGTTGCTATCGTTTTTAAACCGATTTTTTTTATCATATATATGAAAAATTTTATTTATATACAATTTAAGTTTTCAAAACTGGTCGTTTAGATTTATTTTTATTTTTGAACAACTTAAAGAAAAAATCGCGGGTTTTCGCGGTTCGTTCCACCCGGAGATGTTATGATCTCATTTCCGGTAGAGTTTTACTAGCATTACTATTTACTATTATACGTATCTTTATGTACGTATTTATTTTTAATGATTTTATTCGCGTTTTTTTAACGTGGAAAATATTTCGACCGTAAGAAAATAGAAGTTTTATCGATTGTATGGCATGAAGAGTTCGTCGTCCGCCCCTGACTTTAAACTGTGTGTGCAAATACTATTTTATTACATGTTATCATTTAGTTATCCAGATTTATTTAAAAGCGCCGATTTTTTTACGTTAATTATCTTGTTTATAATGTCATTTACATTAGTAAAAAAAAATGAGTTCTTTCATGTAATTTATTATTACTTCAAAAAAATAATAAGTAGGCGTTTATCCCAAGGGGAAATACCTACTTAATATTGTATTTATATCAAATATTTTATTATAGTTATATCATATAGTTAAGAGTATCTCGATTATAGGATTAATTGCGTAATTATGTAAGTTTTTCATTTGGAATTGTGTTTACATGCTTTAACATAGAAAAAATATGATGGCAAATACCGATGCGACAATGAACTTGGTTACTTATTGCCTTGAAACATCTTCATAGAAGGTAAAAGCGCATCTTGCGTGGGAAGCAGTTTTTCTTAAACCAGTAATTCCAGCATCACCATGACCTGCTCTAACGCAGAGCTGGTGCAACTAGACGTTACTATCCGGAGAGTACTTACACTTACTTTTACTATGTAGGTTGTCTAGCCGGTCGACGGCATATTTTAGTACTTTTTTTCCATATGTTTTATATCAAACTAATGCCTATTCTTTTACATCAACCGTTGAATGTTATAATAATTTAGATATTTTATCGAATAATTTGTTATACATTTGTGGAATATAGTTTTACCTATATTGTTGTCTTGTATAATCATAAATTTGTACGACAAATAAATTCTTTGCCTTCAGATGAGCCTATGAATGGAGTATGGTCGTTAATGTTTATGCATTATGTATGCATGACTGAGTGTCTAGCTGCATATATTGGATTCAAAACGCGTATTTTTCATTGTCTGTTTACTTTCCATCGTCAACTTTTTGAATCTCCTCTTACGACACCTGATACCTCTCATCTGTCGTAGTTACAAGACTTTGACACACTCAATTAAACATCATTTCGACGCGTTGATCTTTAAATGAAACCAGATTTTTTTTCTTATTTAAACTTAGTGTCCTTGTCTGATTTACGTAACGATTTACATTTACAACATATAGTTTTTTATATTTTTGGACGTGATTGTCGATGTCGAGAGATCGCACGAGAATCGAGTTTCAAGTTTTCTGCTTTGGAGGTTGTCCGCAGATTTTCGGTATATCATGAACTCATACCACTGAGGACAATTAAGTCGAGGTGGTCAGAATCAGCAGCTGGTGCCCCAGTTGCGTGGCGTAGCCCCACCGGACGCGGTTCACCTGCTCCAAAAGCCAGCTGCCTTCGTCGTTTTGGGGGAGACAGGTGCTTTTGCTTGTCTGACCGCGACTTCTTTGTCCGATAACTTGGCCGGCGATCGACCCGCCGAAATTGATAAAACCAAAAAACATATCAGTTTTTTCCACAACACGGATAGATTGTTTTTTGTTTCTTTTTTAGCAAAAATTACCAATTCATGTTGTTCGCTTTTAGTACGTTCACCCTTACCAGATAAAATTTATTTATTCTAGTTTTTTTTTTACAGTAATATAATATTCCATCTAAAAAAATGTTTTGCAAATTTATATCGATTGTGAGTTTAATATATTTTCAATTGAATGACAAGTAAAAAAGTTTTCAGATTTGTAAGTAATGATTTTTAAAGATCGCGATATTTCTTAATAATAATATGGAGATTTAATAAAGTAATACCATACAACTTTAGTAATTAAACAATATTATTGTTTACAATAATTTTGAAGAAAATTGATTGAAATTGAGTAGGTACATATTATTAAAAACTTAGATAAAACTCGATACTTAGCTTCTTTATTTGTTTTACTAGAAAAAATTAAATGAATAATGTATATTATGTTGACAACATCCATTTATTATATTATCTTTCAAATCATCAAATGCGCTGGAAATGACAGAATAAAAAAGGAAGAATATCATTGCCGGATGTCTACATTTGTACATATGTCGTTTCCTAGTATGCGCCATCGCAGGGGAAGTAACCTATTCTCTAAACGAGACAAAAAGAATATTATTCGGGTTTTTAGTACTCTTTTTTTTTTAATAAATGATCAACCGTATATATATAGTAAAAGGTGTAGTGATTTGTGAAAGGAAGTGGGAACGTAATTTTCATCTGATATTTGTGGGACATATTCCAGTTTTTTTTCTTCTACATGTATATATATACGAGCGGCTTTTTCAACCGTGCGAAAGAGCCACGTTCGCAGTATATACTTGGTCCCCTTGTTTTTCTCACTGCACTTCTTTTTTATATTATTTTTTTTAGTTGTTGTGCACTTATTATTTGGACGGAAATGCAGTGTGCATTGTGTGCAATTCGCTTCGCGTGCTGTGGGTTCCTTTGAATTTTGTCCGTCCAGAGTTTTCTTTTCCTCTTTCTTTCTTGTCTCCTTTGCCTTTTTACCTTCATTATCTTTGGAGTTTTAGATACCTCGGGGCAATACAATATAATATAATACTTGGCTCTTTTTCGCTGAAGTGGTTGATTTCGTACCAAATATTGCTCTAAAAATTTATACCTGGGTATATTAATGAAAAAGTTGTTCTCAAACTATTTATTATGAATAATTAAATTAAATCATTAATAAAGATGATATGGTTAATGTATTCGTATATGTAATTATTCTTTCTATTATTTTGTATATATATATATATATATATATATATATATATATATATATATATATATATATATATATATATATATATAGGGAATGGTAAATATCGAACGATAAAGGTAATATTTGCAGACTACCTGCCTCCAATATTACATCGCCAGCATATTTTGTCCGAGGACAAGTCTTGTTTTCATTTGTTAAAGTACTTCCATATATGTTTCTCTCGAAATTCTTTCGTGAGATTTTTTTGCCCTACCTGAACCTTTATTTTTTGTTCTCTATATACGGTCTGTTCTTTGTATTAAATATACCTATGACTAGATAACAGCTGCCATGTCATTGTTCATTTGTAGAGCAAGTTTTATCTAGAACATATCCTGGTAAATTAAGGATGTGTGAAAAGTATCTTCCTCCAAAAAATAGAAATAGATAATATTATAACTTTAGCACCTTTTATCGAGATTTTTTTGTCACTGAAAATTTTCCTTCACAAGGCCCCACATGTTTGTTGGATAAAATCGTGAAAGTTGATAGGCAGTTAAAGTCTCGTTTATCGCTTACAAATATCGAATTATCTCTGCAAAACGCCGGTGTAGAGTTGCTCAAAATATTCAAGAGCATAGTAGCATTCTGGTGGTGGTCATATAGAGATGCGGGACCTGCATTTTGTTATTTGATATGTGCCATTCAAAATTCACATCCTGGTGGTATGACAGATCACCGACAATATTCAAATCAGACAATACACCAAAATATTCATTGTCTTCTTTCAAGTTTATAATATAATAATTAAAATGAGATTTTCAGTTTTTTGATTTTTAGTTAAAATAAGTAAAGTTAACCGACATGGTTCTTCCATTTCATTCACTTTCATCGTGGCGTCGTTTGTAGAGGACGCGACCCAAAAATTTTAGCAACGGGTTTCTTCCTAGGTCTGCCTGTTGCTTTACAAACTAGTTTACTACTGTTACAGTTACTTCTACTTCTCCACGTTCCCTTTCATTGTGCTACTTCTACTGCTATCGTTAAGGCGAACGTTCGTTTTTTTTTCATATATTCTATATTGAAACCAATGTTGAGCGTCTGCCATCATCGCATGTGCAGATTCCTTACTTGTGCTTCTTTTTGATAATGCGGTTAATTAAGACCGTCTTAACGGCCCGCCGGGCACCAAATAGCCCTCTTCCGTCCATGCGAACATTTCTTATATAAAAAGGCAGGTGTTTCGTGACTCCGTGGCTCTGTACCCACAACCTTCGAAGGAACTTGCGTTCCTACAGAACAAAAGAAATCCTATACGGTCGAATGAAGTTTTTTTTTTGTATTCCTCTTGAGAGATTGCTCTTTTTATTATAGAGGCGAATTGAAATTTTTGACGCACGTTACTTATTCCGTTAATTGTTAAACGAATGAAATATATATAACGTTGAAATGAATGAAGACGTCACATTGGATTTTTTTGGACAGTAATTTCTTCGGAAGTCTTTTACCTCACGTGCATTGTGCAATTATTTTAAGTATGATTACATGTTTTCTTTTGACGAATTTTCTTAAAAATTAATAAAAAAAATGTATTATTATATATCGCGTACAATTGTTGAATAAGATAAAGAAATCTTTTTTTTTTGTGTGGTCGTTTTGGGACAACTTTGCAGCTGCTGGTTAGGAAGGAGGGAAACATCTGCCGTGCCTTGTTCGACGTGTTATTTGTTAAGGTTATGTATATTCATGACGTTTTACGTTATTATAACGTATATTCGAGAATTTATAATAATTGTATGAAATTAATTTGCTTATATATTTAGTTCAATAAATATATTGATAATTATTTATTTAAAATAAACTTTTAAATATCATAACGTTATTCGGACGACATTTTTTTATTTTTACATATAAATCATTATTTTTTAAAATAAATATTTATATTACGTTGAATCAAGATTAAGTTCATTGCTCGTGAGTTGACGGCAGATGTTCCAGTTCTTTGAAGCTCGTCATTTTTGTATGCTCGTTGAATTTTTCGATTTTGTGGTCTGTCCACGGTCGTCGGATGAGAAAAGAAAAATACGTACGTACCTCTATATTCTTCCGTGGAAGGCGCTTTTTAAACGATTGCGAAAAACTTTGGTCGACGATATTATTATTGTTTGACCCTACCTCGATACACGTCGGACCGAGTCGAGGAGAGAGAGGTAGTCGCAATCCTTTGTAGTCTGCTGACTGACCTTAGTTTTATATTTTATATATGTGTGTGGTTCTCTTTTTTTTTTTTTTGTGGTGGAGGTCGGTTTATTACCTACCGGTGTGCATGCAATTTTGACCGAAGCGAAATGAGCTTTTTCTTGCGAGAGAACTCTCTTTTAACCATCGATGGTTGTGATGTTATTGTCAGAAGAGAGAGAAGTCAACGTGAAAAAATGCAACATTCCAAAGATGACCGAACTCTCGAAGCTTATATGCAGAGGTGGCATATTCGACTTCTTAGTCAGATTTATGTATAACCATTGTTGTATTGTTCCAGATATTGTATATATATATATTTTAGTATAAAATTTTCCATTATTTAATCTGAAATTGAGTTTATTTGCTATAGTTGTAAAAGCAATAATTTTTATTTAAAAAAACTTACTAAATTATTTTAGCAAATATCAGAATCTTAAATCTATTAATAGTTCGTTTTGTTTGATTATATTTTATAAGTTTATACTATTTTTTTAACTGTTCATTGAATATATCAATTTACATTAAATTAATTAAAAATCACAGTAATTTGTAATGAATAATTAGAATTATATATATATATATATATATATATATATATATATATATATATATATATATATATATATATATAGACTATTAATATTTTTATTTATTTGTTTATTATTGAAATGAGTGGAGAAAATAGGTCAATTACATATATAAATAACGTAATTTATTTGAATGAACTTTGTTTTTATAAATCAAATTAACCATTTTATCGATAATATAATTATGAATACCATTCTTTGTTGCTTTCCACAGACATAATTAACCGGTTTGTATATTTTTATTCTAAATGTATGAATATTCTTATGTTAAATATTTATAAATTTAAAATTGCCGGTTCCAATTGAAATCAAAGATCATTCATATTCACCGCTCGAAAAAATATACAATATACTCGACAGTTATAGTTGTCTGGTTTTTTTTCTGCGCCTTTTCAATCGAGTCTTGTATAATAATCAGCCCTTTTTACTTCAGTATTTCGTGTTTCTCTGAATCAGGTCATTTTATAACCATCGGTGTCTCATGGTCAATCGTGTATACAGCAAAGGACCTTCGTCTGGTCCATTTTCTTCATGTAAATGCTTTTCTGAGAATCGCAGCCAAAATATCAATTACACGCGAACCGAATTCCGAGATTTAAAATTTTAATGGTCGAAAAATGATGTGGTGTGACCTCTTGCATCCTGTAAAAATGAAAGAAACAAATATATAAAATATAACACGAACTGTTTATTATGAACGATTTCAATTTTCTGATGACTTATAAATATAATATATATATATATAATATAAACGTTTTTAAACTGTTAGTTCTGACCCTAAAAATTTTAGCACAAGACACGAGAAAAAACTCGTCGGTCAGTTTTATATATGTGTTATAATGTAGGTATTGATTTTTCTCTGCTCGTTCAAAATGTCTCAAGGCAGACAAGATAAACATCACGTCTCTAAAAAAAATACATATAGCAATATATATAAAATATTCGGCGGTTTGCTTTTGTTACCAATTATTATAGCAATCGTCGAGCAACACACTGGGCACATCTATAATTATAATATATATAAAAAAATGACCGATTCTTCGAAAAAGGTGCGTCGGCATGCCTTGTGAGCGCCTTGCTTTTGAGATTTTTCTCACTATGTCCTATTGATACCGCAATGAAGATGACGTTGTGCCGAATGCCAGGTATAGCGTTTTCGAACTAAAAATTTTAAAATTTCCAATGGTCGTTGACTTCGATTTGTGGTTAATTGACCTTCTTCTAAACACTATCGATCTTTATATATTAATTTACGAACTCAAACCGCCCAACCCTACCTGCCCTGTTATTATTACTCAATCAGCTCCTATAGATATAATTCAAATGAAAAATATAATTCAACGCGATTTTTTTATATATATATTAAATGGGGTTTCGGAGGTACATTTATTATGCTTGTCGTTGAAAAGTGCACGAAAAATTCGCATCGGTCAATTGATGACCGTTTTATGACTTTATGCTCATTTGATCATGGGAACCGCCAAAACGTGTTTATGTGATTATTATTATCAACAGCTTTTTTTTGCGACTGATGAACAGCATTTTTTGGACTCATGTTAATCATGAGCAAATCCATTCAACATACTTGTGTTGTTGTGATACATGGCAATATGAAACTTTTTTTTGAGTTTCCTCTGATGATAATCTATATTCATCCTTTTTTGCCATCTGTGATGTGAATATTTACAAGATTTTTGTACTATAATTTTTCAGTAAAATAATGCTTTTGAGTTTTATTAAGACAAAAAAATGTCGAACAATTTTTTTCATCTATTTTAACTTATTTTTTAAATTAAAATTGATAATTTAACATGTCGACTGTAACCTTATTGATTTATAGAAAAATATTTTTTACATTGATAAAATATTTAAAATAATACGATTCCCGCCAAAAGTTACATGCTTTCCGTTAAGTTTATAATTTCGTAAATATCACTATTCAAACATTCTTAAAATGTAATTGTATAAATTAATTCTAAAATATGATCGTTTTTTTAGCAATCGTAATATAAAATTTAAATGATAGCTCCTTCGTGATCTATAAGGACACGTTATATTTTACGACACTTTTGTGGGTCGATTTATTTACCTTCGATAAGATACGCACTGTTGACATCCATATTCAAACATCGATTTATATATTATTTTTTTACAACGCCTATATTGATAATAAATTCTCCATATGTCTGTTATTAAGTACTGGGAATCGTGCGTTGTTCTTTGGTTATTTTTATTCATATACGTATATTTATATATATATATTTTTTTTTTTTTTTTTTTTTTTGGAAGAGACCCACGTTGAGAAATTGCATTGCGCAAACAAGTAATGCGCCTTACGACTGCATCTCTTGTAAAATGTCCTTGTTTTTGTTGACGTTAATTGCTCAATGCGAAGCCAGTTTTGAACCTTACCTTACTTACCATTGTCGTAAGTCGAAATGTGGTTCTCGTTCGCCACCATCACCACGTTTATTCATCAATCAATTGCTGGCGGTAAAAAAGACTGCGAGAAGATAAAAAAAAAGATCGATTCTCATCTTTTCGTGAACGGAGCTCTCTGTTCGTCTTTTTTACCTGGTTCACATTCTGATTTTGCCTTTTTACCTCTTCGGGTTTACCGGACACGGATGTGGTTAGATTGAATTGTGGTGCGTCGATATAAAAAAAAATGTGAAGGTTCACTTTTCTCGTCCAGAGGGGATTCACATATCGAATCGATTCGATTGAAATTTGTCATTTTCATCAGGTAGTTTTTTTGTTTCGCTGCTTAACCACTTCCCGCTGCTGCTTCCTGTCGTGTGATGGGTTAAAGTTTGACGACGAGTTCTCACGGTTTCCTCATTTTTCTTCAAACTGTAATTTTTAAATTAAATTTATTTTGTAAATAACGTATTCCTTTGAAAAGTTTCATTTTTTTCTTTTGAAGAATGTTTGGAATTTGTGTTTTTTATATAGTTACAAATATACCTTTTGTAGATTTTTTTATTCTTTTATTTAATAGTTTATCTGTTTATGGAATCTAACATTCTTAAATATTATGGATATGGATATTTTCATTTTAATTTTGTTTTAATAATCAATATATAATTTGGACGTCTTTAAGACTTAGGAATATCGATTGCTGAACTTAATTATTGACACTCGAGATGTTTCGCAGCGTTTTTGGTGAATTTTTTACTTCAAACTTAAAATTATTTTATATTTTTTTATAAATTAAAATTTTTATGTTTTAACATTATATATACATCTGGCGATTTTGTTTAGAATATATGAATGAATTTATTGAATAAACTAAAAAAAAACATTCTTCGCTATTATTTTAGAAATCTTTAGGTATACTGATTTACGCTATTGTTTTATCATTCCATGTTTATAAGGATTACAAAATTAACTTAAGTAATCCTTGTGGAAAAATTATCAAGTTTAAATCATAAAAAATTCAAAGTTTCAATGCCGAAAATGCAGTGTCCAAATACGGTCTAATTTAAAATGAGAAAATCTTATATTTATTTAATTCGTTACAAAACATCCAAGCGATGATCAAACGGAGTGCAAAGGGTTAATGTCTGAAAATCATTGTTTTTGTAGGAAGGTGGGGATGAAATTTTGCTATAGATCAAAATTTGAATTCCCAATATATATACGTTGTTATGAATTGGCCATTTTGGCTGTCAAAATACGGCAGCCGCTCGTTTCGGTCCGTCCAGTCGAATTTTTGTCATCGGTGGCGGTGCTGATGGCTGGTTTCTTTACCAGGAGCGAAGAGCGTCTGCGCAGGAGTTGTGCCGGAGTGCGTCGACACTGACCTACCGCACCGTCCGTCACTCGGTCACCGGCTCACCGCTTATACTCCTCCCCGCCGCCCACCCCTCCGCCGAAACTCCCACTCCCACCACTCTTCTTTACTGCACTCGCTTTACACTAATGTTACCGCTTATATACATCGTATATAAACACACACTCTTCTGTCACTCTCTCTCTCTCTCTCTCTCACTCTCACTCTCTCATTTGCTCACTCATTCGACTGATCTATCCACTTTATCTCAGCGGTTTCGTGCCGTCCTGGTAGCGAAGTCGCCTCGATGATCTTTGCGCACGCGCTTATTTCGCTCCCAATCTCTCTCAGTAATTTTTTTAAGTACACACAGCTTCACGAACAAATTATTTTCACAATCTATTATTGTTACTGTTTTTCGCATATAATCAATCGTCTATTAATACGGTCGATAATCGTTTATTTTTATTCAACAATAATATATATAGCCACTCTCTTGATTGAGGCACAGTTTTTGACGTCAATTACTCATCGATTTCTTTTTTTATTATTGGATTAGTTGCGCGTTTGAGTCTAGCAATTACGAATTATAAATAAGTGGTATTTTGATATATATATATATATATATATATATATATATATATATATATATATAATTAACAATACAGAAATTATTGTATTAATAAAAATTAAGCCAGTTGACAATAATTATGCCATCGTCTATATGCCGTCATTAAATACCACATATTACACGGAGAACCTTACAACTGGAAGCGTTGGAGTAGTTTATTGCGGCAATTTACAGGGAGCTAAACCGAATGTGGAGGAAATCAAGAGACCGTGAAACATAAAGTGTTTGTTCGTACACGCGTTTAGTTCAATGCCAGCCGGTCAACGTAGCCAGACTTGGACGCGAAAATGGTTTTGAATATGAATGCGATCATTGTAATCAAACATCGTAAACGCTCCAACCGGTCATATGACGACGGTTAGGGATTCTGTATTTATTTATTTTTTAAGAACCTTCTTTTTCACCCTTCGCCTTTTCGGCAACGGAAACTTATAGGCGGACAGGTGTTTATGCGCGACAAACGAAATGATTTTCTCCCCCCTTCGTTTTTGACTAGATCGAGTTTTAATTTGTCTTTTTTTTTCTTGTCGCGTTTAAAAAAAAAAGTTCGTTTCGTGTCCAATTTATGTAGAAAGGGGAATTCGAAACCGTTGGACAACCTTGAACGGTCTCGAGGGGATCGATGATGAAAGTCGAGGGTAAAATCATGTGTGGCGAATATAACAAGATAAATTTATTTTAACGGGTTTTATATTAGAATGTAATTATTTTCGCGTTTTATAAAAATAAATATTAATATGAAGTATGAAATTAAAATATTTTGAATGCAAACATAGGTGGATAACATTTATAAAAATAAATATTTAATGTATTTCTGCACTACCAAGTCGTCAATTCTAATAATCATTAAAAAAATATATCATATGTTTGGTATATACCAAGTATGAACATGTATTCATATTAAATTACATTGTTAATTTTGTCACCAAGACTATATACATTTTAAATTAAAAAGTAAGTTTTACAATATTTAAATATATTTAGTAGTTTTATTTTATTCAGTAAATTAATAATTTGAAGAAATAGTTATTTGTATCATTATTTTTCCATTTTGTTTATAATTATTCGTAATATAAAGAAATTATATATAAAAAAATAATACAATTTAGATGGATTCGAGAGGTTTATCAGTTAAAGAAACTTCGGGTTATCACGTATTGTTGCAGATAATTAGCGGGATAGCATTTTATCTTAAAAAATTGAAACAATTGGAAGACTTTTGAACTGTTTAAAACTATAAATAACATTAACGTTGCCTCCGCCGAAGGTCTTTAATGTTTTTTTTTTTGCATTTTCGCCATAGCGGATATTATTATCTAACGTTTTCACTTTCCGCCGATGATAACTCTTTGTTGTATAATGAAAGTCATTTGTTACGGACGAGTGTTTATTGGCAAACGAGCACAGAACCAGCAGCAAGCAGTAAACAACAGCACCAAGAGAAGAAAAACACCACGACGCGTGTGTCAGCTAGCTACATAGCCAACTAGCTATAGCCAGCAAAGTCGATCTTCTCGGCCAACGTTTGGCGGATCAATATTTCGAATCAGCATTCCTATCGACTCTGAGAATTTCCGTTCGCGTCAGAGATCGACAACCTGTTCAAGGATAAATGTGCGTACGTTTTGTACGTATGTATGTATGTGCAGGCTTTTTATTCGCGGACCGAGGGTAACGAGCTTGGAATGTTGTTAGAATTCGTTTGTTTTCGCTGTCCGAAAAATTGACGACGATTTCCCGCGCAATTCGCTAATTATTCGTTATCGTTGTTTCCGAACCATGTTTCAGAAGAAATAAATATATTTCGGAATGGTTGAAAAACTAGCAATTTATTATTCTTGTTTTTATCAAAATGCATAGAACAACATAATCGTGATTTGATAACAGTTCACATTCAAATTAAGTTAGTTTTATTTACAATTTCGCATATTTTCCTTGTGCGTTTATTTGCGACGATCGATATTTTGAAATTTTCTCGGTCGAATAGTGAAATCATTGTTGAAGAATTTCACTGCTGAAAGTATCGCGACGAACTTTGAAGCTGCATCATCAAGGCTGCTAGCAAGCGCAGCTAACGACCCATTCTGTGTAATGACCCTAAAATGCATCATCTCTCGCTTCTCGACTCCAGTTTATTTTCGTATTACTCGTTCGACCGTCTCGCACTTATTACATTACTTACTAGTTAGTTTTGTTGTGTGACTTCAGTTTTTATGTAATTATTAAAGTCTAACGACGATATAAAAAGTTTGCGTTATTATTTATGTTAAAGCAATGTTTACTTAATAAAAATATACACAAAAAGGTAACTATATATATGAAACACGTTTATATGGACTTTTGATAATAGATTCTTTTGAAAGATAATGGGTTCCCCCCTTATCGAACGTTTCCAGGAATATTTATATTTAAAATGAACGCTTTTGTGGCACATTAATTCTGGCAATTTTGTTCACTAATGTAAATTTTCACCGATGGTTGAGCATATTCTTTGCATGGTTTTGACGACTGCATCATATTATGAATGCAGCACACACATATGCACCAGTCTATCAATTGGCGGTTGTGTCGTCACATCCTGTGAGACACGCACCGAATTAATATTGTTCAAACGCATTTATACACATCCATATATCGTGTTTATACATTTACGCGTGTTCTTTCAAGGACTTGAACAAATTATAGGACAATTGAAGCGTCACGAGTGAAATGACAAAACAGACATGTCAAATATTTGCCGCCGGGGAAACTGCATGCTGTTTGTTGCATCTCAAGTTTTTTTTTTATGACTGCACGCACACCGAGTTTAAAGAAAATGTTTTGTTGTTTCAAAAAGAAAGTTTAAAATCACATTTGAATAATTTAATTCTATGTTTATCGTAAATTCTCATCGTTCTTCTTATCGATTTACTTTGACGACCACTTTGATAAATGCGCATATGAATTAAGGAAAATTTATAAAAAAAAGTATGTCACAAATCAATTTTGTTTGAATTGCGCAGTTTTAGTATTTTTCGATATGACTCAGTTTCAAAAATGAAAAATAAACTATCAATCAATTTTCAAATGTTTCCAAAATTTATCAGTTCGTGTCTTTTAATTTAAATTGCAATAAATGTAAACCATATTTTATAATCATTTTAATATTTTTTATTAGATTAAAACTTAATCGGTTCGAATTTCATTGATTTCGTTTTTTTTTCTTTTTTTAATATAGCCTGATTTATCATCTGTTGAGAAACATTGTAGCGCTATATATCTACCGTACTTTTTTTTTGAGTGCAAAGTAATCGTTAGGAACGTTGTAAGTAAATAATGGGACCCCACAGTATGTAATATTTACATACCACATGTATGCGTGTGTGTTGTAAAAAAAAATCGAATCGCAATTTTGAACGTATCCCAAACATCACATTTTTCTAGAAATATTTAGTAAATATGATTTTGTGTTATGTTACCGATCTTTGTTTTTTTTATCTGCCCAAGAGTACTGCTTACCTTTACCCTGCCGCCGTTATTGGAATTTGTTTACATGGAAGTTTCTTGTGTATTCTGGAAGCTATTCGGCTCTTTGCTAGTAGTTATATACCGTATATATCCTTTGTTTTTATTCCTAGTCATTTTTTGTTTGACTTCAAATAAGTATGTATATATATATATATATATATATAATTTAAATATCATATGTGTGTGGTATGCGTATATATTTTTGCTCATTTTCTACCCGATTGAACGCAGATACTGCTCAATCGATTGTTTAATCTTCGATTTTTTTATTCGATTTATTGAATTGCCAACGGTTGATTGCTCCGGGTTAAAATCAAGAGAAAAAGACGACATAAAACTGGATTCGAAACGAAACCACCTTTGTCTAAATAGAGAATTTATTGGTTGACCGTCAAAAACGGAGCGATCGAGTTTATTCAAGAAAAGCCAAATCGGCTGATGTTTTATTTATTTATTTATTTTTTTGGTCGGTGTATCTTTTTTGTTCTTCTTTGTTACTGGTCGTGCACACGAAACCGTGGGTTAACTTTGCGCGTTGACCTCTTTCATGGCATCTTTATAGATTCGGGTTCGCAATACGCAGATTCAACTTTTAAATTCATCACATATCGACACGTGTATAATGTATGATAAAGATCTGCATCATGACGTAACCTTATGGATGACGAGTCCGAATTTGAGTTTCATTGTCATTGATATTTTAGTCCTTTTTTGAAAATTTCGCGTAATTTACAAAGCTAACAGGTGTACAACACTTCGTATTTTTTCGCGGAAGTGTAAATGATTGACAGATGTATTTACTAGTTTATCTGTGAGTGACAGTAATTTTTAAGATAATGTTGCGTCATTTAAATCTTTTATATATAAGAAGAATAGAATATTATTCAGTTTTTATATTTAATTTAATATATAATTTTAATTTTAGTATAAAAATTACATTGTTCTATACGCGTGCTCGTGTTTTTAAGTTAATTTTATGCAAATATTCTTGGTTTTTTACCGGTTATGTGTGTGTGAATTAAGGAAGAAAAGATTCAGACGAGAGATTGACCTCGTCGCACCAGAGTTCTGGTATAGGTTCTGTTCGGAAGGTGGCGTAATGACGATCGATTGTTGTGGCAACGTTGAAGTGAAAGAGCGAGAGAGAGGTGTTGAAGTAAACGTGAGGAAGAGGGCTTCGGTGCAACGGAGTGCAGCGGCCCGAGGTACACAAAAGTCTCGCGGAGAAGCGGGGAAAGGGACGAAGCCTTTGGGCGAAGGGACTTTGGTCCGATCCTGACCAGGCTCAGAGTCGTATTTCCATCTTCATCACCATTATCGTTAACGATGTAGAGCGTTTCACTTTTGATTGTTCGTAAGAAAATGCTCTCTTTTTTCTGGGCTTTTGCGACTTCGCCTCAAAGCGAACCTCGCTCGTCATTGGTCCAATATTTATTTGGTAATTGTTCGAAAGATGGTGATTTTTGAAAATATGTAACGCTTTTGACTGACAATACTTTTAAAGCACAACCTTCTATTTAATTAAATTATATATAAAATTGTACTAAGTGAGTGTGTGTGTATAAATACTTCGTCGAATTGCAGAATGGATGGACATGCGATGGCAAAGAGTTAATTACCGGTATAATACCGATCCAGTTCTATGCATAAGAAAGATTTATACAGTGTTGTGTTTTAGTTTTATTCGTTTCATTTTTTTTTTTGTTGATTATAGAAATAATCTCAGTAATTTTTTGATCCATGGTCATTGTACGAAATATTAATTGTTACTAATTTAAATTATAATGCCATTAAATTAACATAAATACTGTGATACGGCAATTAAGCAATTTAGTCTTCGAGTTATGATTTTATTGCTTTGTTGTGAAACATATCGTCTTTAGCTTATTAATCGAGAATTAATTATTTAATCGAATCGATTTATTTTATACCGCATTATTTTTAAATGGTGCCGTTTTTTAGGCATTTTCGACTGTTATGAAACTCGATTTAATTCGTTTTTTTTTTTAATTTTTATTCTAATAATATGTAATTGCTTAAATTTCAATTTGCAAAAGTAAGGAGGGCGGACAATTCCGGTTTACCCCGAGAATAACCAATAACAACCAAGGTCTGGGATGTTGAACCTCCGAGTCTCAAGGTCCGATGTGCGCGAGAAGAGCAAAAAAATCGAATGAGACAGATCGTACGAAATGTTCGAAAGAGGGATAATTGTTCGTTTTTACCCCACATTCTCATTGTGTCGGTTTTTCTGCTCGATAATTTACAAGACGATTTGTCCGCATATAAATAAGACCGCACATCGTTCTCTTCAAATATTTACAATCGTCTGAAGGTAGACATATCAGACATACACGTTTAAAAAACAAAGTCCATTAATCGATAATTAACTAATTGTAATTTTGTTTATGCTCGTAACTTTTGTTGGCGCGCGAACTTAATTTTGAACGTGGTTAGAAAAAAGTAGTAATTTTTTTGAAATCTAGCCTTACGCAACTCGCTTTACTGGTGAAGTGTTCCATTCTTTGTGTTTAACCGACCTTCACCTTACTTAACGATTGTTTTTTGTGCATTTATTACTACATATATATATATATATATATATATATATATATATATATATATATATGTATATTATTGTCGTGTTTAACATATTGCTAAGTGCGTTTAATTTGCGGATAAGTACGTCTTTATCGAATAATACATGCGGCCGTTTTGACTTTTTTCCGACATTCATCAAGCGGGTTGTATATATTTTTCTTCTGTATATAAAATGAGGTTAAGTCTCGTTTTTTTTTTAACACTTTTCATTTAAAATATAATATTATATGGTGCTCTCATCAGGAACACAATGCACTCTGTGTGCATCGAAGCGCAAGCTCACTGACCATCATAGTATTTTCGGGTGTAACCAGGAGGAGGGTAATAAGTTTTTAACCTTGACTGTTATAATAACCGGAACGGTTATTACTGGCTTCCATCTATAGAGTGCCCTAAAATTCTTCTATATGTACATGTTTTATTCCAAACAATTGTGATAAAAATAATCTAATAATTTTTCTTGAATATGAGTATTTTTAAATCACTCTGTATCCGACATCGACTGCTACTACTAAATTAATTCCAATGAACATTTATTTTCACTGAGATTTTTCTGTGTGAGAGACTCATAACATTGTTACGGACCGATAACTCCCTTGTATATTTAAAAATATTAGTTTCATAACTATTCCATATTATGATTTCACTTTCTAAACACGATAAATCTGGAACTGGACTTTTTAATATCCTGTAATCCTTTTTTTTCGCGCCCAACAATGGAAATAGACCAATATCGTGACTATTCTTCACACCGCATAAAGCTTTTGTAAACTTCATTCTATATTTTTTATGCATATACTAAATCCCATTTTTCTTTTTGTTACAGGTGAGTCTTCAAAAAATGGTTCACATTTTAAGTATTTAATCGTTCAGACCTGAGGTATGTGTGTTTACATTAAAATATCAAAATGCTTTTATGGGAACGATAATCTTCCACTATTGTATTTTGATGGACTCTACAAGTTTTTTTTTTATATGCTCATAAAGCTGGATTAAATGCAGAGTAGGTGTCACGTATAAATCGTAACGGTTAAATTGCAATCCTGTTATGAATGAATACACCTTTTTTTAAGATCTCCTGATTTATTGAAATGTTTTGATATCTATACAAACCCGTTTTTTAAGCATGTTTAGCTTTTTCATTTTATATGCACGTCGTCCGCGTGAGATTTACAAAAATATTATTCATGTTATATACGTGTTCCATTTTTTTTAGACCCGTCCTAGAATTCACTGTAACGCTCTCGTGATGATCCATATATACATTTTTTTTTTCGAATCGCTCTAGATTCTTCTAGAGCGAGAAACAACACTGTCGTCTCTAATTAGTGCAAAACACATGTGCTCGTCTCCTTCTGGATTTGTTACTTATTTCTCGTGGTTTTTCTTGCCGCCACTGCGACAATTGGAAACCGTTCAAATAAACACTCGCATGTGATGCTTTTAAGCCATGTGCTCTCCTCGTTTCCGATTATAAATGAGACGTTCAAAAACCTATAAACATATTTGCATGAAATATATATAGTTTAAGAAAATAGAAACAATTTTTCTATAATCGTTGTTTGTCAACAATCCATTAAATATAATAATTTTACTTCACAATTTTAAATAAAATACAGCATTACAATGTTTTGTACTAACAAAACACGCACGACTACCGTTTGCAAATTATCGTTGACGCTTCTGAACAAACTTATAAAACTTCAATATTCCTATCTAAAATTTTACAAAGTGTACTCTATTCACTTATAACCGACAGATTATGAACATTGAAAATGGTTTTTAATCTGTTGAATATCGTTTCGTTCATTCATGAGGCGTTTCTGGTACGCAAGTGTTATATTCGATGGGTTGTGCGTGGAAACCTTGACATTCAAAGTTGTGTTGGAAGTGACACATAGTCTGCTACGATGGCAACCTCACGCATATTATCATGTCTCGATTGTCGGTAAAGATCAATGTATTGTGAAGGAGAGGAGGACCTCCAAAAGCTCAAGGTCTTGTCTATCTTTTTTTTACGTGTTATATATTATTTCAATCGTAAATCTTCACATGGTAATGACCTCCAAAAGACGGGTGTTGTCCGATGGAAATTTTTCGATTTTAAATGATCCGATTTAGGTTTTCATGTTTGATGAATTTCGTGGAATCATTCTAAGATTACTCATAGATATAGTGGTTTGATGTAGTCGCTGGAAGTATTTTCCTCTTTCCTGCTTTCGGTTCATTAACCACACTCCTTGGTCATTGTCTCTTCGGTTCGTGCAGATTCTTTTATCCCTTTCCTTCATGACAATTAACACAGTTCTAACTTCAAGTTCAAACTGAAACTCAATGCTCGAGGTCAAGAGTGCAGTTTGCAGGATCGCCGAGATCCCACGCTCCGTTGCATTTCAATTTTGTCCAATCAACAAATGATAAAACTTCCGTTGTCATATTTCATCAATGCGGATTACCGAGAATGAACGATTAAAATGTTTTTATGCACGTTATTTTTAAATGCTCTGAATGACTGTTCGATTTCTTGGAATATTGTCCGGTGACGGGTCGAAACAACGTGTTTCGTCTAAGCTCTTTCTTACTAATAAATATTCGTGCTAAATGTTAATGAATTAATTGAAATTCATCAGTATGTTATATTTTTTGTCTACTCTCATATATATATGACCACCCACTGAAAAATATGACCTAATATTAGTATGTTAAAATTTTTAATTTTCATATTACGAGTTATAAAATATCAATGGAAGAAAAAATAATTTTATATAAATAAGGAAGACATGATCATAATTTCACCATGATAAATATCAATATAATACATCAAAAGAGAAAGAGAGAGAATATCGATAGGATTTCTTTTTGTCGATTTATAAAGCGAGCTTCGATTTCTATTCAATGGTTCGAAAACGAGAGTGGTCAACAGTGATGGTTTTTGAGAAAAAGTTCCATCGGCCAGGATGTGTACGGATGCGCATGCATGATGGTGAGAGAAAGAGAAAGAGAGAGAGAGACAAGAGCGAGATTGAAAGAGATGGCGGGGGAACAGAGCTGACTCCATCGGACTGGCAAACTTGTTCGGGATTCGTTGTGTTGAGGCCTAAAGCGACTGTGTCACGCCGAAGAATGCAGCCGGTTCGGTTTTTTGCCGCGGCCAGACAAGAGAGCGACTCCGCTCTGGTCCGAGGACCCGTCTGCCGCATCCAGTGCACGTCAGCTTCGATGCGACTTCCACTGCAAAAGATGCGTTTTTCTTCTTTCTTCTCGGTCGCTCATATAAATTTTTCGGTGAACGGCGACACAACGTGGCGAGAATAATCGGAATGGAATAGTGTATGCTTTAATAATGTAACATTTTCGAATTTTAGATTTTCAATTCTCCAAATATGAAGTATTACAATGATATTACCTTTTATATAAAATACTAGACCCGTGTGCAAATTCGTACACGGGTAATTAATATTAAATTATAAAAATAAAGTAGTGTTTGATGAAACAAAATTACTACACCATCACTACCAGCGTCGATCATTGCTAGTTATATATATATATATATATATATATATATATATATATATATATATTACTTTTAATTTATATGCGATATATTTATCTAAAACGCACATATTTTAATATTCTGTATTTAGTATGCTAAATAATGAATTTATTATTTATATATCATCAAAAATATCACGTTTCTTTTGTTCGTTATGAATTAAATATTTATCTTATCTATATACAGCTTTCTTAGTCATTTTAATATATATATATATATTCGCATTATTGTTTGTATTGTTTTTCAAACGTGAGATTTTATGTAATCAAATACATTAACAACTTTTCCAACTTCCTTATTGTAGAGTCGTCGCCTGATTCCGAAATTAATTCTGATCTCTAGGTGTGACTATGTTTATTTTGTTTATGAATATGTTAAATCTTTCATGGAAAAATTCAACTAGGCGTGAAAATGATATTATGACCACAAATATATTTTTTTAATAATGTTGAAACGATTACGTCAGTTTAACGAATTTATGCATTCGTCAGAAATTCGATTCGAGATCTAATTTCAGTTTAAATGAATAGAATGCATTTGATTTTTTCATTATTTTTATTTTCTGGTGTAATATTGCTTATTTTCAATATAGAATTTGAGTATATGAGAAATATTGTGAGAATCGAGTCCGACACAAAAGGAAGTCTAAAAAATTTTACAATGTGCGTCATTTATGTCTGCTTTATTTTAGGAATTCGATATGAAATTTTTAATGAATCACGCTGCAGCAGGACGATAAAAAAATGGAATCTATCCATTTTACCACCATTAGTTATAAAAGTTAATATAATATCCATTACAAATAGTGCAATCTGTGATGTAATATTATTGTTAGATTATTAATTTTAATTATGCGAAGTATAACATCTTAATATTTTGTAATGCTGCGTGTGCCACGTAAATATCAATGAATGTAAACAAATAACGACGCGGAACAAGTCCTACTAATCCCCCAGTTGCGTGAAGCTCTTAAATCCGAGCAGTACTCGGGACGTGAATCCGGATTAGCTAGTGCCTTTGGTAGCTCGCGACTTTTTTTCTTATCTTCTCTTACTTACTGAATCAACAGGTTAAAACGAGAGAAAAAAATCCACGTAAATAAATAAATAACGGTACTGTTAGTGGATAGAATACTCGTATTACCGTCTAATCGAATCCGTTGGTGAATCGGAGTGATGCGAAATTTTCGGTTCGGTCCCTCTCCCTTATATTTATATATATATATATATACGGCATTTAGACATTTGTCGAACAATTGATAAATCTATTGATTCTATTCTCGGTCGAGTTGCAGGAAACGTTGTCGGTCGCAATAAATACATCTCGCTTATCGAATTGGGTCGTTTGTGTGCGACACAACGGGGAAATGTCTCGCCAACACCTACGGACCATTTTCTCCGATGCTTTCTCGTTTCGGTTGTATGTCATTGATTTGTATGGTTGTTGTGCTTGTCTGATGTTGGTGCTGGTTTTTGTCTTTTATATTGGGGTACGGACATCTTGCGTCACCTTATTGTCGGAGATATGTTTGATAACGATCTGGTGGATTTGTTGCGCGAAGTTTTCGTACCAAACACAGTCTTCTGATATCGGTTCATCGTGACACGACGGTCATGTTCGCCTTGGGATGGTTCATTCACCGGTCTTCTATAAAACTCACATTTATATATTTTTATTATATTTAAATGTATACGTATGTGCGCTTAGTATATTTTTAATATTGGCTTAATATTAATTAAAAAACCTCATTATGTTCAGCCGTTCGGCTATTTGAATACATATTATTGTATTATATTAATCAGACGTTGTTTTCATATTTACGTCTTTTCGAGTATAGTTCGCAGTAAAGAAAATCGTGAAATTCGCTCATTCACGGTTTCAACATATCGATTTTCTTAAACATTATTTATTCTGCTGTTTATTTTTAATCAGTTTTATTTATTTTAATTTCCATTAATAGCAGAGTAAAGTTGAAGTAGGAAAAAATGTACCGATTGTGAACCCACGTCGGCTGCTGACGAGAATAAGTTTAAGACCTCTTCTTATCTTTTGGTGTCGTATTTATTTCACGGTCTCTGTGGGAGTCCATATGTCTGCATATGAATAACGACAATGCAAAAGTGCATTATTTATCGCTTTGTATATACGCATGTATGTCGGATGTTGATTTGTGATTGCGACGCATTATAGAGAGATGGCCTTGTTTCCTCGTTTCAAAGCTGATTCTTCGACCTCAGTCAAGGTCTTGACCCGAATGCGAAACTCTTGATATCTTTAAATTTCTTCAATCCCGTTCGAAAGGTTTAGGTTTCCACGATCGTATCATTTTGATATTATGGTTTTACGAAGGCATTTTATCGCTTTCTTTTATGGTTTGTCTTTGGATACGTCGTCGTTTTCAGGTCTTCGCGAAGGTGTTAGTCATCCGGGTTAGGTGTTTCCCGGGCATTACGCCCACGATCGGCGAGCCCGCAATCGTTTCGGCAAAACGAGTTACGAACGGGTTAAAATGAACTTTGCGCACAAGTAAATACATCAAGTTTTCAATACTAGCCAGAGGCGTTACGATCATGGGGTGTAAAGAGTGCATTGCACCTGGAAATACAAGTGTGTGGAACAACATAAAAACCCAATTCATGACTCTGGTCACATTTTCATTTGAGGTCAACATATAAATATTTTCATCTCATTCCAGAATGCAAATGAAATATATTATAAGTTAGATTGTTCTTGTGTTTCTACTGATTAAATATACGTATTAAATAAATCTTAATTATTATGAAAATTTTATGAATATATAAAAAGAACCACCACATATGATATAGAACTTCCAGTTTAGCATAAAAAAAGACTCGTCTTGCTAACTGATGAATCGTGTAGTTTTGTTGTGTCATCATAGGCTGTCTGTCGCATAAGGTAATGATGATGATGATGAGTTAAAATATAAAAATAACGCGTGTATCAAACGGTCGTCGGATTAGCACGTATCTCATACATAATTTGTGGTGGATTTCACAAGAGAGGAAGTTATTCGTAATGCTTAATAATTATATTATAATAATAATGGACGATCACCGCGTGGAATATTTCGCACAGGCGCCACTATCGCGACCTCGAACCAGAGTAATGAACTTCTGACGCGATTTAATGAAATCGATCAAAATTCAAGAATCATTCGAACGAGCGTCGAAAAAAAAAGAGCGCTCGTGTTTTTAGAAGGTCATTTTTTTCTTTTCCGGAACACACCTGGTTCTCTAGATATTTATGCGCGAGGTGTGTAAAGATAGGCGCTTTGCGAAAATCTCGCACCCCAAAAGTGCTGAAACGTGGTAACGAGAGCTTATATTGACTCGTAAAAATCCTAATAATGTCGGATTTGAACGGGTTCTCTTTCACAGTTTCAGCAGATTTTAGACGGGTATTACGCCGGAGTATATCATTAAAAATGATAATGCCTGTATCTCTACAGTACATTGCCTCTCGATTTTAGGTAGTTTTCGATATCGGGAATTGTTGTTTTCAGTGATTTTCTCTATTTGCTTTTATATTGGTTGTTTCGCTAATCGATTTAATTTATCATATTTTTTTTCTATATTATATGGAATAATGGAAAAGTATTTTATTTAATAGCTTTTGATATTTGATGCATTTGAAGACTTAATTTCTTCTGCTATTGGTATTCATATATTTAGTATTACATTTATTATTTGTTAAAACACGTTTTTGATTTATAAATTTAATTTTGTAATATTCAAATAATCGATTATCCATTGTTTAGTTTCTATTACATAATTACAATATATACTTCTATCGAATCAAATGGGCAAGTTTGCTCTCGATGTAAAAGGTCGGATTTAGAATAGCGAAGTGTGCGCCGATGGAAATAGACGGGAAGTCTCTCCTCTGGCCCTGTTAATTAATTCGATGCATTTTTTATGCTTTTTAATATTTTCAGAGAACGCCACTGTAAAAAGTGGATTGTTTATTTATATATATTTTTTTTTTTTTGGATCGTTTGCTTGCGCGTGGGTTTGTGTGTAATGCATGTGTGTGACGCTTCTCGCCGCTCAGCCAAGTGTGAATGAACCGTCGACAATAATAATAGACGGTTCTGGAGTGCATCATTGCAGATGGACGAGGTTTGCGTCGATTGCATTTTCGGTTCTTTCTTTTTTATTTTTTTCGAAACCCTTTCCCGCTTTTTCTTCGTCCATAAGAACGAGAGAGACGAGACGAGATGTGAAATTTCTTTTAGTTTTTATTTTTATTTTGCCGCTCTTGTGTGTACATGCAGTTTTTGCCGAACGCGTAGGCATATAATGTGCATATCGCGTTCGATGATGAAGATGATGAAAAAGACATCACGCCCACGACTTCCTGTCCGTGAAACGGAGAATGATGCGGCAGCGGCAAACTGTGCCGTGTCACTTTCTCTTGTTCTTGTCAGCTGGGCTTTACTTTACTGGTGTTCGGTTATTGGTTTTGTTGATTTTCATTTCGTTATGTGGACATTGTTCATTCTTCAATATTTGGATTCGTTTAATATTATTTCGCAACTTTTGACTGAGGTAATCCGAAGACAAGTTCAGACTTTAAAAATAATAACAAACGAATATTCAGTTGCTTTTACAAAATGTGGACAAACGTTGATTTCATTTATACGTATTATGAAAAGAATAAATAGTAATATTACAGTTTCAAACGGAAATTGTTGTATACGTTTATAAATCATTTCATTTACGACGGCCACCAGTAGAGGAAGAGAGGATTGCATTTACAATGTTTTGTATTGTGTAATCTCATTTACTATATGCTGTATCTGATAATGTTATATTTATATGATAAATAAAATAAATATGATAATTTTTTGTTATACATATGTATATATGACTGATGAATTTTGGATAGATTATATGGTAGTAAATATATGATTATGAGATAAGAAGATTACTTGATCAGTGGCGTAGATATAAAATTAAATTATATTATTAGATTTTTTTTTTTGAAAAATTGGGCAGAATCCAATAGTTTGCAGTTGTTTAGTAATACATCCAATTTTGTAACAGATGCACCTTCCATCGGCGAAAAAAAAAAGGTTTTTAAGGGTGATTCGCCAGCAGTTGGTTCACTGCAGCTCGACGGGAATGCAGTCGAGGTGACGTTTCGGCGCCGCATACTTTGCTCGTTCTCTCAGAGTCGGGTCTTCAAACCCTCGACATTTAACGGTGGCTATTTGCGTGCGTGCTTCGGGCGACAGGGGAGGTGAAGGAGGGAATCGCGGGCGACAAAGCCCCAATATAGATATACGGAACGAACCCAGGGTGGTGAGCGGTGGGGGGGGGAGGGAAAAAGCGTCGCGACGTTGCAGTTAGTTTCACGTGTGATTTGCACTTGATTTATCTATAGGTTTGCATATATAGATTAATCAATCTCATTTGATTTCAAATCATTCAACCCTCACAATATTTTTATATATACATACTTAAAAAGTTCACATTATTAAAACAATATTATTAATAATTTAAATAATTTGATCTATATATATATATATATATATATACCATAAATATCTTGGGGTAGATCAACTTGTTTCCCCTTGTATTTATAACAATTTAATTTCAATTATTGAACATTTTCAATATACAGTGAATTTCCTGTGATCCGTTTCTGTTGGTATATAATTGACACTCGTTGGTAACGTTCTTTCCGTCAACTATTAATAGAAAGATACATTTCTTCCTGGTCACCATCTTGTGATAAAATGAAAAAAAAATGTAGTGAAGCGGCACGAGTAATTATTTAAAAATGGATTTAGTTAGTTTAACAAAAAGATGTATTATAAATGTCGTTATAATTTTGTTGTTTATGTCGGTTCATGAATGAAAATTTTAGAATCATATTAATCATTGCCACATTATACTGTATAATTGGCTTTTTGAGATGCACATTGACAATGTGAACATAACACTTCAACGTATTTTAGGATATCGTTTTTACAAATATGTTAATATATGACGTATTCTTTTTTTTCTTCTTTTCGTTTTACATATGTTGTGTTTGTAACGAATATACGTGTATATTTTAACGTATGACACGCAAAGGGTTGATTGTTTAGTAATTTAACAATAATTTGTTAAATGCATCCGGTTTTACTTATTTTTCTGTTCGACGTTTGTACATTACTTTGGCACATGTGACTTCCTTTCGCGCATTATTAAATTTGTATTCACTCAACGTCTTTTGACGATCGACCATGCAAAACTTGGGTCGTTTTCATAATTTTAAATATTACCATTCGATATATAATATTAAAATTTTATAATTGTCTATAATTGTCAACTTCATCACTTTTGATTTTATAAATATGCATCCGTTCAATTTTAAAACTGGTAAATATTAGAAAAACCGAAAGTTTTTAGACGTTAACGATTTCGTTTTAACGTTATTTCGTTACCGTATGTATCATTGTAGTTAACCGTCATCTGGCACAAATGTACGACAGCTGTTTCCTCGTAAGAGCTTCCGTCGCTTGGTTCACCACTACCTGCCGTTAAAAAACCGTCAAGTTAAGCTTGCCAGTCAGTGCGTGCTTTCTGGTTACATTTTTTTTTCATAGTAATTTATTATGAACATAACCGAATTATGGAGACTTCGCAATCTGGGTTCAAAGTGCGATTCCAACGATATCTTTTTAGGTTACAGTCAAGTATTATATATACCATATATGATGTACACGCATGTTCATTGATTTATTTCAGAATAATGGACACAATTCATATTTTTTTTTTACACAAGGCCAAATCGATTGTACATCGATTTATTTGTAGTGAATGAGACACTCGAACTTTTGAGCCAGCTGCCGGTATCTATAATTCTATTTTATCGTATTATTTTCACGTGGCGCAGATGGTTTATTTTTATTTTATCGTCTCCATGTTTTCTTTTTTTTTTTCTTTCTTCCTTTGACACAGTTCTGATAACGACTTAAAAAAGAGCGCCAAAATAGAGTCGTATCTCTGTGAACTTTCGGTTTCCCCATATATTTTCATGTGGAAAAGACGACGGACGACGCCTTTATAACTACCGATATATTGGTGTCGCTTCGTCAGAGATTTCCCTAGTTTGGTATTTGGGCATCGGTCCAACATTTCCAGTTGTTTTTGTTTACATGAGAATTCAACGGTGCATCGTCTCTTCTCTTTTGCGGCTTTCTGTGTGTCTCTGCGGCTTTTCTGAAGTCTATTCAACGGAATATAATAATAATTATGAACGGGTGGATTTCTTATTATAAATACGTAAACTACTACGCCATTTTCGACTAAAATTAAATTTCTGTGCCGCTTTTTTGTATGTTTTGTTATATCGATTTTCAACTATTGTAACTATATTTTTAGGGTAAAATTTTTGTGCGTGTATAGCATACAATCAGATCAAATGTCACGACATAGTCATGTAACGAACGGTTTTTTCAGCTATTTTCTTATTAAAATTATATACGATTTTCTGCGTAGTTGTTTTTTTAAGTTGTTTTAAAATTCTGGACTAGTGAAAGTTGAAACGGTTGAAAAATCCTCATTTCATAAATAGAACAGGTCGATATTTTGACATGTTTTTATTTGCATCTCTATTAAACTACGTATCACTTAAATATATAATTGTAATATTTTTTTCTCGTTTCATGTTTTTTGAATATCTTTTTATTCATAGTTCTTGTTTTGTTTTTGCTCATTTTGAAAATATACTCACTGAACTGCATTTTTATTTATAATAAAATGTAAGTATATATTGTATGAGTTTTTTAATTACTTATTTTTATTTTAGTTTATAAAATTTTATTTATATATAATACTAAATATTGTATTCTAAACGATTCAAGGACAGACATAAATAACTAAAATGTAATTAATGATGTCATATTTTAAACACTTGTATGTATGATGGATGGAAGTGAAATATACGGAGATTTGCGAATAATAAAAATCACACGAGAAAAATAAATAAATTGAAAAAAAAATTAAAAATGGGGTTTTATTATTGGAGTGATTTTAATTAAAATATAAATAAACAAAATGTGTGCGTCGTCAAAAGTTGGCAGTATTGAGCGTGCGGTCTGTTGGCAACCATCATCAGCATTGCCGTCATCAACCCCTTTTCGAGGGTGTATATTGTGGGAGTACGGGTTGCCAACAATGGCTGCAGGCTGCAACCCTCGAGGGTCACTGCACCCGGACGCATCGATCCGACGCTAGGCTCGCACGTGTCTGCAACCCCTACCATTTTCCTCAGCTCACCCCCCTCGTCTCTTTCCTATAGTCAGGAACCAGAGAGAGGTACCTTTTATACCCCCGCCGTGTGCGTATATATCTTCCGCACGCCCCCAATAATATACGCGAGCCGAGGTCGCATCTGGGCCGACGACCTCGTACGGCCCCGGATTTTCTCTATGCCGTATTTTGTATGTTGTGTGTACTACCCCTCCGTTGCAGTGTTTCTCAAAATGACAATTTGAGTCATCTCTAGTTTAGATTTTAGCATTGCTTACAAAAAGTTCAGAAAAAAAATATTAGATTTTTAACATATATTGTCTTTATAATCCATATTTATCATTGAATATGCCGTTTGGTCACCACTTGAATTAATATGAAAACCCAAGCGTGGTAATGACTATTTATGTTAATGTCTTTAATGAATTTACACTCTTTCTGTATAATATTATGAATTTTAAAATGATACTCAAGTAAAGATTTTATCTTAAATCAGTCCGCAACCACGTAACCACAGAATTACTAAAGTTAAAATTTTTAATCCCTATAAATATGGAACAATAAAAAGAATACAGACTAATTTACCTCTATACTGATTTTTAAAAAAATCTCTAATGCTGGCGAAAACTTTTTGGATTCAAAAATTTGTTTAATATATCCACATATTTATATAAATCTATTAAATAATAGATATATATAAAATATAAATTTTTTATACATTAATTTGTATGTATAGTAATTTTAAATTAAGAGTACAAAATCAGCCAAAAACGCTATGAAACGACTCGAGTACAAAGAAGGATATATACGTTCAATATTAAGATTAATTTAGTTGAGATTTATCGTTTTAATTAGTCAGCAGAAATAATATTTAATATTATATCAATTTGTTAGTTTAAATGTTGAGAAATTCTGTGTTTATTATACGTAGCCATCGACCCTTTTCCCTTTTTCCCTTTTCGTTCTTGCGAATTGTCGACGCATTCGCTTTTTCCATTCGTCCTTCTTTCGCTTCCATGCTATTTTTCGCAATATGTCGCATTTTAGGGTTCCCCTTTTTGTTTTTATTTCACCCTTATTATTTTTGTAAACGCAATCGATTTGTCATTGTTAGTGTGAACGCCATTTGAACCGTTGGGTTTTTCTTCTCTATATATTTGTTGAAATGCATTTTAAATATTATTAAAATATCTAATTTATTATTCAGATTGTGAGACTTATACAATTTGAATTTAATCGTTTATATAGGATACTTTTTTATTAGATGATTTTATGTAAATTGCCTTTGTAACTTATATATTTTGTCCATGCTTTTTATATATAATTTTAGAATTCCATTAAAGATAATAGGGATGAGTTTTGATTAGGTTTTATATTTTTTACGTAAAAGAATTTTGGTATTCGTGTCGAAATTTAATTATTTTTTCTATCAATTTTTTTACACTAATTCATTTTTTTTACAAATACATAATTTTCGATTCATAATATATATCTTTAAAAACGTCACTTATCTATCGGTTTTTGTATCCACATTCTGTATCATATCACAATTTATTTCAGCAGAAAATATTCTATATCATTCTAAAATACTTTTATAGTTTTCCAATAAAGAAATAAAAAATCTCGATATATATATATATATATATATATATATATATATATATATATATATATATATATGTTTGTTTTTATGTATGCTAAAGATGGATTCGCATAGTCGGCGAAAGCGGCAAACCATCAGCCCTTCCAAAAACTATCCCTAGGGAAAGCGTGGTAATCACGTGTTATTCTATCGATCCACCAGCTCTTCTCGAATTACAAGGTGTATGCATATGTGTGTGTACATAATATGAGGTATAATTTTCTTCATTGTACTAAGACACTAAACGGTTCACGCATCGGTAACAACAGTTTAAACCACACACACACACACCGATATATGATGTCTACATTGTAATCATAAAAATAAATAATTATTAACATTCGTATTTAACCCGGAACGTCTCTGTGTATGTTTACTATCGAAGAGAGAGTTAGTGGAGGGGGGTTTGTTACTGTATTTTCACCGGCTGTTTTAACGCCTTTAGCGCGGGGGTGGCACTTTTCAAAAGCCGGCCATCGTGTCCCATATTAATATATTTTACATACCGGCTTTTTGAGGTTTCAAAATGTACGTTACAAAATTATAAATTTTACTATTATACTTAAAGAACAATAGATGTTGTCTCAACAAATCCTTCCATTTAAATTGAATGTCAAGATAATGGTTACGGTGCATTCATCGTATCGGTTTGCTAAATCGAACCAGTTAGGAATTTCCTGCGGCATTATTATTAATACTTATTTATACCGCAACTATTGATTTATTAAACGGTATTTTATTTTGTAATCTTTATTCATATTTTATATTACATTTAATATCCAAAAGATATTTATCATATTTTAACGATCAGTATGACTGATAATTAATTTTTAAAATCCTTATTTTTGAATGTTGAATAGTTTAAATTCAATTAATAGTTGTCGAATGAAAAGTCATTAACTTAGCGTTTTGACTATAAAATATATTCAGTTTGAATGAAACGTTTCATTTAACTGATTTTTTTTCAATTTTTGATTTTATATTTTCGTAAAATAATTATGTGAACCACGTAGAAAAATTCCAAATGTCGACATTTTATATCGTTTATAACGAAGAATTCGTTAAAAATAAATGTCTCAACCTACAAATAAATATGCCTTCGTGCACAAGAAAACACAGGAGAAATAAATTTATCATGAAAAAAATTTCATCAAAACATTTTTCTCGTCGAACAACGTGAAGCTTCTTATACAAATTAATAATTTATGGCATCTTTCTGCTTCTCTTACCACCTTGTTTTGTTTTTTCCTTCGTATTTTCCAAGTTTTAAAAATTCGATTAAGAGAAAAGATCCGATTCGAAAGTGCCTTGTCGTTTTTCTTGTATTGATCGTAAACGAAATATAATATATACAGCTCGGTTAAGGGACACGACAAATTGTCGCCTTTTTTATTATTTTTGTCGTCGTCACACAGCCATTTTAGCGTAGCATAATTCCATAATTGGACATAATATTTAATGTCTGATTTTTTCTTTTTTTCTTGGTTTTTCGTTTGGTCGTTGAGCTTTTTCTTCTTGGTTATGATACGCGTCCATTGCCCCAGGGTGACTATCTGTATCTGCGGCGTTGTTGCCAGATTTTTGCCGCATTGGTCCGCAAAACTCATACTCCTGCCGGAACCCACCCTCTCTATAAACACCCTGGTTGTCGTGGAAACACCCGAAACCTCCAACCCCATTTGGCGCGTGAGCTACTTTCAACATTGTGTCAAAATGTTCAAAGTGTACCGACTTACGTAGTCGATTTATAATTGATCTTTTTGTATAATATACTTAATATTTATAATATTTGACTATGTAAGTTTTTAAAAATAGGCAATAAAATATACTTTTGATTTATATTTTTTATTAAGATGCTTATCGAGCCATCTTGAATAAAAATCGATATTTTTTTACTTTCTATATGTCTAAAAAACGGTTATGGCTTTATAAAGCTGATAAAATTATTTGACCTTGACTTAATCAATATCTTGGACTAATGAAAAAATAAGTCGTAGGAAAATGAAGTAAGTCACCAAGCTTTATTGTCAAATTGCACGCTACAAGCAATTTTTTTTTATCAAAATCGTATTTTTATCCAATTTTTCAATTATTAATTCTTATTTTTATCTAATTGTTTTTAAATTTGCTTAATATATTGTATAATTAATAATATATTTTTATTGTTTACAGGATGCAAAATAAAGGCATTGCGTGCAAAAACCAACACATATATCAAAACGCCGGTACGCGGTGAAGAGCCAGTGTTCGTAGTAACAGGAAGAAAAGAGGATGTCGGTCGGGCAAAAAGGGAAATTTTGTCCGCAGCAGAACACTTCAGTCAAATCAGAGCGTCGCGACGTTCATCAGCGGGTGCACCACCAGGACCACCGGCAGCAGCTCCAGGACATGTTACAGCTCAGGTTCGTGTGCCATATCGTGTAGTTGGTCTCGTAGTCGGACCTAAGGGAGCCACAATCAAAAGAATCCAACAACAGACTCACACTTATATAGTGACGCCGAGTCGCGACAAGGAACCGGTGTTCGAAGTTACAGGCTTACCCGAAAGTGTTGAGGCGGCGAGGAAAGAAATCGAAGCACACATAGCCGTACGCACTGGAGCGGGTACAACAGGAAGTGCCGTAGGCACAGGAGGAGCAGAAGAATCAGAAGTTTTGGGCACAATGTGTCACGATTTCAACACATATTTCGGCCGATTGGAGGCAACGCCCGCAGCACAATCTTGTTCATCAGGTGCATTTTCGTCATCTGGATCAGTTTCATCAGGATCATCAGCATCCGGGTCTTGTGCTCCCGGATTAGCGAGTATTTGGTCACCTGCAGAACGTGAACGTGATCGGGAACGTGACGAAGGACTCGGGGAATCTCCGAGCTTTGAAAATCCAGCCGGAGTATGGGCATTTTCGGGAACCCGACCATCACCCAGCGGTTCACCTCGAGGTTGCGCAATATGTTCAGAACGCGCTGTAACAGCAGCATTGGTGCCATGCGGACACAATTTGTTCTGTTTGGAATGCGCCAACGGTTTGGCGACCCGTGCAATGGCTTGTCCCGCCTGCTGCACACCCGCAACAACAGCCATTCGCATCCGTTCCTAAGTTTCCTCATCAAGTATCCTAATCCAAAAAAAATAATACCCAAGCACAGCTTCAATAACGCTGCCCGCGCCGCACGTACTGCTCCGATGCCTTCTCCCCTCGATATTGGGCTTACCGCGGATAGTAACATTTCGCAATTTTTAATATAGAAAATTAGAGGCAAACCGTCCGTCTTGCACTAAATTCTCAACGTCGAGCTTTTCCGCGAGGACGATTTCAAAAAACTGCTGCGAAACGACTAAGTCGTTTCAATTTATTGGCAGAGATCGACGCGCGGTGGACAACCCTAATTCGTTTTGCGTTCAGTGCGTAATGGATTTTTTCACCTTAGAATACGTTATGATTTGAACGTATTTATAGTTTCAAAGCACTTCCCAAACTAATACTATCTTTATTTTTTTATACTTTATATATAAAGACGTCGTTTTCCCGATATATATATGTTTGTATTTTATGTGATTGATTGATAACATTGTTATCAATCAAGTAATTAGAATCGCTTATATTCCGAGAACGCGTCATTCATTCAGGTCATACACATTTCCGAATTCCACGTTATTTTTTTACATACATACACGCACCGCTCGTTCAACGCCGAGGGTTGTTTTGTCTTTTAATTGTTATTAAGAAAAATCAATATCGCGCCGACATTTTTTTTTGAAACGTCATCGTTTGGAATCGCACGATATTCGACATTTTACTCCTTTTTTCTCCCTCCCTCTCTCTCTTTCTCTCTATCTATCTATCTCTCTTCGTTTTATTCTCGTTTTTCGATGTTTTTACCATTTAAGGTGCGTTACTTGTTTCGTATTTTTCACGTGGAAAATTTCACGCCGTGAAGTCGTCTCGCAAAATCGATATTATTTCATCTGGGATGGGATACTGGAAAGATCGAATATTGTGACACGTCGCCATTATTTTCCATCTTCAATTGAAAAATGAGAATTTTCCTCTTTTCTTTCATTCTTTCTTTTACGAGACGGACGATTTAATTATTTTTTTCTGTTGATAAAAATATTCAACTTTTTTTTATATGTATATTTATTATTATTAAAGCAATCGCCTATTTGTAAATATTTTTTTTCGTATGACCGACTCGTCGATTGTATTTATCATATATTATATATACATTACGTACAAATTTTATTTTTAATATAATTGACTAGTTTTTCTTTTCGTTGAGAATTTCCTTATATATATATATATATATTTTGTATACGCGCGTATTAATCATCCATCTCCTTTTCTTATTATTTCCATCCTATTCCCCATATTTTTTTCGTATAGTTCACCGTGATTCTCTAAAGGCTGATCGATTATGGCAATTCTCCAGAGTTGTTAAATGATTAAAAAAAAAAAATTTTTTTTTTCGTAAATGAGTGCGCGAGTTTGTACGAAAAAATCGAAAAGTGCGAAAGGGGATATTTATGCATTTTGAAATATAGTAATATGTAAGTGCGAGTGTTTAAAGTGAGATAGGTGATGAATATATATTATTAAAGAAAAAAAATCCAATAATATAATAATAATATAATGAAAATATAACAATAATATATTGAATGAATATTATATTAAAATATATATTATTATATATTTAAGTTTTAGGTATGAGAGAATGTGGTTGTCGGTCGCGTTTTATAACCACCCACCCCTGAACGTTTTCGATATATAACAATGAACACAAGCAGCGGGCGGGCGCATGAGCGCGGGTGCCGAAATATTTAAGCTAATTAAAAAAATATGTACAGTGGCGTACGAAAAAAAAATCGCATACTTTTTTTCACCGATAAGCGGTTTTTTTTTACGTTTAACAGTATTTTTGAAGCTTTAGAATTGGCCTATTGTGAAAGTTTCAGAAGTTAATAATAATAGAATTAAATAAAATAATAGATGAGAAAAAAATGCGCGAGAAACGTACGCCGTTTTTTTGTTTTGCACGCCACTGTACATGCATATGTGTTTAAACGTATATTTATATACATATATATATATATTATTATTATTATATTCTTTAGACGAAACAAAAGATAATAATTGATACATATCCCTAATTGTTAGTTTGAGTAAGGATTATGCCAGAGGTGGTGTAGCTGCTGTTGTTGAATCTAGTATTGATGTTTATGCGGTGGCGCTAAGTTGGTTTGGTTATGGCGAGCCCGCCCCCCATCCCCCCCCAACAAAAACCTTGTTGTGTAATTTTATCTCATTATTATTAATATTTTTATTATTATGATTATTACTATTTTATTCTAAACTTTATTATTATATTGTAATTTGTATTTGTAATTTTATTGTCTCGTACTCTATATTATATACTATTTGTCACATAATTAGCCATATAATTATTATATCAATATATATTTAATATATATATATTTTTGTCGTCGATTTGTTCGCTATTATTATATTTTATTTTTAAGTATATATATATATATATATATATATATATATATATATATATATATATTTAAGTAAATATATATTGATATACGTTTTTTTAATTAAGTTATTATTGGTGATTGACTTTATTGGATAATTTAAAATATATTATTTTATTTTTTTACATAATTTTTCCACGATTTATGAATGTTTTTTACTCGAATAATTAGTACAAGGCGAGGGACGGCGCACTGCCATCCAGACCATACGATTATGATTATTATTATTATTATTGTCGTTTCCGTTCAGCTTAATTAGATTTATATTAAATATTAATTATTATATTATTGTATTTGAGAGATATTTAAAAAATTACCCCTAGACTAAGTCAAGTTATTGATTATTGATTTTTTATTTTGTGTAATTTTTATATTTTAAAAAAACGATTTTTTTAATTCAAGATATTATGGATTTTTTATATACATACATTTACTTATCTTTGTGTGTTTCTTAATATATATATGTCTATATATGTTTGATAAATTTTAATGTGAAAGTTGACAGATTCGCTCTTAATGTGAACGTTTTCACGGTTAAATGTCACGTAAAGCGATCGCTACCAAATATGTCACAATAAAGTTTTTTTTAATAATTTATTCATTTGATTTTTTTTTATTTTATCATTTCATCTTCATTTTATATATTGTTTTTTTCTATGTAAATTTAAACAATTTGATTTAACTTTTTTTTCTTTTATTCTCCGCTAAACATGTACAAAATTTATATACAGACGAATGCTCTCGTTCGTATTAAATCTCGTATAATGATTAACCCTATTTAATTACCTATATTCGATAGGTTTAAATAAATTACTGATATCATCAATACATTATCAGTTTTGCGTCTTAAGGGTGGCGTAAATATGGCATATCTTCTGTATATAAATATTGCGGAGGATAGAGATTTTAATTTATTTTGATTAAGTTACGATTATTGCCGTATTGTTATGAGATCTCATGTGTATCATTATTTTTCATATATATTCATGTTTTGTTTCCTCTATTGATCAAGACAATTTTATTGCCAGTTTTTCATTGATAAAAAATATTTTTCTCTCGAAACTTGTTAGCACAAAGTGATCTCATTATTGTTTTTTTTTAATTGAATTTTTTAAATTCGATTTCGTTCGAATATATGATTACTATCTCGTGAAGGTATGTGTGTGAGAGTTATATTAATGATTAATTAATAATAAAAGACATTATTTACATGATAAGCAAAAAAAAATGAAACATAGGTTACGTGAAGAATAAACGAAAAATAAAGCAGATAAGCGTTTTATATTTTGTCGATATAAATAATATATGTAATAATTAAAAAATACTCATAATTCGTAAGGAATATAAAAAAAAATAATATGAAAACGGCTGATATACTTCATTGCGATATTCGTCTACAGTTTTTATTATTATAATTAATATAATACATAAAAGTATGTTTAATAAGTCTCAAAATGTGCGCTCATTTAATTAAAATAAATGAAAAATGAAAAGTTGTGCGAATAAAAAATAAAATATGGCGGACGAAAATCGCAATGGCGGACGGTGTTTACGAATTGTCTTGGTTTTTTTTTTGAAATTAAAAAAATAAAATACTATTCAAGTAATAAAATAATAAAAAAATATATTCATAAAATTTATATATACTTATATAAAAACGTGCATAGTCAGTAATTTATATAATAATTATGATTATTGATAATATACAATTGGACGTTTGTATTTTTGTAATTTTACTAATCGATAAGCGTACGGTAGGATTAGGGTAGTGTTTTTTGTAGAATCTTTAGAATTATTAATTATATTATATATACACAGGCTCTCTCTATCTCCTTTTTATTATTAATTATTATTAATTCATAATGGATGACATTCGCGCTCAAATATATAATATGTAACATATTTTAAGTAAGCCATATATAAATATATATATTGTATATTGAAAAATGGCCGAAGGCGACCGACTTCTGTCGGCCATTTTTTTCAAGGTGGCCGACGAACCACTTCAAACGCCTCGTCCACATCACATATACACGGTACATGAAAGTAATTACACCACCACACCATATATAAATATATATATATATCACATTAATTGTTATCACGACGAATCGGAGTAAAAACAATATTTAAAAAAACGACACTGATTTGCATCATCATAGTCATCTTCATCATCATCGTTGTCGTATATTCATTTTTAACATCCACAATCATCGACGTTTTTGAAAGATATAAAAAGTGGAATTTAAAAAAAAAATGGTTCGCACCCCGCGATCGCTTTTTAAACGCATATTTAGCTTTTTTCTTATATAGCGTTCAATTTTTTAAAGCACATTTATCGAAAAAAAAATGCATTTTTTTAAATCAATAATTTTTTGAACCCCATTATATGTATATTATTGAAATCGACCAGTAATATTTATGTGGGGGTTGTTTTTGTTCGTTCGCATAGTTTGATCAGAGTAAAAACGTGCGGCGCGCGACAGGGGTGTTTGCATTTTTATTCCATTATAATAATATTAATTAATGTATAATGTGTAAACTATTACTATAGGTTGTGTTTCTTGTGAAGATCGAGTTGCCAGGGTCCTCAGAAGAAGCTTAATTTATAATTATAAATAATAATTAACAAAAAAAAAATTAAAGCTTATTTAGATATTATAAATATTAAAAAATAGATGGGGGGTCAACCCAGTAGCGAAAGGTCGCACCAGGCCTAATTTATGATACATTCATTCATACAAGATAATTTTTAATATGCAGAGTCAAATATTTTCAAAAAGTTTTAAGCGTTTTTTGGATTTTATTACTGATTATAAAAAAAATAATACTGATAGGATTATTTGAATAATATGTAATTATGATAGTGAACAAATATATTTACCATATTTAAGCATATTGAATGACTAGTTTTGTAGATACCGTTGTATTACTCCATCGAAGGGAAGTTTCAGAGTGCTGGAGGAGGTCATTAGCGGTGATTTTTTTTTAAATGGGAAAGGGTCACATATAAGCAATAATATTTTTTTAAAAGAAATGTGAAATTATAGCCGAGGTTTCTTCCATTCGTTGTTTCACGAAGGAATAAACAAAACTCCCATCCAAAAAAAAGATCTCCGCCTTTGCTCTTTCACTTCCCAAAAGAAGGAAACTTTTCATGAAATCATTTAACTTTTCTTACCTTAGTAGCTTTATATGATATATCGTGTACATATAATATATATATATATATATATATATATATATATATATATATATATATATATATATATAATCCGCATAAATAAATTATACCATTTTTGACTTAAAAGGTATTACGGATCAGATATAAAATTTATAATAATAATTTAAATATATTCATATATATCTATATGTATTTATTCTATGTAAGGATGAATCTACGAGAAAAATGTTATTTTTTTTACTATTCATAATTCATTAAAGAAAAAAAGTAAAATACATGTCCTAAAATTGTTAGGGAAGTAATTTAATGTTAAAGGTGCGAAACTTCACGTCTCGAATATAAAAGTGCTCTAAAAAAAAATAAGAAGTATGCGTGATTTCGATATTTTTTTTTTTTAATTGAACACAATGAATAATACTACTATGTTGTTACCAAGATTAATTATTATTACTACAAAGGATATATCGAAACATATAAATAAACGCATCACACCAAATAATTAGAATTAAATGATAAATACTCAATAAATAGACTGACTGTTTTTTGTAAATGACGAATCAGTTTTTCCCCGTATATTCGAAATTTTCACATATCTCCGACGTCGAATGTTTTGACATTTTAATAATAATAAAATTAAAAGAAAAAGAGGCGTCCTTTTCTTCCGGCCCGTTTCGAAAAAAAAAATCGAACGAGAAAATATTTATATAGGAAAATGCGGAAAATTAGCACAATTATCGAATAAAATCGTATCTTTCGTGCGATGAGATCGTTTGTAGAATCATTCGAGTGTGGTTGTTTTTCGTTTTTCTTTTGAATTTTCTTTGTGTAATTGCGGCTTTTTCACGGCTGCTGCGTCATCATATCAAAGCTTTACTGTGATTCGTAAGACTGATGATAGGCAAAAAAAAAAAACAAAAAAAAACTATAATGCACGAGGGATGCTGAAGTTTTGTTCAGATATTTTCTTGGATGGATATATATAAAGATGGAAAATTCGATACGACGGAAGAAGAGCTCTAATTTTCATAATCATCGTTTGTTCATCAATGCGCGAATTGAAAATCGTAGCAATTTTCATTATAAATATCGGGGAAAAGCGTTTCGTGTCATATTTTAAACTCCCGCTATACTGTGTTAATTTTACACGTGAAAATAATTTTTAAAAAGCACTGTAAATATACTGAAAGAATAATGATGAAACGAGAACTCTTGTTTCCACCTTGTAACAAAGAAATACGTCAATGAAAATAAAAAAAATAAAAATACAGGTCGTCTTTGCCCGACCAATATTTTGTTACATTTTATGTTGATTTTTTTAAATGTTTGTCTTTTTATATTTGTACGTGATTTTTATTAAGTGATTGGATTGTACGCAGCGTTAAGCAGAATTTTATAGATAAAATTGTAATGAAACTTAAAAAAAAATAATGGAAACTATGCTCAAAATTTACCTAGTCTTCATGAATAATAAAAAAAGAGATATATAGAGGTTCGATTCAGTAGGAAAAATTGTGATTTGTGAAAAAATTAATATTAAAAACATATTATTAAAATGAAAACAGTTGAGCAAAAAAAAAAAATATTGAAAAGCAATGAAAGGTGTGGTGCAACCGTATTGTGAAAAATGATTTTTTTCCCTTTTTCGATCTAATAGATAAAAAATATATGTATTGTTAGGCGAAAATTTTGCGGGACGAAGGAAAATTTCAACATTTTTCACGATTTAAGATATTGTAACTAATAGTGGATTTTTTACACCTTGTGAGGCCCGCTTTGTACTTTTTTCACATTTAATATATATATGTATACATATATATGTAAAAGTAAAAAAAAAAAAATAGGGAAATATTAGAATGTTTATGGTATTAAATATGTATATTTGTACGAGAGTTACGCGGCATCCCGTATAATTTTAATCGCTCGTTCGAAGAAACTTTTTCCACCTGGTTTTTCTCGATATTTTCCGTATTATACGCGTGTTTTTCTTTTTGTTTTTGTAACAAATTCATTTTCAGGGTTTATTCTGTAATTCGATTCTTTTTTTCGCAGATCAATAATAATAATAATAATAATAAAATGGGGGGAAAAACCAATATTTCGATTATTAAAAATTGAATTAACGATCAACACTTTCGGATCGTCGCGTCGGAACTGAAAAAAAAAATGGAAATCAATAATTATTCTACTGTTTGGGATCATTTACGGTAATACATCGATTTTTTATATATTGCTATCATAAAAATATGGTTAAAGATAACTTAAAAAAAAATATATAAAAAAAAGAATATTCGATTCTAAAGACAAGAGTAAATTTATAATTATACTTAATTCATACGAATCGCACATTTCTTTTGTAAGTGATAAATTTAATGTTAAAATTAAATAAATGAGAATATTTGTCGTTTTATCGTGAACGTGTGTAATTTGAGAAAAAAAAAATAACTAATTAACCCTGGTGCCAAAAAAAAAAGTTAAAAGTTAAAAAAGATCCATTTCAAAGTTACTAGTTTTTACTAGTGGGAAAGCCGCTCAAGCTGCAGCTCTCCTGCGTCGCGTACTGCCCTTTTTCATATCTAGATTTTTCAGCTTTTTTTCAGCAAAATGAGTTTATATATATATATATATATTTAAATATATAATGTTAGAATGATTATATACAATAGATTGAAAATTTAACCACTTAATATATTTATATATATATATGTAATAAAATTTTGACGTTTTCTTTTTGAACATAAATAATTTCATCCCTTTTGACTCAAAAGATAAACTTTTTCGTATTATTATTATTATTATGATTATTATTACGACGATTATAAAAAAAATGATGATTGTGTAATTAATAATTAAATGATTAAAAATTAATTGAAAATAAAAAAAAGATATTGTAGCTGCGGCCGAGACGTTAGTTGTCCCCTTAATTCAATAAGCGAGCAAAATTATCCACATATATTTTCTTATTCTGAATGTTTTTTATCGGGCGTCGAGATAATCTTATCACCTCGGATGTAATCGATAAATAATAATTAAAAAAAAAAGTATTTAATAATCCCCAAAAAAGTATATATACACATATTAATAATATATATATTTAAAAAAAACCGTAAGAGAACCTAATGTCAAGTCATAAGATTTATATTGAAAGTTTAATAATGAGAAAAAAAGTATTTTAGTCATTCAATTTTGAATAAAAAATAAAAATAAAACTGAATATACCTCTATTTATTTTCAAAGTTGAACGTTGATCAGTGTATGATTAAAAGCTCCTTACGTTTGATCAATAATATTGACAACATTTTAAATATTGACAATATTATTGATCGTGCTTTTGGATGCTCGTTGATATATTTTAATCAGTTTTGTACACATTTCACACACACGTATATACATATATACACAAATACACGTGCACACACAACACACATACAGATGTATTGAATCGAAAAAAATAATAAGAATGAATATTATTTATTTAATCATTATTATATTAATTGTGATTCAATTTTGTTTATACGGAAAGATGTACTTAAATGTTTTCTAGTAGTGGATGAAAGTTTATTCAGCTGAAAAAAAATAAAAAAAGTGGGGGAGCATTTTATTGAACGTTGACAGTGATGCAAATTTTAAGAAAAAAAATAAATAAATAGTAATTAAAGTAAAAATAAATGAAAGAAGATACGATTATTTTTTTGAATATAGAAATGAAAAAAAATCGAGAAATTTTATGAGATAGAGAGATTATTCGAAGGGGGGCACGCCCGGCCTCCGAAAAAAAAGGATTCCTCGTGGAAAAATTTAATATGAAATTAAAAAAATAATAAAAAATACGATAGATTCACTGAACGCGGAAATGCGGCTTTTCATTTATACTCATTATTTTCAGCGAAAACGGAACGTTTCGATTTCGTTAATTATTAAATAATATATAATTAATTTTTTATAGTTCCTTTATACATGTATATTTTTTTTCGCCTTGTTTAATTTTATTTTTATATTTTTTAGCGACGTATAATAATAATAATATTTAAGCGCGTTCCGTTTTCGCGCGAAAATATTCGGCCCCCTTTTCGCGCTGTTTTTTTTTTCAATATATATTATTTAATTTAGCGTTTTTCACTTAATATTATAATTATATCGTTTCCCTTTATATATTATTTTTTTTCGTAATATCACGTACATGCATATATATGATATTTATAATATATATTAGGTGACCGGTAAGGATTGTGACTAAAAATAAATATTAATTCAACGTAGGGAAAATTGATGGAAACGGTTTGGCGAGCGATCTAGGAAAATGGAAAAATTATTTAAAAAAAAAAGTATATAATAATAATTGATAAATAATTAAAAAAAAATCGAAAGCTCTCACACAACTTATTAGCTAATGTGTTTTCTTATATAGTGTAATGTTTTAGGAAAGGTTTAACTAAATGTAAAATGTATTGAGTGGTGGTTCTCGTCTGGCATTCGCCGTAGAACGGTTTTTAACCCTTCGGCGACCGGCGACAGTTTTAGGATTGAATTAGGAAAAATTGAATCTACTGATTATTACTATCATTACTATGATTATTAATGCATATTATATGATATCTATATAAAATTGAAATATACACGATATATATTATATATTCATATATATGATATAAAGAAGAAAAAATAATAAATAAATAATAAAAAAAAAAAATAATGGAGCGTACCGGAGCATTTTTAACCCAGTAAATAGTATGTTTTTTTTTTCTGTGTGTTGTGTATATATATATTTATTGATAATATACGTATATTATAATGATTATTATTATTGAATTTATGATACTTGTGTACTTGTTCTCCTATTTTTTTTCTTTCTTTTCTTATGTTTTTTTTTTATTGTATATGTGTGAAGGGATGCCTCGCAAAATAACGGGACCCCGTTAAATTATTGAATCGTTTGTTTTGGTGTGCTTTTGATGCGACACCAAAAATTAATGTACGCTTTTAATTACAGCACAATTACGGCGTTTTATTATTATTATTATTAATAATATATAATAATTTTAAAATTTATACCAGAACTGCTACGCTTTTACGTTTGTTTGTTTGTTTTTTTTTTTGTAATGATTATATTGATCATGTTTGATTTTTTTATTTTGTAAAGTCGCCGATGTACGTTCAATAATATTGTTTTTACAATAATATCGACTGTGTATCGGAGGCTATTAATACTAGTTTATATTATTATTACTATGTAGTTGCGATAAATCCTCAGATTGATGAATATAATTAGTGAAAAGTGAAACTAAGAAAATAAAAAAGAAATGTTATTATTTTTCTTAAATTTTATGTGATATAAAATTTTATTTGAACGTATTTTTATGTGTGTTGGAAAAATATAAATTATGGCAATAAGGCTTCCGTGTTGATGTGTTCAAATAATTATTATTGATAGATATATCACTACGCCCATACATTGATGAACAAAAAAAAAATAAATAAAATAAAAAATGTGTTAAATCTTAATAAATTAAAAAAATAATAAAACGACGGTGAATTTAAAAAAGATTTAAAAATAATAATATGAATTTAAAAAAAAACTTAAAACGAAAAAGATGAGAATATTTTTTTTACTAGAACCTCTAGTATTTTTACGTCACATTGGTTATATAAAGAAGAAAACATGTAATATTGTAACTTGAAATATTGAAACAAAAAAAAAAGTTATAAGGTCGATATAATAATACTTTTTGTATCTGAGTAATAATTATAGAGAACGTAGCATTTACTTCATATTATATATATATATATATATATATATATATATATATATATATATATATATATATATATATATATATATATATATATATATATATTTAGAATTGGAATATTTTTTATTAATAAAGATTTTAATAAAAATTGCTAAGGATAATTCTGTTAATAATTACTTAATGGGTTTAGTCTTTTTGATTATCAGAAATATATATTTTTCCAATGAAATATTCGAGCTGACTGTATTAATAAAGAAAAAAAAACTTAAAAATAGGTATCGTGTTGATAAGCCATCATTTAATTTCGCTCGTTTTACCAAATGTTAATTATTATTATGATTATTATTATTATTATTATTCATAATTTTATTATTGTAAATTAGACTGGTCGATAAGGGATTGATATAAAAAAATGAAGGCTGTATAGATACTTGCATAGTGAAAAATTGTAAACGTGTAGCTATTATTATTATTATTATCATTACTATTATTATTATTATTATTATGTGGATTATGATTATTATTGATTATGAATAGTTAAAATGTACATTTCATATTTATCTTAATTAGGTTTAAATATACTTCCATGCTCTCTTTATACATGTATTAAAATATCATAAATTCTCTCTCATGTTTTTCTCTCGTCTGTTTTTCTTTTTTATGTGTTTTTTCGAGGCATTCCTTCATATGTTTTATTGTTTTCTTTTTGTATTAATTTTTATTTTGTATTTGTTTATTTTCAATTTTTATATATATTTTTATTTTGATTTCGCCAAGTGTCATGTGAAATCGAATGGCATCCAGCATCCTGTAGTGTTTAAGATAGAACAAAAAAAAAAACCATGAGTGTTATTTGATAATTTGTATGCGCCGAGGTGTTTATAAATATGATGATGAGAAAACGTAACCTCATTTATATATATATATATATATATATATATATATATATATATATATATATATATATATATAAATAAAAATAACATAAAATGGAGAAAAAAAATCGATAATTTTTTTATATTCTTTTTGTATTCTTGTAATTTTTTACCATTGTAATTAATAGTGATTATTGTGTATACCTTTTTCATGATATGTGTTTTTGTGTGTTATAAAAATATGAAGAAAAAAAAATAATAATATGGTTGTTGAATCATCTTTCAGATTTTTCATACCGGGTCATGATGTGTTCACTACTGCTCGTTCGATATATATTTATATTAATTATACAAGAAAATAAATATTTTTTTAACACTTTGGGGTTATGTTTACGGTGTGAAATAAATTATTTAAATTTTTAATAATTATATAATACAGAATATATATATATGATATACATAAAATATATATATATATTTAATATATAATGTTAACACGCGTGGCTCATGGCTTTCATAGCGTTTGTTTTTTGTCTCATATATAAACGACTTTATAATGTATTTACAATAAAAACTATTAACTACAGCATGACGTGTCATTATTATCATTATCATTATTATTATTATTATTATTAACCATTATTGACGCATTTTATTATTATTATTATTATCTTTATTATTATTATTATTATTATTACTAAAGAAAACATTATATTTAATAGGAATCATTATTCTGCATTACTAGCTAAAATTATAACAATAATAAAAATACGTATTTGTATCGGAAATCGTGCATGTTTTATTTTCTCTTAACCCTTATGTGTCCATGTGAAAGCTTTCCAATCCTCATACATTACATCGTTGTGCATTGTTGTTTCTCAATATCGTAGATGTTGGGGTGCAATTATTAACAAATCATTAAATTAAATTTTATTAACAAATATATTTAAATATATATATATATATACTATACATCATAATCAACGGAAAATAATAAATTAAAATGATGCATTTCTAGTATGAAAATTTATTAGATGAAAAAAAGTTTGAGATGCTCTGATTCACCATCGTTTAATTGATGAAAACAAAACAATCATTAATCTATTGAAGATGGAAACGTTTACTTTGGAGACTGCAGTGCAAATTGCATTTGGTTCAATTGAACGAGTTAAAAAGAATTGATAGCTTTTGGGAACCGTTAAATTATACAAGCTTCGTGTTAAATCTAAAAATGAAAATTTTAAAGAAAAAAAAACATGTTTTTCAACTCAAATAAAATTTTTTATTGTAAAATTAACGCTTTTTGCAGCTTTTTGTTTATTGTGAAAAAACAATTCGTTTAAAAATATATAAATAACAGTACTTATTATTAAATATTATCAGTAGTTGCATCTAATATATAATTAATTTACCATTTTTTTACTAATTATATTAATTTTATATTACGAAAACATTACGTAATATTTTAAAATGATGAATTATGGTAAGTATTATATATAGTATGATATCGTAAATAAATTTACGATTATGAATAATTATATGAAGTAAATTGAGAAATATATGATTCATATTCCTGATCAAATATAAAGAAAAAAAATAAAAGTTCAATTGCTAAAGAAAATGATTAAATAATACGCGATTTCTAATTATACAGTTAACAATTAAAAGGTAAGTAAGTAGGAAGGAAAAGTTGTAATTATGATAAGCTGACGATTTAAATAGCATGAAAGTGAGAAAATTATCAATTATATTATTAAGGACACGAATACATTTATCAAAAGTGGTTTTTAATCTTTATTATATAATTAAAAAATACACATGTATTTCTATACAAATATATATTTGAGATTCATATAAATGATTTTCAAAATTTAATTGATTAATTAATGTAATGGTAAATATTGATTTTATTATAATTTATAAATAATTTTTAGTATATATATATATATATATATATATATATATATATATATATATATATATATATATATATATTGATCCGTTGACGATTGGTAAAATAAACGTTAACGTTTAAATAACGGATTTTCTTTGAGTGCGTGCGGCGAATGCTGTGTGACATTCGTTTTTAAACTCGATTTCACATTTGAAGGGTTAAAGGGTTGTTTGTCGGTTATATTAACTAGTTTATTCGGAGACAGGGCTGCGAAAAATTATACGAAAAAAAAATACATTTTAATTTTTTAAACAATAAATAACAGGTTGTTTTGGCAATTTTTAAAGCGTTTTTGATTTTCAATATTTAAAAGTAAATATCTAGATAGAATTTTCAATAGAAAATGTTAATATAAATATGTATATTGTTTATCTTAAAATTTCAAAAATGATTAATTACTTTATAACGATCGAATTTAATTTATATATATTTTTTTTTAAATATGAATCACAAATTATTCTTTACATTATTATTTAAATTTAATATATTGAATTGTAATGTGAAATTTGCGAACGCACATTATTTGTACCGTGAATATTTCACTTCCTTTTGAAAAAGAAAATCACTTTTTGATCCTCGATTTACGAATACATCGCTAAATATTTCTACCTGAATTTAGATTTAGTTACCTTTGTTATGTTAGGACTGGTACATTTTACCTTGATTTCTTGGCACTATTATTGAAAACCTTGTCACAGGACCTACTTGCGAGTATATATAAATAATAATAATATACATAATATAGCAATATTTAAAAAAAAAAAAAGTTGCACAAAAGGCTCTGGCAACAAGTTTATATTATAATATAATAATAAATAAAAAGGGGTCTCTTCGAATCAACGGTAAATTTCGAGGCCACGCGCGCCTCTGCGTATGGAAATAGCGGTTATTTTTAAAAAGAGGGTTACCCGGGGTATTAAAAGACCCCGCTTATTCATTTTTTTTTTGTTCACCTTCTTTAATTTACAATTTACTTACACCGATCATTATTAGAAAGTGAAATTTTTTTTTTAATGTCGTTGTCGGTTATTGAGACGAAATTCCTATGCGATGCTTGACAATGTGAAGCGTGTAAAAAAAAGAAAAAAAAAAGAAAACAACGGTATCTAATTGTAAAAGTCTTCGAAGGGAGCGGCCCTTTAAATAAATAATCGTATGCAATTTGTTTGTAATTATTTGTAATTTTTCATTTTGGATCAATACGTTGATTTATGATGTATTGTCGTTTTCGATATTTTATTATCGGTGTAACTGCGAAAACTTTTACAAAAAATTCTTGCATAATGTCGGGGTTTGAAGATGTAATTTAAGATATTTCATTTTAATTAAATTTAATCATAGTATTGTTTTTTAATCTCGGTGTTCTTTTTTTTAGTTTTTCAAACATTCACAACATTTCTGATTATATTATTTTACTATTTGAATTGAATATAAATAATTTTAACAGTTTCACATAAATTTAAAAAAAAAGTATTTTTTTGTTGTGTTTTTAATTTTAATTTTCTTTTATAATCCAAAATCATATTTTTCAACATATAATTTACAAAAAATTAGGAATTTTCGCTGGTTTTGTTAAATTGAAACCAAATAAGCTATTTCAATTTCAACTTATTATTTGTTAAATTTATATTTTATTAAAAAAATATATATAAATCAAAAAATTTATATATTAAAAATATTTATTTAGTAATTAAAATATAAATAATATATCTAATAAATCATTTCATTAATTTAAAGCATAATTTTAAAGATATTTTTCTCATATCATATTTTTACATTAAATTTAATTATATTTATTTATTGATAATCATTTATAAGAAAAATCATTGAAAAAAATTATAACAATTTCGCTATAAACATAATTTATAACATCCGCGAGTAAACCTCACCATTATATATATATATATATATATATATATATATATATATATATATGTGTGTGTGTGTGAGAGAGAGAGAGAGAGAGTGTGTGTGTAAGAAAATAAAATATAAAATTAAACGACCATAATTCCTAAAAAAAAAAACTTAACAAATTATTAGTCCAAAAAAATAAATAGTTTTACGACTTCATATAAACGTCGTAATCCGAAGCATCGATTAAACTAAAACGCGGCATTTTAGCTTTATTATTATTTTCGTTAAATACATATAAAATTATTACCGAATATGATTATTATTATTATTATTATTATTATTGTTATAATAATCAGTCTCATGATTTCGTGAACGAAAATTTGAGATTAATTACCGTATTAATATCGCAGTTCTATACGAATGAATATGAACAATGCATTCATGTTCATGTATGCCTTTTAATAACCTTTATATTCCGAATGCACCACCCATATTATTATGAATTTATTGTAATTTTATATATATATATATATATATATATATATATATATATATATATATATATATATATATATATATATATATATATATATGCTTATACTACAAAATTAAAATTTATTTAATACTATTTTTTTTCTTATTTTTAATTAGACTTCCGTTTTATAAAAGTTTGATAAGGTATAATCGCTGATAATATTTATATAGTTCAAAATTTTTGATATTAAAATCTGTAAAATTTTATTTTTTATATTTAATAATAAATAATGATACATTTTCTTATATATTTTAATAAAAAAAAAAGAACGATAAATATATATATTTAAAGTATTATAAATATATTAAATCATCTAATTTACTGCAATACTTTAAAAAAATATCTATTATAATTTATTTTTTTCTAAATAGAAAAAAATGTTCAATCAATATTTTAGGTAAATTTAATAATATATTTTGTATAAAATAATTTATGAAATTGCCTAATTTATATGTATATATTTTTTATTTTGATTTAAACCAATTTTTTAATCATAATTTATACATGAAAATTCATTGTAAATCTTTAGTAATTTTATATATTATATAAAAATATGGAAAGACGAAGATTTAAATATAAAATTTAGTATTTTAGCCAAAAAAATAATAATTTGAAATAAAAAAAAACATTACAACTTAGTTGTCATTTTATTTTTAAGATATTAGTATATCTGGTTTTTTTAAATTTATTTATTCGAATCAATGAATTATAAAATAGTAGCACTAGGATTTTTTTTTAATTTAATTAGTATATTAAGAAAAGATTAAATATTTTTAAATAATGTTTTTTTATATAAATATTACAAAATAAGGAAGTATATTAAATATTAATTATTTTTATTAGACTTTTCAGATGGATGAAATAATTTTCAATGAGTTATTATATTTTAATTGTTTTATTAACGACGTGGCAAATTGAAACTATTTTGATGTCATCGTTCTTTTACGGATTTTTTTTACGTGAAAAAAAAATTCGATGTCCAAAAACGCGTAAAACCGGATATAATTCGTTTAACGTGGAAGACGTCAAAAAGGGATCGATCCTCTTTTATCCAAATATCAAAATTTTCCCTAAAATATATATATATATATATATATATATATATATATATATATATATATATATATATTAAGCAAAAAAAAAAAAATTTATATTATGTAAAGATGTAAAAAAAAAATACAAGTAAATTTTATAATAATACCGAAGAGCTCGTGTTGGAAATAAAGGGCGACGACGGTTGCACATATACATCGGGTTCAAAGCCCAAAACTTGAAGAGAAAAAAAAAATATATATATAAAAAAGGTCTCAGACCTCGTCGCAGAGCCGATAGCTTCGAAACTCGGGGGCCCACAAAAGGGGTCCCCTTTTTGCGCTTCGGGGGCCCCAACTGTCGCGTTTCCTTTGTGACCGCTCCCCGCGCGTCCCTCGCTTTTCCGCCCTTCGAAAAAGTTCTCATGTTCGCCACGCATTGAAAGGGGACCCTATTCGTGAATGCAAAAATTCCCATATGAAATATATTTTTGTTCTCGTTTATTTATTTATTTATTATTATTATTATATATATATATATATATATTTTTGCACTACTTGGTCGTTGTGTTGTTCAGTAGCTTCTTTTTGCGCTCACATTCGTCGTACACGTTTTTGCGCTGTATTTCAAGGTCTTTTTTGTATGTCGTTTATAAACGTTTTGTGCGAATGTCTTTCAGTCGATTTTAACCTTTTCTTCCCCTCCCCTCTGCCCCCCCCACTCACCCTCCCCTGGCCTCTCTTTCATCTTTGGTTTTTCATTTCCTCGTCGACTCGGCGGCCTATTGAAGTCGATTCCTTAAGAAAATTGACTGATTTGATTGAACTTCCATTATAACAGACCTCAGTCTTTTGCGATCGATTAACATAAAATATGTACAATACAGTAAATTGATCGAAATATTTATATTATAATTAATTTCTAGACTAAAACAGCGGTTTTCAACCTTGTAATAATTGCATTTTTTTCCCTGTATTTACATTCAATATAAAAATATTATATGAAATATGATCAGATTTGATGACTTTTTTTATTATAATAGAAAATATTAGAACAATATTTAGAAAGCAATTTTCAATCATTTATATATAAAATGCTAGCACTGCCGCCGCCGTTGCCGTTGATGTAACGCTCAAATACTTATTTTTACAATTTAATATTAAATGATTAACGCATTTAATTTATTACTATATTCTTTAATATAAAATATTTCATCATTTACTATTAAATTTTGATTTGATTTCCTTCGATTTTTAATTATATACTTCGAATATAGTGCTTTTTGCCCGTACTACTTTTATGTAACATAACGATACTTTTCGTGACCATAATTTTATTTTTGCGTGATTTTTAAATTTTATATTTTTTTCTATAATAATCGTTTCAATTAATCGATTTTATTATAAATTTTTAAATTTATTTTGGTTTAATGAAAAAAATGTGTATTCTTCTAATGATCTCACAGAATCCGTACACAGGTCAACTTATATATAATAAAAATATTAAATTACTATCAATTTAAAAATCATATTTTTAATATTTTGATTAAAAAAAGAAAATTATACTATATTGAATGAAAATTTAAATATTTCGAAGGACTTATTAAGTCGATATATTTATTTGTATATATTTAATATATCGAATATACTCTTTTACGTCTGAACCTGTTTTTCAAGTATGTGTTGATTTAGATATGTGTATAATATACGACATAAATTAATAAAAACGGCGTCGAAAAGGTTAGTAATCACTGTTTTATACGTGAGATATTTGACGAAAGATTTTTTTCTATCGGAAAGGAAATCAGCTGGATTTTTTTCAATGCGAATTTGTCTTTTGGGCGACACGTTGCAATATAAATGATTCGATTAAGAGAATTATACGTATTTTTTTTCGAATATATTATAATATATAATAAATAGTGGAATAATTTGAAAATATATATATATATATATATATATATATATATTTTTTTTTTGAAGACGTCGGATAACACTTTGTGAGTCACGAACGGTGAATAAATTATTCGCCACCGAATATATAGTTTAATTTATTTTGTTTTATTATTATTTTTTTGTTAAAGTATAAAATTACACCTTAGTGCCGTACGAAAATTGTTTCTAGCTTTATTATGTATATGTTGTATGTGTTACAGGCAATTTGAGTCTGTGCGAAATCGATATTCGTTATATTATATATTGTCAGTAATATGAATTTCTATTATGCGATTAATTAATAATAATAGGGTTTCATTATGAAAATATTATAACTTCTAATAAATTAGAGTGGATGATTTTGATATTTAAATTGTTACAAAATATTTTCTATAATATTTTAACTCATTTTAAATAATATATTATAATGTTGTTAGTAACATCTTAAATTAAAATAAAAAAATAATTATATAGTGAAAATTATATATAGATATTTTAATATAAATTAATTTTTTAACACAAGGTCAAGTTGTTTATTTAATCTTGATACTTTTAATATTTACATTTAAAAAAAAAATGTATGAAATTTGATAGAATTCTTATCGCAGTCACGGTAACATATATAAGACGCGTATGCATGTTTCTGTCAAGGACAATTTTTTGTCATTTCACTGAATAAATTATAAACGACAACGTACATATCCTCGGGGTACATAACATATTAAATATATAGGAAAAACCGTGTGTTTTAAGTATTTCTTCTTAAAATGTACAAAATAAATACAAATGTAAAAAATATTTTATTTACATTTCAAAAAAAAAAAATTATATATTTAAAGAATTTAATAAAGAATGCGTTTCGGTTATAAACAAAAAAAATTCACCCTTAATATAATAAATACAAAAATAAATTCGAAAGTCATTCTGTTTAATTGCATATTATTGACGTATTATTATTATTTTTATACGGAAATTTTCCGAGCCGTCCACAAGTTTTCTCGTTCTTGTTTTATTTAAGTTTCTTTTTATTTCACTTATATATTTACTATATATATATATTTTTTTTTTCTTATTCCGTTTTTCTTTATATACAGCCTATCAAGTAAAAGTCGGCATGGGGTAGGAAAACTGCGGCTAATTTTATTACACACACGAAATACCACGAAATTTCCGAAACTAATCGATTTGCAAATCGAGTAGACCTCTTTTTTTTCCATGTTTTTTTTTCCTAATAATGGTCGTGATTTGTTTCGGAAAACGTGTCATATTAAATAACTTTTAGTAGTAAAATAAGGGTGCGTTTTCTTCTATATATATTTTGTGCATTGTTAAAAAAATACATTAATATATATATATATATATATATATATATATATATATATTTTTTTTTTTTTTTTGATAATTATATGTGAAAGCTGATTTATAAGTATTTTTATACGTGTATTTAATTTGAAATTATATATACATTAAACAATGCTAATTAGTAAACATTATAATGATACTAAAAATGAAAATTCCAATATAAAATTATTATATATATTTTAGAAACATACAATATTATGAGATTTAAAAATTTAGTCTATATTATTTAAAAAAAAAAGTCGTATATAGAAAAAATACACACGTAAAACTTTACGTAACACGATCAAAAGCTTTCGAGAATTTTCACCGCTAAGAAAACGATAAGAAAATTGCTTCGTGTTAAATTAAGTTTTTTCGTTCAAAAATAACCGAGCTGCACTTTATTCGAATGAATATAAAGCGCGTAAAAATATATTTTATATTGTAAAATACCTTTGAATAGTTTTGTGTAATACATACATGTTTTGCATACGAAAAATGAAACGAAATTGTCAAATGAGTATGTATGACTTTTTTTTTTAAACAAAATAAAGTTATGCTATATAAACATATATTATTCTATGATATATATATTTATACAAAAAATTGAAATAAAAACAATTTCAATTTATTTACGATTAGACATTTTTAAAATTTATTATATATATATATATATATATATATTATATATATATATATATATATATATATATATATATTATATATATATATATATATATATATATATATATATATATATATATATATAATACACCATATACTATAAATATATATTGTTACAATGAAATAAGATTTATCCTTTTTTATCTCAAATTGAACTTGAGAAGTTTTATAGTACGGCATTCATTCACCAAGATTATTTTGTTGTTAAAAGCTTTTCTCTATCTGAAGCCGTTTATTCCGCACAATATATCCCATAAAAATTGAACAAATTTAAAATTTTCATCGTGTAAGTTCAATAAACCACCGATCGAGCGCATTTTCAGAACTTTCTGAAATCTTCGTAATGTGAAAAGAAATTCATTTATTGTTCAGTTATAGCTGAAAACAGTTCGATTACAAACTTTGTGTATTTTTCATAGATAAAATAAATACATCTGTATATACAGTGAGAATATAAAAATTCGCATTTTGATTAATTATATTTATTATGATATGAAAATATATTTAAGATTGAAACTGATATTATTTTGGCTTCAACCCATAATAATAATAATCAAAAACGCATAATAAATCAATGCTGTTATAGTTTTTATTGGTCTGAACTTTCGTGGAGTCGCCAACCTTTTTTTTGTTTCAAATGTTCATGTTATTCTAGAAATATATTATATAAATGTTTATATTGGATATTAAAAATATAAATATATATGCGTGAGAGTGTTCAAAATAAAGATGTTTCATTACGATTATATTAGTGGTAATTTATGAATGCTATTATAACGTGTAAATTAGTATATTATTATTAATAGATTATAATTACAATTATAATGTAACAATATACAACATATTCACGTGTTTAAAAATAACAATATAAACGAAATATTCCCATGTTTAATCGTTTAAATATGCAACAATATTGCGTTTTGTTACGTAATTTAAATTGTGAACATAATATTAAAATTTATATTTATGTGAATGTCTTTTGAATCAATTAATATATTCGTGTTTATCGTGAATATTATATTTAATTGATAATTATATACCAAACGATTGGATAATATGAGAATTTTATTGGATTAAAAAAAAAACACATTTAAAAATTGAGAAGCATATTGTATATATTATTATTATTATTATATTTTTACGCATAATTACAAACATTTTTATGTGGGTGTTCTTGTTTTTTTTTTAAACAATAAAAAAATCTTGAATGAAACTAGCTAAGAAACCTGTTATCTAGATTTATAGAATAACTACTTTTAGATCATTTTTTTACTGATTTCATTTGTCAATGTTAAATAATCTTTTAATCTCGGTCTTCAACATTACACACTTATATATATATATATATATATATATATATATATATATATATATAAATATAATATAAACGTATGTATACGTATAAACGTATGTAGTTTGAAAAAAAAGCAGTATTTTTTCGAATTTAAAATTTAGAATATCGTAATCGAGAGTGTTAACGCACACGATCGCATCATCGTATAGTATTATACAATCGTACGCCGTTTTTTTTTAAAAAAAAAAACAGTATTTTTCAACGTATGAATCGCAAAATAGTATATCTCAGTCACATTATTGTAAAAGCGTACACCGTTTTTCACAATCGTTAGAACATCAAATCGAAAGTGTTAACGCACACAATCGCATCACTGCACAAGGCGTTTGTCGTATCAAAAAACATTTTTTTTCAAATAGACAAATTACATTTACGCAGTCCAACTTAAAAATTAATAATATACATATAACATACGAGAGTGTTAACGCACACGATCGCATCATTGCAATGCGAGCGTACTTTCTTTTTTTTTTTTTTTTTGTTGTTGTTGTTGTTGTCGAAATACGATGTGCATTTTTATGCGGCTCTTTACCACCCATCCCCCCCGCCTCGCCTCATTCGCCCCCTTTCCCCCGAGCGGCGATCGCGCGCGCCCCCCCTTTCTCCCCCGGTATATATTACGTACGTTGTGTCGGTTGTCAGGCGTCGTCGTCGGGGGCGCAGTCCCGGGGTGTCGTCGGAGTGTGAGGGGGGCGCAGACTCGGGCACACCCCCTTGGCGGCGCGCGCCAGTCTACGGTATCGACCGAACAGACTCCGGCCCCTGGACCAAGACACATGCATCCATTTCTAACCCACAAACAACGCTTACTATATACCAAAAAAAAAAAAATATATATATATATATAATAATAATAATGTATATTTTATCGAAAAACAATTGAATAATATTAAAAATTATTATAATAATGTATATTAATATATTTTTGAACAAATGAACGCGTCACGCTGTTAATACGCAGTTATCTCATTTGAGTGTCTATATATATATATATATATAATATTATCATATTATATATGGTATATATATTTATATAAATAATTATATTAATTATAAGAAAGTTTCGTTTTATATGTAATATAAAATATATGATTTTTTTTTATTGATTGAATAATTTTTTTTTTTTGGTTTTATTTAACGATTCGTCGTTTAAGAAAAATCGACGGTTTAAATATTTTGATTTTAAGTATAAATTTTATAAATGATTTACATATTAGTTTATATATAATATATTGCAAATATGATCGGATTGTAATTTAATTAATATTATTATTATTATAAAAATGTTCAAATGTTTTTTATAAATATTTTGAGAAATTAAAATAATAAAACAAAATAAAGATTGAAACTCAAAATGTATAAAACGATAACAAATCTTATGATATAGTTATTATTATGAACACAAATAAATCTGAAGAAATTAGTTTAATTGATAACACACACACACGTATATATATATAATAGTTGAAATTTTTCAATATTTATAATATTGAAAAAAATACCTATTAGAATTAGATGATTAAATATCATTTTATAAATATAAAAGTCAAAAAAGAAATAGATTAAAAGGTGCTATTAAGATTTACAAGTTGAGAATTCGCGGAATTTTTACGCGCAAATCGCAAATAAAGTATTACACAACAATATTTATGTTAATATTAAATTCGACTAAAGAAACTTCATTAAATATCCGAAGAATTTCGAATGAAATTCGTTTGTTTTATTAATTTATTGTACGAGTTTGTCAACAAATTCATTAATATTCATACAACAACAACACGTGTACAAATATAATTTCTATTATATATATATATATATATATATATATATATATATATATATATATATATATATATATATTTTTATCAATCAATTTTAATTTAAAAAAAATATTTAATTTTATTAATTTATTATAATTTTATAATAATATATGATCGAATAACGTTATCTCTGATTTTAGCGATTGTGATCGGAAAATTCCGAATCGAGAAAACTTCAACACAATAGTTGCGTTTTCCCAATAGCGGCAGTGCATAGTTTCACAAAAGCAGCTTCTCGGAAAAGTTATCCGGGAAATTCTAGTATATAAACATATAAACACAAACATGCACACTTGTATATATATATATATATATATATATATATATATGCATTCGTTCTCATATGTATTCGTGTACTACGTAATACACTTGTGCTGCAATGCGTTAAATTTGTTTGAAAATAATTAGTATAGCAAACGACCGTTAATCGGATTTAATTTTCAATGAGTTGTGAAGTTTATATAGATAAAATTTTATAAAATTATTTTTCAATTATTTATGTATATATGATCTAAATATTATTTTGAAAATAAGAAGTCGAGCATGTTATTACATATTTATATTTTTTTTAATTAATCTTTAGATTTTTATACTGAAAACTACATATATTGTTAATCATTTTTACTATATAAAAATATAATATTGTATTTTACAATAAATTTGTGAGCGATATTGGATAATTTATGATATACATTTGATACTTTACACACCCCTTTAGAGAAAGAAAAAAAATAACATTCATCAACGTCTATATCGTGTGAACTTGTATTCGAAGTGAACTTATATTAATTAAAATAATTTTAACGAAAAAAAAATATTTACGGATGATAAACATGTAATATTTTATTTTTATTTACAAAAAAATAACACTGTAATGATGCTCCAGCCTCCATATTCGTCATACACGGCTCAGTGCACATTAAGCAATAAAATAGAGAAAATCTTGAAGAGCCATCGTTTTACAAAATGAAAGTGCATCGCTAAAATAGCTCAAAGCTATCTCAAAGATTGATTTCCAGTAGCGTTTTTGAAGATTGGAAAAGTCGCTGGCAAAAATGTAATAATATCTAATGGAGATTATTTTGAAGACAAAAAAAAAGTAATATTACAGTGGCAAATATGACTGTGAATCGATATGTGTGCGTAATACGAGAACTTATTTTATAAATGAACGTGAACGTTTAAGCACGTACACGCACCCGTATGCGTGCTTAAACGTTAATTAATTTGCGTGTTCTCATACTCCAAAAAGAGGAGGGTTCTGGTCAAATTACGCAAAGCCTTCGTACCCCAATATATACATATATATATATATATATATATATATATATATATATATATATATATATATATATATATACATATATATATATATAAGCTTAAAAAAAGACATATCAGTATAATCAGCATAATCAGCATCGGTAGGGTCTGGGATAAAAGCTTGCATACAATATTATTAACGCGATTCATTTTAGTCTGCCTTTTTATGATTTTTTTTTTGCTTGCCAAAGGGCGAGAAGATTTCGAATCGAATTTCAAAATTGGAAAAAATTAAAATGAGAAAAATTTCGTTTAGGAAAATTTTTAAGTATATATATATATATATATGTGTGTGTGTGTGTGTGTGTGTGATACATTGGTAGTATGTTGTTGAGAAAATTAGTTTGTTAAATGGTTTCGCTATGATGTAATAAAAGTTTCGTGAGTGAATGATACAACGGTTAGTTTGAAAATTCAATTTATAGTTATTTCTTGACGTGCATAACTTTAACTTATGTAAGTTAGATCGGAGTTAATGAATTTCTCATCAGAAGATCAACGTGTCACGACAACGAAATTTGTTAGTGAAATTAATTTGTTGACGATAAATTTGTTATATGTAAATTAAAAAAATTCATCAAGTTCATCACACTTATCAACAAAAAAAAATGTTCTAAATCGTTTTTAAACATCTCGATTTCCGTAATAAATCTTGATTCTTATCATATTGACTTTTATGTCTTATTCTGAAACAATAATTTGCATATTTATCTTCTTTAACATGGCAAATCTCGTCTTTATCCTGTATATTTTCATACGATTTCATACGTGATACAAATACAGAATCGGTCGTCTATAAATATAACGGTCGTCAAAGGCGAAAATGTAAAGCTCCCTTATTTTACTCTTATTATTTTCGTTCTTTACACACACACACATTTTTTCTTTCTTATGTTATTTGTCTTTTTAGATGCATTCTCGTGTTGCATGCAGCAGCTGCAGGATGGAATCGAAAAGCATGAGCTTTTCGTTTTTGACGTCTTTTGTTCGCTCACGATCGGCAAATTTTGCATTTTATAAGTTAAGAAAATGATGTGTGTGTGTGTGTGTGTGTGTGTGTGTGATGTGGTTAATGTGTTCGACTATCATGCTCCAGATAGCGGTTCGTTTCTTGGACATATTTTACGTTTATATCATTAGGTAAATGTGCAAAATTTTCCAACGGGAATGTTTGATATTGAACGTTTAATCAAGGTCGTAATTTATTACGCCTTTATAAGAAAAGTTTTATATAAATTAAATCGATCCATATAAAAACCGCTTAATCGGACCATCATGCGACACGGCCATATTGGTTCAATTAAGCAAACGTTCCGATTTTGGAAGTTTTCATTTTGATTCTAATAAGTCGTCGGTCTTATTGCCGTATTTATCAGTTCTAAGTAAAGCTTTGATTCATAATATTTTGATCAAAACATTAAAAGCTTAGCATCGAAATGAATGTATTTATTGTTATACATAAACACGAATTTATAATAAAATAATTCGAGTACAAAGTTGACCCAGTTGTATGCAATATATATTTAATTATATTAAGTTAAATAGAATTTTATTATCAGAAGAGATATTCAAATACTTTGAAAACGAAGAATGCGACCTTCTTCATGAAAAATACGAAAGATTGCAATAGAAAAATTTCAATTATATTCTATTCTTTATCAGTATATTATAAAGTTTTATTGAATTATCGTGAACAATATTCGTTTCGTTCGAAATATTGAATATAATTTCAAGGATGTTCTTATATATTTTTCGCATGCATCCATGTTTTGATCCAAAATTGGTTATAAACGGTATCCAGATCAGATCAAGGTGTTCTATGCCAGGTAGTTGAAGATCACGCAAACACACACACAACATAAACATTAAAATATAATCACAATGGCGGTTTGAACAGCTGCTTGCTGGAGTTTAAGGATTCTTTGTTTACCAAGATAGAGGCGGAGGACGAAGAAGGGAAAAGGGAGGATCCTGCCAAACAATAAATCCCTGCCGAGATGAACCCATGAGAAAGGATATCCGTTCCATATTGAGAACACAATATCCTTCAGACACCAGCTGTTCACAACCAGCTAAATTTCGTGATGGCAAATTGAAGCGTTAAAACGTCTAAGGTTGATCCTCGCTGAAATTCTTCATATTAAATTGCAACGAAAGAATTTGAAACAGATGATAAAGGTGACTGAACTTTAAAAATTTTATGTGAATATATATATATATATATATATGTGTGTGTGTGTGTGTGTGTGTGTGTGTGTGTGTATATACATTTTTATAATCAATATATTAATAAAATAATATTAAAAAAATAAATTCTAAAATATATATCAAAATATTTTTATAATATAAATAAAAATATTATTTCAATTATTGTATTGAATAAATTTATTATAATATAATTTAGCGATGTATTATATTCATTAAAAGGAAGACGACGTTTGAATAATAATATAAAAAAAAAAAATAATACGGTAAACAATTCGACAATATAATTTATTTTAACAAGGTCGTGAATATTGTAAAAATATATATTATATATGAGAAAAATGTCGGAAAAACTGTTTGTATTTAATTTACATATTTTTCGGACTCGCACATTGAAAAGTAAAAGAAGAATATAATATTTTTCTTTATTATACACGTCGGAAAAAAATATATATTAAAATGAAACATGTAGAAAATTTCTAACAAATTATCTACGAAGCTTATAAAGCATAATATCGTTTCAAAAGTTTTGTTTGAAGTTGGAAAGCTTTTGACTTTTTAATAATAAGCTCATAAAATGTAATTTTTTATTCGATATAATATTTGAACGTTACAATGTATATAAATGTGTTGAATATAATTTATGCATTGTTTTATAAGAAAATCTTACGAGAAGATGATTTTTTAGCATTATGTACATTATTTTAAAAATTTATAATTTTTCTGAAAAATGCTTACGAAATAAAAAAAAGAAAATACTGATTTAAAATGATGAATGTATACATTTATAGTGCTTCTTATTATTAAAAGAGTGCTTCTAAGGGGTGTTTTTTATTATTAAACTATTTTTCTAAGAAATTTTTCTATTACTAATTCCGTATACTAAAAATGATTATAACTGACATTTATATTATTCATAATGAGTTATTATCAATTTTCTCTGAAAAAAGTGTTAGTTGCAGCTATAACTTAATATAAAATTATGAAAAATCTAAAAGCAAAATCGTATATTACTCTTTATTTTCTAAATTTACTTTTTTTTTCTATCAATTTTTTATTTTAATAATAACTGTATAAAATTTTGATTTACGATTGATATTACCTTATGAATAAGATTTATTGATATAAAAAATAAATAAAACAGCGATTCTCAATTTTTTTTCGATTTACACAATTTTTATTTATTTTGCAAAATAAAAGTTGAAAATTTTTCAACTCTACACAAAAATTCGTTTGTCAATTTGTTTTTATTTATTCAAGAAAATTAATTTTCTTATTTATATTAGAAAAAATATATTCACATTGTTTACGACATTCTTAAAATGTTGCCTTTGATGATATTCTTTCAGAATTAATTTTGTTATTTATTATTATATTTTTAATATAATGAATGAACACTTTTTTTTAATATATTTTAAGGCAAATAATAACGAGAAAAAAATATTGATATAAAAAATATTTCGTCATAAAATATAATGTCATCATTACTGAGGCGAATTTCAAATCGATATAACGATATTTTCCAACAAAAACGACTGTGACAAAGTCGAAAAAAGGTTCGCGCGCCACCGGTTAATAATAACTACGGTTCACATGATGGATACAAGGGCAGATGGCATTTTCTACATATTGTTATTCCATAGTAAATAAACGCTTCTCTAGGGAATTCACCTGGTGGCCCCTTTTTGTACACGTTTTTCAAACTTCCGATTTTCACCCAATTGTGAATAGAATATTGCCTTTTAACATTTTCAATTATACCCTAGAAATCCTCCCGTCGGAAACGAGAATGTGAATTTTAATTTTATTTTCGTGAGAAAAATGTCAATATAAAGAATCAATGGATTAGGATTGATTTAAGGTATAAATATTTATTTTGAATAATACGCATTTTGACAATATTTAAAAATAGACTAAATATGAATAATTCTATTTTAAAAAATAATCTTTTTTTTCTTAATTATGAACTATTTTTTAATATTTATAAAAAATATTTTTTTAAATTTAATTTTGGAAGACCTCTTTAAAATGAGATTAATTGTATTAATTTTATATATATATATATAGGAATGAAATTGGTATATCAAATTTTAAAATCAAAATTTATACGTATATTTTGACTTTTTTTAATCAATGCATTATTAACAGTTAACAAATTTAATTATAAAAATATTTTACTTTAATTTCAAATTAATATTTCATTATAAATTTTCATAAATTAAAAATATTAACCGAATGTTATGAAAACTTTTTTCGTCTAATTAAAAAAAAATATATTTCTCAAATAAACTTTCAATTTTTATTATATTATATGAAATGTAGATTACAACATCAAGTATTAATATTAAAATCGCGTATTGTTAAAAAAAAAAAATATAAAAAATTTATATTCTCGTCTATTATTCCAAATTATATTACATTATTATACTTCAATATTATTGAATAAAATCACGATTCAAAAATATTATAATACCATTGAAAACATTAAAATTACACCGTTTTATTCAAAATTTTCTTTTGAACGCTTCATAAAAGGCGTCAGTAATATCGGTCTAAAATTCACAAATTAGCCGATTGATAACATAATGGAGTTCGAATCTTGATTGTTATAGTATAAACGGTCGTCATGTAACCAATAATGGCATGTAAACTTTATATATATATATATATATATATATATATATATATATATATAATATTTTGTGTGTGCGTTCGTGTGCATGGGGAAACAATCACAGTCACGCAACATGATCGATGCTGACTCATTTGAGAAATATAAGGAGTCGACCCCCGAAGTCATGAAATAAAAGCATTAACATATTTCAAACTCTAAATGCCCGAACTTAATCTGGAATCTTTTTATACCCCCTCAAAAGTAAAAATCTTCACCGAACAATATCACGCATTTTCCCGCCCCTCCGCCCTACCGTTCGCCTCTGAATGAAAATTTCACGTATTCTTGAGCGTTGCTTCGTAATGATTTTTTCATAATTCAAATTTTTTTTTTCCCCCGTTCGAATTCTATAAAAACTTTGCGATTGTGCGATATATTATTTATTACATTATGAAATGTTCGTGTTTGACGATAATGAAAATATTTCATAAATTTTGACATTTTAAAAAGTGCATCGTTAATATTAATAATAATTACTGCGATTATAAAATTTTGAAATTAAGCTCAGTTACAAATCAAAATTAACAATAAATTTAATCATTGAATTCAAGTTATTTATATATTTCTATTAAAAAAAAAGACATTGAGAATATATAATATTTCAATATAATAATTTTTTTCCATTTCTACTTGTATAATCAATCATAATAAGAAATATCTTTAGTTGTTATTGAATGATAATATTATTTAAATATCTACTGTTTTTTTTAATATAATTTAAAAATAGAATTGATTTCTCTCATCATTCGTGAAAAATGGATTCATTTTATATAATTCATCCTGTTTTATTACTATATCTATATTTTCATGTTAACTATTTCTGTAACATCCTTGAGATCAATTTACCGCTTTCGCATCGGAAAAGTTGATTATCTGGTGACCTGTAAATATTATATAACGAAGTTAAATTCCATGCTATTTTTTAATGTTATATATATATATATATATATATATATATATATATATATATATATATATATATATATATATATATGAAATTATTGCCTTTATATCGTACGAATAGAGTGCAACGCTTTTAAAATCGTTTATTAAATTTCGTTCATATAAATGTATTATGTGAAAGGGAAATATCGATAAAAAAAAGGTTTCAAATGAAAAGGTCTGAGCGCGGCTTAAAATCGTAAATTACGATTCGAATTTGAAAATCGTGAAACTTAGGGTACGATTAATTTACATATATTCCCTGCTAATGACTAATTATATACATGTTTCGAGTAAATTTCTAATATTATCGACTGAATATCGTACAATTTATAAATTAATGGGTTAATGGAATTATAATTTAGTGAAGGGTTTTTGTTCGTTTTTTTTTGTATTTATAAAATGAATAATGTTAAGTTGTATAATTGTTTCAAGCCTTGGAAATAAAATGAATTTTCATTATTATTATTTTTTTAATTTTATAATGAATAAATTTAATAATAATAAAGCATTTATTTTTTTTTTAATATTATAAGAGATCTGTTTGATTAATAAATTGAATAGAACTGATTAAAATTTTAATCTTTTAGCAGTTTTATGCTAATTTCAAAATTAAATTTTAAGTGTTGTTATATAAAATGATAAATGTGTTTGATTCAAAGTTTTACTGATGAACTTTGAACAATTTCTTCTATATCAATTATCTAACTCGGGGTTTCTCAAACTTTTTCTGCGTTGAAATACTTTGAAAAAAAATATTTATAAAGTAGAAAATCTTTAAATGTATTACAGTGAATAAAACAAAATACGAGAAAATCCAATCAAAGTGATTAAAATATAATAATACTTCAAATTGGCTTTTTTGTACATTGAATTCATCCTTTTTATGTTTTAAAAATTGAAAAAAAAAATACTATTAAGTGTAAGTATATATTTCATAAATTTAATATATAAATTAAATTACATGTTTAATTATATCCATTAATACGCAACCACTATTAATTAGATTATGTGTATTATTTCTATAAATTATATATATTTTCATTCGTGTAAATTAAGGATTACAAAAAGTTTTTCGGACAAAGCCACTTTTTTCCGATGAAATATTACAGTGAAGGAATTAAAGGATTACACCAAGTTTTATTTAGAGGTAGCGCGAAAATTTAAAATTATTATTAACGGGAAATTAGCGAAGAATATTTTCACAGAAATATTATTTATTTATTATGTCGCGTTAAATAATTGTTAATTATCAACAGATTAATTATTTACAGCATTTAATTGATATGTAATATTAAATTATGTGATTCCATTTTGAGCGTATTATTTTTTTTTTTTTGAATGAATGTTTACAATTTTATATTTAGAAAAATTAAATTACTAATATAAAATTTTTATTTCGACTATTTATATGATTAATAGGTGGGATTTTATATATTGAATTCTCGGAAACGTCACTTTCATTTTCGCTTTAATTCAGGAGTATTCAATTTACGAGTCGCATATTATAAAAATTGATTTGCTAAATTTGGATTACAAACCGAAATATTTTAAAATAAAGATTTCAGCAATAATTCTACAATCTTAGTTTTTTAGCAGTGAAAATTAAATTATATCTGAACTGTAACATTAAACGATTTTTGTTCAGTTATATAAATAAAATAGCTTCAAAATATGACGTATAATTATTTAAATACGAATTTAGATATAAATATCTTGGAAATAAAATATATAAACAAAAGCATACACAAATAAAACGTTGAATGATGATATTAGAGGCCATTGTGAAACAAAAAAGAGCGGGAAATACAATACGCAAAGAAAAATGGCATGCAGTTTATATATGGTATATATATATATATATATATATATATATATATATATATATATATATATAGCCTTCGATATAAATTGAGATTGTCAGTGATGATGATAAAAGGCGTTATATATGGATTACATAAAGAAGGGATAAAATAAAGAAAATGAATGTATTTTGTTCAAATATTATATATATATATATATATATATATATATATATATATATATATATATATATATATATATATATAAATTATATGATAAATTATTTAGATGTTATATTATTTAATAAACAAATGAGTTCCTATATTCATTTATTGATATTCGAAAATATTAATAAATTCAATTTTAATTTGAAACTGAAATGCAAAATAAATTGTATCACAAATATTTATTATATGATTTAAATTAATTTAAATAAACATAAAAATAAAATAGCATTTGATAAAATATTATTAATTGGTTTTTAATTCAAAGTCTTTAATATATTACATATATTCTAGTTAAACGTTCAACTATCAATCTGTTTTTAAGACTATTTTAAAGTAATAAAAATTGTTCTTTTAATTGAATTTTAATTATATATTTTTTAAATAAATTGATATATGATTATCTATTAATTTTTATTTTATTATAAATAAGACGAAAATGGTGGTTTTGATGATGTCACAGTAGAATTCTATTTAAATTATATAAATAATAAGATTAAAAATATTCCTATCAGTATTGAAAAGTCAATTTTATATATGACCGCGTTTCGAAGAATGCACAAAATTGACCTCCCCTGCCATAAAAGAACGTCGTCGGTCACGACCGGCAGGGATGTGCCGAATTCGGTACGGTTCAATGGGGGCCACTCAGGGTTGGTGTTGCACGTGCGCGCAGAAAGCAGGGGCGTTATCCTGGCGCTGGTGAACTTTGACAATGACCGACGAAGCGGGCCCGGGAGCCACGTGCGCTCAGCTTGCCTCAGACCCTGGTCTCGAACCCAAACCCAACACACAGCCTACCCAACAGAAACCCTCCCCCCGATTCTATCCTGGTTTATCTTTCGTACCGTTCCCTCGCGTGCATTTCAACGATTCGTTCTCTCTGTTGTTCATCAGCTCGTTCTTCTCGTCTTCTTCCCTCCCTACCTCCCTCCCCCCCGCATTCTAGAGGTCTACGTTCGACGGCACGTCCGCAAAATGCGCGCGAAACTGCGCTATGTTGACACGCCGACCCCATTTTGCCGCAGCGCGCCAAAATTGAGCTGCCATCTCGTGGCAGTCATTGCGAAAGCGAAAACGTAAACAAAGCCTATTTTACATGGTACCCGGAAATATAGGAATATATCGAACCTCGATCGATATAAGCCAACGGACTCCGGACGCGTTACACCATAGTAATATTTCATATCAAACATTATTCACGACGAAAACGTAAACAAAACATATTTCATATAACGATTACGTTTTTTTTTTTTTTTTTTTTTTTGATCGATAAAAATCTACCCTATTTCTAATATACACTGTACTATTTTCAAAAAAAAAAAATATAAACATTGTATATTTTACATATATCTTAAGGACACGAAAAAATAATACAATTATTGATTTAGTACAAAATTTTCATATATTATTTATGTCATTTTTTTTTTAGTAATTTACATCATCAATATTAGAAATTAATAGACTTCTTTGTCTACTTTTAGATGAATTTACAAATTGGATTCTGTGTTGTTCGGGTTCACTCGGGAATGTTCATTGACTGCTGACGTCACGGGTTCCTTAAAACCCCGGATTCTGGGGCAATGCCCTGGCTGTCCCGACCTCGTTACAACCCTGATATCGATGAACTACTATCACATTTTGAAAAATTCTTCGTTGTATATATATATCACAACACACCACAGCGTATTATTATATTATATATAATAATATTATACAAGCGAATATGAATGATTTTTTTTAATTAAATATTTATTAAATGTATATTTTATATTAATATTTATTTTATTTATCAGTTCGTAAATTTTGATAGATTTTATCAAATTCCATCAATAATTCAATCACAATATTTAAATTAAGTTACTATATAGTTATATTGATTTAGTGATTTTTTCCATGTGAATTATATAATTTTAATATGATATTTATTGTATGTAGAATTTTTTGTATTATAATGAATTTTGAGCAATTTCATTTTCTGAAAATATTTCACAATTTAGATATAATTTTTAAAAATTGATGATTTTTGACATATTAAAACATTAAAAGTTTGAAAAATTTCAGAATCTCTACTGATTTTTTACGAACAAAAAGGTTCTACTTACGATTTTATAGTACATATAGAATATCTGTCGTTCAATTTCCTTTAATTTAATTCGTATTTTTAACGAAACGAAACTTTTATATAAAATTATAATTAAACTTCATTTTTGTTTTCGCGAAACAAAAATAAAAGAAAATTATTTTTATTCGTAAAATTTATGCCTAAAATATAAAAAAAAGCGACGTCTAAATTTAATTACTTTCACATTTAAGACATTCTATTCGTCGAATCGAAAAGTTTAATCGGCAAGTTCAACTATCAAAAGTTCACCATATTTCCAAATGGCGCATTCAAACATTGAACTTTAGCAAAGCGGGGAAATATAGAAGCTCAATACTAATTGAATCAATTTCTTCATGATTTTCCTATGATTCTATGATTCTATCACGCATTTTTGCTCTCGATATATAATAGTACTGATTGCACTGCATTGCAGTATGGTTTCCACTACCAACTTTAACACCACCCTCTCTTTCCATATAGAGCTTTTCAACCAAAACCATACCATATTCGAAACGATTCTCACCCCTATAAACCTAAAGGGGAGTAAAAATTTCCATTTCTGGCAAAGCGAACCCGGTTAACCCTAGCAGCCATTGTTATATGAAGGGGATGAAAAAAAAATATATATATAATTTTTTTAATGAAATATAAACGTGTCGTAAAATTAACCGCTTATTTTTTTTTTTTTTTGGTGTCTTTTCGTATTATCACCGAAAGAAATTGTTAATAAAAACGCCGCAGGTGACAATGATACTGAAACAGTGCTAAGTGGATGTATGAAAATAAAAATAAACCGTCCGGAAAATAAAAAGGGAAAGCGTTTACGATGTCGAAGCCTGATAATGCCGGAGCCACACGGAATCGTGTAATGAAAACACTTGACGTAACGCGAAAGCGTCCTTGTGGATAATTTGTAATTATGTTTGTACACGAATCAGTACATGAAAATGTTAAAAATATTTACTAAAATATATATATATATATATATATATATATATATATATATATATACATATACTGATTGATCTGAAATTGATGTTTTTTAACAAACATTATGCGTTAAGTATAAATTATAATACTAAGATTGACTGTTTTAAAAAAAAAGTGAAATTATTTGATTTTTTCAAGTGCTTATACTTTTCATCGGTATATTAAATAACAATTATTATAGCATGTCTAAATTATATAAATAATATTTATATAAAAATTTGTTAAAAAAAAAAAAAAAAAAAATATATATATATATATATATATATATATATATATATATATATATATATATTATTTGTTTTATTAAAATCAAACATATTACATTTATAAAATTTATAGAGGATAATCTTATAGAAAATAATTTAATGTTAAAAATAAAAATTAATATTGATGAAAATAGCAAATTAAGAATAAAATAATTAGGAACGATTTAAAGAATTTCAATATATCAATAGTTGAAAATAAATAAATTTAATAATAAAAAATTAGTATTCCATTCAAGGCTTCAATTATTTTATATATATATATATATAATAAATATTTGTAATATAAATATAAGTAATTAAATTTTAGACTTATTTTATAAATATATTGTATTGTATAGATTTTCAGCATTTTCAGTGGATTCGTTATGTTTGATATGAAAAAAAAAAACTCTACGGACGTCTATAAAAAGATACATTTTTACATCATAAAAGAGTACTGATAAAAACTGATTATATATATATATATATATATATATAAATTGGACACGGAATTGGCAACTTGACTGTGCGAGAAATAAAATTGTAAATCAAATTTCATCATGAATCGAAATTTTGATTGATTTATTTATTTATTTTATCGATACAATGATTCTATTACCCAGCTATAAATACTCAAATATAATATTACGAATATAATATTTTATTAACCTTTTTACTTCGATGTCTATTTTAATAATACGTATTATTTCAATATAAAATTATCATCATTGTCATACTTTTGATTTAATTGAAGATGAATTTATTATAGTAATGGACATTGCAATTGAAAATATGAAAATTTTTATATATATTGTATAATATATAAATATTACTTTTATATTTCAAGTGAGAAATCTACTTTCAGTTCCTGTTACAGTTCACAAATACATTAATCCGTTCCCGGACAGTTGAAGCGTGTATCTAAATATTGTATATTACAGGGCTTATCAAACTTTTTTTTTTATTAATTAATTAATCAAAAATATTACATATATAATTCTATAGCCGCTGCCGCCGTCAATATCGCGCTCGAATTATATTTTATTTTTACAATTTAATATTAAATGATCTTCATAAGTCAAAATATACATCCTTGCCATGATCGCGTTCAATTTATTATTATTCAATTTATTGGATCCGTGTGCGTATTCGCACGCGGGTCCACTTGTTATTTTATATTTCGTCGAAATTTATCACGATTGTAATTTCGACAGTCGAAAACGATTCTGGGCGGTGAAAATGGTTTGTATGAGAAGCATTCGGGAGGGGAGGGGGAGGTGAATAAGGATAGCGGCCAGGGGTATTGAAGGGGTGGGCGGAGGAGAGTAGGCTGCAGTGCAACGGTTTGCGCGCGCCGGTCATGGGCGGCTGGTGGCACACTGACGCGGACAACGACCCGCCCAACCCATGTGTCCCCTCGTTTCCCCTCACCTCCCCCACGTGCACTTTTCCACTCCCGATTCGTAGTGCCTACTTCACCCGCCCGGTTTTCCCCCGTTGCGGTGCAGCGCCCTCCCGCGTGCAATCTGCCCGTGCACCAAAGGCCAATATCAAGGCTTCCGGGGAAATTCCAGTGCATGCCTACGTTTTCAGATTGTCCGTATAGTCGACGCATGTCAACACACGTGTCCTTCGGGATCAATGTCAATATTTATTATAAAAAGAAATCTTACATATATACATATATATGTATATAATTTTCTCCTAGAAAATATTTAAAAAAAATATTGAATTGATGAAATTTAAATAGTTGCTCAAAAAAAATGTAATAAAATTTTTCCAATAAACAATTGAAAAATATTGCTATCTTTATAATATTAAAAAAAACGTATTATTCGTATACGTAATAATTTTACATTATGTCAAAAATATTTTTTATATATTAAAAATTTGATTTAAACTCGCAATAGACAATTTGATGAATTTATAATTATATTTTTACGCGATATATTTGATATGTCTTTAAATGATTTAAATATTAATTTAAAAAAATTCAATATGTACATAACATATAAATACATATTGAATCTTTTCTAAAATTCTTATATTTTTATTATAAGATACGTTGAATAATATATTTGAAATTGAGAATATAACCTGTTATTACTAACGCATTGCGGATTTCGCGTAATATGCAATATATATATTTATATTAATAAAATATTTTTTTTATATATTTAACATTATCAAACGTGTAATTACGCAATTTAATTATTAATTTTGTAAATAATTACGCACAATAAAACGAACGATCTAACTATATATATATATATATATATATATATATATATATATATATATACATGTTTCAATGCAGCATCCGGGACGTTTCGTGCGCCATTTCGCGCCGGGGCCTGGGAATGGAGGCTTTCGCGGGCGTTTTCTCATTTTCCAACCCTCGACACCGCCACAAGTCGGAGCGTCTCTCTCTCTCTCCCCACACCCCTTTCCTCCCTCGTCCCCCCGTTTTCCGGGGGGGCGGGCGGGAAGGGTGCCGTGGCTTTTCACGCTGCCCCACCTTACCGGCCAATTCGCCCACACCTGAACAGTGCGCCCGGGCCGATCGGGTAAGTTTCGCCGAGTCGGACAACAAACTGCCAGAAATGGGCGGCCGAGGGCGCGATAAGTGGGCGGCGGCGGCGGCTGTTTGATAAACCGCAACCGGGCGTCTGCAAACCCCTGCCGCGAGCGTGAACTTTAATACTACGACTCTTTCGATACGAGTTATGTCACCGGCGACGGCTTTTCACGTTTGTAAACATTGCCGGACGCATAATGTGACGCGTTTATATATATATATATATATATATATATATATATATATATATACAGTCAGTTCTTGACTTACGATGGGGTTTGGTTCCACAACTTTGGACGTAAGTCGAAATGGTTGTAAGTCGAATTTCATAAAAAAATAAATAATATAATATGATAGACATATATGTATATATTATATAAGCAAATATAATGGCTTTTATTTCTGAATTTTAATTGTTATTATTTTAGTTGGTTAATTAAACAACTACATTCATAAATAAGTATATATATAAGCATTATTTTGGCTTATGGTCGATTATCATCTGAGCTACTGATATTCATTGCTGTCTCTTGAGATTTATCAACGAGTGTAGTAGTAGTGCTTTTTGTTTTTATAAACAAATCCAATTTTGTTTGGACAGTTTGTTTTTTCTTCTCGTTATAAATTTCATCGTAACAGGCAATTGCTCGGTGAATATTGCGTTATACCTTCAAAAATCTATCGTTGTCTGTCGAATCAATCGTCAAAAATGTCAAAAATCGTCAGAAGCGTGCAAGATTATATTAGATATGTATGTGACGAAAACTATAAAAAAAATTGACACATTTTTAGAAGAAAAAAAAATGAAATTTTTTCGTCGTAAGTGCGAATGGTCGTAAGTCGAGAACTGACTGTATATATATATATATATATATATATATATATATATATATATATATATATACATATATTAAAAATTGTTTTTTTTTAAATACATATTCATAAATGCGATATTTGAACAGGATTAATGCCGATATAGAAATCGTTAATGTCACATCAAATGATGCCCTGGATCGATCCGAGTGGAAAAAAATTAGCAGAATAGCGGACCCTGCAATTACGCGGGAAAAATGCTAGTAGATGATGATGATGATATTCATAAAGCGCAAGAGTCGATAGAACTATTTCGTGTAATGTCGCAAAGAAGAAAGCAGAATATTAATTATATATTAATAAAAATAGAAATAATATTATTTATATATTTAATATACAATATTCTAAAATATGTCTAACATTTTAAATTTGTTTTAATATTAAAGAGAATTAAAAAAATATATAATGTAATATAAGGACAGATGTTTATAATTCTAGTAATAATTATGTAATATTAATGTATACAATTCTTTGAATACATTTCACATTTTATATCCAATGAATATATATATATATATATATATATATATATATATATATATATATATATATATATATATTTAAAAAATAAATATAATTGAAGATCTTTTGTTTAACATATTTAAGATTATTGTTTATTTTTTTTTTGTAAATTTCAAATAATATATATTTTTTTAAATTCTAAGCCATTTAATTACTTTATCAATAAGAAATTTGATTTAAAATATATTCAATGCGATATATTTTATATAATTAAATTTTCTATCGATAACGCAATTATTTACAATATTATATATAAAAATTATGGACATATTTATAGCGTATTCATGATATTCATCGAAAAACTAGATTAGATATAACTCTTCAAGAAATAGAAAACAATATAGTCCGTACAAAAATATGACTTTTCTTCCGAGTTTCGCGATGCTATTTTTTTCTCGAGGTCAAATCGTTAGTATTTTTTTTCTCCACCCACCGTTTAACTCTGTCTAAAAATTTAGTATGACACAACATTCGTAAAATAAAAAATTCATCATGTCGATAATATATCACGCTAAAACTAAATTTTTATCTATATATTTATATATATAAATATAAAAAAAATATTTTTAAAAATTATATATAATATATATATATGTCAATGTTGAACTATTAAATTTACCTATCGTTAATAACATTTGACATTTTAGCAAACGATAAATATAATATATTCGTGCAAATTGTTGCGTGTCACTAAACACAGTCTCGGCTTCGAATTCCGGCTTGTCACGAATGACACGATAATTAATCCGTTAAATGGGTATTTAATAAAATATACTGTCCCGGAACAGTGATAATGAAAAGTAATTGAGACTCATCGTTGTGACAATATTTACAACGGTCCCCGTTTTCGAACGGGGCCATTGCACTCATAAAATTTTGAAACAATCACTAATCCTATTACATGTTTTAATATAATCAAAATTAAATATTTTTATATAATATCATCGATAATTTTAATAATTATATATATATATATATATATATATATATATATATATATATATATCGCTGGAATAGTTCAATAACCTCTTTTTCGAGTGTCCTAGTATTGGATTTTTATTTCATGAAATCGAGTTAAAAACGTTAGTACTTTAACTATTCGCGAATCCGTATTTCGATTTGATTTTTTTTTCTTCAATGCTGGTTTATTTTTTAAAGTGTGAAATAGTATATTATCTTTTTTTTTTAATATCTCAACGATTATTTATATCGATGAAAATATATTTTAATCATGAAAAATTGCAACGTAAAACAACAAAAGTAATATCGTTTGCTAACTGTTAATTAACCGGTCTCTATGCAGATAAAAGTTTCGCTATGTAAATAAACGTCTATTTAATTAGAAAAGTTTATAATAAAGTAGCTGTTTCAATTGTATTTACGCATTTGTAATTGATTTATATAGGTAAGCAATTTTTAAGTGTTTTTTATATGAAAATTAGCTAATTGATTTTTTTAAAAAACAGTATATTGAGGTATACCGATCTACACAATCGTCGTACAAAATTTATAAAGATTAAAAAAAATTTAATTTAGAAATGTTTCTGACAAAATTTGTCAAGTTTGAACCAAAAAGAAGTTTTAATTTTAAAAATACAATTAGATTTGTAATTACGTACTTGAAAACTAATTTACGATAAAGAAATCTTATCTATTTAAAAAAAAAGTCATTTTATACTTCATAATACTATACAGAAAGAGTGTGAAAATTTGTTACATAGAAATTAACATAAATATTTATTGAGTTTTCGCAATAATATAAGTAGTGATCAAAAGACTACTTTCAAATATAAATGATTAATATTTTTTGGTATTTAAATATTTACAATAAGATAGATGTGATAATGTTAAATTATTAATTAGATGTTTATTATTGTTATTATTAATGAATGCCAAAGAAGGAAAATACTAATTTTAGATTTTCCCAAACACATACTCACACATTCATATATATATATATATATATATATATATATATGTATATATATATATATAGGGTCATGAAAAGCGGTAAACGTAGGGTACGTTAACGTGATGCACCGTTAAGATGGCGGTTACGTAACGACACCGGGCCGTAGATGCGCGCGCATCCATTCACGTGAGCGACCCCGAAAGCCTTCCACGTGGAGCCTGTGTTGTACTACTGTACACCCTTCACGCTAGTCAACGCCCCCGATCTACGTTTTTTGGGTCAAAGCCTCCTTCCAAAATACTTTATATACATTCACATATATAAATATTATACATATAATATATGCATAGAAATATACTTTACACATTACGTCTATATGACGATGACATATATATATACATATATATATATATATATATATATATATATATATATATATATATATATATATATATATATAGTTTATATTTTGGTCGTGCGAATCGATTGCCATATACGTTATCGAAAATTATTCAATGAGTGATGTAATTATAATATGTTAGTATTTATTGTGATTAAGGATTGAATTGAAACGATGTAATTAAATAATTAATCAAATTATCAATATAGCATTTTAACGTTTGATGAAATATAAATTTGGAATTATTTTATTGAAGTCTTTAAATATGTTGAAATATTAACTTTAATTGTAAGTTTGAATATATTAAAATGTAAACTACAACTATGATTTTTTTTGCTGTAGTTTCTATATATATTTATTTGGTAAATTCGAATTTTTTGGTAAAAAAATATTATATGACTGAAACATTTTACTTTATAGATAATTTAACGATTATTCGTTGTGAATTTTTAGTGACGAATTTCCAGTGAAAAAAAAATTCAAGATTGGAAGACCGGGAATTTTTAGCATCTACATAAATGAGTAATATAACGTTTTCGACTATATGCAAACACATCAATATAGTTGGAAAATTTTCAACTTTTTATTTAATTTTAATAAATATTGTTTTATGAAAAAAAAACACATTATTATAAATTTTTAACTATGATTTATAAAGTTTTTATTTGAAAAAAAAAATATATATATAAAGATGTAAATATATACGGTTAGGATACCGTGTTATGGAAGGGTATTAGTATAGGACGATATAAATTGCGTGAGGTGAATCGATGCTGCGAGTTAAGAAAATACAAGACCGGCTCTTACGCAGCCAGGCCCCGGGGCTCGTCTCGCACTAGCACCCGGCAGACAGACGGGGCATAGGGAAAAAGGGGGCCGCGGGGGTGGAAAAGTCCCGGTCTCTCGTGGAAAACCCGAAAACCGCCCGTCAACCCACCATTCCCACCCTAAAACCTCCGCAGCCCCCCATTCTTCCGAACCCCCACAGCCGGGAAATCGCAATGCAGCCAGCGAGACCGCATCGCGCTAAAAACGGCTGCAGCCGTCGCTTCCTATTTCCATCCCTTTTCCGCCACGCCGTCTAGGAAAATCGAGAGGGCGGTCGGCGTTAACCCTCCCTCCCCCTCCGCTTTAGGTACGTATTTACGTCTCTTTTCATTTTTAGAAAATACAATATATTTCGTCCTTTTCGCGACTGATTTATGTGAAAAAAAATTTTTTTTCAACGGAAGAACGAGTAAAAAAAATAGAAAAACGAGAAAAATAAACTTAATTAATCTTCTTTTCTCGGGAAAATTTCGGAAAAACTGCGCCGCCTTCGAAATTTATGAATTTTACCATCCAACCGCTCGACGTTTATCCCTCTTCAATCGAATGATACGGCGGTTACATTAATCAAATTGCAATATTTATTATTAATATATAATTTTATAACTAAATCACACCATCGAAATACTCTATTTGAAATAGGTAATTTCGTCATTAATATAGTAGTAACAGATGTTGTTTGCTTCTGGGAAATTTTTCAATTTTACGCTTTTCGTTTATAATCAAATTCTCTGTGTCGCTCATTGTTGTAATGGTGTCGTCTCCGCTTATTAAATTTGAGAATTCCAAAAATTTTAATTCATTATTATTGGCTTTGTGAGTATCGCTATAATAATTATGTTCTCCTTCTTTTCAACCAATTACAAACAGGAATGTGAACTTGAGAACGACATAAACGAATAAATGAAATATTCAAAAATAAAGTGTTCATTGAGAAATGAAAATTTTACGAAAACGCAAAATATTTGCTATCGAATAATGTATTTTTTATATAAACTCCGGTGAAAATTCGTCTAATTTTATAACGCTTTTCCCAACGGGAAATTCTCAATTATTAAGATTCTATTATAAGGCTCTTACTGAGACACCATTAGTAGTTAGAAAAATCGTTATTTTATATCTATTATATTTTTAAAATAATATTCATAAAAATCTGTTACTAGAAAATAATTACTTAATTAAAAAAATAATAATTTGAAGGTATCAAATATGAAGCTAAAATATGTGACCTTTAGTTGATTATTATAGATAATAGACTCGTTAGTTATATTATTCTATTAATACTGATTCTTCACTGAAATAATATATCGATCATATATATATATTATAATATAAGATTTATGTAGCATTAAAGACAGATTCAGCTGCTTGTAATATAAATTTCTCGTTTAAACTCGTATATAATTTTGTAATTTAATATTTTTTCTTGCAAAAAATAATTATATATATATATATATATATATATATATATATATATAATATTGTTAAATTGAAAATTAAAAATAAAAAAACAAATTGATGAATGTGTTTTATATGGTCTAAAATTTTCCTTTTGGTTCAATAGTATCGAGTTATCAGTTTCACACTTTATTTCTAGACAATACTCCTCTAATTTTGCTGATATATTGGCTTGTTATAAGGTGACCAACCTTTCTTCTTTGGGGCGGACAGTCTTTTTTATAAATTATGTTTTTGTTTTTAATATTTATCTTCCTTTTCTTTTGGAGTCTTTTCTTCATATCTTTTTTTTTTTAACAATATTCCGTTTCGCAATCTGGCTATTTTATATTATAGAATATCATTGTTAAAATGATATTTATTCATTAGTAAAATAAAAAATGTTTCTTTTTAATGAAATGCAAGCATGCGTATGTAAAAGGTCTATAATTATGTCCTTTTTTTTTTTTTTTGGTGTCCTTCATATCTCGCTTCGTCACCATCAAAATCTGGTCATACTCTATAATATAGTACTGTTACGTCCTTATTATAGTTGTAAATAAAATTAGTCTAAATGTTTTTCTTTTCAACATTTGAACGAAATAAAAAGCTTGGTCATGTTAAAATCTATTGTGGCATAGGTTTCCCGGTATGTTATTCGGTATATAATGGCAAGTAGGCTATGGTCCCGGGCGGTCCCCGGGCCACGTGCTCCCGGCGCGGTCACGGGCGGCCTCCGGGGTCTACGACCGACACCCCAGCTACGGATAATCGATGCGTTACTCACACCAGACCCTCGTTTCAAAGCCACCATAGCAGCCACCGCTCTTTCCGTCTGGTGGCTGCAGCAACGAGTCTCCTTCCGGTATAGGATGGACCCGAGCCGGACTGAACAGCGCTCGTCGCCCGATGGTATGAGGCCAATTCTCGTGGCCATCAGTTACTGCAGCCACCAGACGCAGAACATTCACTACTATTCATATATATATATATTTTTTTTTTTTTTAATATGATGATATTCTAATTAAATTAGTCTACAATTTTTTACTGTGAATCTATTGCTCGTAGTCAAGCGCAGTCACAATTGAAAATATATTTCTTCTTCTTCCTTACGCCGTCTCTTTAAGAAGGTTGGCGATCCACACGGCCAAAGAAACCTTTGATACAGCCATACGAAAAATTTCCATTGACGAACAGTTGAACCAACGACGAAGATCTTTAAGCCATAAATTTTGACGAAATTATCTGCCTAATTTATCATTTCGCAAGATGTGGCCGAAGTATTGTATTTTCCTTAATTTGATTATTTTTAATACTTCAGGATTTTTATTCATTTTTTCCAAAATCTCTTTATTTACTACTTTGTCGGTCCAAGATATTCTTAGTATTCTCCGGTAGCACCACATCTCGAAAGCTTCCAGACGTTTTTCGGTACCAGGGTCTAGTGTCCATGATTCGACACCATATAAAAGAACAGGAAAGACATAATATCTAAGCATACGTAATTTTAATATTATATCATTGCTTTTAGATGTTAAAAATTTCTTCATGGCTATAAAAAATATATTTAAATACTATCAAAAAGTAAGGTGAAATTGTCATTTAAAACTCCCGAGCATTAGGAAGGCAGGTAATTTGTATTTTTTTTCCTAGGTTGATAGGACTATCTGTTTTGTCAAGAGGTTTAATTATATCCGAGTTACACATGTTTTTTATAATTCTCGTTTCATTCATTATGATAATGCATCATGTCATACTGCATTGGTTCTTAGCGACTTCTTTGCCAAAAAATCGACTCATATCGTTCCGCAACCACCCTATTTGCCTGATTTGGTTCCATACAATTTCTGGCTAAGGCCCTTAAGTAGTAAATATTTTCATGCGATTAATTTTGACATTTTTTTTATTAATAAAATTACCTTCAATATTTTTTTTTAAATTTTGTTTGTAATATATTTTTTTATATTAATAATAGGTAATTTATGTTTCCAGTTACTAGTCGGTGATCGTTGCCTCGATTACAAATTATGTTAGTTCTAACTCTATTAAATTTAGTTTAGATTATTATATCAGTATGAATTTAATATAAGAAAATTTATAAGAAAAAAAATAAAATTTTCATTTTTTACTAAAATTATTAAATTAAATCAATTTCTTAATTGAAAACTTAGTCTTTAACTTTACATCTATTATTTGTAAATTAATTTATTTTTAAAGTTAAGCATTTTATTATATTAATATTAAATCTGACTTATTTCTGAGACGAGTCATTATCTTTACGACTGAATTTTTAACAAGTTTTTAAGATGAAACATGTTTTAAATAAAAAAAAATTATATTAATATTTCTGACAATATCTACACACTAAATAAATATATTTTGAATAAAATAGAAACACAGAGGTCAATTTTCGAAAGAAAAAACTATTAAGGTCAACAATATAAATAATGGAAAAGGTTGAGCTAAAGAAAAATGCGAAAACTGATATACTTTATGTTAAATAAACGTTCATTGTTTTTTTTCATGTTTTTTTTTCTTATTATCAAAAAAAATATTCCGTATTAATAATTTTATATTTTAAAATTCGTAATATTAGAAAAAAAATATTTGATGAAAACGTAAATTGAAAATCTCAATTAACAAACCAAATATTTTCGAAAAAAAAAGGCAACCGAAATATTTTAATCATCGAGCAGGAAAGAAAACGAACTCATAAAAATGTAATTAATTTCAGCGGTTATAAATTACAAGTGCTTATGTTCCTCTTTGCATACTTTGTGATACAAATTTACTTAGTGCTTATCCGCATCAACGTAATTTTTGAAAGCTTTTCATTTCAAAAAAAAAAAAAAAATTTTTTTTTCTTGAGATGGATTCTTTTTACGGTATTTATTTAACACGAATATCTCAACACACTTTCCGTTTTTTATTGAAGTTTTCAGTGAAAAGATATAATTTAAATTAAAGATATATTTTGTATGTATGAAATAAATAAATGGAAAAGGCAACCATGTAAAATTTACCAAGAATGCGTTTAATCCCAACTAGCTTGCCTCACACTTTTCAACGAGGGTTGCCCGGTGTGTTTGATTACATCAATTAATCAAAGTCCGATCGTATTTAAATAAATTTATATGTATGTATGTTGTATCGTTTCGTGAAAAGAAATTTAAATCGCATATTAAAATCGTTTCGGAAGTTTATTTATATGGCTTTTGCTGGTATGTATAACAGTGGGCCGACTGCCGTTATCGATTTTGGCGGGAAACTCTGCTTTTCAGATATATTTATACGTTCACACACATATATATATATATATATATATATATATATATATATATATATATATGTATATATATAAAGTGTATAATAATGGCATCGGCAAAGCTTTAGAAGCACGAAAATACATCAAAGTATATTAAAATTAAACACACTGTTTCACCTTTGGATCCGACAACGTCATATTTAATATTTCCTAAAAGCTTCCGAGGTTTTAAACGAAAGAAAAGAAGACGTTTTTCGTACGCACAAGCCTACATACACACACACACACAAACACATACGAAACCCTTAAAGTTTTATATTTGGCGACAAATTCACGCCGAGGTTAACAAACCTCCGCGGGTCGTTTAAAAGGTTTTGTAAAAATAAAACGTTTCCGATATATATCGCCTTTTATATACTTAAAAATCAACGTTAAATGAGTTCGTGTGATTTGAATATATCATTAAAAATAAATAAAATTATTATAATAATATATGAAAAATGATGAACGATATAAAGTCGGCGATACAACAAAAATATCTGTAATCAAATCTCTGATAAAAAAAAATGAAACTCATACATAATATAATAAAAATCATATAATAACGATCCGAATTAAAATGATAAATATTGAATTATAAGGAAAATTATTTTAAAAAAATGAAAAAAACTCAAAAGGATTAAAAAATATAATAAATACTTAAATTATAAACTTTGTAATTTATGTAGACATTGAGCTCTCCATCAAGTCATCTTATTTTAGGAAGTTAGAAATTGTCAACTTTGCTCGCAATCTCCAACTTTTGAAGTATTTGATTAAAAGTTTAATTCAAGTAATACTCCCTGATGTGATTTGAATATTGACGACTAAACTGTTATTACTGCAATCAACCAATTCTCGAATTATTTATATTTTATTTCAAAAATAATATAATATACACACAGCTAAATATCGAAAACAAAACCACTATATTCTGTATAAAAAATATATATATAGTATATATAAAAAATAATGAATGTTAAAACGGTGCATAATCGATAAATTGTCGGAACATTATTCGACCAATCTGTTCCGAAACGGTCCGATTGTTTGAACTATGTCGGAAAAACAATTTCTAGACCAAATGAAATACGCATATATATATATATATATATATATATATATATATATATATATATATATATATATATATGGGGGTTAAAGGGGTGTATAATTGGAACATTGCGTGACGTTATCGATGTATTTTTATCAAACAAATAAAAATATTTTCCTTGGTCAGACTCTTGACGAAAGTGTATCAGGTCGTATTTTCATAGAGTTCAAGTGGCATTTTATATATTTATTCGTATGCACATACACACACGTGTATAAAATATTTTTATATAGATTTAAAAAAATATATATAATCATAATTAGTGTTATTAGTGCATGTTTTATAATATTATAATCGATTATTTTCAAATTATTTTTTTTTTACAATATTCATAATATTTAATAATTTTATGAAAGAGGTCAAATTAAATTGAAATATAAATTTTTATTACTATAATGATATATATATATATATATATATATATATATATTAAAGGAAAAAAGTATTTTTTAAATCGTTGAAATTTCAGCTAAAAAATATGAACCACATTTTTTTTAATTTCACACACCTTTTATATAAATATGTTAAATGTAATGTTTGATGCTAAATAATTAACGCACTCGTATTTTAAAATAATTTTAAATAATAAAACAACAGTTAAAATGTTTTTAGTGAATATAATAAAAAAATATATAATTCTAAATTACCAAAACGTGTAAATTTTTTAACTAGTAATACGTAATCAATAAATTTTTATTCTAGATTATATACACTATAAACTTGATGGATGATCAGTAATCTGTTAATGGTATGGTAATGAATTGTGACGATAGATTTCAAGGTTTATAAATAAAAGCATGTATAATAGTATGACTAATTATCAAATGATTACATTAAAATAATATATAATAAAAAATAAAATGAAAAAAAAATATATATAAAGGAAAATTTTTATATATGTGTATACGGTTTTGGCATGAAGATTTTCCATAACGTCGTCCATTGTAAAATAAAAAAGATGAAAACATTATAAAACTGCAGCGGAAAATCTGTCGAGCTTCAGAATGCACTCGCGGATTGTCTAGCCAAAGTGCTGTCATTATTGACCGATGTGTCTACGATGCGGGGTCGTCAACCTTTTTATTTTGCCACAATGTTTACATTTTAAGGCGCTGTCACGTAATGACATCGTTTTGTTTGCATTGCGATTATATATATATATATATATATATATATATATATATATGTCGAATATTAAAAATAATATAATGCATTAATAATAAATTTATATCAATGTATTTTTTTATAATTTTTGTAATATTATCATTATATTGAATGAATTAATTTAAATTTTGTTTCGGTTTAAGAAATAAGATTAAGTTTGAAGTGAAAAGTTAGATATATTTTTATATTGTTTATAGCAATTAAAAAAGTTTTACTAAGCCACATTTTCACATTGATAATCCATTAAAATCATTTATGTTTACAAAGTGCAATATTTATAATTCAATTTTTATATAGAATTTTTGGAAATATTAATGTAATAAAATATTATTAAAAATGTATCGATTTGTATATATCAATTATTAGTTGGAAGCGTAAGACAGTCGCGTGCCCTAATTAATCCTAGGATTTGTACCTAGAAAATAAAACCTAGAACACGAAAATAATTGTTTCCAAATTCCGAAAAAAGCGAAGGGTTTCGACGCGTAGAAATTTAATTTTAGGGTGGATAAAGTAAAAGCTGGACAAATAACGATAGCCGCACTAAGCTCTGTACGTAGCTCTGTATGTACTTGTCAAAAATAAATTGCCACCTTGAAAAGCTTCCAGCGTAAGCCTCTCGGAAAATGGAAAATGCGCCAAAAACAATAACAAAGCAAAAACAAAAAAAAAACGAAATATAAACGCGTAGAAAATACATGGAATTATTCTGAAAAAGGGTAAAAAGGCTGGGGGGAGGGTTTTCGAATAAAAAAAAATCAATCGTCGAAGCACGTAATGCGATCGTATATTATATTTACACGTAGTTTTTCGTTACTATGTATTTATACGTTGCAGAAATCACGTTGATCGTAACGTAACTACGTTACTAGGGCTCTAGACAACGTGGTTGTAGACGATGCTATTTTTCCGGGAGGGGGGAGGATGTGGGCGCAGACGGAGTCGAAAAGCGAGGGGGGGATGGGTTTTCCGAGTGCTTTTCCAGTATCTATCTCGCAGGAGTTACCGTCGGAAAATGTAGTTCAGAAAAGCGCATGCGATGAAAAGTCGACGGAAATTTCCATGCAACATTTTATTTTATCATAATCATAATTCGAATGTTGCAAATTGAGATCGTTTCCTGTCTTCGATTTTTCATTTGAAATTGTAGCAAAATTTCAATTCATCAATTGTACCTTTATAGAAACAATAATATAAAAAGATACGTTAAAAATAAAAATATTATTAATTAACATATATATTAATTTAATCCGTCGCATTGAACTATTTATTAATACAGTTCATTAATGAAAGCGACGCATCGAATGTGTATTTATTTTACATTGCGTATTTTAGTGCAAAAATATTGTTTTATATGATCATAAAATATGATATACATGTCTATTAAGAAACGATTTCAATTAATAAAATATTTATTTTGAAAATTTAATTTAATTTGCCAGAAAACCTTTAATATCATTCAATTATTTAAAAGAAAAATATATAATTAAAATTTTTAAAAAAAGTTCAATTTATTTTAGCGGAAAGGCTTCTTTTTCAACATTTATGACGTCTATTTATTTTTTTACCCATTCTAGTTACTAATTATCCATATATTTTATATATTATTATTTTTTAATACGTCATAAATATAAATTTATTATGTAATAATAAAAATTTAATGGATTATTTTACGTTTAAATTTATCATATTATTTAAATAATATTTATGAAAATAATCTTGGTTTTGCCTGTAACACACGTACGTATATGTATATGAGAGTTGTGTGCGGGTGTGGTGCAGGAAGCATGTTGTTGTGAGGGCGCAGGCGCCTCGATTGGCGCGGGTCATTGATCCGTCCCGGGGCGGCCACCCTCGTACGGGGGACTATGCCCCTCCCCCGTTCGACGTACCCGCCACCCCCTCAGACTTGGAACAGTCGTCCCCCTTTTCGAGCCTCGTTCGGCGGTCCCCTTTCCAACGTTAAAATCTACCCTTGTTGTGACTGCGCCAGGTGGACTAGCAATACTACCAAAACTCACCCCTAACTCCGGTGCAAAATGCAACCAGACACGCACTAAGAGCAAAAGTGTTGCGCACCCGCGACCCTGATTCTGCACTTACAGCCCCCGCAAAAAAATAAATAAAAAATTAAATTAAATAAAAACAGCAACAATCGTACACTATTTACATAAAATTCATATAATTTCTAAAAATCATTTAATTCGATTTTTCCGCAATAAATACTGTTTAAATTTTTTATTCCTTTGAAATTTTTATTTTCAACCTCGTTTAATCAGAATAACATTCACCTTTAAACTTTGAAATATCCCTAAGGATGTGAGGTAGTAAAAGCTTTCGTATATTTTATCGTCCTTTCCATAATACATATAAATGTCCAAATCCATCTTTGGTACTCCATTTTAATAAAATTAATAATGCATAAACTTTTTTTTATATTTCTCAATAATTTTATATTTAAAAATAGATAAAAATTTTCGGTTTATTTTGTTATATAATTATTATGTTTCATGTAAATAACTAAAATATTTTTCGTATAGTTATTTGAATTGTAAAATACATAGAAATTTATGAATAAAAATTTTATAAATTAATACAATTTTGTTAATGAAGTGAGACAATTATTTTTAATTAAAATTTAATACAAAATTCTAACATTATTCCAAAATAAACATGGAAATTCATCAAAACATTTTTTTACAATAATAAATTTGAAATAAAAATGATGATAATATTCAGTTAATTATGTTATAATATATTATATAAATAACTAAAAAAAATTCAATATGATGTTATAAAATACGTAGAAATTTATGAATAAAAAGATTTGTTAATAAAAATGACCCCAATATAAACACAAAAATTTACAATAATAATTTTGGAACATGAATGAAGATATATTTTAATCGTTCTTCGACATTTAGAAACTTTTACAGCGATCTTATTATCGCCATCGATAATATTATGTTAATTAATTTCATTTAAATTGCGCTAATTACCTAAGTAACGGATAGGTTTAATCATTAACCTAATTACAAGTTTCCACTTACTTGTTTATAAAAGCCTTTTATGCGAAGTAAGACCGAAGTAAAGTGCGAAAATGTAATTAACATTATGTAAAAGTTAGTACGCGTATCATCATAGAAAAAAAAATACATGTATAATTATTTGATATTTTATAAAATGAGGAAATTTTCAATAATAATATTTAATCATATTATATAGATATTTCATAGAAATATATTGAGTGTAGCATTATATTTGTATAGCCTTTGAAAATATAATCCGATTATTCGTTCGCTTTATATGTAGAAGAGCACCCTATTCAGAAAAATAGATGTTAAATTTTTTAATTTAAAATATTGTATTAAAAAAATACAGTTTTAATACGAATTATGCTGTTTACGTTTAAATTTCCCTTTTGCGGTAAGCATAACGACAGAGCCGGATTAAAATATTTAGAGGTTTATTATAATAACCAACAGATAACCTTTTTTTATGAAAAAAAAATTATATAAATATAAAATAATAATAATAATATGAGAGTATAATTAATAATTTTTTTTATAAAAAATAAATATTATATTTTTCTGTAATTTTATAGTGATTTCAATAAATAAATGTATTATTTGTATTGCGTATTTCATTATGAGAATGTTTTATTTAACGTTTTGAGCGCCCCTCAGTTCTTGACGCCCTCGGCAAATATCCCTTTTGACAATACCTTGTCACGGTCCTGATTAATATAAATCATATTAACAGTAGCTGTATCCTATATATATATATATAGCTCTTATATGGTATTTCAAAATTTAAGATATTTGCTTATTATACCATATATTTATATATATATATATATATATATATATATATACATATATATGCTGATTATTTTTTTAAAAGCTTCTAAATTTCTAGAAAATTTAATCTGCGAATTTTAAAGTTACATCTTAGCACTCGAGACGTTTCACAGCATTATTGGTGAATTTTTTACTTCAAACTTGAAATTATTATAAAAAAATAATTTATGCTTTTACAAATTAAAACTTCCATATTTTAACATTTTATATATCTCTGCTGTTTAATGATTATATATAAAATATATAGATTTATTGAATAAATTTCAAAACCAAAAAAGAGTTTTCACCACCATTACAGAAATTTTCCTAAAAAATAGTATATTAAGGTATAATAATCTTTACTAGCGTATTATTATTCCGTGTTTAATAAGGATTAAAAATTTTAACTTTTGTAATCCTTCTGGCAAGATAGTTAAGTTTAAACTAAAAAAGTTTCAAAGTTTCTATGCCGAATATGTAGTTCGGATTGTGGTTACGTTCTTGCAGAATAATTTAAGATAAGAAAATCTTCTCTCTAGTTTAAAGAATATCATTTTACACTTCATAATATTATACAAAAAGAGTGTGAGAATTACTTACAAAGAAATTAATATAAAGCCATTATCGCGTATTTCCAAATTAATCTAAGTGGTAACCAAATGGCACTTCTCGAGTGCAAAAAGTTAATATTTTTGTTTAAAGTAGATATATCAAAAGTGTAGTTATTTAATAATTATAAAAAAATATTACAATAATTGTAAAATATATTGTACTTAGAACTGAATTTATCTGTGACATATCCAAGTGTTACAGAAAAATAAATCGCAACTAGAAATCGATCGCTTTTCAAATTTTCGTATATGCTATCAGTATTTAGCACATAAAACGTCCACTTGATCCGCTTTATGATTGATCCGACCCTGTAAAACGAGCGGTTAATACGTAATAGGAATCGGAAAACGTGGAAAAGGAAACGAAGGGATACGTTTGAGTGCTTTCATATAACCCTCGAACATGTGCGACCGGATGTCCACTAATACGAGCCAATGGCGAAATTGATTTTGCACCACGTGAAACTTTTGGACTATGTCTGGCTTTTTTGACTCTATAGTCTATTTCTATATGTGCATTTGATGCAACCCCCAAAGTCACGTGTGTGTGTGTGTGTGTGTATGTAATATATGCGTACTTTTTTCCCCCTTATCCCATATATGATTTAGAGTACAGCATCACGATACAAGCATATATCCCTATTATATGACGGCCGCATATTCAATTTGTCGAAATTTTAGCCGGTTTCGGACCGAATGAAAATTTTGCAAATTCAAAACGTTCCGAACCAACGATGCAACACTCTGACGAGCCAACAGTTATTAGTTTAAATTTATTATGTCGTGTATCGTTGGTTGTTGGCTACGAGGCAACGTTTGTTGAATTTCCTAGCTGGGGGTTGAATCAACGGAAACTGTTGGACTTGATTCGATTATTGCCGATTGCCGTCTGGTCTCCAGTGCTAATTGAATGCATTGGTTCTCAAACTGTTTCAGGATAATCTATTGTAAGTGCACGTGTACGTTTATGTATTTCAGCGCATCTAGTACTGTGTAATCTCTGAGGATTTATATATATATATATATATATATATATATATATATATATATATATATATATATATATATATATATATATATTAAACCAGTATCTATTAGAAATATTTAGATTTATTTATCGACATTTGATAAATTGAATCATTTGCACATTTTAATCAGTTCGTATTCATTATATATTTTTTCAGTAATTTGTCAAAAAAATCGTAATATTATATTGAAATTTAAACTTATTTGATAATTCAAATAATTTATTATATATTTTCATTGCTGATTTTCGATGAATTTTATTTTTGGAAAACCTCTGTGAAGATTTTCAGGATAAAACATGTTTATATTCTCATGGAATATAATGAAAAAAAACATTATATATATATATATATTTTTTTTTTATTATAATTCGGTCTTTTTATATATAATTTCAATCTTAACGATGAATAAATTCTAGATAAAATAAAAATAAACTGTGATCACATCAATACATAAAATATATATTAAATATGATAGAAATTCGATTCGAACAATAGTAGAATAATGTATACCAAAATTAGAAGATGAAACGTCGAATTATATTCCATTAGTATTGACATAATTCATGAACACATATTTTATTACATAATTGTTATATAAAATGCTCTTGTTAATCATTAACGTTTCTCATTTATTTATATATAATTAAAAAAAAGATATTTAATATTTAAGCTTGTCAAAAAAATATTATAAAAATTTTAATATTTCATAATATTATAGCTGAAAATTAATATATCTAAATATTATTTTACGTAATAAATATGTTTCTGAGAAATGCTCTTGAAAATGATTAAAGAGAAAATGAAATTTAACTTCAGATCAGAAGTAAAATTGAATTATATATATAGAAGAAGGAATAATTAATAATTTTATTACAAGATTTTTATTTTATTTATCGACAAATTAAAAAACAAACTATATCCATATTATATACTTTAAACTGCATTGCAGCGCTACCGTTTTAATACAATATTTTTTTTTCCAATAAATATTTATTATATATGTGATGTAAGATTATTTTACTATAGTAAAATAATCTTGTTTTGTTATATTTTTTTTCATACACTATGATTTTATAGGATGTCGTCTAGTCTGTGAATTATTGGTTTACTACGGAAAGGAAGGTGAGCTCGAATGGGAGGACAGGTGGCGTTTCATAAGATGAGGCTTCTAGGGGTTGCTAGAAGAGGGCGGTGGGCTGCCATGGCGACCGCCAGACACTTCGATTGAGGAAAAAAAGAGGGAAGCGGCATCACTCCTCCGGTACTTCTGTCGAGGGTTAGGGGATGTGAAGAGTAGGAGCAGTTTTTGGTGCAGCGGCTGCTGGATGCGCCGGCTCCATACTGTCTGCATTCGCACAACAGGGGAAACTCCTATAATTCTATATAGTTAAATAACCGTCTTCTATATATATTATACATACATATATATGTTTAAATATAAATATAAAGAGGGTGGTCTCTACATTCGTTTAATCGACTTTCGCGCAGTTTACTATCGTCGTAGAGAAAGGGGGTGTAGATTTATACACGCTGGATTTCTTGCACGAAAGTTAAAGCAGACCGGTGGTTAAATTTTACCATGATATATACATATTGTATGTAATATAATATGTTTACATAAGTTGAAAATATGATTTATAGTGGTCATTTTATTACAATTATTTATTTAATATAAATTTATTTACATTTTGATGATTCTGATGTATTGTGAGAGAAATTGAAATAAAAATTTCACATTAAAAACTAAATAAAAAAATATAATTATACGTACTTCTAACTATTATATGAATAATCTTGAACTGTCTGTATTTAGTATGTGGCTCTTCCTTTATATTTAAAATCTAAGTATTTCAACTTTCAACATACCTCAGCCATTTGATTAACTTAATTTAATATATACCATGAAAATTATTACATTATTTACATACGAATTATTTCATCCAAAATATCAACCAAATAAAAACAATAATATAGAGAATATTTGATATTATCATATAATTGCACGTGTAAAATTATATATTTGTTAATTTGAAAAGGGTTCAAACAATAGAAACCATAGGTAATATTAAGGAGATACAAAATATTTAGTAATATACGTATATAATATTAAAATTAAACGACATAATGTAATATTTAATAATGTAATTTTTGTTACGTTACATTAAGTCCACGAAGGTTACAACGATGATGAAGGTTATCCATTATATTATTATTGTTAATTAACAAGAAAAGCTCGACGTCGCGCAATAGTGTCGAGGGTTTTTCAACGGAAAAACTTTTATTTATTTTATGTGAGGGGGCGGATTTCACAATAGTCTATTCTTAATTATGGTCATGAATATGAATAATCAGATTTTGCTTGATATTAGTCAAAATATTGTCTGTTGAATGCTTCATAATTGATAATTTCGCACGTATAAACTATTTATAGGAATATGTTTCAAGTGCGGTGAACAGTGGCGTGATTAGGATATAATCCTGAGGATAACGAAATGAAATAATAAATGTCATGTAATTTGATTGCGATTTTCAAAGATAAATAACGTTTATAATTTATTTTGTGTATTCGTTTTTTGATACGAAGCGTGATGTATTAATAATATTTTTCATTACATAAGATGTTGATTTTACGAATTGTTGTACATAAATTATTAAATTACCACTTGATGTAGAATATAAAAAGAAAAGATGCATTTAGAAATAAATTTAATATAAAATATTTTCCATATTACATAATATTTTTTTTTTTACTGATAAATTTCGTTTGTCAAATATTTTCTATTTTGTATATATATTAAAAAAAAATGTGAAGAAAAAGTTAGGTCCAAGAATAGTTGAATAATATATACGTCGAAGATGCGACTTGAATCACAATCACGATGGGGTGTAGAGTCACGATTTCCGCCAGGGCATTTCCTGGGTAAGGTTGAGGGTTGAGTATCCAATTTTTGCCATATCACACCATGTGGAAAAATACGATAATGGAAACGACAGCGACGACCATAACAAATACTGTCCTTCAAAGAAATATTACACTTTCAATATATTATTACATATGCCTATGCTTTCTTAACGACATGTACTATGGTCCGTATTTGAAATTTATATATATATATATATATATATATATATATATATATATGAGTGTGTGTGTGTGTGTTTGTAGGGTGTTTCAAAAAATGACTTGTATTTATTCAAACATCATACTATTGCCACTTATAAGAACGAAGCTAAAAATTTTCTTATATGACGTCACTTTAACTATATAATTTTCATGCAATATACATTATTTTTTAATTAATGATGTGAAAAAATATTATCAGAATTACCTTTAAACTATTTTTCATACACACACACACACACACACACACACACACACACACACACACACACACATATATATATATATATATATATGAAATATAATAATATAATAAAATTTCGAATTTTAAAATTGACAATCGATATATCTTATTAAAAATAAAATTGCGTTTATATAACTTTTTTTCTTTATTATATTTGCGAAAAAATAGAAAACTTCAATTATGATTCATCCATTATTATTTTTTGTAACGAGATTATTGTCGTCTTTCGTTTTGTGGAGATGTTGTATAAATTTTAAAACTTTTACTCAACTTAATTATATTTGACCTTTCAACTTTGATGATAAAATTTTACACATTTTATATAAAACAATTTTTTTATATTCAATTTCCTATTGGATCCATAATAAAATAAGATTTCACAGTTACAATTTAATTTCTTATATTTATAGACATGGGCATACTTATAACCAATCTATTAATATTTTTTGAACGAAAATATATATAGATATATCTCAAAATATCTATTTAATTTATGCTATTAATATTATATTGAATAGCCTTATTATACAACATTTTGTAAGTTCAAATCTAAAAATTAATTTTATACAATTTCTGTTTTTTTAAGCTTTCAATTATTTTTAACTAAAATATTTATGTTGGCTTGAAAAACAATAGTTGTTTTCTTTCAATTAAATCTTTTTTTTTTCTTTTGAATTAATATTTTATATGATTTTCAGTATAAAAGCAGGATTGTATAAAAGTTTAATGATAAAGAAAAATTGAGTTTATTTTTGGATTAATTTGTCAAAAACCATTACCAAATTTAATAAACAATGTTTTATTGTATATATTTTACATGTACGATAAAAATTTTTGAATATAAATATGTGGTTATGTTAATAATTTGAATGATAATATCACTGGAAAATTACTTGTCTCGTTAGAAAAAGTGGTTGGAAAACGCATTGATGTAAATTTTTTTCATATTCCGAGAAAAAAATTCAAAAATATTTTATTAAAATAAGATGTACTACACTGTTATGAAATAAAACGATGATTAAATATTATATATAACTAATAGACTAAGTGCAATGAAGTAGGATATTCAAAATGTTTGAAGATTTTACCATTGCGAAACGTATATTCAACTATATATTTTTTTTAATATAATTTAATAGCTCTCAGAAGTAATTTTACATCTGAAAAGCTTAATTGCACTCGTTAAAACTGAAGATAAAATAAATAGTATTCACATAAATAATAAAAAAAAAGCAATGAAAATTTATGAATGGTTGAGAAAATCAAAAAAAAAATGGCGGACAGACGTGAAGAGGTCACCTTTTTATTGTGAATTTTCGCTTAAAGGAAGAAAAGGGGGTTGCAGATTACATTTTATATGTCTGGTGACGGTTGCCAGACAGAAGGGATGGTGAATTTCGCTAGACAGGGGGTGTTTTTCGAGGAGTTTGAGGGTTGCAATCAGTCTCGCCCTTCGTTGCAGACACCCCTAATGACGTTGCGTATTCAAATATATACCGACTATTGTCTGCGGACTGATGATTTTTCACATCAGGCTTCTCATATATTTCATTTTATGCAACTTCCATGTATAATTCTAAAGTTTAGTGCAGGGAAAGTATTAAACATACCCTTTAATTCAGAGATGAGGAAGCTTTCTCAAAAATAATTAAATTATAAATAAAATATACATTTCAAATTGCACACAATACCTTATATAATAGATCATTAGAAGTACACCTTATATATATATATATATATATATATATATATATATATATATATATATCAAATTTTAAAGAAAGAATTCAAAAATAAAAAACATATAACAAAATCATTTTAAAAATAAAACAAATAAAAAATAATGAATCAAAATTAATTTAAATGACAATTATTGAAAAACAAAATTAAAAATCACGTACAAAAAATACATAAAATTATGGTGATAATAAATATCGTTATGTTGCATAAAAGCAGTACGAACTAAAAATACGATATTCGCATTTATAGTTGTATTTGTAAAAATCGTAGGAAATTGATTAGTAAATGCTAAAATATTTTATATAAAAACATATAGTAATAAATTGAATGCGGATATGGCAAGGATGTCTATTTTGAGTTGTAAATATCATTTAATATTAAATTGTAAAAATAAGCAAGGAATCAAGTGTGACTCCATCGGCGGCGGCGGCGCTAGCATTTTATTCAAATGATAATATAGCGACATATTAAATTTTTCTAGATGAAAATAAAATTATGAAAATCTGAAGAAGACCGTTTTCATATTTTCAAGTGAAAACATTTACATATTTTAAATGATGTAATATAGTTTGTTAAAAATGTGAAAATATTATTTAAACGTGAATTTTGTGAAATATAAAGTGAAATTTTCATTATATTTGAAATAAAAATATAGTTCTAAATCCGACGTTTACTCATTCCCGATGTAGTCGGAAACTCATTTAGTAAATTGTGATTTTACACACTGCGTATGTACGAAAGCATTTAATGTGACCGAGGCTGAAAAAAAGACCTCCATTTTTCTCAGAAATATTTCACACCGTACGTTTTCAACTTTTCGCATTTCAACGGTTCGCTTTGATTATGGCGAAAGCTTTCCAGGTGACATTTTCCAATTAAAAATAGAAAAAAATTCAAATTTTCACAATCTGAACATCGAATTTATTTTTAAAACTCGTTTCATTTTTCCCTTATTATTATTATTATTATTACGATCATATATTCTCAAAATGATGTTTTAATAATAGATGGCGTTGCGGTGTCTTAATAGACACCGCAAAATTTATACAAATACTAGTTGAATGTAGTGTTATTTAATATCAATTATCGATTGATAAAGTGTCGTTGGCTAAAAATATAAGCAAAATATTATCTATTTCGAAAATTTTATATTTTTACAGTATGAGAATGAAACTAGACGATAAATTATTCACTTTGACGCCTCCACAAAGTGTGAAAGTTTATTTTTTTAACCGCATAGCACTTTTACGGTATCTTTGCGAAATATGTCTTAGAAGAAAAAAAATGGCTTTGCATAAAACTCGGATGTGTTATTGTGTCAGTTTTTTGAGATCGTTGCGAAAAATTACGTAAGTTTTCGTGAAAATTCATCCGGCGGAATTTTATTTCGCGTTCATATATCAGAAGGGCAATTTTCCCCGGAATAATATTCGATATTTTATTTTTGTGTTTATTGTCGATATTGAAAATTTCCAATTATGACGTTTGTTTATTGTTTTCTTTCACGGCAAATATAATGAAAATAAACATCGCGAAAATTATCTTGAATATAACGATTATATAACGATATTTAATAAAAATCAAATTGAATCGTATCAATTTTATTAATAATTTTTCTTCGAAATTATATAATTAAATCGACGTTATTAAAACTTTATATATTTTTGATTTGTGTTGATTTTTCGTATGATTCCAAAACTAAAACTACTAAATTAACTAAAGACATTCTGTTTACGCTAAAAATTCATCAATTATCAAAGGGTACTTTTAATTAGATAATAGCAGACAAGATATTTTTAGTATTATCTAGCGAAATTACCAAGTACCACCCACTCAATTGTCATTTAAAGGTTTTACTCGTCAAAAGATTACTTTTCTTTTTTCATATATATGTCCATTATTATGAAAAAGGTCTAAATCAGAATTTAAAAATAAAGTATCAGTTATTTTACACCATATTATTTTATTGCAATAACTATATAAATCAAAAGTTTTAAAAAACTAAATTTATTATTAACTAAAAATCAATCGACGACAATAATGATACGGCATATGATAGTTTCCTATCACATAAGAATTTATAGAAAGTTTATAAGAATAATTGTATACTAAAATTGGTTTTGAAATCGTAGCTTTTTCAGCAAACTTATAGTGATAACATAAAGTAAATTTTGTATCAAAATTTATGAAGTGGGCCTTATATGAATACACTCTTGGGTCGGAGATGTGCCTTATACGGGTGACTTTTCAAAATATCTGGCTAATCCGCGGATAATTTATAGGAAGTTATATATCATCAGACGCGGCTCAAAAAGCGCAGTTTTTTCAGCAATATTATGATTGGTAAAAAAACTAAAATCTATGAAACAAGACATAAATTGTTGTTAAATTATACTGTGCGGCTGTCACGGGTTGCCGAACGGGAGCAAGTCTTAAGCGGTATGTCGTTAAATTCAGGATATGGAGAAATGACGGCATTTAAACAAATATATAAATATTTATTTATAATTAAATATACAAATGCGAAATTGCGCATCATCATTCAGTGATCGACATCGAACGTGTTAAGCGTCGTAGTACCGTCGGTCTAGACGCAGCTGGGCACACGAATAATTCATAGAGCACTGTTGGCGAATGCAGATTTACCTTTAATAAATAATGAATATTGAGGGTTCGCTCGATGGCGACGCAGTCGATGAAAAAAATATTCAGGTTCGACCCTCGACATTCATTTTGGATTAATATTAAAAAGTGTATATATATATATATATATATATAGGGGTAAAAACGTCCAAAATTCAACATTGCCAAATAGGAAAAGTTTCGTCTACTACACGGACATTTCTCAAAGAGTGATCTATGAATGCTAGATAGACGGGCAACGGAAACCTTTCCGTTGGATCATCAGATATTTTCAATATCTTTTTTTTTTTGTCGGTCGGAAACTTTGTAAAATTTCATGTTATGCAAAAGATAGATTCGTATGAAAGGAGACTTAAATTCATAATTCAAAAACTCTATATGAAATATTAACAAATTTATTATAATGTTTAATTGTGTTATGACCTTTGGAATTTATCAAATATAAATAACCAAAAATACTCTCGATATTTCCTGGAATTAATAATAATATATTCATAAGAGCTTAAGGAGATTTTCACGCGATTATATTCGAATATCGTATTCGAAAACATCGAATACAACAAACGCGTTTGTTTACGAAAATCTTTCACAGTTTTTCTTTGTGCCCTCGTGTGCTTTTGTTCTGGAAGGAAAAATATTTTCTTCTAGTAAACAACCTTAACGCATATTTATATGAATATTTTTTTTGTATATACCATATGTTTTTATATAATATATATGTGTATTTCCACGTCGCAATAATGCCAAGCTGTCTTGTCCTTTTTGTTTTTTGCACGAGTTCTCACGCATCAAATTTCGTCAAGGGACGATCAAAAAGCGGTATTCTTACATAACGTCTCTTCACCTATGACATTTACATTCCTTTTATCCCTTACAGGTAATTGGAATTATCCTGGATATTACTGAAATCGAATTTCGAATAGATCTACTCGGTAACACATGTATGTTCCTAGAATTTTCTATTTTTTTTTTATTGAATATGTAAGAAAAATATGATATAAACTCACACGTTTACCTATATATAATATACTACATTTAAAATATTTATATAATGTTAAAAGGTTTTTATTTTTTTAATCTATACTGTCAATATTTTTTATAGTAAATTAAAATACAAATGTTTGAAAGTGATTTCTATTAAAAATAAATGAATAATAAACGTCAGATCTCTATAATTTAAATTATCATATAAATTTAGAAAGAATGTTTAATAATTATGAAGAGAAAATATTTTTATATAAAATCTAATGAATCCATTCTTAGAAAATAATGATTGAAATCGTCTGAGGCAATCTATTTATTACCTTGGATATTCGTTACTAAGCAATGCTCACAAATCCAAGTAGAAATCAAGACGAGCAAATATTTTCATATAGTTACTAAGGGAAAATGTTTTTCAATAACTCGTATATCATTCATAAAATATAAAATGTAATGTATTGAATTGTAATTTATTAAAATGTAAAATTTTATGATTATTATAATTTATTATATAATTTCAATCATTCACAATATATATATATATATATATATATATATATATATATATATATATATATATATATATTATAAATGTAATATTTGAGTAAATTAATACACGAATCCATTTATAAATATTCAATATAATAAATAAAATATGATATGTTTGACATTAAATACCATAAAAATAAATATCGCTAAATCATATATATATATTTCTATATATAATATATTACTGTTGAAAATAAAACATAAATATGATTCATTTTCAATGGAATTCATGCGATGAATGAAACAAACTCAAACAAATATCGACATTCGCAAATTGCATTTTATTAATAAAAAAAAATATTACGTATTATTTGATCGAGTTTTTCCATTGTTTATTTACAATTTTTTCACATTTATTCTTATTTATACGCGTCTCTTGACATTTTCTTTACTTAATTCCACTTGCACCCTTTGAGCACGCACCGACATTACTAGCAGGCAAATGTATACGTTTATTGCTTGTACAACCGTCATAGGAAATCGTTTTTTTTCACACACACACACACATATATATATATATATATATATATACATATATGTGTGTGTATATATTTATATATTATTTGATTCGCGAAAAAGCAATAACCGTTCTCAGTGAATTTATACACGCGAAACGCAAATACGCCACTTTGTAAACATAACTAGTAAATAAAATACATGACAAATTTCATTTCGTACCCCAGGATTATATCTCCATTTTGCATTTATTTATTTTGCAATATGTCGCCGCTTATCCATTTCGTGTTCTATTTTTTTTTTTTTTTTGTGTTTTCGTTCTATTCGCCGGCGACAAAGTGTCACAAGTGTACTGCGTATCGAATAAACAATTTTTCCGTTGTTGAAAGATTTTCCGAGCTGTCGGTTGTTTATTTACCCTTTTTATTCTAAAGTACAATATTAAACTATTTTAAAATTAATTTATTTTTAATTTCCGTTTTCAATATGATACAGTCTTACAATATGATACAGTACAATTTATTTGAAAATTTTATCTTGTATTGATATATATTTAAACTAAAATATTTAAATAATGATTTTTTTTTATATGTATAATATATTAAATATATTTAAATTCTCTTTTCGAGAATGCAATATAGTCGGTTGTTCTGGCAAGTCGATGAGACACCCTCGTATTACATTTGTTTCGTAGGGCCGACAACCCTAAACGAGTGGTCCAGACAGACTTGAAGGGAAATAATTCCTAGGACGCAAAATTCGCGGGGTCGTTCAGGGGTTAACCAGAGGCATGGGGATGGAAGGTCAATGTCTTAAAATATCGTAGGGGATTCGAGATTCGAACCGAGAACACAACTTTTTCATCGGCACGACACGTCGTTAGAGCCGTTAACCGCGAATTAAACGACAATTTCCTCTTCAGACAAATGCAAGTACACAAACAGACACACAAACGCGCGTTGAAAAGGCTTTATAGAAAACCATAAAGGGTTATTATAACAAGTGTAGTGGAAAAAAATCTCACTATAAACGCTTTCCCTTCGATTGGGCGAATATTCGCTATCGGACGAATCGAGGTTATTCGAACCGTTCATAACTAATAGCAGTGGTTTTCAACTTTTTATTAGCAATAAAATGTCGATTTATTTATATATAAAATATATATTTTTTACTAATAATGTCCATTACATTTAAAATATAAGAAAAATGATTATATATTAATAATATTTCTCATTCATAATCATTTGGATATAGATTTTATCAATATTAATTTAATATTATCATTAAATTTTTCTTTACATTATATAATAAAAAATACTGACTATTATTTTGTTGTCATAAATCATTGATAACAAAATTGTTTTATACCAAAGTTTCGTTAAATATCGATTGAGAACCGCTGTATTACATAGTTTTTTCCACTTGTGAACGTTTACAGAATGGGAAAATTTAACCACCTGTAACATATTTGTTTTGCGAAAGCACAAAGAACATGTGTAAAGTTTTTTAATCAGAATTTTGTACACTTAATCATAACTATAATTTCTGCTATATAAATAGGTATATTTATAAATCTCAAACTTTTTCATATTTTACTCTAATATTAAAAAAAAAATATATATATATATATAAAAACGGATTCTGATACATGAATATTATTAAAGTTTACGTACAAAATATATGTTATATAAAATAAATATCATTCTAAAGATGCTATATTAATAACAATATATAACATAATTAATTTATAGATAGTGAAATTGACCGATATAATCGGGAATCAATCAAATATAGTGAAGCGCGCGAAAATACGCTGAAACGCGTCCGTCAAAATGGCGGTATTTCGCGTTCGACAAAATGGCGAACGACGCCGTCGACGAACGTACATATTACGGCCATTTGTAAAGTCATCGCATTACCGGCGTAATGTCTTCCGTAGGCACTTCGGCAATTTCTCATCGTCATCATCGCCCTTATTTCGGACACATAATACAGCTACTGGAGCTTTTTTTTCCATTTTTTTTTCCCCTCTTTTTGTCGGGACTCGAATGGGATGCTCGTCAGCGCGCGCTCACCATTATCATTCGCCATTATTTCGCTGTTTTTCTTTTTCTATTCTTTTGCCTTTTTTTTTTGTTTTGTTTTGCACTTTATCATTTATTTTTCGCGTGTCTATAGTACGCGTAATGGCGTGTTCTGTTTATTTACATATATTTTAGGATAGCCACATTCGAAATTTAAATATAATCTGGACTATTTAAAAAAAAAAAGGTTGATTAATATATTAATAGCAAAAATGATTCATAATTCGTTATCTTTATAAATATATTTATGTAACATATACACATTTAACTTTGCAATTATATAATAAATATATTACTGTCATACATCTTGTAGTGAGTGTAACGCATTTAGGTAATGATTACAACTATTTATTGCATCTAAACTCACAGACGAGAAAAGGATAAATTATCCTTTTTTTTTTAAATCACAAATGAAGCGATAGATAATTTTAAATTTATACAAAATGAAAAACAAATGTTAAGTAAAATAATATACAATTAGTTTTTTTTATATAAATTTTAAGTTTTTGCTGAAATTTTTAAAAATATTGTGATGCCAAATTACGATAATAATAATATTTTTGAAAAATTCGATAAACCAAAATGTAGAAAATTAATTCATTTAAATACGATGTTGAAGAAGAATACGGAGAAATCTAAAGAATTTTTCAAAATATACCGATATAGTCAAGAAAAGCGATAAATTTTATTTATTGTGATCATTTAGTCAACACTAAACAAGGAATAAGTATTGAAGACTAACATTTATATTAAAAAAATATATAAGATTATATATATATTTATATATATATAAAAGTGATGTACTTAACACACGATTTAATACAGTTCGAAATATAAAAAATAATAATATATTACTTTTTTTTTGCCTAAATCGTTAAATTATTATTACTTGTGATGGGGAAAAAAATAAATTGCCCAATGAAGAAAAAAAACTATAATTTTAATATTATAATTCAAAATGGTTCCAAACTATATAATAGTAAAAAAAAAAATAAAATCCATTTGTCTGCAACGTTTTTGACTATTAAAACAAGTTCAATCCTGCAATATTCTTTGTCAAAATAAAATGTCGTTAATTTTTTTACATACACACTCTATATGTTCGGGATTTATGAACTATTGTCGTCATAATAGAAAAAGTACTTATATTGTATTTGAATATACTCTTATATACCCTATAATAAAAGATGGTGAACAAAAAAAAAACGTATACCTAGTTAACTATTGATACCAGGAATTTCGAAGAAAAAAGACTTCGGAGTAAATGTGCGAATTTTACCTGGATTTTCTATATTTCTCATGGTACATTTTGATTTATAACGAAAACTGATTTTTCTCATTATATTATAACAAAAATGTTTATAATATTTAAAAAAAAAAGATGAGAAACAACGAGTTTAGTCACTGATCGAGTAACGATTATTCGTACTTGCAACAACAAAAAATTCAATTTTTTAATATATCAATTTATTATAGTTTTCGTTGTATGACATATATAAATATATTAATTTTATCATCAATTTATGTATGTGGTTATTTACTTAACTAACCAAAATAAATATTAAAAATTAAAAATAAATGCCGTTATATTTACATATATATACTATAAATTATATTATGTATTTATTTTTGTATACAATTCTACTAATACCGACTGTAATTGATATGAAGAGAACAATTTGATTTTATATATATATATTTTTAGTTACAAAATATGATTTATAAATTTAATAAAAAAATAATAATTTTATATGGCAATGCTTCTCAACTTCAGTTCAATTAATAAAAATATGATATCTTTATGCAATATAAAAAAAAATGGATTTTAAGAGAATGGATGAGGAAATGGGATTATTATTTTATTTTCTCTCTCTCTCTCTTTATATATATATATATATATATATATATATATATATACGTGTGTGTGTGTGTGTGTACGATTATAATCATAAATATTTTTATATTATTATTATATATAAGGGTAAAATTATATAAAGTCAACCACTTGTTAAATCATCCACCTGTTCTTTTTATATGGCTCGTGCTCGTTTCACCTGGTTAATGTCGAATTGAGCGCGAATATCGTCATACATATTCATATATCGGGGTGTCGAATTCGATAATATGATAATAAAAATGAAAATGATAAAAGTCAACAATAATAAACAAATATATTTATATATAAAAGCAATGACCATTTCGATGGCAGCTGCCGTTTTCGATTCGAATGAATGAATCCTTGACGATGACTGCGAGGAATCTCCAGGGTCTCGTGCCAACCGGCGGCATTATCCTTTTCCTGAACACATGTACACGCACGTACACGTGTGCATATAAATACATAGTGGGGTCTCGATTTTTGAACGCTTTTCAATTTTTCATATTTTATATCTAGTCTATTCTGTCATTATCTACTGAAGATACCGTAATATTGAAAAAAAAAAATGTACAGTATCATAAGATGACTTCTTACTAAAAGCTTTATTATCTTTTAAACATTAATATTGAATATAAAAAATAAGTTTATGTTTTTTTTTTAATAATATTTGAAGAAAGTGAATGGTTATAAAGTCTTAATCCTTTGTAAATAACCTTGAAGTAAAGTAAAATTGTAAGGATAATGCCAAAAAGGCTAGTTTACCCTAGTATAATAAATTGTGATATAGTTCCAAGAAGTTGAGGATTAGAAGGAAAAAATACTGATTTGTGACTTTTATTACAATTTTGAAGTGTTTTTTTCCTTTTATTATATAATGTTAAGAAAGTATTATTAAGACATTAAAAATATTTTTTTTTATCTTAAGATAAATATCTCTGGATTATAACCCTTAGACCAGAGATTCATAAACCGTGGTTTATCATATTAAAGATTACATAACACATATTTTAAATTATATGACAAGATTTTTTAATGGAATTTAATCATATTAATTTAATTATTTTTATATTATAATCATGTATGCAACAACTGTATTGAAAAGTTTTGATTTGACTCAAAAGTATGGAAATCATAAAAAAATTATAATTGAGATAATAAAATTGCTTCTATAACATAATAAAAATTCTGTTCAATTAAAAAAAAAACATTTCAATTTTAATAATTTTTATTATGAATAAAAAAATATTTTTTTATACATTAAATTTAATTATTAATAGAATCATCGAATGATGAATGAAGTTTAATTTGAAATATTTTTTTGAAATATAAATTATTATCGAGCGATGTCCTTCTGTACGAATGTGTTGTCGATGAAGTGAAAAAAAAAAATGGAATAATTTCAGGTTGAGAGAAAAAATGGCAGGTGCCAGGACAGCTGCAGAACACCTTTCGACCATCCTTGGGTCCATTGTTGTGCAACGCACCCGCACGCATTATTTTTGTACAATTCGTGAAAATGTAACGCAACGTTAAATTATAAGACGCATCCCCATCGAGAAAAGCCTTCTCTACAACAAGAACGAGGAGGGAAAATATATATAGCATGTTTTTTTTTTTATATAAATATATAAAACTTCATGTTAACAAAACTTTTTGATACGTACACCATTTTGATAGTCATTACTTGTTTTGTACTTAGTTTGATATGTTATATCATGTATCGACTAACACTTACATATTGTTTAAATTTTAATAAAAATCATGGTTCAAATCGAAAAACTCATGATTCTCTTCATACATTTTACAATCGATCATGGATCAATTGTTACTCTTGCGCAGCCTAATATTGAGGAAGATCCAAATGAGTCCATTTTTGAGCCGTGTCCATCCACTTTATAAAAGATTTTTTGATTTGTGGTCTTCAAAATTCAACTCAAAAATAGAAGCCACACGATTGTATTGATGAAAACGAATCTGTGACCTGTGAATTTAAGACCGTTGGACTATTTCTTTTTTTTGATACAATGAAAAATTTCTGGTATACGACAATAATCGTTGCAAAAAAAAAATGATCGAAAATTAGAAATGGGATTAAATTATCTTACAAATAAAGTCAAATAACACTATTTATTTATGATTTATTTTAATTTAAAGTTCTAAATACTTAAAAAAAAAACATCCTATATATATGAAAATATCGAGGGTGAGTAAAAATATTATCTATACAGTATATATATATATATATATATATATATATATATATATATATATATATATATATATATATATATACCGTAGTTAAAAATGTCGTTTGTGCACAAAGCAACTCGTATTGATCAAACGTTACGAAATGTAGAGGTATAAGAACGATTGTTCGTCAAGCACAATAAAAATATTACGTTTTAGGGATGGTGTTTTCTATGCGTTTCGCAGGGATGCGCTCGATATGAACTAGTAAAAGAGAAAAAATAATAAAGAAATAAATAGAAAATGCCGTGTATTGTTTGTCCGTTGTCTAGTTAGTTTTTATTGTAACACAATAGGTTCCAAGACATGTGACCAATACGAACGGAAATGGATCGACATCTGCCACCATAAGTTCTATTTTAGTTTATACGTGTGAACATTTTCTATATAAATGAGTCAATTTTATATTTTCAACGGTCAATATGTGAAAAATGTTAATATTGTAACAATGGTGAAATTAGAGCATATAAGTTATATTGTAGAATTGGTAAAATAATCTCGAAGGAAGCCGTTAAATCTGGCAGACCTAAAAGTTAGCATAAATTCAGACGAGGGGACTAAATGGAAAAAGGTATGCGATATGTTAAGACTGAAGGATATACAAGGACTAGAGAACATCGTCAAGATGGATGTAAGAGATTATTAAGGGTAGCTAAAGCTCGAATTAGGTTATAACACGTTATGAATATTATGTATAACATGCATTTTTTTTTTAATTAATTTGGACTAAAGTAATTATGATGTTATTTTATTAATCATATTATCATGATAATTAGTAAATATATCAATGAGGATTCCAATGGAATTAAAAATAAATATATTGATTTATAAAATTCATTGTTTCTATAGATGTTACTAATTCTATACATAAATTAATCTTCATTAATTAATGATACAATAATTTACCAACGACAAGATCAAAGAAATGCATCGAATTAAAATGATTCATATTATTATGCATAATATAATTTTCGTAATATAATATAAAGCAGTTCGAAAATGACGATAACAATAAAGAAAGAAACCAGATTAAAGGTTTAACCTGTAATCAAGTTCAATTTTGGAACCAAAAAAAAAAGAAAAGAAAAATAACTTCGACATACGTAAGGATATTCGACTTTTACACACACACACACACTTATGTATATATATATATATATATATATATATATATATATATACATGCAGGTAGACAATATAAAATGCAATTTGGTAAATTGACCTATCAAATTTGCATTCAGAGTATACAACAATATATTCATGCGGTATAAATATGTGAAACTGTGAATCGTATAATTGTTGATTACCACTGAAACGATTTTATTTGCAGTGATCTTTTGTGATGTGACGTCACAAGTTTTTTTTTTTATCAAATAACGTTTCGTATAAAATTGAATAATAGATTGAGAAAATTAATTTATTTCAATATTTTGCGAGTGTAGGATTTCAAAATGTGCGCACGAATGAAAATAATACGTGCATATTTTTGTTTCTAGCAGATTAATTCAAAAAGACAGATGTATATTAATAAATTTATATATATATATATATATATATATATATATATATATATATATATATATATATATATTCAAGAAATGAATTTTAATTTTATTGCTTGAATTTTTTATATTTCTTATATATAATAATGCATTATATTTAAAAACATCAAGAAGAATAATATAATAATATGAGATTGGATTATATTTCATAATGATTAGATCAGGAATATTTAATCTTTTTTTTTTGTTCGCAGGACGTATTTACACGTTAAAGGAATGATGTGAATCCAAAATCATATTTTTTTTAAATGAAAGAAAATTAATCTTTTCCATAATATATATATTATTTTTCTTTTGAAACAATTATAATTGATAATTTCAGAGTATTTGTAAATTAGAAAGATTTTAGTGAGGAGTATTTTATGATATATAGCAGGAGTATTCAAACTTTTAGAACACTTTTATTGTTAAATAGTTGGTGGCGAGGACATTAAATAAAAGTGTGATAAGTTATAAATAAAAAGTTTATATCTTATAAGACTTGAGTTGCGATTGAATAGACTTCAAAAAAAAAACTAGTGGTTGCCACTTTGAATACCCCTGATATATAGTATATGATCTGATTTTATGTACCTTATTATATATTCATAGTAAAAACAGCCTCAGACATTTTGAATGAACGCAAAAACTGAGGTATTTTTTTTTTTGTAAAACATTTATATTAATTTAAAATTTTTTTCTCAATTATTGATCGCATCAATAGAATAAAAAACTTATATCGTTGATGTTTTTTTTTTAAATTAACTTTAGATATATAAAAAAAGTTCACAAAATGTGGTTAAACCGAAGTTGACCGCTCTTTGACATAGACGAAAATTTTAACATTAAATATATGAACGTTAGAAAAGTTGACATAAGAAAAACATTTACATTTTAATTTAAATCGAACAGAGTATTAAACTCGTACATTTTTTTTTTGTATATACATGCACGTATATATATTTGTTATGACCGCAAAAATGTGTTCAATTGTAAAAAGACGCGTTCGGTTGTTTATAAACCCGCATAAGCCATATTTATTATTTACAACGTGGTCAGTCCGCTCTCTTTTTATGCAAGTAAAAATAAAAGTGACCTTTTTTTTAACATTAAATAACGTACATACACACGCTTATATATATATATATATATATAATTTTCTACAGAGCATTTATTATATATATATTTATATATTTGGTCGATTATTTAAAATCGATTGATCTAATTTATCCGATCGATATTTTAATATCGCTGCTTTTTGGTCGAAAAAAAAAAGGTGCCGAAATAGTGACCAAAGTTTGGGTCAAAGTATGTATAAGAATATCCTTGAATATAGAAGTTGTGTGTTGATACAAAAAAAAAGTTGCTGGACCCAATTGGCAAACAACAGTCAGAAGACAAAGGCGCGTTAGAAATATAAGAGGGAAGCTTAAGTTCAATATTGCTTTTTTTTTTGTCAAAATCAGGTATTTAAAAGTAACAAAGATTTCTCTCTCTAAATGTTCTTTGTGAATTCGAACAATGTAAAAAATCGGCGTTTCTTAATTTTTGTATGGCGGGAATTTTAAAATGTTATATAACCGATGATATAATTAACTTTTAAAGTATGCAATGTCATATTTTTCTTAAATATATATATAATAAAAATATTACAAGAAATAAGTTTAAGAAATTTGTATTTTTTTTTTTGAAATATAGAGAAATTATTTTAAATATCTCTGTCAATAGTCGTGAATATATGGTCTCGATTTTAAATTAAATAATGCTCTATTATTAAGTATAATATATTTAATATTACTCGATTATAAATACTTTTTCAAGATAAAGTAATATATATTAATATTTTACTTTTTTTTTGTATTTTTAATAACACTATATACAATAAAAATTGCTTAAAGTGATTATTAATTAATAATAAACAATCGCTTATTTAAGACGAAAATAAAGAAAGCGCACTTAAAAATATGTATTTCTCAGTGGTCCAATTAAGCGATTTCTACTGCATTTTGAAGAGTGAATATCATTCGATCCGATGGTCACCTTTTTTTTTTATCTGTTCATAACTTATATATTTTTTAAAACGTATAATTTAAAAACGTTATTGTCAAATATAAATAATAACAAAATATCGACGCATTAATAACGAACAATGAAAATGCGTTGCAGTCGTAAAAATTGTGATGCACTTTTTTTTATTTTTTTTTTGAGGGCACGTGCTGCTACGGGCACACCTTGGCTACTTTCAGTTCCCATTACGTGTTGCACCTTTTATAATAAAGTACATACACGCAGTTTGCGTGTACCGTTTAAAAAAAATAAGCGCGCGAACTTTATTTACGTTCACGTTTAATTTGTTTTGTATATATAAAAATATAAAACTATTTAAAAAAAAAAACTATAACGTGATCGAAATTATTTACTAAAATGACTAGATTTCGAATGAAGGTCGTCAAAACTCTAGTGATTTTTATTTTAAATAAATAAAAATACGAAAAGGGGAAGAAATGCCAAAAAAAATAGTATATATTTTATAAAAAGAAGTATTGCATATTCGTTAAAAGAGGACGGTTGGTCTTTTTACTATATATTTATATATTTATATATATATATATATATATATATATATATATATATATATATATATATATATATATACAGTTCATTAAATAGTGTGAATTTATTGATATTTTAATGATAATATTGGTAGCGAAAGAAATCATTAAAAAATATGATATTATTATGACTATTTTTTCTTGTTCAATTTAAATTATGGTGTTTTAAAAACACATACATATAATCGATTTGTATGACTAAATAATATTTAGTTTTTCTTTTTTTATGTATGTTTTCATTCGTTACTATTAATTTCGTCTTTTAAATAATAGAAAAAAATTAATATTCGAAGAGAAATTCATACGTAGTTATTTATTAAAAAAAATAGAGAAAATTCGATATAAAACTTTTGTTAACAAAAAAAAAAAACATTGAAACGCAATAAACAAATTATATAATAATAAATCATTTTTATACGAAATATTATATATATATATATAATTAATTTTATATAGTATATAATTATATTATAAGAAAAAACAAAATAAAACGATTCAACGAACGTCAACGCCGATTCAAAATGGCGCACGAGTTCAGAAGTAAAAAAAAAAAACCTAACCTAACCTAACCTCACCGAAACGAATAAATATATACATATAAATAAATAAATAATAAATAAAATAAAAATATTATTAATTTATAAATATAATTTTGTCGATCGGTGTACGCTTAGTTACATTTCGTGCTAGCATTTAGTTGCGATCGAGAGCAGCTGTCGTCGTCGTTTTTTTTCTTTTTTTTTTTGTTTTCCGAGGGCGAGTTTCGTTTACGAAGGGTTTTTCTGTGAAAACACGGCAGGTGCTCCTCATTTTGCCCGACATTTTGAATCGGCTATTTGCGTGGATGGAACACCCCGTGCTTCACGTCGACCAGCTGCTTGCTACAAATATATATATATATATATATATATATATATATATCCAAAGTATAAAACTATAATTCCAAATATAAGACATGCTTTACAAATTGATATATTATTTAATTTTTAAATAAAGATCTTCCAAATATTAAAAATTTTATATATATATATATATATATATATATATATATATATATATATATATATATATATATAATGATAAACATTAATTTGAGATAATAATTTAAAATTATATAATATATATATTTTTATGATAATTTAGTAAAAAAAAAAAATTAAATAATTTATAATATGGCGAAAAAGTGGAAAATAGAAACTCGATAGAGTTTTATAATAATGGTTATTTGAAAATATACTTTTTTTTTAATATTTATTTTAATTTTATGTATATTGATAAAATTATAATACTCATGTAAATATAATATGAACGTATATTTTAATTATTATTTTTTTGAAACATTATAGTTTTTTATGACATCTATTGTTTTTATATGAAACTTATGATATAAATTACTAATAAATAAAATGTGCCAATTATATAATAATATATTTTTATATTATTTAATCGAAAGAAATAAATTTAATTCAGTCGGAATAATCATATTTTATAAACAAAACAGGACAATATTCAGTAAGAATTTAATATTAAAAAAATACTTCGTAGAGAAAGTAAAAAAGTATTTCTTTTATTTAATTAATATCTAATAATTATATTACGAAATATCATTTGGTATATTATTTATAATGTTTATATTTTATACAAATTTTAGTAATGTTGCCATATCATATTTATTTAAGGGGAAAGTTAATTTAAAAAAATATTTTCAATTCATTTACGCAGTTATCAGCCGTAATCTCTTGAAAGAGGCAATTTTCTCGATTGAATGTTTATATAATATTCGTGTTCACATGAGGTTTTGAAGAAGTTTCTTTTGATGTGCCATTAAGAAGATTTATAAATTCCATTTGATTTACGTATAAAATAATATACAAAAATTCGCTTGATTTTTTTTCTTTTCTTAAAATAAAATCATTATTTAAAAATATTTATAATATATCATATATGTATATAATACACATGTAGTATAAAAATCGTATTAATTGTATTAAATTTAATATCGTCGTAATAATTCTAATAATCATATTTTTAATTATGAGCAATATTATTGTCGAAATATTACTCTATTTCTGATAATGTATGTAAGATAATATTTTATTATAATTTATTTAGAATTATAACAGTAAGGACACCTTAGCGACACCTTCTATTACATTTAAAAATATTTTAGAAAATTGATTTCTAATTATATAATGTTTTATTCATAAAATAATATAACAAAATGTATATATATATATATATATATATATATATTTAAATTTTACCATAAGTATGAAAATTTAATAATTAATTCAAAGGAAAAATAATGTAATTTTGATATGAAACAAAGGATAAGTGTATTTTTTAATAAACGAAACAATAATAATAATAACAATGCTGGATTATTTAATATATACATAATCTTTATTTTCACTCTTTATGTATTCTAAACTCCCACAATATCATTTCTTTACATTAAATTGTGATAATATACTGCTAACAAATATCTTTTAACTACGTACATGATTACAAAACAACCATTCTGGTCAGTACTGCAACCCAATAATCATAGATTTCAAGGATTGCAACAAATTATATTTGCTGTTTACGACGAAAACTATTATTTCGTATTAGACCGTTTTAACAAACAATACAGACGCTTATTCTTCCTAACTTCCTTTAAATAAAAAAATAATTATATATATATATATATATATATCTTTTTTAGTCCAATATAAAGCATGGTGATAATTATCACTCACGTGATGTAATTACGTTTATTATGAATAAAGAGCGTGTATCACATGTGATAAATTAAATAATTTTATCGAAGGCTATACGAAAAAAAAAAAGAAAAATTGTTAAATATTTTCTTTACGAATAGTAATATTTTCATAATGCTAAATCAGTAATAAAGCCATCTTTTTCATATATTTAGAAAATAAAATAACTATATCTTTAATCATACTTCATATTGGTATCAATAATTTATTTACTAGAATTAAATACATTTCAATATAAATATTAAATAACGTTAATTTAATACAAGATGGCCATGTTAGATTTTATTGTGAAAAATCACTACTTTGTTTTATATAAACATAATCATCTGATTACATGGTAATATTTCACAATCTCAATATATAACTCAGAAATGGAAGTAATGATTGTAAATATAAATACGTATAAAAAATCATCCAAATAACGGGGAGTAATTTGCTATTTTGTTTTTTCAGAAAACATTGCGCTATATAACAATTTTATGTTTTTCTAATAACATTATATATCAACAAACGATATATTTATATTAACGTAACCACAAAGAAATAAATAAATATACTTTTTTGTATTATACGATGAATTTTAAACAATCAAATGATAATAATGTATCAAAACCATTCAGTCTTTTCTTGACAAATTGCAATTCAAATATTTCACGCATTCTTTTGATATTTGTGTACAATACATAAAATAAATGGAATAAAAAAGATCTATGGAAATTTAAATATTAAACATTTTCATGATGAAGCCGAAGTTTTCTATATATTTCTTTAAAAATCGTTATATTTAACAGCAAAGCATTCAAATCCAAACTTTGGAAAAATTTGAATCCATTTTCTTGGCAATTTCGAATGCTTAATTATATTTTTAATGTTAGCTTCTTATTTTTTAATTTAATTAAAAAAAATATATTCCAATAATTATTGTAGTTCTGTAGGTGTTTTTTTTTTTTGAGCTATTGATTATTGTTTTCAATTATAATGAAAACATTACAATGACCATACAATATTGATTTGTGATAAGATTCAACATGAAAATGAATAAATTTTATCATACATTTATATAAAATTGTTTAAAAATCAACAGAAAATTGAAATTATACAAAAAAAATCACTTTTATGAGTATAAAAAATCAAATTAAAACAAGACGAAATTAAAATTTTAACATATAAAAAACATATTTAATTTAAATATAGCTGAATTGACCACTTTTTTTTAATACTATTTACAGTTATATTCACAATATGTCAGTTTTATGTATGCAATATTAAAAACATACATCAAAACGAATTTACGATTAATAGGATTATGAATATTTATATTTAGATATTAACATGTATTAAATTCCTAATAAAAAAATAGAGAAAATGATATATAAAAAGTAACAATCTAACGATAAGCAAAAAAATAGTAGTAGTAGAATGTCATTATTAAATTTACAGAAGTATGACTTTACTCGGAATATACCATATATATATATTTTAAATATGAAATTATCGAAAATCGATAATAAAAATCAGAAAATCAAAAAATTATTAAATAATTTAACAAAATTATAAATTAAGAATTTGAAACGAAAACAATATATTAAACTATAATCAATAACTACGTTTCTTTTCAGTAATACGTATGTACAACTATTCAAATTAATGTAACCTGCAAAAGAAAAAAATTTAATCTTAAATTTATATATTAGAAAGCGCATGTGGTTGAAGAAGATATCTAAGTTTATTTTAAATAACATTAATATTAGGTGTAGGCTAGTTTTATAATAAATACATAAAATGAGAAGTGAATTTAGGAATGAATTAATCAAATAATTAAGTGTTCCAAATAAAAAAGCCTACTAAATTGAATATTGGGTGTCAGTTATAAAATATTATAATTTAATAAAAATGACTTATATTTGTAACTATGGAAATCATTCCAGGTCCATATCAAAATTAGTGGGAGGACGCGAATTACCATCTGATGTAGTTGAGCTGACTGTAGTAGAAGATATAGGGGTAGGAGAACTACTCCAAAATGCTAGATATTCATCGAAATTATTTATATCCAAATTAAAAGACGGTAAAGACATTAAAAATACACGATTGCCAGGAGATATAGTCGCTGTTAATCGAGGAGTAGCTGTTGGTGGATTGATGTTGCTCGTGTTTTGATTTGGAGGAGTTTGATTTGTAGTAGTGTCATTAGTTGGTTGAGCTGAAATATCATTATTTGATGATTCAGAAGGAGTTAAATTGTTTGGCGCAGCATCAGCAGGTGCCGGACTAAAAACAGGCGCTGTTCTTGACGATGATGGTGTAGCCGGAGCTGAAGCTGTTGGGGCTGCCACTCCAGTCCTGGGAGGCACAGGCGGGGGATTTCCACACGCTCTTAAAAGAAGAGCCGCAATACTCGGAGCTGGAAGGAAAGAATTTAAAATTTAAAAAAAAAATATATAATTAATTATATATAGAATTGAAAATTTAATAACGAGGAACTCTGATGTTATCTCGTGATGCTCCATTTCTTTGTTCAGTCTCTGAACCTTCAGGAGGAGTGAGACTTTGTCGACAAATAGGACAAGTTGCATGTAAAGCTAACCATGGGAAAATACAATCTTTATGATATATATGTCCACATTTTAACTGTCGAACTTTTTCCTCTGCAAGCAAAAGACAATATAAAAAAAACAAACGTGAATGACGATTTTATAAAAATAAAAAAAATATTATATACCAAAATTATATAATTCCCAACAAACAGAGCATTGTAAATTGGCTGAAACTTGTTCTTTATTGATAGTTATTTCTGGTAAACGGTCTATAATATCTTGAGCAAGAGGAGGTGGTCCATCATTATCTGAATGCCATAATAATTGTGACATTATCGCATCTATTCCTTCACTTGACATAACATAGTCATTAGGATCTGAGTTTACTAATAACAATGGTTGTCCTCCTACTCTACCACCTGTTATTTGCCACATTAATTGTTGTAATAAGGACTCAGGACTGCCAAGTCTCATTGACCTTGAAAACACAATTAATTTGTAAAATAGATTAAAAGTCTGAAAATTGTTTATAATTTTGTATGTGGTGTCATGTTTACAATTTTATTGTAAAAACACCTGATAAAACGAATGAATTTACATAAATGGAATATAAATTGAAAATTATAAAAATTTAAAATTGCATTATAATACATCAAAATTTCCGTTTACGTTAAGAACATAGATAACATATATGGTACACATACTTTTTTGTTGTCTTTAACTAAAAATATTTAAAACTTAAATATTATTTAAGACTTAATCTTAAAATTTTAAAATAATTTGAATATTATTTTTTTACAAGGAAAAGAAATCAAATATGTTAAATAATTAAATTAAAAATTCAATAATGTTTTTTATTTAGGAGTCAATTCTGTTTCGAAACCACATTACAATTGCAATACTTTTTATATTCGTTTTTTGAAAAAGTAAAGATTAAAGCTAATTTTTAATAATAAAAAAACATTTTTATTTGGAGCTAAGGTATTATAAAAAAAATAAAAACGTATATATTTTTTATTCACCTGAATCGATCACCAGATAAAAGGAATGCAAGATCATTTCCTAGAGGAACTTGGGGATTAGCCTGAAATTTAAACAATAAATATATTATTACAAAAGTAACAAAATTATATACACATATTTGAAATACATTTAGGTAAATTTTTAATTTTATGAACGAGAAAAAAAAAATTTCTAATTGGTTATGAAGATTTCTCTGTAAAGATTTAAATAGTTATATTTATAATCGAAAGTAAAACATGATAGTTAAGGGATACAATAAATTGTTTTGAAGCATATATTTAGGGGAAAGATAATAAAATGTCAACGGAAAAGGAAGCAAACGCATGTAAACGAAAATTTTAACAAATAGATATGCACATACATATATAGGATAAATTTGGTTTAAATGTTTATCCACCATATAATTGCAAAATATAAATTATATTATTAATACATCAGAAAACACATTTATATTCACTAAAGCTTTTTATAAATTAATAGAGGAAAATGATTATAGTGAAAGTTATAAGAATTTATAACAATGTTAACTGACTGATGAAGAATTTTCGTGTCTATAATTCCATGGTGGACTCCAGTTAGACCATCTGTCATCATTCTGATTATCCTGCAAATATTGATTGATATAATAAGACTAAAAAACTAATTAACATATATTGAAATATTCCCCAGAATATGCCTCACTAAATGATATTAAGAAATCAAAAACTAAATTTAAAAATATAAGAATTAATGAAATTTCGAGAGAGCTATGAATATGAAACTATCAATTTTGAACTTAAATCAGCGATTTCTAATTTTTTATAATGTTAAAAAAGATTCGTTTGTGAATTATAAGAAAAAATATAAACATTAATAAGTTTCAAATAAATTTAATAGAATTTATCATAAGAGATATTTATAATTTGTATATTATATATATATATTCTATAGAATATTATCTAACCACCAATCATGCAGTATTTTATTCAACTAATCTATAAAAATATTAATATTTTTGTGGTTAATTTTTGTTTTGAAAAACATAAAAACAATAAATTCTTAAATGTAAAATACATAAAATACTGAATAAAGATAAAACTTAAATCGACAATACATTTTCCAATATTACAAAGGAAAAGGAAACTTCTATTTTTATATAAGAATATTTTAAAACATTTATTGTTGAAAATTCATAATTTATTAAAGTTTTTCATTATATATATATAGCGAGACCTCGTTTAACACTATTTCAGTGTTACCCAGTATTTTTGGCATAATTCTAAAATTTTACTGCGAATTAAAAAAAAATTAGAACTCAAAATTTTGATTTGTACAACTCAAAAATATTTATTTTTATAAAAATAGTTATTCTAATAGGTTAAGGCGTAATACTAAACTTTAAATTTTATTATCTTTGAAGGAAACTTCAATTAATTATTAAAACTAATTGATAAAGTTAAAGAGAAGACAATCAATTAATTTGTCTTCTTTAATTTATTTTTGGAAAAAATATATAATCTAAAATTTTTGAAGACAACACCAAAGATTCTTGAAATGAGATAATCAAGAAACGTTTGAAAGAAATATGATAAAATGTATGGTTAAAGCTAAGCAAAATTGTTGAGATCTATGAAATTGTCAAGTTAGATGATCAAATTAGATTGAATAATATAAATGCGCAGAATATTGATGAATTATTTCAAGTTACAAGAAAAGAAAGCCCTTTCTCACGACGATTTTAAAGAATTATTAAAAACAACTTAAATTTTAAAGTTTTTTTGTTCTGTTTATTTTATTCCCATTATATACGTGAAACTTGTTTAACGCTGAAACTTATTTAAATGAATATATATTTTTAATATGATTTTATATTTAAAATAATAACAAAATCACTGGCTTAATCACTAAACAGGTATCACTACAATATTACTTACTCTAAATCCACTTAATATTTTAAAATAAAATTAAATACTAACAGGTGGAGGTGGTTCATCTAGTTCATCAATGCCTACATCTGTAAATTGTCTTGTAGTAGGTGGACGTGGTGGAACCTCAGGCGGTTCTTCGGTATTATTAATATTATCAACACTAACAAAATCATTGCGGTCATTTCGTAATTCCACAATAAATCCTTGTGAACAACGAGGGCACTTAAAATCCTGAAATATAAAATATCAATTTTAATTACTTTCTTAATAAAAATAAACAATTTTTTTTAAATTCCTTATAACCCCCCCTTATATATATATATATATATATGTGTGTGTGTGTGTGTGTGTGTGTGTTCAAATTGAGATATCGAAGGGTTTACATAATAGAATAATATTCTTTGGTTTTTATAGGTTTCAAATTTATTATCTCATTTAGCATAATTCAAGAAATAACATTTTTGATAGCTATGATTGGATTTATGCTACTTTCAAAATCAATAAAATGACATTTGCAGTTCTAAAGAAAACACAAGTAAATAAAAATAAATGTATACACTTTTATATTATAAACACAAAAAAAAAATCAACTTTTTTCATCGTTAAATATTTTTTACGCTAAAATTAATATTATTTATCGGTTATTTAGTTTTCTCTAGTATATATATTTGGGAGAGATTTAAAATAACTATGGTGTGAAGGTAATATATAATATAATAAATCTATAAAGTCCTTGTATTTTAGATTTGCGAGTAGATTTTTTTAATGGTACCAACTTAATAGTATAAAAAAGTGAAAGCGAACTTACTTTATTTTTTAAATAAATGGCTGATATATGTATATATTTGGTAATTAAATATGTCAAAATAAAAATAGTTTTACACACACTAAATGTATTGATTATAAACCTTAATACTTATTAAGCTGTGATAACAAAAAAATATTATTGATATTGAAATTTTTTAGAAAACACTCACACGTATATATATATATATATATATATATATATATATATATATATATATATATATATATATATATATATATATATATAATTCTTGGTAATTCAAAGAGAATTATTAAATTGGTTTCGTGTTAATATATCCAATATATACAAGTAAAGGTAATATTTAATACATGTAAAATTTATTGAACGCGTTGTAAGGAAATTTTACTAGTCCATATATTATCTTTAATTTGTACGTATGTTTGTTTACGACGATTAAATAAAATTTTGATTCGTCATGAAACTAATTAAACGTTCTTATCGATAAATTATAAGGGATACCTAAAACCCTATTTTAAAATGTTTCAAAATTATATAATGTCATATTTCTAATGTCGATGGGAAATTTATGGCGCATATTTAGTTTCAATTATTACAAACCGATAGCATAATGCGATACGCGTCATTCGCGCGTAGTTTCTCGATTTTAACACTAGATCTACCGCCATCCGTCGATTTGACCGTTTTCAAACTTTTGTATAACTTAAATAAATTTAAATTTTATCGCATCGCTATCAAATTTTACGATTTTTCATAAAATATACATAAAATGAAATTTCTAGTTGTTTCAATTAATAATTAATTCATTCAAAAACGAAATGACTATTATCTACGTTTAAGTACGAGAACGATAATCTCTTTACGGATGGATAGTTTCGACCGGGAATAGGTATATATGAAGCGTCCGTAAGTTTAGCGTTAAAAACGTTCTATCGTAAAGTGCAAAGTGAACCGATTCGATCGCAACCGAGTACGATCATTAATTGTGGCGGCGTTACGGCCGACTTTATTGAAAAATACTCGATTTTTACGAAACTTTCGGTTCGGTCAAAATTTCGGATTTTAACGATTTAATTTCCGGTTTGTCTTTCGTAAGGTCAAATCGTATTTGGGTCGTAAAAATTTTCATCGCAATTTAATGGCGCACGTTCGAAAAAAGGTATATCGATTCGATAACGTTCGCGACCGTTTTTCGAGCGACGGCAAAATTATCTTTACGACGCCGTTTTAAATTTTGGATACGACGGCGAGCGATCCGAGACGCTTCGCAAAGCGAACAAAAAAACAATAATCGATTTCACGAGTCGATTCGCGTTAAAATTCGATCGCTTCGTACGTTAAAAATCGCAACGACGTCAGTTTTTTTTTTGTGCAAACGTTTGACAATCGGTATCGGCGAAATGTCAAAACGTCAAACGCCAAACCGATAAAAGGGAGGGAGGAAGAGATAGGCCGGCGGAGGTGAGGGGTGGGGGAAACGAATGCGTATTTGTCGAGCGCAACGCAATATCGATTTAAGAACTATCGCAAATCGACGACGAGCGAAACGATGCGAATTTCCATCGAAAATGCAAAAATGACGCAACACGGCAACACGGACGATAGGCGGCGATACGGCGACGAGGGGAACAATCTTAAAGGGTATGCGGAAAGGGGAGGGAATCGCCGGGCGGCGTTCGAATGGCGACCTGCACTTCCGATTGCACTTCCATGCAGCAGACGTAGCAGAAGAAGCGCGGCGTCGATCCGCCGGACTCCATGGTGGCGTTCCACAACTAGCACGCGTCCAAGGGGCGAACGGCCCCCCCCGCGTTCCACTTCGCTCTCCGAAACGATCGCGACTCGTGAATCGGTCCAAACGTCGACGATTACCGCCATGCGCCACTATCGTTTTATACATATGTATATGTGTTTAAAACGAAATCAGAATAACGGTTTTATATAAAGTAATATAACGATCGATTTATGTTTTTTTGTATATTTGTCGTTTGTTAGTTTTTGAAATTTTTCTTTAAAGTTATAAAAGAATATTTACATTTTTATTATATCGAATATATTATCAGTTCATAAAATCTATGTAGAATTTTTACAATTATGTCCGTTTTAATAAAAATGATTATTTTTTTAAGTTATAAAAGAAAAGCGGTCGAACGCATAATTAATATCGAATTGAAAAAATAATTATTTAAAGTTCTAAATCGAAAATAAAATTAAAAGTATCGCTAATATCGTTTATAAAATTATACCTTAATATTATAAAATATAAAATTTCGTTTGTAATATATGAAATTAATTTTATGCGGAGTTTTCTAGAAATGCGACCGTATTCTTGTCATATATGTAATGTTTATAGTCAAAACTGTCAAAAGGTACGCCGCGGTTTCGGATAACCTAAAAAAACGGTAAGTCGCGTCGCGCGTCGTTCGCGGGAGGCTTTTATTCGCTAGTTTTGTCGAATACTTTGACGTTGTCCGCGTATAAAATAATTCAATAAAAAAAAAAAATCGACGTCGCCGTTTAATGGAGTGGGAAGGCCGCGCCGTATCCGGCGTCGGCAAAGAAGGCGCGAGAGCCGCGTGCAAGAAATGCGGCTACGCCGGCCATTTGACTTATCAATGTAGAAATTTTATAAAAGTCGATCCGAACAGGGATATCGTGTTGGACGTTTCGAGCACGAGTTCCGACTCCGAAGCGAACGGTCCGACGCCGTTGCGGGCGTTGAGAGATCGGGAATTGCGAGACAAGTTGCGAGAGCGCGATCTCGAACGGAAGAAAAGGAGAGAGCGGAAGAAGAATCGTGGCCGTTCCGCCAAGTCGTCCGCGTCCGATTCCGAATCCGGTTCCGAATCCGATTCCGATTCCGATTCTCATAAGAAACACAAGAAGAAGCATAAAAAGGATAAAAAGAAGCATAAAAATAAACATAAAAAGAAATCGCGACGATCCTCCACGTCTAGCGAATCTCGCTGATTTTCAGTACTTTATTTTCCAGATATACGTTTGAGGTGCATTTGTTTTTTTTTTTTTTTTTTTTGAGTACTTTCATATATTACATGTTAATAAATATGCAATCAATATCAGTTATTAAAAATTGTTATTATTATTATTACATTACACTTATGCAAGTTTTACATGTTCGTTTGCCGGGTGAAATTTTGTAATCTATTTTACTAGCACTTCCCGATGTTCGATTGAACTGAAACTTTGCATACTTGCTCACTCTCGATGACAATGCAAGAATCAATTAACAGATTTACAAAATAATCGACCAATTGGTGGCAATTAATTATGTCGTTTTTACGATATCATTACTACTAATTAATGCGATGCGACGATAATATAATAATATTATTGCATTATTAATAATACAATGGTATATTTATTAATAAATTTATATGATAATATAATGGTGCGATTGTTATTATTGGTAGTAATAGTAATACAATACAAGTGTTTTTTTAGAAAAAAATATTTTTATATTGTTATATTTTTATTTAATTTCCAGTTGTTTATTATAACATTACAAATAATTGAACAAGTAAAATTACTTATTTAAATATTTTTTTTGTTATTTTACCATTGTATATAATTATATATTACTACACTATCATTATTATTATTATAATATATTAATATATTGGGTTAGTGTTAATAATTTATATTTATTTCTGTTTTATTGTTTATTTTCTTTATGTTAATTATGTATGTATTTCTGTAACAGCAAAGTGATGTTAAGATTTCCATTTACGGTTCAAAAGATAATTCGAAGCGGTATTCGAAATTATGCTAGAGCAAATAATAAATCTATTCGCCGAAAACCCTTATCCGCAAATGTTGATCTGGATGATTCAACGTATATTTCTAATCCTGGCATTCAACACACCATAAAAATATTACAAGAAGAAAAAATTATCGATTCTGTAGATGACGTGGATATGGATTTATTAGAGGAATCCGAGTCCGATTTTCAAAATGTAAGAATAATGTTTAAGTGTTTTAAAATATTTCCTTATTTGATCTTTTTTTCATAATGATAATATATTTGGAATTACTGAAGAGAAATAGATCAAAAGTTCTTCCATTATAGTAATGATTCTGAAATTTGTTTTTTTTTTGTTGCTTATATCGAACTAACTATTTTTTAAATATTTATTTTCAGGTTCACCTCTTGTATGATGATTACCAAAAAGAAAAGTTAGAAAGGCGCTTAAATATTAAAAGAAACATTATTAAACAAAAATATTTCCATACAAATATTCCTAATTTATTAACGTGGAGTGAAAAGGAGCAAATTAGATATCTACATAGAGAATTTCCTAATGAATGGACATTAGAAAAGATATCCAATAGTTTTCCTGTTACCGTCGAAATTGCTAAGGTATTTTTTTATTAACGAAATAAAATTCAAACTATTTTAAAATTGAAATTCATACCATTTTTTTATTCTCAGAAAATTATTAAAGCTAATTGGAAACCGGCATCACAAAGTAGAATAGATAGGCATGATACTTCGGCTATCCGAAATTGGAAAGAATTAAAAAAAGGCACTCTTGATGGTATCACACCCGAGTTAAGGGAACACTTTTTAAAATTTAGCAACAGAGTGATTCATCCACGAAAACAGGAAGATATTGAAGCTACTAATAAAATAACACAAGTAGAAGGAGAATACACTAGATTACTTCAATTCTCTAAGGATAAAGCTGAAGATTCTCAGGAACAAATTTTGATTGATAATAAAAATGAGGGTAACGTTTCAGATTCATCCCAAGTATTAAAAAAGAAAGATAAAAATTCAAAACAAAAAATGACATTTGAAGAATTTAGTAAGAATATTTCCGATCAGATGGAAAGAAATAAAAGTGTATCTGAAACAGAGCAAACTTTTATATCCACAGATGTAAAATCTACAAATATAACGAATTCAAATAATGATCTGATATATAATTCTTTAGGTTTTAATAACACTGGTGTTGTCTTGTCAAATGTGTATGAAGAAAAAACAAATAAATTGGAACATGATTACACAAAACGTATTAGAATTCCTAAAAAAGCTTGGAAGAGAGGTCATACATATAAAGTTAACGATTGTTATTATGATGACGATGGTACATTTTTATATCGGGTACCTGGTATGGTAAATAATTATCATATTGATGTAGAAAAAAAATAAAAATAACGATTCTACATGATTAATAAATTTTTATTTGGCGAACTTTATTTTAATTTTATCATTGATAACATTTAATAAATATGTCTTTTTCTTTTATATTAATTTTTATGTCAGACTTGAACAGATAAATAAAATTAGATCTTTTAATTTGTAATAATTTTTAAGTAGTTTTCTAAAGCATTTGTTTCGAATGAGAATAATGATCATATTATATTTGATTTTTTTTATTTCAAATCGCCCCAATTTTATCTTTTTCTTCATAAGGATACGCTTTTATATTTTAAAATAAATTTTATTTCGGATAAAATTCGTTTTTCTATTTTAAATAAATATGGAATATAATAATGAGTTTTTTTACGAATATTAGTAGTTTTACCATTTTTCTATATTAAATTCAAAAATTTGGCGATAATTATTTAATAAAAATAAATTGCAAATTCTAATCTCAATATAACAGTATTTTTATAAGTGAACTTGAAAAAGTTTCACTTTTAATATATTAAAAGTATGAAATTCGTTTTAACATATTTATTTATACAAAAAAAAAAAAAATTTTTTAATTTTATTTCCTTTAAAGTATTAAATAGAGATCATAATTATAAAGTTATTCGTAATTTTATAATATTGAAAATATCAATTTTCACTAGTTTAAATTGTGGAAAAAAAATATTTTATGATTTTCTTCTAAAATATAAAAAAAATTCTGTTAATGCTGTATTAAATTTATTTAAAAAAATTATGATGGCATAAATGCTTTTAACTTTGATTTTAAAATTTGAATATAAAAAAAATTGAAAATACGTGAAATAAATTCCGAATTGGTAGTAGGTTGAAAGTATTTTCATCGCGAATGCAAAAGATTAAAATATGGAAAGTTTAAAAACAATTAATTATCCCTTAGCAAATAAATAAAAAAATAATTTTAATTTATATATTTTTTATAACTTATAAATTAATCATTAATGATTTTTTTGTAAATCATGTAAATGTCTTGCTATTTTAATATTTATAAATTATATTTTCATTAAAAAAAAATAGAAATACAACTGGCAATATTCTATTCGATTCGTAATGGTCGTGAAACGCTGTGTTTCGTCCCTTTCACGTCGGTTTGACATCGGCGTGCGCCATCCTTTCTATGATCGGCGAGTGAGGCACGCACTTCGTCAAGCATGAAGGTGAGTCTAAGTTGAATATATGGTTTTATTTGTTCACAAATGTAACTGCGAAGGTTTATTCCTTCGTTTTGAGCGGTGATTCTTTGTTCGGGACCTTCGGTCGTTCGGATGGGAACGGATGCGGCTCCCGTACCGCATTCAACGTCCGCTATATACCTTCATATTTTTATTATTCCAAACCTTTCTTCATTTTTTAATGCGATCGTCGTGACCGCTAGCTTATGTATGCTATTTTTACATGGTTTCCGATATATTCGTGGCATGTTTAATTCAAGTTGAAACATAACCTATACGTAGCTTTGCATCTGTTGTTTCTCATTATCTTTCTCAGTATTTCGTAAGCAATCAACAAATTCAGAGTAGTTGTTGCAAAATACGAATTAGTATTTTAGTACTAATAGCACGGATTGCCAACACTTATTGGGTGTTTTTTTTTAATTTTGTCTTCAGGTTCTTCGATTAAGTCTAAATTATATTAAAGTAATTATAGATATTTGATTTTGTTTTACTTCATTATTTTATTTATGATTGATTTTATAAAGCCGTGTTTTAATTTCAATTTAGAACGACTTTAATTTAAACGCTTATTGAAGAAGTTTGATCTTTGACGTGTTTACAATTGGAACTCCTATTTTTTTTTATGTTTTCACAAATATCAATGATATCTTATCGTTTGTATCGAAATTCGTGTGTATTTCAATTTATTATTATTGTTTTAGTTGAACGTGTCTTACCCGGCAACGGGTTGTCAAAAGCTATTTGAAGTAGTCGACGAGCACAAGCTTCGTATCTTCTACGAAAAACGTTTGGGAGCTGAAATTCCAGCCGATTTGCTCGGAGACGAATGGAAGAATTATGTTCTCCGCATTTCTGGTGGAAATGACAAACAAGGATTTCCCATGAAACAGGGAGTGCTAACAACAGGTATACTGATTAATACTTAATACCATATGTATGTTTTGTAATTGGAGTCATTTTTTTATTTTAATTAAAAAATACAGGTCGTGTACGTTTGTTGCTGTCCAAGGGTCATTCGTGCTATAGACCTCGTCGTACTGGTGAACGTAAACGCAAATCTGTTCGAGGATGCATTGTTGACTCTAATCTTTCCGTATTGGCCCTCGTTGTCGTAAAGAAGGGAGACCAGGTAAGTGTCCCAGAGTTTTAGATCTGTTTATTACAGTTTACCACGTACCTTAGATTTTTTACATATTTAAGGATTATGACTTGCAACTGTGACATCATTTATCGCTTAAATTTATTTCACACTATTTTGAAAAGAAAATTGTTTTATTTTTAAGTGAGACATCTAAAATTTTTAGGAGTATTTACCAGAATTTGTTTATTTATTTATTTTTTAATATAACATATTATTTATTTTAGGAAATTCCTGGACTTACAGATAGTTCTGTACCTAGCAGGAAAGGTCCTAAAAGGGCATCAAACATTCGCAAGCTTTTCAATTTGGCTAAAGATGATGATGTCAGACGTTATGTTATTAAAAGACCCTTACCTGTGAAAGAAGGGAAACCCAAGCGTTTTAAGGTATTATTTTTGTATTTGGAATTTTATTATACTTGTTACTTATTTTTCGTTACAGTCTAACCAAACTTCATTATTTATATGTAGTAATGTTGTCTGATTTTGACTGTTAGATGATATGACCAATGCTTACCTCACAAGTATTCATATTCTTATTTGTGATATTTTTTAAGGACAACACTTATAACAAACATTTTAACGTACAAGTCTTATTTTTCTTGGATTTAATTTGAATAGCAATAATTTTATTTATGTATTTTAGGCGCCTAAAATTCAAAGATTGGTAACTCCAATTGTACTTCAACGTAAACGTCATCGTCTAGCTTTGAAAAAGAAACGATCCCAGAAACGTAAAGAACAACATGCCGTTTATGCTAAACTTATTGCTAAGAGAAAGAAGGAAGCTAAGGTAATGGTCACTTTTATATTTGAAAGATTATTTTTTTGTACAGTAATGCACATACTCCAATGACTTCTATTCTTGGTGTATGACTTGCCCACTGTTAGAAAAAATCCATCATTTAACATGTTTAGATGAATTACCATTAATTTGTTTTATGTTTCTGATGGGACATGTTCCAAATGTAAATTTATTTATTTATTTTTTTTATTTCGTGGAAATTAATTATATTATTTATTTTTATAGGCTAAGCGTCAACAACAATTGAAACAACGCAGATCAGCGTCATTGAGGGAGTCAAAGAGCTCTGTTCAAAGTACACCATCATCCACTAAATAAACTTGTAATGGATTAATTTTATAATATTAAATAAATCTGGAAAAGAGAACCATGTTTAATTTTTGTATTTATTTGTTTATGAATAAATTTAATTTGTTTTTTATTCAATGCAAAATAATAAAAAAATAATATAATAAATAAAAAGTTTGAGAGTCTTTAGTGAAAGTTAAAAGTAAGTAGTTAAAATTTAAACTACTTATTTTATAATATACGTCTTCAAAAAATTTATTTCGAGCTATAATTTGGAAAATTATGTTAGAAGGTGTTTTAGCGCATAACAGTGGTTTTGGAGTTTTGACTAAGTTTAAGAATTAACTTTTTGTATTTGACTCGAAAAAGTTTGCGTTTTTACCTAAAGATGTAAAGATGCAAATAAAAAAATATTTTTATGAAAATATTTAATTCCTTTTTCATCGTTTATATAAACTTAGGATTTTTATGTCGTTTCTTAATAGATAAATATTTTGTCAGGATCACATTTTGATATTAATAAAACAAATGCACTGGATATTTTGTTTTTTATAAGGTTAATTTAGAAAAATACGAATTCACACATGTAAAGGAAAAAAAATGGTAGAATATGTAGTTGTTTTTTTTGAAAGTACTAAATGTTGTAGAAATAGTATTTCGTGTTTTTAATACTTCGATTGTGTGCTAATTTTGCTCTAGGATAATGAACGCAGTTTTTCTCAATACTGCGTTCCAGAACAAAGCTATTGTTCTGGAACGCAGTATTGAGAAAAACCTATATGAGTCCATTCAGCTCGACGATTAGAGTTGTGTCCATCCACTTTATGAAAGATTTGGATTTGGAGACTTATTTCGTCCAAGAATTAAAGTCACATGAGCACTGGGCTGTCGTCCATTTGTTGAATAGGTTCAAAAATATAAAGTATAAATGGCATATTCGAATAAAGTCAATATATATTTAAATTTATAAAAATTATATAAAGTCAATTTATATTTCATTTTAATTATTTTTTTTTATAAATTTGTTTATCAGAGTCTAAACAATTTCATGGATAATATTTGTTAATTTGATTTTATCCTTTTTTTTCATGGATATTTTAATTTGCAAAGAATTTACTTGTGTTTAGAAAATATTTATATATATTCGAAATAGTTAGAAAATTTGAGACTTCAAATGCTTTAATTTTAACAAACATTTTAAGCGTTGTTTCATTATCATCTTGAAATTTCATATTTAATTTATTTAAACGATAACCATAATTCATTTAAACGATTAAAAAAGTTTAATTCAAGTACCAGCATAATTTTCGTACGTGTTATGAGTTTGCCATCACGATTATAGAAAATATATAGTGAGTATGTTATAACAAATTATAATTAATTTCAGTACATGCATAAATGAAACAACATAATATAGTTTAGTATATCTCTTTATTCATAAATTTATTTACAAAAGTCAATACTATAGTCTTAAAACTATAAACAACATACTTTATATTGATTTTCTGTCATTAATATTTAGCCTACATTTTGAAAAATGTGATGCGGATATATGTTTGTATGGAATATTGTGTAATTACCATATGTACATTATTTCTTCTAGATTATTATATTACAAAAAACCTACATATTTATATATACACCATGAAATGTTTAGCATGAGTGTTATTTTGAAGCGTATATTGAACAAAATATTATATTAAACTCAATGTGGTATTTTTTTATTATCCATTTATAGATTCTTGATTATGTATGAGATTTTAATTGAGTAAAAGAAAAGTTAATTTTATATTATATAATATATGAAACAACAGACATATTTGTTTTGGTACAATTACAATTTCAACGGATTCTTGGATCCGACAATTATTCATACATTTATTCTTTATAAGAATCGTAAAATTTAAATGCTTCGTTCATTAACGACTTAATAATTAGTAAAAAGTAATCGTTCATACAATAAATATTACTGATTATTATTACATTAAAACTTTATAGTGTAATAATTATCTATTTTATATAATCTTACAATCAATCGTACACGACTTTTAATAAAATAAAGTTTTACACGTCACCAAGAGTGTTTTATGTTTTGTTTTAAAAGTTGAATGATTAAACATTGAAAAGAGAATAGATGTGAAGTGTTAAAATTAAAATAAAAAAAAATGCATCAAATACATGCATTTTAATATTATATTTGAAATTAATACATTTTTTAAAAATGTTCACGTATACACATTTATATCAGCATTTCCCTTAATTTGTTTTAGATAATCCTTCATGCAATGTAATTATCAATTTGTAATTTATACAATTGATTTATTATATACATATATAATATATTACGATTGACATTTTAGTATGTTTTTTTATGAATTCAATATTTCTATACAATTTTACTACAAAAAATATGAAGTTCACCTTTTCAATTAATGTTAATTATTAAAATATTTGGATACCACATATATATATATATAAATATATATTTAAATTATTTTCCATCAAAATATCCAAATTACTTTTTTTCTTTTAAAAAGAAGCAAATGCCTATTTTTGGGAAACACTGATTTATTCTTACTGTCGAACTAGTTATCAATCAAATATACTCATATTGTAATAATGAGACAATTTTTTATGATTAATGAATAAGAAAGTATTTTTTTTAATTCGATACACAAATCTGTTTAATTTAAGATGATAACACATAAATGATTTTTATTTCCTATTATATAATATATTACATGATTTAAATATGGATTGTTTTTTTTTAATTTTTGATATCACTAACATTTTCATAGAAGAAACATCATCAATATATATCATATATGCATACATAAATGAACAAGTTCATAATTATAATGATAATATTGGTAATAATCGATAAAATTTCATAGTTCTTTTTCTTTACTAGCACACAAATAATTAATGAATAATTCAAATATACATATACCATACATGTATTTATATATATATATATATATATATATATATATATATATATATATATATATATATATATAATTTATTTATGCATTACAATAAACTCAGTCAGTAGAATACTCTCACATTATTCACCGACACTTTTAGCGTCAAAGCCAAACTCTGGTCCATACGTCCGAACATGGACTTCGAAGCATCAGTCAAGTGTTGATTAATAAGAGCCGCAGAACGAGAACAACCAGTAATGTTTGTGGTAAATGAAGAAGTGCAGCACCTCCTGTTTGCATTGCTGCTGGTCGTTCACCGCTCAGTACATGCACTACAACCGATGCTGAATCTGAACAGAGAAATATTAAAATATTATATATTTACTAAAAGAAATTGTACTTGTTGATTTATATTTATAATAAAAAAATTAAAAGTAAATTCATTTCATTTTATGTGCAGATGTCTTCAAATCTTATATACTAATATAGTTAATTAAAAATAAATTGCTTCTGTTACTTATTGTGTTCAGAACACAATAAATGTTTTAATCGTTCACAGACCTTTCTAGAGTTAGTTTTAAATGCATTTGTTTGCTGCGAAACTTGGGGAAAATAATAAACCTGAACTCTCAAAGATCATTGTTGGCTAGTAAATGGTATATTTCCTAGTTGTTGTGTGTAGAAATGTGGCCTCGTTCTTAGAGTCGGAAACTATTCGTATAGACGTATTATATTATGCAATTCCCACAGCGTTTCAAAGGGCAAGTTTCCTGCTGGTAATCTTAATGGTGCCTTCTTAAAAATTTCTCCCTTAATATACTTATCGTTGTAACAGTCGCATTAATGCCATTAAGCTCAAGGGAAAAACCGTAATAATGTTGGAGCAAATAAATGATCAGAGTTCGGATGTAGTGCTTGCCAATATATCACCTGGATAGAGAAAGAAACCAGAAATAAAAAGAAAAAAAAGTAGGAAAGAAGGAAGAAAAAAAGATTTGCCTGGTGCGTACGGTAATATAGGAGGATTTCGAGTAATACATTGATCGGATTTTCAAAGAAAATGTAAGGCAAAATAAAATAACATATAGGAGAAAGAAAATGTTACACCCGGTGTAAGAAGAAAAATTGCGTTTTGCCGCAAATGGAAATGGCGAACTCATTCGCGCGAACCTGCCAAATGAAAAATTGAACGTGCAACGTTACACGCCAACATACAAACTCACGCACACATATATCGAGAAAACAATCCGGATTCGGAAATCAATCTTGAAAATATGGACGTGGAAAAGTTTGATGGCCGATTGTGAACAGAATATGTTTACCTGTTGCGTCAAACTTTAGATATGTTTGTTGTGTATATATATAAAAAACGATTTTATTCAGGATATGTTTTCAATTTGTTGTTGAACTTTGATATTTGAACGAAGCTGTTTATTTTAGATATTGATTTTTGTATGAAAATTATAGTGATAGCTTATATAGCTTTATATGTATAATATAATAAAATATTAATTTATAAGAGTGTGGCGTTGATTATAATTTTAGGTATATGCCATATATGATGAAATATTGAAAGAAGCAAACATTTGCTTAAATATTTTTAAATTTTCAAACACTCGAATAAATATATTCATAATTATGTATATATAAAGAAAGTTTTCAGTAAAGTTTGTAATGTATTAACTTATAGCATTTTTGGAAAAAACATCTTGAGTAGAGGATTAACTGTTTGTAAAAGAATTTATCAAGATTATGTAGTAACGCAACAAGTTACAGTATATTTTCATGTATACTTATGGAAATATTTTAAATTATAAAATGAAAGATTTTTATAATTTATAGAATTATTTTAAATACTAAAATTTTATTAAACATTATTGTGTTTCAAATTTATGACACTATATAATTGGATAGTTTGTGAATTAATTGATGAATTTAAAGTCAAAACTTTCAAATTGCTTAGTTATATTTGAATTTCTAATTTACTCAAAATATCAAAATTAAAGTTATTACATGTTAAGCTTTGATTGAAGTTTGTCGTAATTATTTTATAATAAGTAAATATAAACAACAGTTTACTAATGCAATTTCAAAAAAATCTTTTATTAAATGTCTGAATAAAAAATTGTGCTTTATGTAATATTGTTTCTACGTTATTCATATTTATTTAACAAGCATAAATAATCGTATTAACACGAATCCCGCTTAGTGCGCATTAAAAGATTTTTGCATAATCGATAGTATTAACATTCAAAAAGGTAAATTTAGATTACTTTGAAGTAATACCAAGCAGTCATGTTAAACACGCAGAATAAATCATGGATTCTCAATCTACGTTTTGTTAAGTTTAAACGAATTAATTCAATTTTTAAAATTAATATATAATTTAATGCTATTATATATTAAAAAAATATTATCTAGTCAATTTAAATATTTTTAATTAAAAAAATATTTTGATATTTATAAATTATTTTTTATCTACACAATACATTTTTTCATATTTTCCAAGATGTAAAGTTTTCATATTTAAAACTAAATAAGGAATTTTGATATCATAAATATTCGAATACAAATATCATATTTAAAATTATACAATAATTTTACTAATTACGAATGCATTTCCAGAACTTTGCAACTTTATACGAGTTAAAAAACCTGATTAAAACAAACAACAAAAGACGTATTCAAATACAAGTCGAAAGAAGTTCGAATGCAACTCTTCGAGCTGAATCGAGTTAAACCATAGGATAAACGAAGACTGCTTTGCATTTTCGAAGGCGCATCCGAAGCATCCGAAACACCAAACCAGTGCAAAGACAACTACTTGCCCTGGAGCTGTTTCCTAATTATCATTTTGTATTCGTATATGTAAACTTTAAATTGTGGAAGATCCGAATTAAATATTAGCAAGTTTTAATCGTTTACATTACTAGGATTCCAATTTACCTGATGTGCTCGGTGCACATGTATAGTTTCCAGAGTCCGCAGGTCCAGCTCTGGCTACAAGAAGCCTAGAAGTTCTGGTCTTTCTTTCGGTTTCCACGCTGACACCACCTCTTGCTGCATAGTTGACTACGGCGCCGTCGTGATACCAATATATAAAGCTGAAAAATATAATAAAAAATAATTTCTTACATGTTAAAAAGTATAATGTTCTCTTATCATGCTTTAACTATATATGAAAAAAAAATTGAATAATAAATATTACTTCTACACATGCATAGAAAAAGTATGAATTTTATGAAACATTTGTAATTAGATTTTAATAGTACACATATTGATCCAGATTTTTTTCATATAGTCAAGTCTGGTTAGTGTAATATCAGTGATTAACTGGAGTGTCATATTAACTACACATAAGAAAAGCATAGATTAGAAATATTTTTTTTTGTGAAGAAACAAGTAATAAATTGAAAAAATAAATTTTAATTCTTCTTTCATTATAAATTAATTTTGAATAAATCATCAGAAAGTGAAATTTGCGCTTGATGAATATGCACGATTGATCCGAGCAAAAGTCAATTAAAACCAGGTCAGAATATGAGGAAAATGATCCTAATTGCAATTCAAATTGGATATTTGAACAAATTATTTAGTTTTCATGAGACCCGTATTAATTCTGCGGTTCAGTTCGTTTACCTATATCAAGTTCAACGTGCCGAAAATGTTCGAGAATCACGGCAACGTTTGCGTATTATTTAAATAATTAATTTATAAAATATTTTATTTATTATATATTAAAAAAAAAAACGATTCGAAATGAATAGTTTTAAAACATTTCGCGTTCATATACAGTTGTATTACGATATATCTTGATGAAAGTTTTAATGAAATATCGGCGAAATGAAGAGAAACGGCACTGCGGAGATATGAAGAAAATCTAAAGGGTTAAAACGGCAGAAGTGTTATTTTGTGTAATAATGAGAATTATTATTATCATTATTTGCTAAAGGGTTCTCTCTTCTTAACGAAGGATGAAAACTTGAGCGGCTTAAGATTTAATGCGCGCCTGCGTGTGTCGGTGTAACGAGGTTCACGGCGAAGGTCCAGGAATCCGGATCCAGGGTCTCGACCCACCCCGGGGGTCATGTTGAAATTTATTCCGCGATCAACACGTGTAACGCACCGGTCGACCCTCATAATTCTGCTGAATTTCCAGTAATACGACGGGCCGCAATTAAGTTTCGCGGTAATTCGCAGCCGAAAGAATTTTCACTTGTAAACTACTATGTAACGCACATGTTCGTATATCATAAATGCGTCGGCTCAAAGCATATAACCGGATCGTTTACGTAAGTAAAAAAAATGATATTAAATAATTAAATTATAAAAAAATATTTTTTCTTAAAAAACACATTTTTATAAGCGGAGTTTGTGTGTGTTCAGGAATATACAACACATATGAATTATTATCATATAAACTTATCGTTAAACGATAATACATTATCGTATTACTGTATTATCGTTATATCGTATTATTAGTAGCAATTATATCGTAAAAACATTGTAATTGCTTCTTGATTAATTAATTGATTCTTACATTGTTATCGAGAATAAATATGTATGTAAAGTTTCAGCACAATTAGACATCGAGAAGTGCTTGAAAAATAGAAAAGTGAAGCTTATATAAAAGTGTGTAAAATTACATTTTCTGAAATATATATATATATATATATATATATATATATATATATATATATATATATATATATATATATATATATATATATATATATATAATAAGTATTATAAAGTTATGATCATTTTTTATGTGAATATATTTAATTATAAATTTAAATATAATAATATGGTTGATTTGTATCATTAATCACTTTGTCTGAAATTTGCAAAATCTTTTTATAAAGATGAAATAGCAGAATTTATAAATTTAAGAAATATTAACGGGGAATTTATAATCATAAAATAACAAGATTTATTTGTGGTATTTTCCTTTTCCATAATTCAATGAAAGATGTGGACACTAATTAAAACTATTTGTCTACAAAGAAACATGGTAAGCTCTTGTCTGAAAAGACGATAGTGAGTCAAAAAGTTTGGGAACCTGCGGTCCACATCTTATTCTAACTTCGTCGTAAGCTTAAAGAGTTCCTGAGTGGAAAATGTTTTAAAGACGACGACAAATTTCTACTTGCACTAAATGCAATTGAGGTTTGTGAACTACAAATGGTATAATCGAATTAGTGGAAGACGATTGTCCCAATTGAATTTTAAAAGTTGTGAATATATATAATAAATATTCGAAGAAATAATTCAACAATATATATATATATATATATATATATATATATATATATATATATGTGTTTTTTAAAGTAAAACAATTTTTAAATTTTCATTTATAGATGATTTTTAAAAAAAAGATCATTTTTAACATTTGATAAATATATATATATGTAACATATAATGTATTATAGATATTAATATTGATATATTTTATTATATTAGTTACATATTTAAAATCTAAAAGTATTTTCGAATTTTCTATTATTAGGTCTAATAATTGTTGAAGAGTTTAGTCCTTCTTGGAAAATTGTGATTTCTTTATTATCTCATTTGAAGAACAAGGATACTCATATTTTTTTCACATGATTAACTTTATGATAACGGATTATATCTTCATAATATCAAATTTCAATTTTTATTTTCATACAAAAGAATAAGTATATAATATATTTAATATATTTAGTCGAAGGTCATATTATAAAAAAATAAATAAATAAAGCCGTGTCAATCTTTTGAACTATTCTGTATATGATATTAAAGTATGTGTAAGCCGGATATAGAACTGTGAAAAGGACGAATAAAATGTAAAATAAAGCGGATCCCAAATAAAATATTTTCATGAATTTTTTATTCACAATCGTATAGTATTGAATGTCGTGAAAGAGCCTACATATTCAAGGATATACATATTTATTTTTTTCTCCTTTATATATATTCAATTTATTATATTCTACAATGTTTTGTTATATTATAATATATACACAACGTTGTACATTTTTTTTATATAACAATAATCGATCGAAATATAACGATGAAATATAATAATTACACTTAATCAACGATGTACTCCTTTAAATAACAATAAATGTTTTTAATTCGGACGTATGAAAAAAAAAATATTCGGTTTGTTTTCAGCACGTTTCATGTCCTCTGCGGATTCATTAAATGCGGAACGCGAACATATTAACTTTTACGAGGATTTATATTTGAAATTTTTCAACGGTTATAGTGTAAACAAGAACAATTTCAGCAATATATAAATTATACAGGATGTTCTCCTTATTTGAGTTTCAATTAAGCTCTGTGTCGGACTAAAACTGCAAAACGTTCGACGTTAATATGAATAACGAGCATCATTTATTTCATGTTTATTTTGCACTGTTATTATATAGTATATAGTAATAATATGTTCGTATGAAAAAGTTAATTTATATGATAGTCATTATGAATATTTACTATACAAATATGTTGTCAGAGTAAATACGAATATATTCTGGAAATTATGTAGTTTTAAAATAAATATTTACATAATTAAGAGCACAATTAGGAATATAAATAAATAAAACAACGTTGAAATTTTACAAATTCGGTTAATTTACAAATTTAATTATTACTTATTTAAATATTATAGCATTTTTGAGACAAATTTAACAACTTAAAAAATACTTCAATAAATATTCCGTTTATTTTTTTTTACCAATCCTTGGGTTGTAGGTTAAGTATTGCTGGTATAAATATAATTAAAATTAATACATATATATGGTATATATATATATATATATATATATAATGAATTAAATTTGACTTGTAAATCATATATTTATAATAAGAAAAAATAATATTTATGATAAGTGAAAATTTAATGTAATATTTTTGTTGAAAATTTCAACGAATATTATTAAAAAAATCAGTATTTTCTGTTATTTCAAAATAGAAAAAAATATACATTTCCAGAGAAAAAAAGCATTAAAGGCTACAATTAATATAATTTACTATAATAAACACATAAATATTATGTAAATGTGTATGGAGAAAAGATTCAGATAAAACGATAAAACATTTAAATGTGTACGTATTTTTATAACAAGTTTATTATTTAGCTTCGTAATAAACACGAACGAATTAAAAGGGCTAAAGTTAAAATTTACGCACCCTTTAAAAACTTTTTTACGTTCCCTTTCAGCCGTAATATTTACTAATCCGGAAAGACAAAAATAAAATTTAAATTAAAAAAAAAGATTTACACGATCCTCTCATTAGAGTTTCATTTGCGAAACTACATATTTTATTTACAAGTGGAACCATGTACAAATTCGTATATGTACATATTATAGTTGTACGTCCAATATGTGCACGTTTGTTTTTTTTAATACATACATACATACATATGGTACATATATATATGTATATATACGAATTGAAACTATTTCTTTTACGTTATATTATATCGTATTCGCTGAAGGATGACGTGTAAATTTTACCAAATATTTATATTTGACCCAATATTTTTTTTTATTTTTATATATTTTTGACGTTTTTGACAGAATTCTAATTTGGGTCCGGCGTAACAGAATCGATGAGTTTACGAGCCGTATAAAAATTCAAATTTAGATATATGCAAATCGAATATTTTCTTGCAAATTGCCGAACGGCAGACGCTATCAACTCTTCTCACGTTCAGAAAATCGTCAGTATTCCACCGACGAATTTCTACTTTGGAAAATTCATTTTTTTCTTTGCCCCCTCCAACCCTGAGAGAGCTTTAGATGGGTTGACTCAAGGGCGTTTTTGCCGTTTGTGTGCTCGTTTTATGAATTTTGAATTTTGGTTTTACACACTGGTTCATTTTCTAAAAACAACCGTGCTACATACATATGTTTTATTTTTGTTAAGAAGGTATTTAAATATAATTAGTATTAAATAGAGGATTGTAGTAACAACACTAGAAGACTAGAATGTGAGAGACTCATCATTCCTCTTTTTTCTTTAAAATCTTGATCTAACTCAATAAACGCCTCCATCTAATTCTCTTCATGACTCTAACTTTCACGTTGTTGATTCCAATTACTGCCGGCATATTTCTAAATATATACTAATATAGTTAGCAGAGATGCTAGAAATACTAATCAAATTATCAATACTAAAGAAATTTAATTTTAATATTTATTAATATTAATGATTAAAAGAGCATTTCTTTTCAAATGAAAATTAAATTTGGTAATTTAAACAGGAGAATTACTGCATTCATAAGTTAATCACCGCAGGTGATGTTAGTGTGTAGACGATTTTAATTAAAGGTTGTACTTTGTAGTCGGCTGATAGTCCAAAGTTAAACAATGTCATCATTATAAAAACAACATAGACGTTAACTCACTAATTTCTATCTACTAAAATCAGCGGGGTAAGAAAATGAAATAATATAATATAAAAAAACAAGCTTTAATAAGCTTTTTATTCATTTTCTTTTTGGAGTCATATTATATATTATATATATAAATACATATATAATACGCGTTCGGATGAACCGAGAAGCAGCCTCCGAAGCTCGTGAACCAGAACGAATCTCACAATAAAGCTTCTGAAAATGCGGTCGCGTTTTTCTTCTTCGTCCCACACTTTTCTTTCGCTTTTCATACACGTATGTATATTTTGTTTGTTTTCCCTCTTCTAGGTCTCCCGTCGCGCCCTTTCTTTTCGCCGCGGCCGTATACATACGTTCCTACTTTCTATTTTTTTTCTTTTTTATTTTTTTTGGTAGCTCGCTTCTATTTTCACCCTTGCGATGTAGACGAAGGCTGTATGTACGTTTGCTTTTGCTTGGATTTCCTTTTGTCTCCGCGTATTTGCGGTAGGGTCGCATAAAAAATGAGTCGTCTCGTATATGCGAGCGCAGCTGCCGCGAGTTCTTGTGTTTTATTTAACACTGGTTTGCTCCAAGAAAATGGGCACACATGTACATTTCCCAAGAACTACCTTCGTGGAACGGGGCTATTATTTACCGAAGGCTTCTCATTAAAATTTTCAGTTGAAATTTCGAAGGATGGCGACGGCCGGGTTGTTGTTGTTGTTGTTGTTGTTGCGCGAGTGCGAGCGCGCGTTTGTCATAAAGAAGATTATTTAAGGGTCTGCGAATATGCTATGTTGTTGCTATGTTATTTTTGTATTTTATACTAAATATTACTGAATATGTTGATACAAAATTCAATCCGATTTCGTAAATTACAATAGAATATTTTTTATTGAGTTTAACTACTGGCATATTATTTAATCAATATTATAAAAGACATTTGAATTATTAAGCACAAAAATAAGCTATTTAGAATGTAAGATCTCAAACCTATCAAATTGCCGCATATTATTTTATAACTTTAACAAAATATATATTTTCAATACATTCGGGTGATATGTAAAATTTTTCAGAAATGATTTAAAAGATTGAAGTTTGGAAGTAAAGCTGGCGACTCGAACTTAATATTAAATCAATACTTCGGAATATAAAAGAAATTTATTTGTAAGAAGATATTTTTTTTTTATTTTTATATAGTTAATTTAAAATATGCTTTATTATTAATAAATAATACAATTTGTGTAATTAAAAATAATTTTCTATCCATTTTGATTGAAATATTAAGTATCGAAACATTGATCGTATCTATTACATTCAATTATTGTAAATTAAACAATTATTGATTTTATAAGTGTATTAAATTAATATCGAACAATAATGTATCGATTTGAGAATATAATTATTTTTTTTAATTTATACACAGTAAATAAATTAAAAAAGTTGAGGTGGATTAATCAGTCGAAAATATCAATAGTCGTAAATGAAAAGTAAGACAAAAATACGATTAATATTTTATAGTAATTAAAAAAAGCGAAAAGATTACGGCAAAAATAAGAAAACAAGAGCGTTTTTTTATTTTGAAGGAATAAAGTTCTTTTTTTAATATTAAATTAAACATTTTTACAGCGGCTTTAGAAGCCGCCATGTTTCCAATTAATGTTACGCATATTTTTGACAAAATTAAATTTCAATTAGCACTCTCAAAGAAAATTCGAGCATGTTCAAAATTAAGGACTCAAGAATTTAAACTTCATTAGCTTCCGTATAAAATCCTTTTTAGTACAATTATTCGGGATTATCAATTAAATTTATGAATATTATTATGTTCGACTTGTATAATAGAATATAATGAAAATTTTATCATGATTTTATATTCATTTCTGTGAAGCACGTAAAATAGATGAACATTAATAGTATAGAAGGTTTTTCTCTGGGGTGAAGAATTTTCATAAATTCTTTTCTTTTATTTGTTAATTATAATTCATTTATTTCTAATTATAACTGGTTAAACATATTTTTTTTAATTTGAAAGAAGTCGCAGTAGTATAAATTTTTACATAAAAAAGATTATAAAGAAAACAGACATTATTTTGTTGATTGATCAGAGAAATCTTTGATTATTTCAATTATATAATCTAAAATTATACTTTTATATAGACTACTCTAATTTTAATAATTTTGCGAAGGTTCTTTAAAAATATTACTTTTCAAAAAACTTTACGATGCAAAATAAAGAAAAAAATTAATTATAATGTTTAATTAGTGTAATTAAATATTTGTTAATAATTTTTATAACAAATTTTAACATTATAAAAATAAAACATAATAAATTTTAAATCGCAAAATTTATTTTAAACTGAAATTAATGTGAAAATTTCAACATAGATGTCACCGGTCGGAAAATTCGATCCGCAGCTATTATATAATTTATTTCATCGAATTAACATTATGATTTATTTATATTGTAAGCAAATTAATCGTATAACGTTGAACATATTATTACATAATATACAAGAAAACAAATGATGCTCGAGTAATAATTTGTATATTTTACTGAAAGTCGTATACATTATATCGCTTTATGGTATAACAATCGAGAGCTTTACGACTACGAAACTTTTTGCTCGATTTTATACTTAAATATGTATATATATATATATATATATATATATATAAACAGAAGACGTAATTTAGTAACAATTTTATCGTTATTTACCTTACATAATCCCTCTGTCCTTGTGAAAAATTTTTATTTATGTCGAACATTAATCTTCGGCGCGATAAGCAAATATTGCTCTCATTTATTTTCGCATTAAATGATATCTTGATATATGTTTTTAAGAATCGGTAATGCCGTATATACTTTTGCCTAATACGTTATATTTGCGAAAATTATATTAAATTATGCTTTTATGACCGGTCGTTAGAATAATACGCCTTTGAAATAATCATTTCAGTTGTTGTAAAGCTGCTCGATTCCGGTAATTGATTAAAATTTATTTTCATTGCCATCCGCTTAACGATTTGTTTTTTCATTGAAGCAATCTGATATTGATTTCTTTTATTTTTTATAAAAAATATTTTATTTTAATGATTCGGTTTTTAAAATGAGCGAAACTTTTGCAACGTTTTCAAGTTTGCGATCTCTGGAAAAGCGGACAGTCTAACAAAAGGAAAACCTTGAAAAAAAAGGAAAAGTTTGATGAAACGGAAGCCGTAACTGAAGCTTTTTTTGTTTTTACAGTATGTGATTACGTTGTGGTGCTTCAATGCGCTGTATTTGTTCAGAAACTTTGATCAAAATAATTAATTAAATGTATTATTTTGCAACTTTAAATTATATTTATTTTTTTTAATATTGTATATACGATTTTTTATTTGCATGTTCATAAGCAATAAATCACAGATTCGAATTGTGGTGATAACAATCATATATTTTTTAATGTAAATTACAGATTTGTTGAATATATTATAAATTTTTTAAAATCGATAAATTGTTAGAGCATTTTTTTATACATCGTTCACGTCTTTTTGTTACATTATATATTTTCTGAACATACTGTATACAAATTGAAACGATGTTTTAACTGTGCATTATAAGTTCGTATGTTGATTTTTTTTTCAGTTGTCCACGGTCGTTCGACATAATTGATGGTTCGAATACATTTTTATAATTTTTTTCGGATATATTAACGCACACTGGTACAAATATTTAATATGAATTATGTATGTCTCGCAGGTGTCATAAAAACCTTTCCTAACACGACGGCACGAACTACAAACAATCGACTCTGTTTTACACGGTTGGAAAATGTGCTCGAGCACGAGGTTGTCACATTAAATATTCACCTTTGGGAATCGTGGCTGCAAAAATGGGTCGACAGAAAATACGTATATATATATAAATACATATATATATTTGCGAATGTTGCCCTTGTGAAAAAAAAATCATGCGAAGGTTATAAAGGAAAAAAAAATTCGAGTACGTGCTCGAAATTGTACAGATTCGTATCGAAAAATATGAACGAGTTTTATGCGTGGCGATTCTTTTGTACAATTTGATATGTGATCTATTGTTTTATTTTTTTTAAAGATTATTGATGTTCGTTATTTGCAATTAAATATTTGAATATTTTCGATTGGTGCATTATGACAATTTTGGAATGAAAAGCGACTCATTGTGTAAAAAAGTGAATTTTTGATGTCGTGGCTGATAATTTTTGGTATATTCGATAAATTTAAATTTATTTATATAGAAGTAATTCAGACTCTTTTTTTAATCGTATTTAATTAAAGGTTTATTTTTTAATCATATATCGTTAATTATTTACAATTGTTTTATATAATTTGTATATTTTTCTAAATATTTATCAATTATAATATGTAACAGAACTATGTTAAGTTTTTTAGGTATTAATTGAAAACTGAAATTAATATTATATAATTAAATTTGATAATTGTATATTAACTGCTGTTCTAATATTGATAAATTATATTTTAGTATTGAGTTATATAATATAAATTTAAATTAAATGTATTAAATTTTTTAATTATCATAGTCAAATTTAATGATATAAAATCTTCACAGAATTTAACTATTCATAAGATAAAAAAAAATAGAGATTACATTTAAAATATAACATTCCTAGACTTCGAATTCATTTTAAAAAAGGCTCGCTTCAATTATTCAAATCGTCAACGAAATCGCATCAAAGCGGTATTAAGTCGAGACGTTCGTCGTAGAATTGATCATTAAAAAACAAAAAGACTGTAAATTTCGTCGATGAAACGCAATCGTCGTCTCGTTCTTACATTTCATTTCACCTCATACCGTTTGCGGGTTTTGCAGGCGGCTGAAAGATCGATTTTCAGCTCACGTTCGCGTCGTTATTGTTCATCGCGCGATTTCCACAACCGGTCCGTTTTTCCTGGTTCTCTTTTCCTATTCCACGCACTATTCCGACGCCAATTTTAATCAACGAAACGTATTAATTTGCGCCCGTTCTCATTTCGGCCGTCGTTTCGATGATTCTTATTAGATTCAGACGTGGTTTCTGAGTGAATCGTCATTGTCGCCTCACTATACCGTCGGTTTAATTTACTTTGTTACGGAAGAACGACGCTGTTTATTCGTTGATCTAGTTTTTTTGGATAGATGTGACTTTTATTGATGTAGAACATGGGCGTCAAACTCATAGCATATTGCGGGCAACAAGAGTATTTGTGTACCAAGTTGTGGGCCGCACTTCGAAAAAAATATTGAAAGCGCGTTAAAAGCTTGATAATCAAAATATCACTTTTAATTAATTTAAACCATATACTACAATTTTATTAAATGGAACAATATACAAATAATATATATATTTAATAATAATATATTTAATTAATATTTTTTTTAATATATTCAATCATAAAATATATATCAGGTAAAGTAAATTTTTAAAGTATGGATACATTGTGCATGAATATTAATTGATAAAAGTGAATTTCTTTTAGAAATATAAATGTATCTTTTAAAAGCAAAAACTAAATTGTCATTTTCAAATATATATTTTTAAGAAAAATATTTATATTTAATATTTCTATATTTTATGATATGGAGAATAACAATGTTTGGAATAATTATTATTAAAATCTTCAGTTTGTTGTATTGAATGAAAATATAATTAATATAATGCGGTATTAAAATATATAAACATTATTAATGGTACGGTTATTACAAGATAAAAGTGTGCTTATATGAAGTAATTGCCGAGGACTACTAATTAGAGCTTTACTAAGCTCTGCGGAAGGCTCGAACGAAAACGGTACTATTTCATCTCTATTAACTAGATATTATGTTACTCGGCCTACGGTTGTTTGTACTATTTAGTCTGGTAAGACAATAAGCTTGTTTATTCGAATTTGAATTTCGGCGAAATGTTCGAAATAATTGATGTAGTCTAACCGCCCTATACTCCGCTCACCTTCACCATTCATACCGCCCATCGTTTTACCGCCTCCCATCTAGGAACGAGAGCGGAAGGTTGCAAGCTCATTAAACTGTTCCGTTATTTCTTCGAGCATTTTCCACCGTCGACTTTCCCAACTAAAAACGAACTTCTGGCTGCAAAAGTAACTTTTTCGCGAAAAGTTGAATGGAAATTTACGCACGTCTTCGTGCGAGTATTAAATATTGATGCTAGGAAAAGAAATCGATACCATGCCAATGAAATTAAGCCGTAGTTTATCAAATGAATTATATAAATATATATATATATATATATATATATATATATATATATATATATATATATATATATATATATATATATATATATATATATATATATATATATAATAAACTATTAATTTCAATAAATATATATGTAACATGTCGTTCTTTGAAGAATAAGGGAGTTTAATTACATTATGTAAACAATAAGTAAAATTCATTTCGAATTAATGAATAAAGCAATTATACGCAGTATAATGTTTTATATCGTCTTTTATTTTTTTTATATAAAGAAAGTTGAGTACAAAAATGAAATATGAAGCCTAACGTTGACAGCTTTGTTATACAAAAAAAAAATAAAAAGTGATATTTAAACATTAAATTTTTTTTTCTTGAAAATTTGTATACACGCACATAAAATATGATGTAAATGAAATATTTATTAAAGCGAAAATTAAAAATTTTCTTAGATAATACGGTGCAAAATGGGTATGGAAGAAAATAATACAGTGATTCAAAATTAAAAAAAAAATATATTGGATAATAACACGTTTCAATAGAAATTGAAATCCAAATATTGGAATGTTGATTAAGTGATAAATGAGATTCGGATACCAAAATTAAACAGTTAATTGAATTTCTCAAGAAATACCCTCGTCAAATTGGATGCATTTCCTTTGTGATAGAAAATTGAGCAGTGAGTAATTAAATGTCACATATTGGTAGTTTTCTTGTGAGGAATGAAAGGATAAATTTCAAAGGCGATAGCGTTAGATTAAAATAAGGTATTTGGAATGTAACTTTAAGAATATTAAACATTCAAGGGTCTCGAAGTGTTAAAAATTCAATAAGAAAACGTTCTCTCTGTAAAAAATCTTGCTATATTAAAAAATTCAAGATTAAAGATAATTAATTCGATAATAAAAAATAATATAGAAGAAAGATTAATATATATATATATATATATATATATATATATATATATATATATATATATATATATATATATATATATATATATATATATTGAATATTTTAATAGAAAAAAATATATATTTTATTCAATTTTAGATTTCAAAAATAGGACTATGATGAAGAATTTCAAATATTTTTAAATCATTCTATATAGCCACATTCAATTTAAATATATATAAAAAATATTAAAAAAACAATGTATACATATTAATAATTAATATTGAAAAAAATCTATATTTACAACGTAATAAAAGTTCGCGTTTATTCAAATGTAACAAAAAGAAAATAAATAAAAAATAAACAAGAAGAAAAAGAAAATAATAAACGAAAACACGAAAGAAAAACTGTATCGTGACCCGTTGTACACTTCGAACAATACAAACATGTAGCAAAGTTTGAGAAGGGCCGATTATTTATACACGTATATATATATATATTTTTTCGAATTCATTATAATCACCGCTTTAAAATCGGATCAATTCTTTATTGTTATGCACGTAATGTGTTTTTGTCAATATCGCGATTGTTGGAGAACATTTAAACTTTTATAATTTATGACCGTTTGCATTAATAGATCCACGGCACGAAAATATACCGTTATATATATATATATATATATATATATATATATATATATATATATATATATTGTAAAGTTTGCTTTTCATCGTCATAATTAATATGTACATAAATAGGGGAAGGATTTTTTTTCAGTAAGCCAATAGACGGAAATTTATTTTTAAACGTGTAAAATGATTTATGTTTATAAATATTCTCGATAAAAATAGCTCAGTAGTTGTTTATAAGACATAAATTGGACTATTTATTTAAATATAAAATATATTAAATGGCTGATAGGAAAAGTTTCTGCAAATTGAATTAAAACTCTGGGATGACATGAATAGTTTATACAACTATTTTTATTAGAAATTTTCCAAACAACAACAACAACAAAAACTATGTTTTAATATAATATTAAACACGAATTTTTGAAATCAAACTCAGGTAATTTAAAATGGAAAACTATTTCGCGGTAAAATTCCTTATGACAGATATTTATTAAATAAAACTATTCAAGTGATATTTGATGATGCCATAAAATTAGAATGAATAAAGATTTAAATTTTCATTAAATTTTAATTATTTGGAATTATTCAATTTTTCTTAGTCTTTAATTTCATATTTGAAAATTTTATTTTATAATTAACCTTCTGTTATAACATTTAACTTATAACTAAACAAAACTTTTCGAATTTTTTCATAAAAACCCACCATTTATCACTACTAGTTACCTATATAAAAAGATGTTCCTATAGTTTGTTTTTAATGAATGTTCTTTCTTTCAAGGCCAAAACGATCTTCCAAAGAAATCTAAAATCACAGCAGGACTCTGAGTTAATTTAGGCTTCGAAGGAAATCGTCCGAACAAATGGACGCCATAAGCGTCGTTCCGGCGAAATCAAGACGAATGACGGGCCGATCGTCGTTCGAAATTAACGTCAATATTTTACGAAAGTAAGCGACGATATATACATAATTGGGACACATTGCCGGCATTAAATCAACTCAACGGCCATTGTGATGAAGGTGGCGGCGGCCATATTGTCCGTTAAAATGGCGACGCAGCGACAGTCAATCAACGGATGATTTTAATTAATACCGCGTACGAAACGACGTATCTTGATTTATTGTGCAGTCACGTGATCGGATTTATGTCATTCATTTTGCGGTAAAAAAAGATATATCTTTATACGGGGGATTGATTATTTTTTAATGTCACCTATAAAAATGTATAAATAATCTGTGTTATATATTTTTTTTATTTCTGACGGATAGCAATTTTAAATCTCAAGGTGAGGAATACAATGAATTAACATTTCAACGATATCAACGCGATCGACAAATAACTCAAATAAAAAAATATTTTATACACACATACATACTCATAAATAAATACATATAACTTATATTTGCTATGTCGATTGCTAAATATAAAGGAATATTTGTCAAAATGTAATAACTGCCAATCAACGGGTGACATTAGTTGACATAATTAGTGTTTCGATACGACGAATGCCAGGCGGCAAGTTTAAAAGCCGAATAAGCGGCCATTTTGTCGACCGCTCAAAATGGCGTCGCTCGATGATTTAGCGATATGGTAACCCCCAGCGTCGACAAAAACGACTCCCATAATATTCATTTATATATATATATATATATATATATATATATATATATATATATATATATATATATATATATATATATAAATTTAAGTAAATGCGGACGCGTCGAATAATTAATTTAACGATGATAATGTACGATTAGGTGTATTAAAAAAAATGACACGTAATGTATGTAGCGCTCTGACATACAAATATATATATATATATATATATATATATATATATATATATATATATTAAATGTTGAGTAATTTACGAGTTTCGTGCCTTACACAAGTTTATAACGGGCGATGTTATTATTTGACTTACGCAGTATTTTTACTATTTTTTTCTACGTGTAATCTAATCGAGCGATTATGTCTTATCCGAGTGTAATTATGTTTTGCTGATTGATTTTTAGATATATTTTTCAGTAATTCATTTGAAATGAGCAATAGCTTTTCTGTGTACGCAAATTTTGTGCTTTTATTGGAGTTAATAACTATAAAAAAAATTAAAATTTTTTTTTTATAGTTATTAACTCCAATTGTGTAAGAATAATACTGAATGATTTTTTATACAGTTGAATTTAATTTGTACTATTTATTGGTTAATTTCATTCTCAGAGTAGATTCTTATAACCGATTTTCGACTAGTTTCTAATATCTAATTGAGTTAAAAATTTGTATACTTATTCATTCCTAATGACAATATATGAATCGATTAATTGATCAATTAGAGGTAATTAATTTAATTATATTTATTTTATAGCGACTGCTATGTGTTTTTTAATGAAAGTGTAGGAGCGATAGTTTATTTTATCCGAGGAAAAAAAAATTAAAAAGAAAGGTTTTCAGAAGCTTTTAACAATTTTTAACTTTGATTTATAAAAAATAAATAGGTATTTATATTTATTATTTAACATATTTAATTACTTCCTGATGGCGCTTTTTAATATAATATTTTTGACATTAAAAGTCCTTTATATTAGTACTTAGAAAAGTTTCTATCTTTTTGAACTGGATTTTATTTGAAGTTTATGATATTTATTAGTTGTTCTTATAATGAGATATTTTTTTGCCGATTAAATATCTTTTTTAAGATATATATATATATATATATATATATATATATATATAATAGTATTTTTAGAGATTTTTATAATTAAGTCGGACGATTATTTAAACTAGAAACCAGTTGCACATTAAATTTATTAATGTACTTTGTTTCTCGCTATGCTTTAGTTAGAATTTTTCGCAGTTTTTATTTTTTTTTTCGGTTTTACTAATTTTTTATGAATCTTTTAACAGCATATTTGCCAAATTTTTGGAGCGCATTAGTTGAGATTATTTTTATAAATATATATACAAGTAATATGCATAAAATAAAAATAAATTAATGGCACTATAATATGTGGAAGGCCTTGGTTTCCCTATTAAGATTGTTGGAACTGATTTTATAATATGCGTAATTGTATTTTCAAAATTTATTACAATGAAATGGAATTTTTACTATAAAAACGTATAATGCAGGAATTATCTTGAATTTTAATCTAATACTAGTTGCATTGTTCACTAAACGCATATAATGCTATTATCGTAATCGTTATCAGAATCGTTTGAATATGTGTCAATTTTGATAATTGATAGTTTTGTTATGTTAATAAGAATTTACATAAAATGTATATTTAGCAGAAAGGTACTTTAATAATGTATTTTAGATTAAAATTATAATCAAACTAGATGAAAAACAACTTTAATAGTCAATTATTGATTATATTTTTTTTTGAGAAAAATGGATTTTAATGTTGGTATAAAGACGGAGCGGAGCAATAAAAAATTGAAACCTTCTAAAGCTTTGGTTATAATATTTGCTTATATTACATTTTTTTAATATATTTATTATAGCGTATCAGTATATAATATATATAAGTAGAAAATAAATATTGTAATATAAAAATAAAATAAGGCTGTAAAAAGGTGCCAATGTTCAATAAAAAAATTCAATTTACGAAATGCGTAATGGAGTAAAATGCGAGAAAAAGAGAGACGACGGATAGAACGAAAAACAAATTTTCCGACACGCAAAGAATCACTTTTTTATACATAGATATTATATATATATATATATATATATATATATATTGCGCAATATAAAAATTGTATAATAGTCATTACGTTTCTTTATAAAAGTCATAACGAATCGTATTATGCGAAATATTCGTATTATACGAAAGTTTGCGGTTCCGTGCCAAAAGCAGACGTCGCGAGTTCATAATAAGAAATTAATTTTCTTTGCTTATCTCGACGTTCAATTTGAATGCGATTAAAATTTGATAATAAAACCCTGTCATGGTGTCAAATTTTAAAAGGGTTTTCGCGGCTTGAGATACAGAATTCGAGTGGTTTGAGTGAATCTCCACTCCGATCCACGGTCATTGAAATATTGTTTTAAACGTTTTTGGAAATTGAAATCGCGAGAAATCGTTCCAACAATGCTTGGTTAAAATATTGATTTCCCGAAGAGACGCTGAAATATAATTAATGTCGAATAAAATATAAATTTGGTATTTTTTGGTTATATGTGTTTGTGTTGATAAAGCTTGAAAATATATTATATATATGAGTGTATAAAATGTTGTAATTTTGCACTATTGATATTTGCGGTGGTTATGCGCTTTTATTATTAATTACTTGAGGGTGTCAAATTGTGGATTCGAATAAAAATATCACTATTATTATTAATATATGATTGACACATTATTTTAAAATGAAAAGTCTACATCTAGGCTAGTCTAGTAAGAAAAAAAATTAATTGATAAATATTATTACTGAAGGTGCCAGAAAATTTATTTGAAATTTTAATTAAATTCCAGAGATAAAATTAGTTTTCTAAAAATGTTTATGAATATAATAAAGAGTATTAATATAAGTCTAAAATGTATGGTGTTTGTTAAAGAAAGTTTAGATAAAATCAAAATAGTCAAAAGAATAGAAGAATTTTCTTTGAAAAAAATTTAAGATGAATGGAACATAATATTTGGAGCATTGTTTTATTTTTACACAATATATAATTGAAGTGTTTATATATATTTTAATTTCGTCATAAAGTTTTTCCAGTTTTAAGATATAAATACATATATATATATATATATAAATATGTGTGTTATATATATATAATTATTTTCAGTTTAAATAATTTAGAATTTTCAAATTATTTAGTATTATTTAGAATTTTCAAGTTATATTACAATATAAGGATTCATTTTCTTTCAAACCTATTGACTGTAATTAATATTTTCAAGGTACGTTTGGAAACTTTTATTAAAAAAGTTGTTAAAGAAGTCTGGTGATATTTGGTTAAAAATATTTTTCTCTAATTGATTATAATGGAACACAATATAAATACATAATAATGAAAAACATAATTTGAAATTCATTTATATTCTATTATAATTATAGTATATAAAATTTTATTCACAGAAAAAAACACGTTTTCATTATGAACATGAAAATAAATTAAATAAGCTTGTAAAAAAGCAAATCAAGATTAAAAAAATTTTCAAAAGAGAGTTTTAAATTAATAAAAAGGACGATGTAGAATTATTTCATCGTAAAAATATTCCGGCATTTTTTTAACAATCTTTTCAAAATTTTAACAAATACATTCTTTGTGTTCTGAACGACTTATATATATATATATATATATATATATATATATATATATATATATATATATATATATATACATACATGTATATATACCATACATGTATATATACCATATATATATATATATATATATATATATATATATATATATATATATATATATATATGTATATTTAACCATTCATAACTGCAACATTTCCGGTTACTATAAATAATGCCTCGTTGCTAAAATAAAAGCGTTCGCATTCGTACATTTCGCAACATCCCCCATAATGATACATTTTCACTTAAATAATGCACAGGTAAAATTCGAGATGTTTTTCGCGAAATTGGATTTTTTTCTCGCGAGAATTTTCCTTTCGCGATTGTTTCTTTTCATCCCCTTCCGTCTTGCATTGCGACCGCAACACTTCCGCTCATCCCCTTATATTTATTGTATTTATACGTGTTTTTTCCGGTCTTAATACCTCCCCAAAGCGACCATTTTTTTCTCTCATCCAAACAAGACGGGCACATGATGTACATTTTCGTCAAGGAATAATTGATGCCAGGACGAATGTTACTCTCGAGATATTAAGGAGAAATGAAGAAGAATAGAAAAAACAACACACACACATATATATATATTTATATATGTATGTATATATAAAAAGGAAAACTCGGAAAGAATCCCTGCGACGATAAATAAGGAGTGTTGTGTCGTAGCCGTTTTTCCGTTTTATTCTCGTTTTATTTTATATATTTTTTTTATCGGCTTCGTTTCCGGTCGTAAATTGCGGACGTTTTCCGGAGACGCCGTCTTGGAAACGTAACATGGATTTCATTAGAGTCCAATTAATTCATGGCATATTAATTGTCATGACGAAGATATTTGATATCTTTTGGCAAAACAAAATTAATGCACTGATTTGTTTCTTAGATTCGTATTTGGATAGCGTTTTTTAAAATTAATATTCTTATTATTGGTTACCGTATACGGTTTTCCTTTTCATTATTATAAAAAATCGTAACGTAATATTTTAAAGAAAAAAACATACTACACACGGTGTTCAAAAAGAAACAGATTCTTTTTGAAAAGAATTTTAATTATTCATTTTTATCAAAATTATCCTCTTTAAAATAGTCTTTAATGTATATTTATAAATTTCTAACAGCGCTTTTTTTTAATAAATAAAATACTTTAAGAACTCAATTTTTGGAATAGCTTAGAGCTTTTTCAGCGATGCATTCTAATCTTATTTAAATTTGTATAACGGTGGCCCTTCAAGGTTTTCTATATTTTATCTTACTATTATACGTATGGAGTTATATCTGACGAATATGTAGGCTGGAAAAATATTAAGAAATAACGGGAATTTTGAAATTTCGCGAGAAATATTAACATTATTGTATTGGTTAATAAGTTTAACACGTTGGTAAATATTTTGATATATATTGAATGTTTAATCTAAAAAAATATTTTTTTCAAAAACAAAAAATAATAAAAATTTCCTTTTTTTAAAACACACCATGTTTATTAAAATTCATATAGATAAAATCGAATTTATTTCGTGCAATATAAATACACGTATGTCACTATATTATATAATTGAATTCGAGACCATTTATGGTATATAAAAGGCTTGTTCTTCAATTTTCCACTAGCGGATTTTGATTTATAGAATTTCAACGTGATTGTTTGAAAATCGTAAATGTTTGTGACAGCCGACAAATTTCGATACTATTCAAATCATAGTCGTATATTTGTTCGTGCGTTTGTAACCTATTTTACAAAATTGTCGTAGATTTTCTTTGACGATTGAAACGAAATTCGATTTCACTTTTATGTATATATATATATATATATATATATATATATATATATATATATATATATATATATATATATATATATATATATATATATATATATTAAGTGCTAAATTGTTGTGTTAAACGTCGACGAATAAATTAAATATTTAGCTTACCTGGGCGGATCTGGAGTGTGTCTAACGACGCAGGTGAGATTAATATCTGAACCACTTCTGACGAATAACTCCGGACTCGCTAAGATTTCAGCTCGTGATACTGAAAATATGAAAATGATTAATTATTCAACCATAATCACCATACATATGTTGTTTCTAATTCAAAGTTATATTTTGAGTTAAAGTTCAGCACGTTTTATACAGCGAAACGAACGTCAATGTTAAAAATGTGATTCTAATTTTAAATAAAGTAAAGTAATTGTAGAAAAAAAAATATTTCAAGTACAAAACGATTTTTTTTCTTATTTAGAAGATTATATTTTTAGTTAATTTTTATCATAATCATATATAATATATTTTAAATATAGTCATATAAACTAATACATAGTAATTTTTAAGCAAGATAAAGCTTTTCATCACAATGTAAATTTTAACAAAGTTTATTGTAGTTTTTTTTGTATATATAAATAGTATTCTTAGTTATATATTTATGTAATATTTTTCTGAATTTTATAAATTCAAAATTTAATAAGATATATAATTAATAAAATAATCATTTACTACATTAATATATATCTTAGGTTGTTCACGTTTTTCAAATTAATTGTAATTATAAATTCACGGCTTCTGAAATGGAAGCAAATTTCTGAGTTGAACTTTATGAATGCAGTTTAATTTCAATAAAATTTTAGAATTATTATGTGTTTTGATCAAGAAATTTTATTCATGTAATATTTTTATATATTAAAATAAAAAATCGAACATGTTCAAATTAATATTGAAAAATTCTAAATAAAAGTTTATAGTGAATTAGTAATACATTCTGAAATATATATATAAAGATATATATATATATAAAATACGTCACGTTTTACTAACCTACAACGTTGAGTCTGAAGGCTTGGCTTATTTTGGGTTCTGATGATACTTGGCACTCATAGATTCCTGAGTCTCTGGGTTGAGCAGATGCTACCCTTAGGGCCCATTCGTCGGAGCCATCGGCGTGCAGGGATGAAAACCTCCCATCGGAGCTGTATGCCAAACCGCCAACGGTTAAAATGTGCAGGTCTCGTTTTCTTATCCAGGACACCTGCGAAGAATTTTTAACGATTTCGGTTAACGTTTGACCGTACTGTTAAATATAAGTATGAAAAAAATATAATAATAATTTTCCTATATAACATTATTTCAGTCGGTTAAGTTCGGAAATTGCGTCGTCGGAGAATTTTTTTTTTGTATCGTAGGTCATTACGTCGTTAGGGTGTTATTTAAACGATTTTCTCGTGATTTTTTTTATACTTTCGCGTTTGTTGTCTGAGGAAAATTTAAGTAAATGGATGCATATTTTTCGGTCGGTGAAAATATTTTCTTTTACGTAATATATAACATAAACATGTTGATTTTTTTCCATCTGATTACATTAATTTATGCGAAGTATATTTTCAATTTTGTAGTTATGTTTGTTTATTGCGCTGATAAAATTTGTATATATATTATATATATATATATATATATATATATATATATATATATATATATATATATTAAATGAAAGTAAAAAATATTTTGTGTTATTAAGAAAAATATATATTGTACCTATATATCATTAATGTACAAAAATATAGATTATTTGATATTGATAAGAAAATGTTCTTATTTGAAATTATAATATACCACATTATTAATATGCAACTAATCGTCATAATAGCAATTTGCCGCATTGACTGGACGAGGAAAACGATAGCATTTTCAGCGTAATCAAGTACAATATTAATAATAACGCTTATTTTGCCATCGCAGCTTTATGACTATAAGGGGGTTGTTGTTCGTTCGATAAATTAAATGTCCGTTATTGAAACGTAACAAAATCGATTTCGAGGGTGTTCAAAATCAAGTGTAAACGTTCCAGTTGTGAAACGATTCAATTTTCATATCGGACAAAAGGTGTGTATTAGAATAGTTAACGTTAACCGATAGTTTGACCGCTAATTAACAGTTTCGGTTTTAGGTTACAGTTAATCGCTTTATAGCGTTCGCACGCTGCCTACGAATCGTACGAAATCTTAAATTGATAATAAATACGAGATTTTCAATTGTATACTTAATTATTGGCAATAGTAATTCATAGTGCTTTACTTTTTCGATTCGGATGAAATACTTGGATGTTGTTTATAATATTTTTTGATTCAATTTTTTTCCTAGTGATTGAAGTTTGTCAGAATTGTCAGTATATATTATATTATACGTTTCTGATGAAAATATATGTACGATTTTAATTGGTTAGATACAACAGCTGTGACTCTTCTGTATGACGGTATACAAATGTTACAACGTCATTGCAACCCGTTGTTACTGTGATTACTGTTCCCGTTAGTAGTTTGGATTATTGTATCGATCTACGTCGTTAGTTTCAGCGACAGCTGTTTGTAAATTTTTTTAAGGCTCTCCAAAAATATTTTTAATAAAAAAAATAAAAACCCAATAATTCAATACTACTATCACATAGTAAAAATATAAAATAAGCATTTTTACTATTGTGAAAAATTATATATATTTTTAAATATAATTTAAGTCAGAGCTGATTTGGACTGATAAGATTTTTGTTATAATATGTAAAATAAAATAGCGATTCAAAACCTTTTTTTTTCTCTTTCGAAGATAGAGTGAGCTTTCAAAGAAAAAGACAAAATGACATTGATGTGAATTATATTGATGTTGTAGCTTTTTTTTTCATTTTGAGCTTATTGTATATTTTTTTTTGTGTGTGACTGACGCATTAATTCTGCTAAAAGCTTTTTACCCTTGTAGATAAACTTAATGTGACGTTGCATTTTTATACATAAAGCTGTTTTTTTCGCTATTACACTAACCATGTATGTTCTGACAATGCCGAATCGAATCTTATTGAAATCGAATTGCTACATTTTTATTATTCGTTGAAGCAGTATAAGAAAAGAAATAAATGGTAAAAAATATTAGAATGTATGGTATATAATATAATCGATAATTTTGGTTTTTTATAGTTTGTAGCTGATTATTAGTATTAAATAAAAGTAGTATATTGGAGGTTCTTTAAAAAAAATGCTAATAAAACATGGATCTAGAAGATAAGAGACTTTTTGCATATTACAGTAATAAAGGTCGCCGATCTTCGATCATTCCAACATTCACCAATTACACACATTGCCCGTAGAACGTATTTTCATAATGAAAACGTTTTACCGAAATTTAACGCGGCATTATCTCGAAATTCGATCCGAGCGCTCGGCATTATGGTAATTAACAGTGCCGCCGCGGAAATTCGGAAAATTTATTGAAGCCTTTAAAACTTTCCTGGGGGCCGCGACCCACAGTTCGAGAGCCGCTGGCGTCGCGTCGTCACGGTGGCGCAAACATGAAGACATTTTGCGCAGGTGACGCGAACCGTCATCGTTACGGTTTTCGTTACGAACACACACACGTGAAATTCTCCGCTTTAACCGGCGGCAGTTAAGGGCGCACATGTACCGGTCGTTGTACAGGGCCGGACCGGTTTTCGAATAAATTACGGGACGCCCGCCCATCTCTTAATTCACGTTTACGGTGTTCACGGAAGATAAACAGGCTCACGTAACACACGGAGCCGCAACGATAACCCGACGGTTAAATTACGCGGTTTAGATACAAGCGCTTATATTTTATTATGTACGTATATATAATCGTATATTTATCTAAATTATCGCATACACATACATGTATATACATATATGGTATATATAAAGGTGCGTTGAAAAAAAAATAATGCGATATTCATTATATGGAAAGTTTTTCAAGTATCGAGAACTTTGCAATTGTGTTTTATTTCTATTGTAACTTCGATCGTTCATCTAATATTTACAGAAGAAAAGTTTATATTATAGTGAGATAAGGAAAATTTGTGATATATGAACTTGTTGCCGTATAATTTAATATAAAAAATGTTTGAAAATGCGTTGCTATATTTTTTGTTTTACATCGAAACGTTTTTTTAAGTCGACTATTCAATTTTATGTATAATATTTTATGAAAAATCGGATTCAAGATATATAAACAATTCATTTCAAAAAAATAAAAAAATATATTTTTTCACATTTATTATTTTATATATAAAATTCATTCTTAAAAATGGAATAAATTTTTGATTTAAAATATAAAAAATAGATTAAATTATGCTAAATATAAAAACGTCAATGATACATGAAAAACTGATTTTAAGATAAAAATATATATTTAATTACATATTGACACAATATTTATGGTAACTATAAAACCATATCTTCAGATGTACGAAAATTTCGGTCCACACTGTATATTCATATTATATCACGTGAAGAAGTCGAGATATAACGGCGACATTCTAACGAGTGATATTGATGTATATATTTCATATCATACATGTGCGGATAATTATACCTTATATACTGGTTTTTAGGTCGTTAGCGAATCTCAAGCAAAGCTTCCATTACGCAGCAGTAAGTTAAAAAAAAGCGCCGCCAGTAGCTATGGGAAAAATTGTGGAAAATTGTGCAACGGCTAGAAAAGCGTCCGATTGTTTTTGGCGCGCTCTCTCAGACAATTTTTCTGCAAATGCAACGATCGTCTACGAAAAATAAGCACAGTGTCATTTAGTCGAACGTTCGATTTTATTATATAATATAATATTATATGTAATATAATGCCGTGTGATAATATGAAATTTATTCGTTAAATTTTACGCCTTTTCCAAACGCCAGATTCGATATTTTATCTTTGCTCTTTGGCATTAATGGCGTTCGTATTGAATTCGAATAAAAATTTCACGTTTATATTCGTGATATATGGAGGCGCAGGTAGCTCGAAATGTGTATTCGTGTGAAATTCGTTTTTGATAAAACGCAAAGTTTTCCGGAACCATAAATTCCATATCTGAAGTACGGAGGGTTATTATCATATTTTTTTTTGCACAATTACGATTTATATAAATATTATATATATATATTATAGCAAAAATAGCTTTATTTACAAAATATATTACTCATGAAAATTTGTTAAATATATATAAAAACAATAAATATATTTTACTACATATGAATATCGACATAATTCGATTATTCAATAAAACTATACCTGAAGGAACAATATTAAATGTGAAAGGTATGAGTTTAAACCCTTCATCTTCATCTTTCAAAAATATCTATGTCATTTCCCAGTTGGAATATGTGCTTTTCAAGCTATGTGTATTCTTTGAGATATACCATGCGAGATCATTTCAGCGGGAAGGTTATTCCTTTGAGATACATTTTTTTAAATCAAAAAAATATTTTTCCATTTTCTTCGATCGATTCAGAACAATATAAAAAGGAAAACATATTACATTATAACGGCACGAGAAAAAAATTTTTTTTTGCTTCTTTAATAATAAAATATTTTGAGGTATATTCAAAAATAAGAAATGAATTCCGCATATCTTTAAATATCAGATTTAGATGTGGAATAATGCTTAAATATTGAAAAAAAATGATACATCAATCTGAAAGTCTAAAACGATTAATATTTAGATAAATATATTACAGTATATTTTCTAAATCATATTAGTGTATCAAATATATTTTAGAGGATAAACATTTGTTTAAAAATATTATATCGGATTAAACAAGGTTGGAGATCAATATTTTATTTTATTATTTAACATTATAATAAAATGTATATGATATTTCAATATAAATATTTTTTTTAATTAAAAGAGAATAAAATATAATAATAATGGTAATGTAGAAAATGTCCAAACGTTTTAAAAATAAATAAAGATAACTAAAGCAGTGCTCCAAATACTATATTTTTAATCATCATCATCATCATTATTACTATTCTCATTATCGATGCTTTTTCTTAGAATAAACGTTTAAGTGAAAAAAAAACATTACTACGAAATAGGCGTCATCTCGTTTAAATTAACCGTACCGAGCTTTTCGCCCGGTAGCTTCTCATTCCGATGCTTCTCAAACTTTGCCTATTTCCCTCTCTCTCTCTCTCTCTCTCTCTCTCTCTCTCTCTCACACACACAAACACACACACTTTCTCTCTTTTTTTTACTTTTCGACTTTAGCCGTCGTCAATGTACCTTCTTAGACCGATCCGCTCTGAAGTTTCATTCATTACTTCCACCATTCATCCATCCATCTATCCATCCACATCTTCCGCAAAAGTTTCGCTCGTAACGAACAGGATGGTTCGAAAATTTATTTCATTATTAAATGTCTAAAAATAACATAGAATTTTATTATATATATATATATATATATATATATATATATATATATATATATATATATATATATATATATATATATATAGTAAAATTTGCGTTCTATAATATAAATTGATTTTAATTGAAGTACTTATTATTACAGAATATTAGAATAATATATATATATATATATATATATATATATATATATATATATATATATATATATATATATATATATATATAAGAATGAACGAGTTTGTTATATAATTGCCAATCAGATTTCTTTTATCATATATCAAGTAAAATTTTATATAGAATCATTTATCAAACTGCGTATATTTGAAAAAATAATTTTGAAATATGTTTAAAAATATCAGTTTGATTTGAATATTATTTTTATCGATCATTGGTTTTATTAAGATAATTCAAATAATAATTTGGTAATTGTAAACATACTTGAAACGAATAAAACTAAAAAATTATTCTTTAAGATTGAAGAATTTCAATTAATTCTATGAATTATTCTTCATAATAAGAATAATCAATAATTCTTCAATCTTATATTCTATTGCTTTGTTATCTAAGAATATTATTCTTAGATAACATAGCAATTTTTATTTTTTAGTAAAGAAAATCATGTAATCGGATATCACGGTTCATTGTCAATAAGTCATTATATTCGAAAGTCATTTTTCATTTCAACAAAGTTATATAATAACGATTTTGATGAAAGTGTAAACAGTGTCACACCATAATGACAATCGTATGAAATAAGCAAACGGGGGGGGGGAGTGTTGTTACATATTTTTCAAGTCACCCTGTCGTCGATGTATATTTATATGTTTATTTATTTTTATTTTTTTTGCTCTTGTTTCGGTTCTCTTTTGTTTATACATCCGACGACTGGCAATGATTGATGCCGACGTAGTAATGGCGTCGCTAGGCGTCGCGACGCGTCATTAATTCGCCATTATTTTTCGATTTGTGCGGTTTCGGGTTGCGACCGACATGCACCCGTTTTCTCGATTTACGTCGTTTTGTACATTAAAGCGGTACGACGGGCGAAAACATGCGAGTGAAAAGCCAACTGGGGTGAAAAAAAAGAAGAAAAGTGTATAAAAATAATAGAAGTGCCACTTTCTTTCCGTTTTCGCTTTTGGGTTCTGCCGTCGATCAAATTCAAATCCAGTCGTTTCATCCTCCATTAGTATTATTTGCATATTCGAGGAAAAAAGAGTTTGGTTCGATAGAATTTTATGTTATATTATATATAAAGTACACACCTTTTGCTTATTTCATATATTGAAAATATACATCATAGTAAAAAATGAAAAAAAAAATAAATGAAAAATATTTTAAATAAAAAGTTGAAATTGATTTAGTTGGATATTACAAATTTAAATAAATCGATTTATCATATGTTGTGAATGTGTTTTATAAATATATATAAAAACAATATCACGACTTGAAACCGTAACTTATAGTATTTGTGTGATATTTATAATAAACAAAAATGGATAAATATTTATTTAAAAACATAAATAAAAAATACAATATATATATATATATATATATATATATATATATATATATATCAATGATCATTGCGTATTGTATAAATATTAAATTATGGAATCGAAACCGAGACACTACGATTCGTATTTCAATATTTTAACCACTTTCCTTTTTTTTGAGTGTCAATAGAAATAAAATCCGAGATATAAAGAACACCTGAGACGCCATAGTAAAAAGAATATGATATGACTACACCGGAGATTTCGTATATATTATTGAGAACAACATTATTATCAGGATTCAATTGAGAATCCTCGTAAATCACGGCTTACGAGTGAACTCTTTTACTGTATTACACATATTCAGCACGATGTCGACTTTATTAACCTCGACCAAAAACAAAAAAGAAAAAAAAATACATTAAAAGTTATGAATATGGCAGATGTGCAGTAAAAGATGAGTTTCAATTTTGCGCCTTCGCTCGTCCGATGGACGCATTATGCGGAGCGAAAAGAAAAGAAAATGGAAACTGGATAGAAAAAAAGGAAAAGAACTAACATATCAAAGGTTACTTTGGTATATATATATATATATATATATATATATATATATATATATATATATATATATATATATATAAAGAAAAGAAAGAAAAGATCGCCAACGCAGCGCATATTATCGCTAAAGTGCCTTCATTTTTTAAGGGATGACGACCCATTTATACAATACACGTATATTTTTTCTCGCACTCAGGAAACCCTCAGGCACTTATAAACCGTTCAATATCGCCCACAACGATAACGATAAGATAACACGAAGTAGTTCCGCATCTATAACATACATATATATACGTATAAATTTATCTATATAAGGATACGACTGTCGATTATGTGTATGTGCACGTGATCAATTTCAAAACCTTTTATTTTCAAAAAAAAAAAATATATCAAAATTTTTCATATTGCTTATATATATATTAAATTAAATTCAAAATTTTGTTTTTCAAGTCAAATATCAATATAATAAATAAAGATTAGTGAATTCGATCTCGTTAAGAAAATAAATAAAAATTAATATTATTTGAAAAAAATTGTTTCTTTTAAAATTTATATCGTCGATTTTGTTCGTTTCCATAGTCAAATTATAAACGATTAATTTATTTGTCGATCATTTTACATAATGGAAAAGCGCTTTTAATAAAGGAATATCTGAAAATGACATTTTGAGGTTCGAACCCGTTACGCGATAGCTTTATATTCAGTCAAAATATAACATGTATAAAGTGTAATATAAAATATGATACTTTCGATATTTTAATCAGTAATTTATATATATATATATATATATATAATATTAGAATTTTAATAAAAATGGATAGATATTATCAAATCTAAATTAAGACTATAAAAATTGTGATGTAACATTCACCGTATTAAATGTATAATATAGTTGATGAAAATAGCGAGTCATGGTTTTATGTTAAAATCGTGTATAATCAGCACTTTCATGTTAATGTCCGCAAAATGACTTCTACCCTTATTATTTGCAAATATGTAATTTAACAATTATTTAGTGTTGGATAATAAGAAAGGTACTATTAGTTTTTAATAGATTTACATCGAAATGAGCAACTGGCTTACGAAATGTTCGAACTTAATATATATATATATATATATATATATTATACACATTAAGTTAAAACAGAATTGATTAATATCCGAAAAAGATTATTAACAATTTTAGCGTAATTTATTCTATGTACAAAGGAGTTTCACCTTTTGTACATTTCTAATGTATTAACGTATAATAATTTCGAAACGCACTTTCGTACTTTTATTATTCAATAATTTAGAAGTCGGGCGTAGCGACCGAGAAGTCTTCGATTAAATAATTAATTTCGCGAAAAAAAAAGAAAAGGTTTTTCTATCGATTCGATTTTTAAAAAAAAAATGAAAGAACGAAAGAAAAAAAGGGAAAGAATGAAAGAATCTTTCGTTCGGAAAACCCATTTAAAGGCGAAGAAATTAAAATTCTCTTTACATCATAAATATACTAAATTAATTTTGTACGAGTAAACGAAAGTGCGCGTTTAAATAAAAAAGTTAAACACGAGAATATTTTATTTATTAATAATATTGACGCTCCGTTCGTCTTTATATTATTTATAAGCAAAGAGTAATTATTTTTGAATTTTTTCTCATATAAACGAGAGATATTTCATTTTCGAGTAGCGAATTAAAAAAGTGAAATGTTATAGGATTTTATTTAATTAAATTATTAAAATTAAGGTATGTTGTTAATTTTATATTTTCTTGCATATTCATATAGAATGATTAATATTTATTTGTATTGTTAAAAGAAAATAATAAATGAAAATATTACTATTTCTGTAAGAAAACAACATTTGCCATAAACATTAAAAATTAAGATAATAATTTATATTATTTTCTTATTGAATTATTTATTATTAATAAAATAAGCTAAATTTTCGTCATTTTAAATCATTGACAGTGAAATGAAATGTGGCGCCAACATACAAATGTCACTTTATGAAAAAGAACTTTCAAATATTTTTCATATATTATTATGATAATTTTAAAATCGTCTTTATTAAATTTGAAAATATTCAGTATAACGAATATTTTCCAACCGATTAACGAGACGAAAATTCGACAGATCCACGCATGAAACGCCAATAACAACATCATTGTGCAGACTAACGAAACATTTCCATTGGAAAATGTTCGCGTTTTCACGTCAAGTTTTCCCTTCTGCTTGTTTTTTTTTTTCACTTCAATTTTTTTGCGCCAATTTTAACATTCGCATATTTGCACATGAATATACAAAACGTGTATATACATATTTATAATACGTACTCGTTTTTATTTTATTTTATTTTTATTTTTTTTTTGTTCCACATTCGCACTCTCGACTCGCAGTACAGTTCGCTCGGAATTGAAAGAAAAATGTATGTAAATTGAGAATTTCGTTTACATGCTGTCACATACACACGCACAAACACACACACACATGTATATAAATAAAAATATATATAAATATGTATCAGCATACGAGGGACCATAAATAGGCATCAAGTGTATGTATATACATATATATATTTATATACAGGTAGTTAAAAAAAATCGACATTATTATTATTTAATTATTTATCAATGTATATTTTTTTCGCTATTTTTCAACTTTTTAAAATATTTATTCTAAAGATTTGATATAAAGTGCTATAGTTGCTTATAAAGTTTAAATTAATTAATAAAAGATTATTGTAATGAATTGTTCGATTAGTTTAATTTTTTTTAAGTTCAAAATAATTTTTTCAACACTGATTTAATTTTATAGGTTTATAAATCCATTTAGAAAGATTTATATATATGTATATTTATTGTAGTATATCTTTATTATTGTATTGAATAAAATATTCATTTACGTAGACACACACACACATATATATTGAATGGTTGCATTTTATAATATATATACATAGTTATGAATTTTTTAATAATATGAACTGAACTAATATCGCATCAATATACAACGTGAAACTTTAAAAAAGATCAATTATTTTATTTCAGTCGTTCATAAAATAAGCCTTTATATTGTAAAAGTCAGAATATTTTTTTTTAGATCATCCTTTATATGTGATTCTGTATGTGTTTACGTAGAAATATTACGGTGTAGAATTTTAAAATTGCCGAATTTTCCACCCCACACTACGTAATGGTAAATCCGAACGGACGCCGTTTTCGCATTTTCCAACAGTTTATGAAAATGGATAATACCGTTTCGCATTTACATCGCGTACCGGTTTTTCATTTTTTTTCTCTTCCACTACGTGAAATATTATTTCTTTCCGTCCCTTTCTTGAGCAGAGTTCGTAAAGGACTTTTTGTTTTTTTTTTCACTTCACTCATCTCTATTTCGAACGCATTTATTAAAAAGTAACAAGACGTTCGTATTTTAGATTATTCATATATATATAGTCTATTAAATTATATCTCATAAAGTTATGTAAATATAATAATAAGACTATTCATCTTCAAATATAAGTTGTATTCGTTTACATACATGATATATAATCAATTACACATGACTTTCTTAACATATCAATAATATTTAAAATCAAAATATTTTTCTAATATTTATAAATATTTGGCTTATATTTTTATATAAAAATGTGATAAATATATGTTCAAGTAAATATAAAATATGAAGACAGATTTAAGAAATATGCATTTATTTTACTAGAATTTATACAAAGGAAAAAGCATAAATCGAAAGATATGTATAAAAACAAAACATTTCAAACAATATCGGACATCTTCGTGGCATTATTATATAATATGTAAACATAGTATAGTTCTGCCTTTTGGCTACTTTATTCGTATTCTCTATTTTTGGCTCCATTTTTGATATATATATATATATATATATATATATATATATATATATATATATATATATATATTCATATGAATATAAATGAATATATGTGCACATATATGAAACGGATATCGACCCAGTTCCATAAATGAAAATCTTTCACTTCGACATTCCGAAAGATACGCAGGCACACGTGAAGCCTAACGCGCAAAGAAAACAAGTCGAGGCCGGAACCATCCGGAAAAATTCGGAAAATTCCGTTTAAAGCGAAACGATGTCGCACCATTCGCTCGGATGACTCGGAAAAGAGGAACGTTCGTCGCGAAAAATTTCACAAAACTCGCGACTTGGCGGTCAGAGCGTGAAAAATCCAGCCAGGGAAAAATATATTCAGACGTGGAAAAATATCTTGGATAGCGTTGACAGGTGTAAGGAAGTGGTCTTATCGGTAACCTTTCAAAGCCTCTTATTGAATTTGACCCGGAACGGCATGGCAAAGCCTAATGGCAGATTATCGTCTTCAAAATATCGCATAATCCCAATATGTATGACTATATTTTTTTTCCTACCGTATATATATACATATATATCTTTTTTTTCTTGGTCGTTTGTGTTCGTGATTGAACGTTTTTCCTATGTTCGAAAGGTAATCTTTAGATGGTATATTGCGATAGATCTGTCTTTCGAATTTGATGGTAGATTTTTATACTATCTTTCGGCAAACAAGATGGAAAATTCCAATATATATTTATTTATATATAAGAAAAATAAGTTTAAAACTTAGATATGTATATAAGTTATATATTGATTATTATCGAACACATATGAAAATTTTATTCAAACTGAATATTTAAAAAATATATAGTAAATATTTTAAATTGAAAAGTTTGTTATTTTACTATATATTTATTAGCTCAATATTATAATATAAAAATATTATAATTGTTTCAAAAATTAAAAATATTCGCTTTAATAATATAATTATATAAAATTATAAAAGTGGATCTAAATTTAGTAATTTCAAATGTAAATTAGTCTCAAAGTTTGAAAGAAAGGATTTTAACGTCACAAATTTGTAAGTTTTATCGCGTTATTTTGACATTTATGAATCGAAATATTTTTGAAGAATATTGACGCTCTTTATTTATTTAGAAATTAATTAACGATCGCGTATTTTTAATATTATAATCGTCATTTATATAATTTAAGATTGAGATATATTTAGTATTGTTAATCAATATTATATAAAATAATATATAAATTATCAAAAAGTAAATTTTTTTTCATAGATATCATACATATATATGGTTTAGTTTTTATAATATATATGCGATTAAATAAACGAAAATAATAATATAAAAATAAAAATCATTGTCACCGTTTTTAATGGTGAGAATAAATTATAACGTTGCGGCGAACTCGCCATAAGCAATTTAATAGCCGAATTTTAATTAGAAACTTTCACTAAAAACACATTATTTCCCAATTAGAGAAATCGCAAGGGTGAGGTTTCGAAATTTAATAAACGGCACCCCGAAAAATAAACGTGTATTGATATGTAAATTATGTTTGAAAATAATGTCCCATTACCGATGAATAAGTGTCCCATTAAAAATGTGAAATATCATCGAATTATTTTAACGCAACATTAGCCGAAGTCGGACGCGAAATGTTTATTTATTTATTTTATAAATATATTTATATATGAATATATATATATATATATATATATATATATATATATAAATATTTTTTTTCATTTCTCTCTTCAGTTGCAATATTGCTTTCGATGAAAAATAAAATAAAAAGTACGCACCATTAATTCTATGGCTCGTTTATAAATTATTCAATGTTTTGCAAAATTGATAAAGAAAATGTAAAGCGTTGTAAACACGCAAAATCGTTTACCGGTTCACATGTACCGTTGTTTTCTTATTTTCCGCAAACAAATATTTGAGAATATTGCGTTTACAGACGGAATATATATCCTTCGGGAGTGTATTTTTGACAAAATTAGAAATTACGCAAGTCATATGAAAATTTCCAAATTGAAAGAAATGTAATGTGTGTAAATAACGCGACAGTTATATTTGTATAAAATATGAGAAAATAAAAGAAAATTAAATGATTATTTTTACTGAAAAATACGTATTTTTATTTATTCGACAATGAATTCGAATGAAATATTTATATATTTTCATAAAACATATATCAAAATATAAATTTATACGAAGACAGAGTGAAATTATTATACATCAATTCAGAGATAAGTAAAGTTTTTTGAATAGAAAGCATATCGAAAACTTTTCGGATATATTATATAAAACGAGCCAAACATATATATTATATTATAATAAAAAATTCGAATACATATATAAAGTTTACCTTATTAATAATATAATATTATAAAAACTCATTCTGTAATAATTAAGTATAAATTATTTTTTTTATAATAAAAGAGTTCTAAAAAGTTGACCAATGTTTCTTTAATGTAAATTGTTATTATTTAATTAAATTGTCAGAAAATATTTTAATATTTAATAGCACATATTTTTTATAATATAAGCTATAATTAAATAAAATAAAATTTGGTATTTCTAAATTTTATTTTATTTGTTTCTAATGTAATAGATTTTTATAATACATATTAGTAATTTTACGTATGAACTTAATTTGTTTTACTCAAAGGTTTATATAAAAAAATACTAATTTTCATCATATTTAATAACGATAAAGATGCTAATTTCATTACTATATTTTAAATGTATATTATGATATTTAAAAATCCGACAGTTTGTATGTTAAAATATTTTTCAATAAATTAAACTAGTAAATATATAGAATAATTCGTAAGCACAGGTATTATTATATACATATCGTACATAGAATTAAAGTCACATTTATAATTATCTGCTCTAAACCACGTATAGTATTAAATGAAAACTATATATTAAAATTAATTGAATATTACACTGTATTGGAAATAGGTTCGTATTATATTTAGAGCAAAATTACAAACATTAACCGCCTTTATTGAATTAAGATCACTTTTGCCACGGTCGCATCGGATTGTTCGCAACCGATAAATAGTGCCGAATCGGAAACTTAATCTGAATAAAATAGAATTAACATTGAATTTCCTTTGCAAACAAAACGAGATCAATCGAAATCAATGATATTCGACCGGAACTAAAAACGATGCAGGGATTCGGGCGAAGGTTGGGAATGGATGGGAAACCGTTACACGTTTGTTTAGGATGGCTGGGGCCCGTATAAATATTATATAAACGGATCGAAGCGATTTCTCGAAATATTTTATTTTTTCAAATTAAATTTGTATGCGGAAAATGTAAAAAGACAACATTTTCCGTTTTTAGTAACCGGGAAAGTTGTCGCCGTTTTTAAACCGACGCGTTATGTTTAATACGTAATTATGTTTGTGCGCGGTTAAAAGGGATTGATTGCCGGTTGGACGGTCAAAACGAAGGTTCAATTGGATAACTGACTGTGCGTGCCGTTCTCGGGTTCGATTTCTGAGTCAGCACGTGTCAGCACATTAATATTATTATTATTAACACTGAGTGTATGTTATAATGAAATATAATATGGTTGATGATGTAGCGGAATTATATTCTTGTTGTCTTCAAAGCTATATATATTTCTTAAATATAAAAATTGCATTTTTATTCATATTAAATATGTATTTTTTAATTTGAAAATATATAATTCGATTTATTAAAAAAATATTTTTTATGAAAGTCCGTTGAGAGTCAATATTATATAATTAGGTTCAGTCAAAGTACTAAAGAGTTGTTAATATTCTTACGGTTCTGAGATTCTTTTTAAAAAATTTTAAAATAAAATATAGTGTTTGCGTATTTTATCAAACAAAGAATTTAATTTATCAATATATTTTTTGATTAACAGAACAATCTTTTGTAAAAGTTTTTTAATAATATATAAATGGATAATGAAATAAGTAAACTTTTGTATTTTATTATGAATATATTATTATAAATTTAGATGTATCAAAGACGTATTTGAAAGTAAGATTTAAATATAGCTAATACAAGAATATCGTATAAACTAAAATGTATGCATATAAAAAAGTTTGTTGATATTTTTCCATATTTATTTTTGAGATTATACGACGACGATTTTTTCAAATCATGAAATATTTATGGCGTTATATATTGTCGTTTGAATAAAAAAATGTATATTAATAAAATAATCATCGCAAAATGCCCGAAGGGGCATAAAAATCGCTGCCAATAAACTTTTGCACGAGTGCGCCTTCGCTTTTCCGGGGTACGTCGTTACTTTGGATACATTTGTCACATTTTCGCATACAAAATATGAAGGCGAGTCGCTTACGAGGAAAGGATCGTAAAGAGAAAAAGAAAGAAAAAAAGCGGGAAAAATAGAAAACGAGAAACGAGAAAGAAAGAAGTATGAACCGAAGTGGAAAAAGAAGTAGGAGGAAAAACCGAAAAAAAAGTTACATTTTTACGTGACACATTTCGGTGAGGGGTAACCAAGCGAATCGCTAAAAAAGAAACTTGGAAGTCCAGGGGTAGGCAAGAAGAACAAATTCCGCAAAGATGATTCGAGCAAATACAAAACCACTCACTTTTCGTTGTTTGTCTCTCTTTTGACAATTGTTAAAGTAAACTTTTCCAACACATACAATCGAGAGCGATTTCAAAGAAAATTCTATCATGAAAACAATATCTTCTTATAAAATTACATGAAAAAAATTCTATTATATAATTATATATATATATATATATATATATAAACAATATTTTTATATAATTTTTGATGTAAATTTGGATGTATATATTACATTGTGCAAAAATAAGTTGTGAAATCAAGTGCTAAAAATTGCACGTGCAATCGCACAATCAAAGCACTACAAGACTGTAAGTGGCGTTTATGTGTTCAAAATACAAATAAAACACAAAAAGGGCAAACGACGGCATGAAAGAAAGAAAGAAAGAAAAAGAGAAAGAACGAATGAATGAGCGAAGAAAAAAAATAAAATCGGTCAACCGTCTGAAAAGTGCTTTTTGTTTAGAGCGCGACTAAAGCGTGTGTGTATACATTTTTGCGAATGAATAATTCATGCCGTTTGCCCTTTTCTCTATATTTGTCCTGTTCGTGTAATATAAATGCGTTCACGTCCAGGTGTATTCGACATTAAAAAGACATGGTATGTCCCTTTCTTTTTCTTTTTTTTTTGGTTTTTTCACCGATCCATATGATAATTATAGACGTGTTTTTCTCGTTCTGTAGTGAATACGGTTGAAAGCGCGAAGGCTCTTTTCATGCTATGTCATTCGAGTTTATTACTAATGAAATAAACTGATTTTTTTTTATATTAAAACATAGATTCTAATTAAATATTTTATTTTGATAAATTGATTTTATATATCAATGATATGAAACTGTGGTCTGAAAAAGATTTTTTTAATATATATATATATAGACAAAAATTTTTTTTAAAGAATCGATCTACTTTTATCCATTATATATAAATATATTTAAATTATAACTTGAGATATATTTGTAATATATTTTATGATGAGTCAAATTCTATATGAAAAATATTTTGGGGAAAAAAGTTGGTGACTCATTGGTAGTGTTTATAGGATATTATATTTCAAAGAGATTTTCATGACATTATTAAAGTATTCAAACTTTATAATAAATATCACGTGCATTTGTAGTAATATTTTTCAACAAAAATTTTTCATATGTGTATATTTCAGAAATTTCTGTATAGTAAAAAAAAACAAGATTTCAACTAAGCTTTAATATTAAGAGATGCTTTGTACATATGGTACATACATACATATATAATTATTACGTTTCATATAATGGTAGCATGGATTATCTTTAAGTATAACCTCACTTTTGAGCCTTCGTAGAAGATATTTAAAGAATGGTTCTTTAATAAAAAGAATTGTAAGCGGTCCAAGTGAGGCTCACAATGGCGATTTTCCCATTTTATTCCAGGCACTGAAAACGATTACAATCTCAAGGCCGAGAGACCCTTATTTGTGAGAGCAAATGCCGGTTAAAATCTATTTACGTAAGTACAGAAATAATTATTTTAACGTGGTCGGTATCTTAATTTTAAGGTTAAATCTTGATTAACGCGACGATTTTAACGTACGATACGAACAATTAATATGCGTCGGCGATTTGCGGTCAAGTTATTAAATTTCAATTATTTAATTAATAATAATAATTTTATTAATAGTTATAATAGTAAAGTGTGATTTTTTAATTTGTTTTTAAATATTTCTGAGTACCAATTAAATTATTAAAATATATCTTTATAACTATATATGGTATTTTCTACTTGTAATATGTATATTTTATTATAATAAAAAAATGTATTGTTATAATTTTTGGTAATATAAAACTTTTAACCTTTATTATGTTCGTAATAAACCATTATGTTGCTCTAAGGAATCTTTTTAATTTTGTTGTAAACCACAATTCTTTGCGAAAAAAATTTTTTTTACTCATAAAGAAAGCAAAGAAAACATGAACAACAACGTAATTAACAACATGTTTGATATACAAAAAAAGTTTTTTATTAGTTGAAACATTTATAAAGATTGAAAAATCAATATTTTTCGCTGTAAGAAATGTATTTTTTTATATATTTAATATAAATTTTTGAAGTATATTTGAATAATTGATTGGCTGAATTTTATATTAACGACATGTTTAACGTCACGATTATGAGAATTGAACATTATAAATACGCTAAAATGTTATAAATTATTGAAATATATGAAAAATACATTATATACGTGACATATTAATATCGATTATCTTTCTTTCTATACAAATATAGAATTTCTAATGAATTGTTCGCATCGAAATATTATATTTTGATATCGATATTTGTGATTCTCGGAATCGTTAGGTAAACGATATTATATTTTCTTCACATACAAACAAGTACAAAATAATAACTCATGTAACATACAAACGTATAATATACATCATATATACATATAATTGCGAAAAGGAAAAATACGTTTTTTTTTTGTTTCATTTTCAATAGAGAGAAAAACCATCGTCTAGTAGTGGGTAGATGAATGAATATCGGAGTCGATCGTTAATTGATACGAGTTCGTTTCGATTAATAATAACCGTCGACACGAACACGAAAATAAGGAAAATAAGGGGGTAATTTCGTGGCGGTCAGTGATATATATTCGAGGATAGTCGAATGAATGTCTGGTCTACAGGGGGAAAAAAATATGATTAATGAATTCCAATAGGGGAACACAAAGGATATCGTGAGGCTATTTCGCTCCAGATTATCCTGCGGACGCAAAAGTGAAAAAGAGACTTACAAATAGAATGAATAAAAAAAAACTTTTTGACGGTCATATATGTTATCGATAATGCAAATAAAATTTTAATTTTAGCTATATAATTGTTTAAATATTAATAAAAATATGAATGATTTCTTAAATTTCAATTAGAAACGTGTATATTTATTTATATTATATATAATGAAGATAGTTAGTATGTTAGAAATAGTGTTATGCACATTTTCAGTAACGTATATGTTAGCATATTTTCGGCATATCCTTTGGCATGCGAAAGATACGAGGTTTCAATATTTTTCCTTTGGAAACCTATTAAGCTTTCGATGCCGCCGCTAACGAGAAAAGCTTGCAAAAGCCAACGCGGATGACTTGCCGTTTAAGAAAAAGCTTCAAGGGAAAATTCCGGAGTTTTTTCGACCCACACCGAGATATTTCTCAGTTTTTCACCCCCCCTTCGACTTTTCATCTCCCCCCCTCGATTCGTTTTTTCCACGGTTGTTTTGGGGGGCATTGCGGATGTTAAAGGTTATTTTTTCATTTTTGTTGCCCGCATCGCTCTTTAGCGCTTATCTCGGAATCTATTTGTTGTTTTGTTTTTATTATGAGCGAATAAATTTAGTCCCGTTTCAATGGATTTTCTATAAAATAAACGAATATATTAACTTTATATTCTGCGGGGTTTGTTTGTCGCTTGATATTTGAATATATTTTATAATTAAACTGCGATGGTGATAAAAATTCACACACATACATTCACGTATGCTTACCATATTTTTATTGAAATGTTTATGAAGGTAGAAATATTGAAAATGTTAATACACATTTTTAAATAAAATTTTAATTTGTATAAATATATTTTCATATATTTATACAAATCGCATTATATATGAAAATTCATTTTTTTATGGTTTAAATTCATTCAATTATAATTTTTATATTTCATATATAATAGTAGAAAAAAAGGCGCATTTGAGAAGAAAAATTAAATATTAAGTGAAAACTATATCTATAAATATTTGTCCGCTTTTTCTATAAATTAATTTAATTTATAATTGTATATAGAATAATAATTATAATCAAAATTTAAGATAATAATTTTAATACCGAAAAATATTTTTATTTGAATAATGATGATTTTTAAAAACAAAATTAATAATCGTCAAAGTTATAAAAATAACGATTAGTTTCATCTTTTTAGACTAATCAGAATTCTCGATCAATATAATATTTTTTTTTCAAGAATTAGTATTATTATTCGATGATATTTCCTTAAATCAAATTATTGCATGTAATAATATTTAAATATATTTTCCATGGCAAAAGTAAAGAACGACTTTATTTTTGAACCGCGAATTCTGCATATTTAAATAGTATAATATATGCAAAATTCTTACTGAAATTTTCCATTCGAAAACAGCGTTTTACGGTTTGAAACGTGGCGTATCGATTTATTTATTTCTGTTTTGCATACGAGTTTTCGAAGACGAAAAAGAAAAGCGTATTTTTCATTTTTTGACGCGTACCCCCCTTTTTCTATTTCGTTTATATATAAATATATATATATATATATATATATATATATATATATATATATATATATCGAAAAATATGAAACTATTCATATCAGCATGAAATATTGCGAATAGTATGAGTGAAAATATTTCACAAAGCATTTCAGGAATTCTTCATACGAAAAACTTATGACAAAAATAATATATTTTTGTTACGTTTAAATGCGACGATAATAAATTACACGCGGATGAGCGGATTTGACTTTGAATCAACAATTATTATAATATTATATAAATAATACGAATAAAATCGGTTTAATTTATGCGGATCTAGGTATACGAAAAAAAAATTTTTTTTCGGTGTAATTTATGCGCGGTACTAAAATATAATTTTAATTATTTTCAAAGTATTTATGCAAAGATTTTAGGATAGGACATGAATCATATAATTTTGATACACGCGATGTGTGCGTTTACACATTTTTATTCGATAAAGGGGTACGCGTTTGGGGGGTTGAAAAAAGAAAAACACATGCCGTTTTTTGTGGTTATGAAATATATATATATATATATATATATATATATATATATATATACGTGTTTGCGATACATCGTTGTATTTTTATTGCGTGAAAATTTGTCGGAAAATTTGACATTGAAAGATTTCTAAATGTTTTGTTTCGAAAAAATTAAAAACGTTGATGGGAGATAATTGTGTAAATTTGTTTTATTTTTTATTTATATGTATGTATAAATAAGAAAGTTGAAGTTTTTATAATTTAAATATGCATGTGATTTTATTGTTGTTGTTAATTTAATTTTTATGAGGTATATGAAATTTTCGTGTTGTATGTTTAATATAAACAAATCGATTTTTATATTAAATTTTAATTTTTGAATAATTCGTATTTCTACCCTGTTTTTATATTTTAATTTTGGTGAAATTCTTAATAAAAAATATTTAATACGCATTAAGTATTATGAATAATGTAAAATTTTGAAAGTTATTAATTATTAAAAAAAAACAAAGATTTATTTATATTGATTTATTTCCACGGAATTCTATGTTTAATTTTATAATATTTACTTCGTTTAAATGAGTTTTCAGCGAAACAAATATTAATAAAAATAGAAGTAATTCTATATAATACTTTTAATTCAACATTACACATAAAAATTGTTATAATTAAAAATAAAATTTACAAATGTTTATTAAAATAAAAATAATATTTTATTTTAGCTTCTACTATAGTCTGAATAAAATTTTCTTCTTCAATATAAAATACAAACTTTTAAATAAATATTTTGAATATACAAGGTAAACGAATTACATCATATCTTTATAATTTACGTATTTCTTAATAAATCATTTTTATTCTGAGAAAAGAAATTAAATAAAATATTTTTTTTATAATTTAACAACATCATAAATATTAACAATGTACACGTATAAGAAGTATATATTTAGAAACAACTATTAAGAAAAGAATTTGTTTTATTAAAATTTTTAAATTACAAACCGTATCTTTCCCTTTTATGATGTTACGGTTATTATACAAATAATAATTATCTTTATGTTCCGTTCTATAGTTATTTTTTTACGTGATTTAAAAAGAATATGGTATTATTACAACAGAAGAAAAAGGTCGTCATAATAATAACAATTTATAAGAAAGGGAAAGGAAACTGTGCGTTTCGCATGAAGAAAAGTGAGAGGGGAACGAAAGATGGAAAAACGAGGAAGGAAAAACATCGTAAAACGCGAACATTTATATATAAGATAAGGAAAGCTCACTCGTTTTTCCCAGCAGAGAGAAAAGCGTTCGTAAATAGTAGACGTTTAGTACACATGCGAATTTCGTGTTTTTCCACCGCAAAAATTAGCCCGTATTAAGAACGAAGATGCGAGAGGGGGGGGGAGGGGAACGATTAAAATTTGGCAAAATAAGCGGGAAAATTATCCTATCGTCGACGGAGAGAGGGGGGGGGGAATGAGAAGGGTAATGCGGCGATAATCTAGAAGAAATTGCGCGGGCGCAACGGGCGCATCGTTTCTAAGGAGATCGAGTTTTTTGCGTGCGCAATAAAAATTGTCCAAGACGACGACTACACGGACTACCGTGAACTTCCGCCCGCTCCCCCCCCCCTCCCCCGAAACTGATTCTAAAAACGGAAAATTTTATGCAAATTTCATGCAAAAAGCGTACTTAAATTAGCATTTAATTTCGAAAACGGCGAAACTTACTAATCTAAACCGCTTGCTGCCGACTCCTGCTCGCTTCGACCTAAACCTACTCCCCTCTCCCTTGTTACATGTACGCGCGTTAATTACAATGATAAATACTAAACGGGTAAATATAATTGAGTGTGTGTGTAGGAGGGGGCACAATATTTTATTAATGTTATATTTTATATGTAAAATATTTGCTACTCGTATTTTATACATGTAACACATATTATTAGATTAAATTTATTATATAAATATATATATATATATATATATATATATATATATATATACTTTTTTATAAACATGTTAAAAAAATATATAAGTAATGTAGTTTTTTATAACTATAGTTTAGAATAATTATTATAGTAGGGGAAATGTCAGCACTTTCACAGTAAACTTTGTGAAATGATATGATCTTTAATTGAGAAGATATCGATTGTGACGATGTTGATGAGAAGTTTGAATATGACGACTTTTATATAGTTCAGAAGATGTTTGAGAAGTTGGATATAATTGGACTTTGATGTATTTTGTTACATGACTCTCGTAATAATTCATAGTATGTTATGAAAATCGATTAGTTTAGCTAAAAATATCATATTATATAATAGAAGAATAATTTTGTTTGCATAATAAATCTGATCAATGTTGAATGTGCCATTAAATAAAATGAAATATATGGTAAAAATAAATTTATTGAAATTTAAAATTAAAATAAATTAAAGATCGAAAAAAAATATGATTTAAAATTTGATATTTTTGAGTTGTATCGTTATTTATTTTACAGTGTGATATTTATTTATTTTACTCACATTTTCCATTGGAATCAAGTGTAATTAACGTGTGGCGAAACGACTCTGCAGTAATAATTTTCGTATTCGAAACCAATCAAAGGGAAAACTCGCAGTTACAATTTCCGTTTCACTAGTTTCGGATTAGTTTCCACTTATATTCGTAGTATATAAAGTTTTTATTTTATATCGAAGCTTTATATTTGTGTTACTTTAACATAAAATGTACTACTTTTTTCGTATATATAAGATATCACCATTTACAGAGTCAAAATATAAGCAATTCTAAGAAAAAAGGCAAAAACGTTTTATGTAAAAATACGAACGTTTCATGCAATGATGAGAAACCGTGAAAATGTGATAAAAATAGAAATTCAACATAATCACATGCGAATGACTTTGTTGAAGGATAAATTTCAATGAGGTAAATAATATATTAATTTATTTTCTTCTAAACATAGTATTTATTATTTGTAGTTTTTTTATGAACACATAAAATGCTAATTATTTTTTACTTAAAAACATATTTTTCATTATATTACATTATTAGTAATATGAGTTGCCAACGTTCATTGTTGTTATAAAAATGTTAAAAATATAAATAAACGTTTTTACATTGATTTAACTTGTACTTGCATTATGAAAGTTATTATAATATAATGCAGCTGAAGTATAAATTATATTTTTATGAGTAATTTTATGAATTTGCGCTTTGCCATTTTTATTATACATTTTATGGAACAAAAAATTAATTTTTATGAAAACGACTCGGCATGGTAAAAATAGAAGACTTTCCATTGTGAAAAATTCATTTAAAATTTAACAGGAAAGTTAAATTTGAGATTATAAATAGAAATATTAGACTTTTGTAAACAAAATAATTTATTAAATTTAATTATTTTTGTTTTGTTTATACAACGGAAAAATTATTTATTTTATTTATATAACAGTTCATTCGAATCAAAAATAGATGAAATCGAAATCTTAATTTGATTTTTCGAAATAAATATCAATAAATATTGAATATTGTTTAGGGAAATATTGACTTAGTTAAAAAGAAAAGGCAAACTTGGCAATTTTAATTCGTATAAACGATGAAAATTCAAATTTTTGGAAATACAATAAATAAATCTGTTTAAGTATGTTCGATTGTGTTTATTTATATAATATTCAGGGTTAAATTCAAAACTTAGTCAATAAAAGTTTTGATTGGAAAACGTTGAATATTTTTAAATTTTTTATAATACATTAGTATGTTTTAATTTTATAATTTATATATATATATATATATATATATATATATATATATATATATAAATATATCTATAATGAAGATTATGAAAAAGCAACTAAATTTTGTAAAAATATTATAGTTTTTTTTTTATAATTATGATTACTAAGATAAATCAATGTTTAATTTTATAAATAAAATAATATTTTAGTAACAGGAAGTATATATTTATAACGTAAATTTTGATAACAAAACTATAGAAAAAAATATATGATTAATGATTGTTATATTTATGAACCGAAAAACTTATAGGTATTTATAGAACCCTTTGCGCATTTATAAGGGTGTACTATCGAAATCGACAAAACAACCCTATGAAAAATTAATCCTATTTAGACGATCGCGACTCTTAATAATAGGGTTTTCGCAGTGTTAAGGGTTTCCCATGAACGCGACACGGAAAGACGCCGGAAAACTGTAGAAAACTCGCAAGCCGTTAATCACTAAAAGAAAATGGGGAAGCCTTGTATAATACGAAAAACACAATGTTGACTATAATTATATATATGTGACGTTTGACCGTTTATACTGTCGACGCATTGTTGTACGTAAATAAGAATATATATATATATATATATATATATATATATATATATATATATATATACAGGTCGGGGACGAAAGTCTGGAGGCGCCGGAAAAATTCATATTTGAAAAGTTTTCGATTCAGATTTCGGGTCAACGTGAATATATTAATACATGATTTCGCTTTTGGATATAATGTATGATTTGATCTGGCATATGAAAAAACCCTGTATTATCATATAAAATTCTTTTGTCATGCATTATATATATGTATATGTGTGTGTAAAATTTATATACATACTTACTATATATATATATATATATATATATATATATTTGAAATGACATATTTCATACGAATTATTTGTAAAACCATTAGAATTAATAAATATTTTATAATCATCGAAATTGTATTAAATTATTTCTTTGAATCCTTCAGCAATTTATGTCACTGAAAACTGTGATGTAAATTATTTACAATTTAATAGGTGAAACATCATCAAGATCGATGTTATATTTTATATATAAATAATACTTGATACTAATAATTTATTTGAGTAATAATACTGGAATTTGATACATACACATACAATATATACTATATGTAATTTTAATAAGATCACTTTGTTGAATTGTTAAATTACGTCAATATGGGTAATCACAAGCTCTAAAATCTATTCATCTTGTTTAATACGGGGAATTCGGGGTATGTCGAGGGATTGCTTTGTTCGAAATTGTTGGCTTGTAGTTCTTTAAAGGAAAAGGGCCTATGGATACTTTATATCGACATGTGTTACAGAATTATGTCATCCTAGATCTGAGAGTGTATTGTGAGAATTTTGCATGACTTTGACACGAACCTTCGTCACATTGATCGCAAGTATTTTCGTCGGAAGACTACTAGAACTTTGTCAAAGCACAGGACAATTTTAACACTCAAAAGATATATATAATGGATCGAATAAATAAACAGAGTCGTATAGATTTTACATATATATATATTTTTTTTTTTTCACGATAAAATATAATAATATTCATGGTATAAAAACCACTTCGTAATGTTGAAAATAAATTCGTAAATAGGATTTCGTATAATTATATTATATTTTGGACCCCAATTGAGCTCGAAAACGCACTCATATTTTCACAAGCATGTAACCGATTCGTCTAACGAGAAAAAAAAATATTTTTAGATATAACGCGAGTTTGATATCAAAATATAATAAGCGTACATGCATTAAATATTATATATTTCGGAATCGTTGATAATAAGCTACTTTGGAACAATGTTCATAAATTTCAATTTTTCTCTTTCTTTCACGTTTTCCACCGAATTTTAATGAGTGAAGGAGGTTGCGTGCCTCGGCGTAAATTATGTTTTAAAGGATTTCAGCTAAAATAAAATTATGTTAATACATAAAAAATGGATGTATTTTCATCACGTTGTTCGCCTTCAGTTGTGTTTATGAACATATATTTCGCTGCTATCGAGATCGTGCTCAAATTATAGGGTTCCTTCGAAATTTAATATTTCAAATTAATCAAACGCCGAGAGAGGTGTATTAGTCTTTCAGTATCCTGAATTATTTTTTCATGTATTTTTTTTATATTTATGATGGAAAAATGTTCTCATCATTTTGGAAAAGGTAGGAATTTTTATAATATATATTGTAATACACGGACGCTTTGGAAAAGATACATTTTTCATGAATTAATTTCTTGTTAATAGAAAAAGTAAGATGTTGATTTATTATATAAACGATATATTGTTGTTCAAGAACAATAACATTTATAAATTGATTGAAATATATATATATATATATATATATATATATATATATATATATATATATATAAATTTTATTCCCAATTTTATGATATTGTCTTTATATTACTTTTTTCTCAGACATATATATATATATATATATATATATATATATATATATATATATATATTAAAATAAAGACTAATTTAGATGTATATAAAAACATAATTAAGATGGTGATCTAATTAATAAAAGACATTTTGAGCAATGTTTATGACATATTTAATCATTATATCTAATAAAACGTGATCAAAAGGAAAGAAATTAAACACGTTAACAAGAAATGTATTACATGAAAGAATATGTTATTCTTTTACTTTTTTTCACACATTTAAAAATATATTTTTGATTCAGTATTGATTATATAAGATCTGATTATGTCATTTCAAATATATATATATCTTATCAATAAAAAATATACTATTTCAATTATCGAAAATCGAATAAAGGTAAGGCTTTATATTACACAATGTATATATGTATATATATGGTGAATATATATATATATATATATATATATATATATATATATATATATATATATATATGCATATAAACAAGTAGACGGTTAACATACGAGCATGAAAGCGATAAATTTAAATTGATTGCCGTCTGTTTAACCGTAAGAAAATTCGGTTAAACACATCGCGAAATATTTCAGTCAAAGCAAAAACGCTAGAATATAATCGAGACGAAGAGTATCGAATTTTATTAAAACCGCAGATACGTATAAATTTATATTTAAATTAGATAGATAGTATATATATTAAATATATAATATATACGATAAGCAAGGGGAAAAACCGCAGGTAATATATGGTAAATAAGTCGAAATATACCACGACGTTAACTAAGAGTTCTTTGAAATTTTAGATCACATTAAAATATTTTTTTCAATCAAATGTTTTTGTCACATAAATCAATTAAATATAAAAGTTAATAATTGAAAATAAATAAATTGAGGAATTTTATTATTTAAAAAAATGGATAAAAATAGACAGCAATTTAAATAATTTTGAAGATGTTTTTTTGTAGGTAAATTAATATAGGTAAATTAAAAATTTATTAATGTTGAGTGATTATATTACATTTTTGTTAAATTATAACGATGTACGAAATTTTCACATATTTCAGCGTTGGCTGTTTGTGAAATTAGTATTGGTAATACATATTGAAAATATGTATATCATTAAATTGGCGTTCTCGATGAAGTTACTCGAGAAGTATACCACGTTTCAAAACACTTTCGTATCGAAGAAATTTCGGGCATATCCAACATCGCTTTGATCAATTTGAGGGTTATTTTGTGGGTCTGAGCCGGGTGGCAAATGTGAGAATATCAAAGGTGATGTGGGACCCCGTTTGCCTTGATATTACCCTTCTGGTGCTTTTGTTGTTTGATATTGACGCGAAAATCGGGTATGTGTGTGTGCGTGTGTGTGTGTTTTGTATGTAAAGGCTTTAATCTCGTTTTCGATCTATGTCTATTCTCCTTATTCTATTTCGCTTGTTGATCCCCCTTTAGTCCTTTCTTTACTATTGTTCTTCTATTCTTTTGCAACAATGGTAAGTCCGTCTAGATTTACTTCCTAGTATTGGAATAGTTGTAAATATATGATTGTATTTGAAAATGATAGTATATTATAATTATACTCTATAATTGATTTCAAAATATTATATAATAATAGATCAGATAAAGTAATTATTTTAGTACAATTGTGCGATTATAATTGCTTCATTTAATGTTTAATGCTTAGTATTTAGATTCAAAACTACGTCATATTTGTATATCATTATAAAAAATACATATAAAGTTAAATTAATTATACGCAAAATTAATAAATTCGTATATTTTGAGAGAAAAAGCCTTTTAAATTTTATGATGTCGAAAATCTGCATACAATTTTTAGATATCAATTAAAAGATTTGTTACGTAATCATATTTTTTTTGGTTAAAATAAATATGTTCTTAAATAATTACATAAAAATATAATTCTTATAAAAGAATTCAATAGACTTCATTATAGGTACACTTTGTTAATTCATCGAGAATTTAATTATCATTTAATATTATTATTTATGTATAAAGTAATGTCTTTACAAGTGTCAAAACAAATATAGAATCAATTTAATATTAGTTCTAATAGATTGTCTACTGAAAATATTGTATTTTTTTTATATATGTGCTATTAGTTGTTTCCTGACTTTTTCGTATAAACGTAAAAAAATCGATTTTATCTATTGCAAGTTTGGTCTATGTGGACATTTTTTTTATTTGTCTATCGTCTTGTCTTGGTAAAATAATGTACTATAGGGAAATATATATTTGCATATTTTTTTTCGACGAATATAACTTTTCCGTTTGTTTCTCTACGTTGGTAAATATTTTTTTTTTGTAAAATTGGTTACGTGAAATGAATGTTAAACAGTTTATTTTCCATTTCGATCATTATCGATAATTTGACGAAGATTTAAATTTTTACGGTCCATTCGTAATATTAATGGAAATTTTATTAAATATTAGATTATAACCCGATTAAAATATAACGTTTTGAGATTTATTTCATTATGAATGCACATTTATATATAAAAAATATTTTTAAAGAAAAAATGATCAAGAATTAATATTTCTTAATAAGGAATTCTGAATTTGCATAATTTATATGAGTAATAAAAAAAATCGTTTTAAATTAATAAGACTTGAATATATATATATATATATATATATATATATATATATATATATATATATATATATATATATATATATATACACTATACGAAATAATTCAACGCAAAAATCTCTTTATCTTCAATATTTGAAGTATAATAAAACCAGGTTAATGAAGATCAAAGAGATAATTGATTAGGTTTTTAACAGTAATTAAACACCGTTTTTTGAAAATAATTAAAATATTTGGTGAAATTAATTTTTTTGAATATAGTTTATTATTATTAGGTATTGATTTAATATAAAAATATTTATTGAATCAAATATGAATACTGAGAAATATGAAATAAATTTTAATATTTTGAATATTAATAAAAATATTTGTCAGATTGAAAATTTATTCAGTAATATATTCTAAATATGGAATCCCCAGGAAATTTTAAATAATAATATTTTCAAGTGTTAAAAATACGAAAAAAATACTCAAGCTGTATATCGAATTTTTATATATTAGTTTACAGTATAAATATAAAATTAATATTATATTTGGAATATTTTTATAACGTATATATATTCAAGCATTATATTTTTTATATCATATTAAAATCTGTTTTAATTCTGAATGAAATTTAAAAATATTATTATGTTTCCATTATTTTATTTAACAGAATAAATATTAATATTTTGGAAGATAGAAAAAAAATATTCAACACAGGCGATATTTTAAACGAATTTTTATTTCATTAAAAATAATCGAGATTTCATAACGGAATTTGCGCTGAAAAATATTTGTATTCAATCAACGAATATTATTATTAATTGTGATGATTTTTTTTGATTAATACAGAAAAACCTGTGATTTCATTATATATTATTATATTTATTTTTGATTATGAAATTTATTCGTACATTATTTTTAACATGAACAATGTTATATAAGTATTATTTACGTGTAAACAATTAATGTGTTTTTAATTCGATTTATGGAAAATTCGACGAAATGTGAAGTGCGCATAATTGGCGCCGATTTCATTCCGATAAAAGGATTGTTCATGCACGCGCGCACGCACGAAATCAACTTATTAAAATATAAATATAAATATATATATATATATATATATATATATATATATATATGTAAAAAAAATCGAAAAATAGTAATATTAAAAAAATAGTAATAAAATAATATAATTTCGATTCGAAATCGAATGTCGAGAGCGTGAAAGCCAACGATTTGGACGCACGCGTGACTTGCGATACATATTTCACGTCACGCGAGACGCGGTGAAAAGTCACGCGCGTGCAACGTTGATTTTTGACAAATGAACCCGCCGAAAAGGAAAATGCCACGGAAAAGGGGAGGGAGGGGAAGGAAATGCCGGCGGAAAGTCGGCTTTTCCCGTTGTCAGCGCGATACGTGAAGCGCTCGTAGTAATCGTCGATCTTGAAATGACGTTTCAATTTTGACGATTACTTCGATTTATATATATATATATATATATATATATATATATATATATATATATATATATATATATATATATATATATATATATATATATATATATATATATATATAAATTATTAATATGATTTATTAAATTGCTCTATTAGTTTTTTATTTTTTAAAGATACATAATTGTTAAAAGATTTATTGTATTGAAAAAACATGATAATAATAATTTATTTTGTTTCTATAAAAAAATATGTAAAAAATATATAGATTTTTTTCAACTTATTCTATCAAAAATATGTATAAAAGTATATGTTGTTTATTATAATGTAAAATCAACTATTAAATGAATGAAATATTAAATTTCGAATAGAAATTTTTAATTACAGAAGAACGAAGTGATAAATAATAAAAGAGTGAATATGAAGAAAAATAAATATGATACATTATATGAGAAAACTTTTCACGAGAGAATTAAAAATAATGCTCACCATAAAGGGAAGTAAGTTTGAAAACTTTGGCAATTTCTCATACGAAAGAATATTGCAGTTGCAGAATTCACGATATCTTTTCAATCTATTTTATAATTAAATATATATATATATATATTTAATTATGATGAGTTTTATATATTATGTGAAATCGAAAAACGACGTTTAAATGTATTCATAATGAAATCGAATGACATTACGTATAATGCATTCATATCTATCATTTTCTAAACACATTATATTATATGGAAAAAAGGGAAAATTTTCGTTTTTCACGTAACTGATGGATGATTTCGTTTCGCCCTCGAGTGTGCACTAATTTGGTTGTCCGTTCGTCTGTCTCGCGCGTGGACATGACGGTGATTTATGTTAGAAATTAAACGGGTGAAAGCGTGTCGAAAGGCGCTACAAAATAATGAAAAAAATACATATATATATATATATATATATATATAGATACACGCAAACACATGGAAAAAAGTTTTCCAAGAAAATAATCCTTTTTTCTCTCTCACCCTTCGTGTTCCGGTTGAAAAATTCCACAGTTCGACGCTCGGTTGAGTGATGAATGACGCGCGAAATAATTCCGAAAGCGCGGTCCGACATTTAGCGCGAAATTTTCATTGTTTTATTGAATTTTTCCGGGAAAATTCTTCGTTTTATTTGTCAAGATGTGCGTGTGTTTGTTTTTTTTCATATATAACATGCAATGAAAAACATAATATAAACAATGTACGTTCGACTAATTTATTATATATTATTCATTATATACATTATGAAAAATATGTATTTAAAATAAATTATATAATAAAAAATCAATATATGAAAATTGTCAATATCATTTGAAATAATCTAAACACTTAGATAATAAATCATAGTAATATATTGAGTTTGATATCGTATTATTTTAAGTAATATCATGTTTATATATATTATATATGTGTTTAACCTTCGATAACCTTTAATAGACCCCCTTTGTTATGAGGACAATACATTTTACCAGATGAAAATGTATACGTGGAAATTTATAATATAATATGATTTTATAAATTACATACTCGTTTAATGTATATATTATAATATAAAATGTAAATCGATATTAATATTAACATAGTTTTTTTTCTTCATTCAATATGTAATTCAAATATATTATATACTGAATAAGAATTTTTTTTTTCAATTTATATAATCTATTTAGACCAACGACTGATGAAAATATATATATATATATATATATATATATATGCATTTACAATTTATTAAAAAATTGTGTTTATTTACTATGTAATGTAGTATAATTCTATTATATCAAATTTTTTATTTGGAATCATAACAATTGTTGTTTGTAATCTTATTATCAGTATTTATATTAAATTAAATTTCACTTTTGTATTATATAAATTGAAAATTGGATAAAATGATATTGTATTTCTTTACCTATTGAACGTATATTTGTGTATAAAATATTAAAAAAGCTGAAATGATTTTATTATGAAAATTGTTAATATTAAGAATAGATTCAATTTTGGTATTTGCTAGAAAAAATTGTTATATTAACATAAATATATTAAATAAGAAATAGTAATGAAATATTGTAAATATATATGAATTGAGCGAATGAAATTTTTTTTGTAAATTCTCATCGGAAGTCGCATGAATCTTTAAGGCGAGAAAAAACACGATAATTTTTCCGATTATAGCGGAAAAACCGCGCGTCCGTTCCCCACGAACGTTTCCTATTTAAACGTTGAAAAATTTATTTATTCGTTACGAGCGGAAAAGCTTCGCATGTGTCGCGTTCGATTTTGATTTTCGATTCGATTACGGATATTTCATAAAAAATTCAAAACGTGATTCGGGCGCGAAAGTTAAATTTCCCATACGCATCGGGGAAAACGTGAAATTTTCATAAGCGTACAAATATTCGACGAATATTTCATGAGTCGCGTTATAAACGACAATATAATAATCGCACTCGGAACAATAATAATAAAAAAAAGAAAATAAGTACGCTAATATGTGAAAAGAAGGAAAGCGATTTTCACATGTCATCACTTTTGTCAAAAGGGGAAAAAGGTAATATTTTTCTTTTACGAATCATTTAAAATATAATCATGTAAGTTCGTATATATTTCATATATACCATATATACATATAAGATGAATCGTGCAGATTTACCTGAATATATATCTTTTCAATTTAACATTATGGATGAATCGAATTGTGAATCTTATGTATTCGGTAGCCCACAGCATTACCATTGTGCCATTAAAGTGACTGGAGTAGATATACTCTTCTCAATTTCCTGCCATAGATTTTACTCGGTGAAAACTTATCGTGAAAATTTTATCTTACAGTTTAAGTATATATTATACGTATATAATGGATAACTTGCAGAAATATTGATAATTGAAGTTGTACAAAAAATATTAAAGTTTTGTTTTTATTAAAAAATGTTTTTTTAGAATAATATATATATATATATATATATATATATATATATATATATATAGATATTACAATATGTAGATTATTATATACAGGGTTAATATATTAATTTAATGTTCAACTTATAAACTTGTTATTCGATTCATATATTAAACAAAAATTAAGTTTTTTAAATTATACCTTGTTATAAAAATTTATATATCTTTTATTTTATATTTTAAATCAAAAAAATAAATAATAATATATTTGGTATGTAAATTAATTAAAAGTTACAATGTAAATTTCTGAAGAAATTTTAAAATATATTTTTTTAATAAGAGTTTAAAATTTGAATTCAGAATAAAGTGATTCATAAAAATCAAGATATTACACATCTGATAAAATAAATGGTGATATAAATTTAATACATGATGTATACAGTGAATCAAAAAGATTTAATAAAAGTATATAGAATGTCATTAGGATAATAGATATAATATAGAAACATTTTAAAAATGATAAAGTATTTTATTAATATGATAACCGTACATTATTTTAAACATAGTTATAAAATAATATTTAATTAACTTGAAAGTTCACGGTCAATAAATTTCTTAGCGAAAGGCGATTATCGATAGTGTGGAAATTTTTCAAAAATCGGCGTTAACAGGGGTAAATTTTGTAAAAGGGGAAAAGTGGGCGGTTAATATTGCAAAACTGAGACCGCGATTGTGGATTTAAGACACGTTAATACCGTGATAATGGGATAAAATGGCGATTATATAATTTAATTGGTGATTAGTAACAAGGTAAAGCCTTTCATAAGCGCGCTATTAACGAAATATATCACAGACGGGTAAAGTGATACGTAACTTTATTATCTCGTCTAAATAATTTATGTTTATTTGTAATGAACGTAATTATATATATATATATATATATATATATATATATATATATATATATATATATATCATATGTATGTAATGACGAATTTCTGATTACGGATGTGTCGCATATAAATTTTCGTTTAAAGCCTTACTATTCGAGTGAACGTAGGCAAAATATAATTTAGCGTTTTAAACAGGGGGCGGGGTCTCGTAAGTAAGGGTTTGTTTTATGTTTTGTGTGTATATATGGTAATTGTTTACTTACTGCCCTATCGGCTAGATTCCTGACCCTGCAGTATAGATAGGCAGTTTGACCAACGGCTGCTGTCACCTCTCTTTTTGTTGAGTTGTCGAAGTAGGGCTGCTGGAAAGGGTCCCAGCTAGCCGCGCTCGCACCTTAATTTAAACAAAAATATATTTATTATAATTTTTTATTATATATATATATATATATATATATACAACAATGCTTAATATAATTTAATATCATTGTAAAATTATGGTAGGTTGGAAATTATCAATAGTGTTCAATTTTCTGGCAGATCGAAATAAAAACATATTTAAAATATACTCAGAATAAATTTTTAATATACTGAAAAAAACTTTGAATGATATAAATATTATAATATTGTTAAAGGTATATATAGATCATGAAGGGTTGGAAATCGAAATGGTAGTTATTTTCAATGAAAATCATGATTATTTTTTTACTTCATTTCAAAAATAAATAATATATAACATTTAGAGTTTAAATATATATATATATATATATATATATATATATATATATATATATATATATATATATATATATATATATATATATAGTATTAAATTCCTGATATTGAGTTAAATATATATGTATGTAATCAATAATTCGGAATACAAAAATATAATATTGATAAAAAATAAACTTTGACCATCAACAGATAAATATTTTGAAAGAAATTTTCAATTTTTTTTGAAAAAAAAATACAATAAATTACTAGTTGAAAAATTTAATAAAAATATAATAAAATCGCAAAATATTTATGAATCAAATTTATTTGAAAGGTTTTACTTATATTATGATGATGATATATTAAAAGGAAAAAAATAATAAATGTATATATTTTAACTAAAAATATTGTCATTTAGTAATTTAGGTCACGAAAAGATAAATGATGAGATTACGTAATATTTCTCAATTTATCTGTATAAAAGATTTCCACTTTTTTATATTAATATTATGTTAAAACATATACTGTTTAAAATAATAAAAAAAAAACAAAGTAAAAACGTAATCAAATATTATTTTAGTTAAATTCATAAAAGTGACTGGACAAAAAAAAATTAGAAAAATGAAAATAAATAAAAATAATAAAAGTGTCTTTTAAGCGGTTGAAAGAAAGCGATTTCCTCCCCCCTCATCCCGCACCCTTCGCGTCGGCTATAAATAATTTTCGTTTAAACGAGTGATTAATTAAATAAAAAAAGTTTTAAGTGTCTTTTTACTTTTGTCAACAAATTTTCTTCAGCTTTTTTTCATCCGTCTTCTTTTCCGCTTTATCCTCGTTTTTTATTCAATTTACTTAATTATACTCCGCCGTAAAACCGCTTCAGCGTTTCGTTTTTCAGCACTGTCTTTTTTTTCCTTTACTTTCTTCCGTCGCGAAATACCATTTTTAATCGCTGAAAATACGACTTTCGTTTGTTAAATCAAAATTAACAATTAAACTCGACGGAATTGAAGGTATACATTGAAAGAAACGAAAAAAAGGATGTTTTAAAGATACTATTTATTTATATTTGTATGAATATTAATGTTATGTATATATATTTTTTCAATATATTTTTATAGTAAAATTTATATAGTGCATTAGTGTATAAAGTATAATTTGTTATCGTTTTTTTTTGACATAACAAAATTCATTTTTTTAATGTGTAAAAATGGATCAGAAATATATTTTATGAAATAGAAGAAATATGTATTCCATAAAAATAGAAAAATGATCCGAATTGCCTCATCCAAAATTGGTATAATTTAATTAGAGATAAGTGGAGAGGAAACAGATAAAAGTAAACATACTATCTTTTAATACTAGAATCGTACTATAAATTCTCAATTTTCAATCATGAAAACGAGCATATTAAAAACGATACAAAATATAAACGACCGATATTTCGTTTTACGCACGTCCGTACTATGCGAGGTAAATGCTATATATTCACGCGCATTATCGAGCGTTAACATTGGGGAGGAGGGGAGTAGTCGGAGGTTGGAAAAACGGAAAACACACAATACGTATTATTTATGTAGCACCATTATCATTTCGCCGAGTCGTAAAAATTTTCCGATCAAAACAAATTCGTAGTACGCGCTTCGTACTATGGGTTAAACGTACACATAACCCTTTGGATACGAGCCAAAGCCGGTCGTAGGAGGGTTAGTTTGGGGTAGATGTTGAGAAAAAATATCGAAGACGAGAGGCAAAAAGAAAAACCGGAAAGAATGAAAATGGGAGTTGGGCGAGGGGTGGGAAAAGTTCAACCGGTCTTCTGCCAATAAGCCGACATTATTAAGGAAATTGGATAAAGGAACGAGACAAGGTTATAAAAAGGTTAACAGACGTCTTTTTCTTTACGCCTCGTTACATTGAACGTTCTGCTTAAACGATAACAATGATAATGGACAGGGTTAATGCCGCCTCCCCAATAATGAGAACTTTCAGCTGAACTTTGATTGCTTCGTCGACGTATCGATAATATTATTTTAATATAAGACCTGCGATGCATCCTGAAATTTCAGCGAAAACGATGCAGTAACTAGAACAGGATAGATAAGTTATTAGTTTTCCAAGCTCAAAGGTGCTTCCATAGTACTTAAGTTAATATTATGGGATACTATTACTATATCAAGACACCTGCGATAACATAATTAATGTTTGAGAAGTAGATTTCATATTAGACTTATAAGATAATATTCGTTTTTATTCACGCAGTTCATTTTCATATAATAATTTTTGTTACAGTATTATCGAGATAGTATATATTAAGATTAATTATTTATATGTTTAAGTTTTATCATAAAGTTTCAAAATTTACTTTGGTATAAGTTCGCATGTGAAACATCAAATTTTCACAGACGCTTGTTCTCCAGAGGAAAATTCTTGTCTTATAACTAACTATTATGGCTAAATTTAGAGTTTAATATTGATAAAGAACGATTATGGTTTGGAAAGTTTTAATAGAAAATAATGTTCATTTATATATTGAAATTGGTAAAAGTGTTGGAAAGAAATTATTTAATTAATTCAACGAGAAACCTTTAACCTTTTATCCTACTTAAGAGACATTATATAAGGAAAAATTTAATTTAATAATATATATATTTTAAATGATATTATCAATTATCTCAATTAATATTTTAATAAAATATTTTACATAATATAATATTTTTTATTTTTATTCAAATTTAGTTAAATAAAATATTTTTTTTAATAATGATTAAATTTAAGATTATTTTAGTTATGATATTACATACAATTATATTACATATTTGATATACATGATGATTAATTTGTAATATTCACGTTTATTTATTTTAATTTTAAAATTTTAATTCATGATAATCTATATATACAGTTGAATTTTTTTTTCTGAAAAATAGATGTAGATATTGAAAAATTGTTGTTATTTATTTAATGTTATAATAAATTTTCTTATACATACATCAATTTTATAATTATCTTTTCATCGTTTTTTTTTGATAATAAATTGAATAAGATATTTTGTATTGGATTTAAAGTTTTTGATATAAAATATATTATATATAAAAAGATTTAATATTTTTTTATTCGTATTATTAAATTTGATAAATTAAAATTTTTGTTACAGTTTTATAATGTGATACTTTTTTTATTTTATTTTTAGATAGCAAAATATTCTTGTTCTCGATCCTTGCGGTCAAATAGGATTATTGCTGAATGATAATATAAAAAAGGAAAAATGGGGAGAGCGGCTTGGGGAGACGTCATTAGCATCCCTCTCTCGTTAGCGGTCCTCTTATTTTGAGGCAAATTTTCAGTTTCATCATCGGACGAGATAATTTACATACAAAGCACTAACGAATCCATTGAAACGTTTCGGAAGGGCGGCGAATGTTGGGCGGAGAGGTGGGCGGCATTTAGTCGAGACTGGGACATTATGCGTAATGCATATTTAATTGACAATCGATAAAATTCCCTTAATATTTATTATATTATATTTACGCAAACGTATACGCATGAAGGAGTGGGCGGGTTTGGGCGGATGGGGATTGAACGCCCAATACGCAAATGTACTTTTTATTGCCGTAAGTCTTATCTTTTCGACGTCTTTTTTTTCTTCGCTTTCCTTTTTCAGACTTCAGAGTTATTTTTATGTTTACGATCGAGATTCGAGATTGCCAGTTTCGACAGGGCAAGAGAAAAAAAAATAAGAATCCCGCATCGACGATGCCGCGCAATTCTGTTCTAAATTTTTATTTATTTATATTATTTAAATTGTCGTAAATCATTTCGGCAGATTGGCGTTGTCGGTTTTTAAATGACGCTAGGCGGAACTGTTTTCCTTCCGCCCGGCATAAATAAGGGTTCAGCTGCGATAAAATTGATTTCTCATTTTTTGGTGTCGTTTGCAAAATACGCGCCTATAAATCTGAAAATGACGGATTTTTTTTATTGTTATCGTGTAGTATTTTTTTATATATATATTTAGTTTCGATTAAATGAATTAATAACAATATATAGTACTTGTTTTGAAAATGTGAAATAATCACTATTAGATGACGTTGTTCCAAAATTCAGATGAATATTAAAAATATTATGTATTAAAAATTAATTCGATTATTAATTATATATATATATATATATATATATATATATATATATATATATATATATAATATATATAATATGAATAACGAAATATCGCATTGATAATTTTTAATACACATCAAAAATTTCACAATATAATAAGAGTTTTAAATGCGTGTATCAACGGGTTAATCTTTTGCCTTATTCAGACCGGGGGCAGGGTTGAATATTCGGACCATCGATCATATGCGAGACGTTGAAGTGGGTTAGGGGTCCGTTGAGGATTGGTCTTTATCATTCCTCGGGCTTTCGCTGTCATTCATCAAGTCAACCTTCTGAAACTTCTGGCTTGAATATTCCCCGAAAGCAAAAAAAAAAAATAAATAATATAAAAAACACTATATTCGTTTAGACACGTGTGCATTTTCATATTCGTGCCACGGAAAATAAATCACATCTCGTGTAATTAGTACATTGATATCGAGCGATCGATAAACTATTTTTTTTTTTATTTACAAGGTTGAATTTATTTTTATCATTGAATCAATATTAGTTATATAAGAGATCAATTCTATTAGAATTATAATATTAAAGGGGTTGTAGAATAAGGGTAGGAAAAGTGCGATACTTACTGACTGCGAGCAATAGTAAGCGCGGTAGAAGCGCGCGGCCCGCACTCCAGGCATACTTCCTCATTCCATGTAAACTCCAGATGAGTCTTGTCAGTTTCTAGAATCCTGAAAATATGTATCCAGCATCAGCACATTTAGTTCGCCAATATGGCGATTTTCACTTTATAACACTGTGCACTTGCATTGTCAAAGTTTTTTTTTTATTTCTATAGATAAATTTAAATATTTTAAACCGTAGTATTTATTAGTCCGAGTTCAAAACGTTTAATCACTTCAAATGTTCATAATTGTTGAAATTCAACGTGGATTTAATATATTATTTTTGGTTACGAGTATATATGTATGTGTGTGTGTGCGCGCGTGTATTATCCTTGGAGTGCTGTTACATGTTTCACGTCTCGCCCCCTGAAAATAAAATAAAAACGAATATAATTATTTTGGGTTATAACGTTGGCTCGCTTTAATCTAATATGGAGTTGGGTCGTTACAAACGATAGTTTCTGGAGTGCTCAGAAAATTGTAGGATCACAGACGGTAATATCATGGTTCTCAATTAAGGGTTGTATTAGTGTTTTGGGGTGCATTAGCGAGAAAAGGATAAACGTTGCCGGCTATATGGAATAATATTGCGCAATGTTAAAGCCGAAGTGAATTATAAAGGAACGTTAGCTCATTAGCATATATGCGTGTGCCTTGTATTAGTTTTTCATTAATAAAAATAAATCTTAGCGATTTTTTTTATTTTAATAAATTAATTAATAATTTATAAGGTTTTGGATTTTGTAATATATCCGTCGTTTTAAAATCCTATACATTTTTTGAAATTAAGAAAATTATTTCACTATACCATATATACGAACATATATTTTATGTTTTAATTATTGAGATTTTAGCATCAAAATAATATTTTTCATATATAAGTATATTATTATTATTATATAAAAAACCAACATTTGAAAAAAATATTAATCCGGCAACTAAATATAATAATATTCAATTATACGGTTAAATAACTAGAGATATAAAATTATCCAAACTACGCTGCGGAGAAATTTCTAATGAAATTACTTCATAAAGGAATATTACTTATCGTTATGATATTCCATTTCATTTCTTAGCTTTCACTCATATTGGTGAAAGCCTTTCTATTAATATTTATTTTTTTATATGAGTATACGTATATTTGAATATATATTATATATATTCCGACGGAATTACGAGTAATATCCGGCGCATTTCCGTTTAGAAAATGGGTTGATAAAAAAGTGACTTTTGTAAAATAAACGCATTCCAATGATACAGGAGATTTTCAAGCGATATTCAATTTGTAAGGGATAAATGTTTGGCAGTTAACCCAAGATCAGAATCGGATACGATTTTTCACTTTGGAAAACGTTGTTTAGATTAAATTATGCATCGAACGGCATCGACGGATCCGGATTACGGTGTAGGAAAGCTTTTCCGATTTCCCATACCAGATTTTTCTTTCGGAAAAACAAACCGTAAAGCAGTATGTTGCTACTGGGCTCGGCATCCATCAAACGATTACCCTGTCACGACGAGAGCTTTACTCACCCTTCAAAATTGCCATTTTATATACGGATGTAAAAAAGGAAAAGTGAGTGGAAAAAATCGCGAGTATTTAAAATTGAATCAGTTACAAAATTTATCGAACGTGAAATTAAATTATAATATTTGGCCTGCAGCAATATGATGTTTATTTCGAAAAATTATAGTATTAAATTTTTATTTTATCAAATTTTGGTTTTAATTATTTTCGAAGATCAAATTAAAAATTTATTTATTTTTTTCATGTTATAAACTATTTTGAAAAGTATTATTTCGAAATATCATTAATAGAAACTTAAACAATTACCATCGAAAACAAATCGATTAATCTTTAAAATAAAATAAAAATTCAAAATATACAATTTATTTATATATATATTTTTCATATTTTCATTTTAGTTTCTTTCAACGACCACTGAAATAAACTCGGTTTGATCTCGACACACCGCGATCATCATTCAGGATTAGTCTATCAGAACTGACGGTGCGTTTTTTTTTGTTTCTTTTCCGGGCGCGAAAAACAATTTCAGTCACGCGCTGAAATTTTCCCGAGGCTGGAAAACGGAAAAACTCGCGCATAAATCATATATATATTTATATATATATATATGAAATTCGCAGAGAGCGCATTTTTTCGACTTGAAATCGCGTTTTTTTTTCAACCCCTCAACCCCTATTCAAGCTCACCATTCCCTATCATACGTGTGTATGTACGTTTATATTTTTCACGCTTAAATGTATTTAGTAAAGGGGTATTCTATAGCGAAAAAGAAAAATATTACGTTTGAACGGTTTTCCCAAATCGAATCTCGTATTATTTATTTATTTTTTCTTTGTTTATAAAGAGTTACACAATTTTCTACACGTTTGATAGTTTTGCGATTAAATTTATTTACTATGTATATATATAATATATTTTGATCGACAGATTATTGATTAATTTACGGAACATATTCATAATATTAAAATATAATTGTATATTCAATTATATATTAAAAAATATTTAGAAATTAAGTACAGTTGACAATTTTATTTTGTTGAAATTTTCTTTTTTGTAATTTAATAAAAAAATCGTGGGTTTAAAAAGATCTCCTATGACAAGAATTTTATTTTAATTTATTACACTATTTTTTTCAGTTAAAATTCTGATAAATAGATTTTATAAAAATAGAACGATTAAAGAAAAAAATATGAATAATGTTTTTTTTCAATTTCATTGACTAGTAAAAATAAATAAAGAATCCTTGATATGTAAATAGCGTCAATCACATTATTTTCAAACGACTTCGAATAAATATTATAACTAATATTCAAACATATCATATTCAGTGTTGCGATAGTACCATACATTTATTATATTTTATATATGTATATTTTGTGTATAAAAAAATATGAGTTCGTGTAAATTAAATCGTAGACACAGAAACACTAAATAGTACAATGCGATATATATATATATATATATATATATATATATATATATATATATATTAAACTAATACGAAAGATGAAAATAGATTATCCTCAAAACGAGAGAGATAGAGCCGGTACAAGAATAGAGGACATATGGTACATTATTATACAAGTGTACTACAATACATGTACTAATAAATTTATGCGCATATAACGACCTGTCTGGCAAACGCGCTAGGAATGTTTTGCCAAAAATTCTTTATGACAAAAGAGTAGTTATTTCATTATTATTTAGGCAACGAATACAAGTCAGTTTAGCTGTTAAAAAGCGATGAAAAACGTTTTTACCACGATAATATTTCAGTGTTAAATGAATGAATAAACTTTTTATAATTAAAACGTAATCTATGAAAATGATTCAGTAACTATAAGTATATAATATAATCGTTTATTAAACTGACTGTGTATGTGCGATGAAATCGAATATCGTCGATAATTGAATTCGTCGAAATATCAAACGATAACGTAATTGAAAATCAATTTAATAGAAAGCGTATATATTATATGTATTTTTTTTCGCTATATTTAAAATTCAATTACTTTACGTTTTATGACGGAAACGGTAAAAGTTTCGAACGATTATCGACTATCGATTCGGTTTTAGATTTAACCGCTTCGGGTTGCTTTAACGGTCACGAAAGTTGAGTTAACGCCTCTATTACAAACACAAACATATATATATATATATATATATATATATATATATATATATATGTTTATATGTATGTGTGTATATGTGTATGGTCGTGTATAATAACTTTTCTAGGATTACTTTTCGTTTAATCAAAAATTTGATATAGTTATAAAGCGCTAAAGGTTAACTATTCGTATTTAAAAATGACAATGTGTAAAATTTATATATGAATCAGTTAAATATTTTATAAAAATAATAACTATGACAACAAAAGTTTTTTGTTCGAAAAAAATTGAATTATTCAGAGAGCGTCAAATTAAAAAAAAAAGTTGGAAGAAAAATAGTATAATATATCAGATATTGTAAGTCGGAAGTGTCAAGGTTGATTATTAAAGGTTTCGTGATAATGTTTTTTTTCTGGAAAATTGCGGTAACCTTGGAATTTCCACCGACAACTTACAAGATGTGTCGTTCGATATGGAAACTGTCCACGTTGTTAATGTGTTTAGTAGTACAAGAATAATTTATGTGGAAAATTCATGGACTTTATAAATTTGATAAAAGATGTTGTTTGTTGTATTCTATTTTTTTGGTACATTTTATTTTAAATCATTTTCGTAAAATTATAAAATTTAATATAGAAGTTTGATTGTATCATTTTTATTATCGACATACATTTTTAATACTTATATTTGAATAAGGTATATGCTAAAGTATATGTAATATAGGTTTTTTTTGTTATTTTATATGCGAATATTATGGATTATTTAATTCATACATTAAGCGGTAACTTTATGTTATATAATGAAGATATTATAATTTATATTGAAATGTTCATATATTGATTTCATTTATAATAAAAATATTGATTTTTAGACTAGATATAAATGTATATTTATAAGTTTAGAGTTCATAAAGATTCTATTTGATTAACATGTTTAAATTTTTCACATTTTTCTTCACACAACGACAATATTTCCCTATAATAATTTATATATGTTAAAAAATAAACGAATATTCTTCAATGAAAATTTCAAGAGATCTAAATGGATTGATTTATATGATAAATACGGCAGAAACGCAATAAAACATCATGCATATTATATATACGATATAAAAATATGTCATTTAAAAAAAATATAATACATAGATAAAATTTTAAAATACACTATAGCACAATAGCAGAACGCTGAAAATATTTCAGCTGAATGTTCGGGATTTTCATACGCTTTCAGAAAAGTGCACGAGAACGTAAATATATATATATATATATATATATATATATATATATATATATATATATATATATATATATATATATATATATATATATATATATATATGCATAAAAGCGTCGACTTAGGCGTCGTACGGCAGGATGCGCCATAACGCCGCAAAGGCGCAAACGGTTGACCTAAAATGTGTGCCCGCAGTTAAAATTGCACATGCACAACGCGATATAAATCGCCGGCACACTTTTGAAAAACGTCTCTCTATCACAAAGTGTGGACCCCTCCCCTTTTCTCTCTCAATTTTTTTGAATTAAAAATTAAAAAAGAAATACGTGTCCGTTGTTCAACGTTATCGTGTCAATTTAATGGCGTATGTCTTTGTGAATAATGCGATATTGTATTTGTGCATGAGTATGATGGAAATAATGGGTAATTGTTGTGGTATATTTTTCAAGATGTCTATTGATATAAAGAATTGCATTAGAGGTTGTATTCAGTAATGTAGAAAATATTAGATAAATCATATTTTACAGCGTGGTAGAATATATTATATTTTAATGGATATGATCAGTCATATTCAGCCTTTTTTTATTAATATGTTTATTATGTTAAAATTTAAAATAAATATGTATATACATATACATAGATTTTTCTAAAATAATATTATGCTGTAGAGTTAAGATAAGGGAATGCTCTGTATACAACCTTACCATATTAAGTGACGGAGGCAGCCGTAAGAGGACTAAAAATAATACACAGTATTTATAGTGGTTTCTATTAAGTGGCAGTAAATGCTTATGACGGCAATCATTTCTAAGACTGCTGTACATTGATTTTTGTATGGAGGCTTCTTTCTATCTGCAACCTTCAAGCGAATGAAAGTCAGTCCAATTTTATGATTAGTTTTGAGATTTTACGTACTTAAATTTTTTTATTATTAATATATTATATAATTTAAATTTATTGTTGAATATGTATGTTGTGCGCTTTTATATTTTATTCATATTATTTTAACTGAAAGTTTAAATATATTATTGCACGATAATATCTATATTTTTTTAATATAATATAACAATCGATTAAATCATAAAAACGTTTATAATCTAATAATTAAATTATTATTTTTATGTACGATATATAAAAGTATAATGATTGCGAGACGTTATTAACGTTTTCATAACTCTATATTATTAGCGTAATGTGAAGTATTGAAATTGTTTAAAATACTCGTTAACACAATGCGGGCGGGTCTCGTTCGTCAACGTCGCGAAATAATGTCCGGGTATGGGGCGCGTTAATTTAACACTCTGACGCTAGCGTGCGTCTTGTGTTCCATTACATTTAACGATATTGCGAATCGTTTTAGAAGGGCGTACCTTAATAATTTAAACGAAAGCTCGGAATATCTTCTTAAATGTAATTATCACTCGTCTAAGTATTATTATATTATTTATATATATGCGTTTGTGTGAGCGTCCCGTTATTCACGTGTTACTTGCTTGTCGTGTTCGTTAAAACTGATTATATATATTATTATTATTTATTTTCCAAAAATATTATATATATATATATATATATATATATATATATATATAAAGTTGGCGATGTTACCTTATTATATAAATAAAACAACTTGAAACTCTAATAAAATGCTCATGCTTAGAAAAGTTGTTATATTGGATAATTAACACGTTTTACGAAGGGATGTCGTTAAAAAATTATCTTTGGTTTTGTCGCTATGGTGATATTCTTTTACAAAATAAAATTTAATAGTAAATAGTTAATAATCAATTGTCATTTTTTAAAATAAATACTGTAGATATTTTTTTACTGTTTAGACACAGAACGGTAAATTCGTTAAATTTGTACATTTGAATTTTTAACGCATTCCGTCGCAAAGGAAGATAAATGGGTTTTGAAATATAAAGTAATCCTTTTATCGTTCGAATTTTCTCGTGTCTCCCTTAACGAGCGACTATAAAGAATATTTTTTTAGGACAGAACACGATTTCAAATTTTTTTTTATTTAATATATTTATATTTATAATTTCGACAAATATTAATTACGCAATTTGTTATTTTTGTACATTTTATAAATTTATTTATATATTGTTAATATAAATAATTAGATGTTGTGTGTGTGTGTTGTTTTTTATTTAAGCAACGTGTATATATTATAGAATGTTGTAGGTGACCAAACAGTTTGTTCTGTGCCATAAATTTCTAAACGACTTACGACGGCGTGAAAGCTTTGAAAGTGGATTTTGAAAAGGCTTTCGTATAGGCGATTTACTATTGAATACTAAAGTTCTCGTAACGTATTCTGATTGCCTATATAAAAGGATACAGGCGACTCGCTTTTGACTCCAAAAAGGAAGTAAAAAAAAAATAAAATAAAAAAAAATGCAGAGACTGGGAAAAAGTTAATGTTTCACGATAAAAATCTACCGGTTGTGCTGAATCGTAAGATTGACCGCTTCACGGCTGGGAAATATAACCGGTTCGCGCTTTCGTTTTCGATTTTTTTTCCCATGGAAAGGGTGAAATGGAAAAAAAAAAAAATAGAATTCGTTATTCATCGGTTCCTTTTGAATATTTTTTTTTAATCCTCTCGTTCGTACGATTAAACGGGTATAAGTGGGCAATTTTTATTGAGAGCAATTTCGTTTTGCGAGTTACTCCCCCATAACTCCACAGTTTTATCCGTTTTATGCGCGGTACGCAAAGTAATTAACGAGACTTTACGACGATGAAAGCTCGTCGACGTTATAAGAAACATAATAAAGCATAATACGAGTGAAAATAAAAGGAAAGAACAAAAATTATGGTACAGAGTGTGTCAAAAGTGTGTGTAGTTTTTTATTTATTTGATTTCTTTTCGCCAGTTTTTATATTATAAGGCAATAATATCATATGAAAGTCTACTTGAGATCGTTTCAAACGATAATTCGATAAAAACTTTTGATTTATTACATTTATTTTTAGATCGCTATTCAAATTTTTAATGATATTTTTTTATAATACAATGAAATAAATTTATAATGATCGAGAAAATTAAAATATAAGTACTTCTATGTAATGTATAGTTAAGGGGCAACATTATTTTTATAACTCGGTTTGTTCTTTCGGTTTAATTTCTTATATAGTCGAGTCATTAGTTTTAGGTTCATGAAGATATTAATCCTTAATTTAATTTTTGACAGTTGTTGTTTTATATGTTAATGAGATTTTTCTTACATTTCACAACTTTATATTATATATAATTTTAAATTCTTAACTTATCATTGTTATCTTTTTACACTAAATATTTTGACTCAAAATATACTATTTATAAAACACGAAAATATTTCTTTTTGTGGTATATCATATAATAACGAAAAATATATGTGATTTTTTAAGCTTTAATTTGTAGTATACCATAGAATTATTTATATAAATACAACTTGCGATGTAATATTATTTATTAAATATGTCATGTTGTACGAGAAAATATAAAAAAAAATAATATGATCGATAATGAGATATAAGATTCTTTTACGATGTATTTTTTTTTAATTTCAAAAATAATGACATAAAAATGTTTCGGAATGTTCAATCAGAAATGACAATGTAGGGGTTGTGACATGAAAGGAAAAGTTATATTGAACAATATAAACCGCGTATACTTCGTTAATACATTGAAAATTTTCCCTTATCTTGATAGACCGCCATTACGTCGGTACGACTTTGCCTAACGAATTTAGGAAAAGTCAAAGAAAATTCCCTCGTTTCCACGGGAAAATTTGCGAATAAGTGTGCGTAAACATGTATGAATTTTCACATATATAACTTTATAACATATATATGTATAGAAAATTTTCAAGAAAATGGATAAAGGTTAGCATTGAGTTCACACGTTTATTATATGATAATTTTCAACTAGAATGAAAGTGAATGATGTCGTTAACTTTTTCTTGAGAAATTATTAAATATATATATATGTGTATATTGATTTTCATTACAAGAAGAATTATAGTAAATATATATGAAATATTTTTAGTATGATAAAATTTTTCTCTCTGTATATATAAATATGTTTTATGTATAGCGGATGTATGTAAAGGCTTTGATAGAATTTAATATGACAATTTTCACTTTGAAGATGCGAAATGATGTTTCTGTATTGTGATGCGCTGGTGTGTGTCAAATAATCTGCACAAAGATCAAATGTCAAATACGATGCTAATTGTTTCCTCTTTGACGCCTTCTTCATCCATTTCTGAAGGAGTTGAACGATGACGAAGGGAAAATGGGAAGGTTTTGAAGGCAAAGACGGGGTCGAATGAAAATTATCATTTAATATATCCATTATCCGTTTGCGGTATACGTTTCGCTTAATACTTTCAACGATGTGCGATATTAACAATTTTGATGCTTTAAACTAAAATGGTATGAATATAATTTTGAATGTAATGAAAAGTCATATTAAATAGCTATATAAAATTTAACAGATATAAATCAAATTTTTATATACATTTATTAATATATTATTTTACAAAAGTTTCGAGCGATAAGTTTGATTCTTTTTTTTCTCTTTCGAATTTAAGGGTTTTTTTATTGCATTATTATTATTATTATACATGAGTTTTCCTTTTCTTATTTTCTTTAGTCGGAATATGTGCTTCTCTATCTTGGAGGTTGTATATACTCATGAAAAAGCAATTCCCTCGGGATAAGTAGTATGGAAGTTTGCTATTTGGTTTGCGTACCTCGGTTTCAGCACTTAGGATTTCCACGATAGTTTTCTCACATTTTTATTGTATATTTGAATCAACGGGCGCGATATTATCGCTATATATATATATATATATATATATATATATATATATATATATATATATATATGTGTGTGAGGATAAATACGAAAAAATTGTTCATTTTCAGCATTTTTATCAAATTATATAAAAAAATATGTTCATCTCAAAAAAAAAAAATATATATATATACCATATATATATATAAATGTAAAAATATTTGTTTAAAATTTTATATATAGAATATAGTCGTTAAGGTAATGATATATAAATGAATAATAAACATGTATATTTGATAAAAATAATCTATACAATTTATTATAGTGGAAATTATTTGGAAATTTTTTAAAGTTTTTCGTGTAAATGACCGAAACGTATTTTAAATATTATACTTTATATATTTTTTTTTCACGACATATTTATTATAGTGATAGTGAAAATTTATTGGTGTGTTCGCTATCAAAAATTTTACACTACTTATCGTGTTATGCAAGTCGTTATCGCGATATTACTTTAAAATTCCGATTACAGACTCATTCAAAAAAATGATATACGTGTTTGTTTTTTATATAGTTGCGACGATAAAATTATCGTAAATTATATATAATACGTTTTGACTGTTTAAATATTTTTAATTATATTTTTTCGAAAGAAAAATAACCACACACACACACACACACACACACACACATATATATATATATATATATATATATATATATATATATATATAATTTTTTTCATTCAAATTTCGGATTTTTCAAATCAAAATTTTGAAATGTTGTTTTATTTAGTTGTCAAACGTTAAGGATGTCAGATTTTTTTTATTTATTTATTTTGCAATTTCTTGCAAGAAATGTAATTAATAAGTGTTCCGTTAGAAAAAAATATTTTTGTTATAGATCTTTGTTATAAATTTTTGTTATAGATTTATTTGTAATATGTAATGAAATATTAAGATAAAATAGAAAAAACTATAAATGGATTTATTTAGGTTATTATATATTGGTTTATTCAGTATTAAAACTCGTTATATAAAATTTGAGTAATATTCGTAATGACATTTTTAACTTCAATTGTATCGCAATCGCAATAAAATAATAATGAATAAGTAATTTATAAACTCCAACTTCTTTTATGACGTATTTATTTTCGGATTCGAAAATCAGATTATCATCAAATAATTCCCTTTTTTTTCCTTATGAAATTTTCAACGTTAAAGTATTTTTTTCTCTCTCCTGTGCACAATATTCAAGTTAACGACCTCGTTTTTTTCGTTATTAACGACTCGTGTTTAACACAAAACGTCATAACCGGATTACAATTCGCAAGAAGTTTCAGCTCGAAGCCGATATATAATATAAAGGTCACGTAAAAAAGTCAGAGGCCAGAATTTTTCTTGCATTATTAATTGGTGCGTGTTGACACGAAGAAAAATTGTACGAAAACATGCTCGACATGACACACATACTTTTTCTAAATTATATATATATATATATATATATATATATAAATGTTTATATTTTAGATACATCTTTATTTATGAAAATATTTTAGAATATGAATATATTATTTGAAAGTCTTACACGTTTCGTATGAATTGACATATTTGATATAAATACAAAAAATTGACATGTGAAAGAAAAAAAAACAAAATTAGATTTACTTAAAAATGTATCTGAAACGAATACTGATAATGATGAATATCATAAATAAATATTAGATCCAAATAAACATGATAAGGTTTGATTAAGATGAGTATTTTGAGTGACGAAAGCATATTTGACTATCGAATTGTATATTTATTTCAATAAATAAACAACAATATAATCACTGTAAAATTAAAAATTTGCGGTGTCTTTAATATTATAAAACATGGATTAATTTATTTATCATGTATGGTATATATGAATTGCATTATTCAATATCTCAAAAGTACATTTATCTAAATATATAGGAATTAGATTTGATTTTAACATTAACGAAGATCCTTGTAAGTAGTTCAGAGTTTAGATAATATTAAATATAAAATAATTCGATCGTAATTTAGTGTACGAGCTGAAGCAATATTCAGGAAAGCATTTCAAATTGTATTTGGATCAGAAAATTTGGTTTCATGCTAGGGTAATATGCAAAGCTGAAGGAGGTCAACTGGTTGTTATTGAAAGTGAGTTTCAGGAGAAGTTGTTTTCAGATTTATATATACATATATTTATGAATATATATATATATATATATATATATATATATATTCATAATATAAGACGTATGTTTATTAATTTTTATAATATAAGTAGTTTAATAGTTGATTTTACTGATGTTTTGTAATGATGGGACAACATAAAAATAATAGAATGTATTGAAAAAATGTTTTTATTTTGTGAACAATCTAAATAGATAATATTATTACAGATAATGATTGGAAAAATATATTTGATTTATATATTGAAAATCTATTGTTTTATTAAGAGTCATAATTAAGGAAATATTATTTGTTCAAGGTAATCATAATATATCGTAGTATTAATGCTTCTATATTAATAATATTTTTCAACATATTTTCTTAATAAAAAAAATATTTTTTTAATGAAAAACATCAGTTTTGTTTCAGCTTGCTAATCAATAAGTCAAAATGCGTTCGATTTTTGTATTGTTATTCTTATCATTTTCTTCAGTACTCACAGGTAATTTAATATTTCAAATAATTTATATAAAAATATAAATGATGTATAAAATGTAATAATATTTATAGAAGACGTTTTTGATTTTTATCCTGAATTGAATATATTTTATAAATTTCACACGACTCGATTGATTTGGAGTCAGGCGAAATTAGCATGCGATCAAGATAATTCAAAATTAGCTTTACCAAAAAATTCTGCCGAAATGGAAGCCATTATAGATCAGTTTTACAAACATAGTCCAGATTTGTCGAAAGTGAATTTGTTTATCGGAATACACGACATGTTCGAAGAGGGAGATTTTATTAGCAATGAAGGTGATCGATTTTTTTTTAAATTATAAATAATAAAATATTGAATTCGTTATTTATTTCTGATTAAAGGATATCATGTTCAATATTTTTTTCACACGTGGAGAGAAACGGAACCGAACGGTGGATTACTTGAAAATTGTGGCGGTTTTTCAGTAAATCAACGCGGATTGATCGATTTGTCATGCAATGAAGCACAAAATTTCATATGTCAACGAGAAGTTTATCCGTATGTTGATGAGTTGGATTCATATTTTGGTCTAAATGAAGATCCACGTATAAAATTTAATTATTATTATCATTATTATTATGGTGTAATATAAGAATATAATTTAATTATTGATTTTTAGTGTACGAGTTGGAATCGTTTTCGGGAAAACATTTCAAGTTACATTTGAGTCCAAAAACTTGGCCCCAAGCAAGGAGGTCAATTGGCAGTTATTGAAAGCGAATCTCAACAGAGATTATTGGTAGATATATACACTGAACAAATAAAAAATGGAAATTACAGTACAAGACCATATGGTCATATCGGTTTTCATCAGATTTTTAACGATATCAACAGATTTACCGTAAGAGGTGAGAATATATATTTTTATTTTATTTAATATAATGATTATTTTTTTTATTATATTTATATTATTCTATTATTATAAAGGACACGATCTAGAAAGTATAGGTTATATAAATTGGTATACAGGATAACCTAATAATAACAATGGAAATGATAGATGCGGTGCTATGCATATTACTGGAGGAATAAGTCACGTGTCTTGTAACGAAAAACTGTTTTTCTTTTGTGAACAACGAAGTAGAAATTAATAATATTATTTTATTTATATATTATACAATAATAAAGTATTACCAGATTAACATTTTTAATTTAAAATGAAAATATATAAAGTAAGGATAATGTGATGGTTTATAAATACCTTGCAAATTGCTGTATTAAAGGATTTTGTTAAAGGATATCAGGTCTTTAAATTTTCAATTGAGAATTTTTCCAATATTTATTATCAAAAAAATTGTGGTAACTGCCATTAAAAAACAAAAACAAAAAGTACTCGAGAAATACATTAACCTTTAAAAACAAATGAAATATTAATAATTTAAATATAATTTTATTAAGATATTTTCAATTTAATAATATATTAAATTTTCGTTTAAAAAAATTGTATCGCGTTATAGTAATATATAATTATAAAATATTATCATATAGATACGGATAAAATATATAAAAAATAATAATATAAAAACACTCACTTTTCATAGATTATAGACTATGATACATTACAGACAATAAACAACGAATAAAATACACCATATTACAGCTGAAACATAAATCAGAGCGTTGACCATGTTTTCACACGTGACTGTATATATATATGTTATATATATATATATATATATATATATATATATATATATATATATACATCACTGTCTAATTTTTAAAATTTTTATTAGATTTTTATAAGGAACGAAAACATTTGTTAGCGCCCCGTTTTCGGTGATATATTGCGCCAAAAAAAAAAAAATTGTATATAATATATACTATATATACAAGTATAAAGGACATATTTCTTTCATATATGCGCCTTGAATATATTTGGAATTATTATTTTCTCACTTGTAGCAACTGATATGAAAGAAAAATATTATTTTGTAAGTGGAAAACGTCACGCGATACATTCTGAATTTTAATAATAATAATTTAAAAAAAAATGAAAGTAAACAATTCGGACGTTATCTAACGTTAATCCGACAGTGTTGTATATATATATATATATATATATATATATATATATATATATATATATATATAAAGAAATTGCATATATGTATATCTTTCGAGTTTATCGGTCGATAAATTTTGATTTTTATGGTCAATTTCACTATCTAAACACATCTAAACTGTTTAAAGTTCACTTTTAACTGTTTGACTTTCTGATGACATTTGCGCTATTGCTTCATATATAAAATCATATATTTTATTTATATAAACTATATTTGATACGATTAAATTTATTATTTAGTTATTTATATAAAAAAATATATTATTTTAAAAGGTTTAATTCCAGTAAATGAAAATAATGATCCAGTTAATCTGATATGAAAAAAACAGTTTAATATAATTTTTGAAAAATAGATAATGGATATATTTTTTCAAAAATACATTAAGATAAAATGTAATATTTAATCATAATAAAATAATTTCATCAATTGTCATAAATTTATTTAATAACAGGAAATGTTAGAATAAACGATAATTCTATTATCATTGAAAATGATAAGAATATTTTTCATTTTCAATAAAAGAAAAAAATCAATGATATTATCTAATATATTATTAGTAAGATTAATATACAATTTGAAATATTAATTTAAACAAAATGAAGATATTTTTACATCACAAAGTGCTCAAGTTCAGAATATTAGATTCGTTTTTAGCCAAGTCGATTTTTAATAAATAACTAAAATCGAATTTTTTGCCTTTACTTAAAGCGGCCAATGTGTTTATATTATAAATGAATAAAAATAAATCAGTAACTGTATGGCTTTTTCCGGTTTAGCCTTTCTCTGAAGATTTATTTACAGGGTCAAATCCTAGAAACTACGAGCAATGTTTTCTTACTGAAAAACTTAGTGTGTCGCCGTGTTTTTCGAGCGAAAAAAAATATATTATATATCTTAAAATGTATTTATTTTGTTAAAAAAATAACTTAATATAAACTGAATATACGCTTAATAATTTAGCAAAAAATTATGACTTGTATCATAAAAAAAAACTTGAAAACATGAAAAAAGTAACAAACCGCTGATAATATATATATATATATATATATATATATATATATATATATATATATATATATATATATATATATATATATATATATATATATATATATATATATATAATATTACAACCGACAACATCGTAACGCGGAATTAGTTCGAAAAAAGTTATAAAACACTTCCGAGTGAAACGTTTGAGAAATAGATATATTTTTTTTTTCTTCGCTCACTTTTCTCACAAGTCAAAACACTTTCGAACGGCGTTCGACTTTCGAGATAAAAATGTTATATCCGAATTTTCTCAGGGACACCGGGAAGAGCTTACAACTGCGAAAATTTACGATCGGAAACATTCATAAATGCCGACCGTAAAAAGTCATAATGTGCACGTGAAATGCGTGCGTGCGTGCGTGTGTAACGCGGAAAAACGCTGCGGAAAATATTTTTCCTCAGTTTTTCCGCGCACCGATTCGCGCGTTCATTATCGCGAAGGGGCGTTCGCATTCACTATACAGAAAGCAATAAAGGGCTAAATTGAAATATATCATCGAGCCCTTTTTATGTAAGCGAAAAATAATATTATTTACGTTCTTTTACCGAAGTCTGAAAAGGGATGAAAAAAAAGGGAGAGAAGAGAGCACGTAGATGCCTGAAGGGATCGGTATCTTGTTATGTTTCGATGAATCATTTATATCTATTATCGGCTAGTTGTATATATATATATATATATATATATATATATATATATATATATATATATATATATTTATATTATGTAAGGGTTCGTCTTTTATATATTATATATATTTAGGATTATATTGCGAATCCAATTACGCCGGTTAATTTTAAGAACGTTGGGGTTAAATTGAAATCCAAGTGTACGAAACTGTTGAAAGTTATATATCGCGTAATTGTTGCGAATATAAAAATAAATATAAAGAGAAATTCGTAGATAATTGCAATTATGAAAAATTAATTATCGTTAGATGTTGTTTATGTGATTATTAATTTTATTTGCATTTTATTTAAAAAATAATATATATTTAAAATCTGAAAAGGTTTATTTTAAATGATGAATTTGTCACTTTTATGTATTTTTTTAATTTTTTGTAGATATAAAATAATTAAATGTAACAAATTTATTTTTTAGAACATTATAATTATTCTATATTGTTAGAAAAAAAGTTTATCGTATAAAAATTGATAATATTTATTTTGATGAAATATTTAATAAGATTTAAAATTATTTCCGAGAATATTGGCGTATATTCTTTTTTTGATTTAGATATATTTTTGCAAATTTAATCAAGATTTATTAATCTTGATTAAATTTTATTTAATAAGGTCATAAGATTTTTATTATTAAGAACAATCAACGGATACATTGATATAAATATTAAAAATTATTTCGTCATTGAAATTCATAGAAGTAAATATTTTTTTATGAATAATAAAAGAAAATAATATTAAAAACATGATTTAATAGATATAATCTGTATCGTTATGATAAATGTATGAGCATTGATATAAACACGATAGTTCAGTTAGTAACAATGCATGTTTGTTAGATAACAGGTGCTAAGTTTGGGATTTATATCCCAAATTATAGTTTGTATTTTAATAAAATATATTTTTTAATAAAAATAAGTTATTTTTTAGTAATTTTTTTTATAAATATTATACTTAAAAATTTGAATAATTACAAATATAAATAAAAAATAATATTGTTATCAGTTTTACTTGCTTTGTAAACTAGAGTAATTTTAAATAAATAAAAAAATAATTTGACACGTATTTTATGATATATAAATATTAATATCGGTAATTAGTCAAGCGATCATTTCATATATAGATATTAATATATGCATCATTGACCTATAAGACAATGAAAAAATTACCATTAAAAATAATTTCCCAAAGGTGCAAAAAAAATCGTGAAATAAAAATATTGCATCGCAATTTAGACTTTTTTTTTTCATATCAACGAAACCTCAATGGGACATTTCTGTAAACCGCGACTTATTAATATGACATTTTTCATACTGGATTTTTTTTTTGGAAATATTCATATTTTAATATTATAAATCCTTTTTAAATACATAAATAAGGCTATATTTAGGGGCGGGGGGGGAGCAGAATACAGATATACTATATTTGGATTCGATCCAATCCTATCCTGTAGGGAATTATTCATGACTAATGCTCCGTGAACGGCATATCTATATGTATTGTTCAAATATGAGCTGTCCACATGGTAAATATGACCCACATAAATTTGTATGTACGGTTATATTTTATATATGTAAAACATGTCGAAATCTAAATTTTAATACTGTTTAATTAAATAATGCAACGGTTGTATTCGAATGATTGGATAAAATGTTGATTATTATTATTATTTTGCCGTCAAAAAATGAACGCCAAAATGATGAATAGACTAAAAATTAAATTATGGAACGTTACACCACTGATAACTTTGAAGGAGTTTAAAATTAAGTTATCTAAGCTGGAAGTGCGTCGTAGTAATAAAGGAGACGGGATTTTAATTAATATTTCACGAACGAGTTTATGAAATGAGCGAAATGAATGAAGATATAAAAAATGAAATAATGAAAATTTGAATGTATGTAGAATATAAAAAAAATATTGTATTTCCTTTATATAGATAATAAAGAACTGATATTGAGTTTTGATATAGGACACAGGTTAATATCAAGTGGAAAATGTTTTGAAAATGAAATGTAGAATCTTTGAGGAAACTGAAGAGTTTCAATAAGTCGACATTGTGTATATAATATACATTTTTTAATTCGAAAATAAATATTTTTATTTATATCTAAATTATTACAAACCTGCAAATAAAAACGTATGTGGAAGAAAAGAAAATCGATAAATAAATACGAATTACGTGAAAAGAAAATAAAAGAGATTGCAAGAAAACATTAGAATTATGGACAAAAAACACAAAAGTAAAGTGTAATACGATTTAGTCGTTTGTTTTATAAGTCAATAAAAAAGACGGCAAAAAAGTTATGAAATGTAATAAGAAAAATTGAAAGTATGATCCACTTAACGTTTGTTTATTTTTTTTCTAACACGTTGAATGAAATAAATATAAAAAATAAAAATTATAAATTGTTGTGTTTTAAATTATATTAGTGTTTCTATACATATATATAATATGTATTACACGATTTAAAAGCGTTTTTTTATTATTATTTCAATAACCATTTTTTAAGAAAAAAAATACATGATCCGTTGGCACTTTTAAAAGACGACATTTGATCGTAAAAGTGAAAAGAAAAACGACGATAAAAAATACAAAATAAAAAAAAAATGGCGCGAATATTGCGACGTTCGACGGATAACGAGGCGTTTCATCACTGTAAATCATTAACGATTTTAATTGAACCGAAAGCAACAAAGGCGAACTCGGGAATAATGAGAGGTTTAATTAAAAATAAATCGAACCTTACGGGGCGTTCGAAAGAAGGAAAAACTTTTCAGTAGGCAACAAACGAACGAAAGGGGATGCGGCGCGGGAACGGGGGACATTAATTAAATTTTCCGAAGACATCGTGAAAACGGCAAGTTTTCGACGACCGACGTTTCGATACCCCTGATGAAATTTGCTAATTACTCGTCTGTCCGCATTGAAATCTATGCCATAAGTAATTTATTGTTTTAATTAGACACTTGTCGAAAAATTCTATATGTGATGTGTAAAATGAAAATGTTTCAAGTGTGTAAAAATACTTGGAATAGAATGGAAAAATTTAGATGTTGATTCAAAAAAAATTTTTTTGAACTAAAAATATTGAATCGTTATTATATTTGATCGAACAATAAGACGATCTTTGTACATTTAAAGTACAAAGTTTAACGGAAATCTGATAATTATTATTTTTATTATCTAAATTTGTTTTCATATATATTCAAATTATAATAATTATGATTATTTTGTTTAATTTAGAGAATTTATTGTGATCAGTAATAAAAATTAAAAAAAAATATCAATAATTTTAGGGAAAAGTAATACAATAGTTTCCTTGTTATTTTACCAGTTCATATTAAAATTATAATCATTTTTCCTTCCGATTTCCGGTATGAATTTAGAATATTATTATATATATTTTAATTAAAATTATTATATCTAACTTGCAAATTAATTTTTTTTTGCAAATTAGTTTTTTTTTGATAAAACTAATTAGTTATCTGAATTTAATATGAATTTCACTATCATACAAGATGACAATAGATTAATCTGATTTGGTTTAGTATAAATAAGGAGCATATTTATTCAGAAAAATCAGTATTCTTCAAGATGCGATTTCTAGTGTTTTTGTTGCCTTTGCTATTTCCCATAGTTTTCACGGGTAAATATATTCAAAAAATTCCCTTTTATTTATTATATTTAAATATTCCCTTTTATTTATTTTATTTTATTTAAATTTAAATTTTATATAATTATATTTGTAGAGGAAGACTATGTATTTTATCCTGAATTGAATATTTTTTATAAATATCATGAAGCACCCCAAACTTGGGTTAACGCACAAATTGTTTGTAGAAATGAAGGCGCAAAATTATCTATACCGAAAAATTCAGCTGAAATGAATGCCTTAATTTCCATATATAAAAATCATGTATCGATTTCTGGATTCTTTTATTTGGGATTTCATGATATATTTGAAGAAGGCAATTTTATTACCGATGAAGGTAAGTTATTTAAAGAAAACATATATTTTATTTAAAATTTTATTAAAGTATAATTTCATTGTTGATATCAATAATTTTAGGATATCATATTCATTATTATAATCACACCTGGGGCGCCGAAGAGCCTAATGGTGGCAAAGCAGAAAATTGCGGCACTTATTCCATGAGTAAAGATGGATTAAATGATTATTCATGCAATATTGCAATAAATTTTGTTTGTCAAAGGGAAGTAATTCCGTATGTTGGAGAGATAGATTCATATTTTGGTTTAAATGAAGATCCTTGTAAGTTAAGATATATATATATATATATATATATATATATATATATATATATATATATATATATATATATATATATATGGTATGTTTTGTATTAAATGTCGTAATATAAACTAATTGAAAAAAAATCTTAGTGTATGACTTAGAAACAACGTCTAGAAAATATTTTAAACTTCATTTGACACCAAAAACCTGGTCGAAGGCTGGAAGCATTTGTAAGGCCGAAGGTGGCCAATTGGCAGTCATTGAAAGTTTTACTGAAGAAAGACATTTGGTGAATATTTTGAGAGAAAAGAGAGCTGATGGTGATTATGGAACTAGAGAATACGCACATATTGGATTCCATCAACAATTTAATCTTGTTAATCATTTCACAGTCAGAGGTAAGATATGTAATTCAATCGAATCGATGTCTTTATTTTGAATACATAATATTAAATTAGTTTAATTTATGTTATATTATTTTTATTTTGTAATAGGACATGATTTAGAAAGTATTGGCTATACAAATTGGTATACGGGACAACCGAATAATAATAATGGGGCAAATAGATGTGGAGCTATGCATATTTCGGGAGAAATAAGTGATATAAACTGTGATGAAGAACTTTTCTTCTTCTGTGAACAACGAAGACAACATTGATTTATTATATTTTTATTGTATATACTTTTTGATAGAACAAATAAATTAAAAAATTTTATTTTTTATATTGATCGATATATTGAGTAAAATTAAAAAAAGTGACTTTTTTCAATAGAACAGTTGGAATTTGTTTAAATGTTTATCATTATTCTGTTATTTATAGAGAATTAAATGATGATACAGACGAATATTAATCAATTGAACTCATCTAGAGTAAAATAATTAATGTTGATTTTGAGAAAAAAAACTCTTCAATATACAAATTTTTTGAGAAGGCACTTTAAGTCATATTAGTAATTAATGTAAATCTTAATAAATTAAATAATAAAGTGATTTAGTTTGAAAAAAAAATAACGGACACTTTTTTTCAAAAAAGATGCATCGTATAATTTTTAGAAATTCTTTTACTTTTTATGAATTACAAAGAAAATAATACGGTAAAATTATTTTATTTCGAGTGAAATACTATTTGTTAATTTTTCAATTAGTATTAAAACGAGTATAAATATTTCATTTGATTCATAATTATGATTTTATAATTTATGCTAAAATCATTAGATTTTAGCATAAATTATAAATTATTTTATAAGAAATACATTGATCGCAATTTTCATTTATTTATACAAATATATATTTATGTAACATTATTAATTTGCTTTAGTAGATAGATATTGATTGTTACTTATTATACTAATAGTATAAATAATTGATAAACATCAATTATTTATACTATTAGTTCTATAAGAAATCATTTTAACTATACTTTGTACATTTTAACTATACCATAGTTCATCGGAAGTCTGATAATTATTAATTTTATAATCTAACTTCAATTTTTATAATAATTATTATGAGTATTTAGACTAAAATATTGTTTTAGTGCACTTATCATGATCATTAAAATTGAATTAATATTTATAATAATAATGACTAGTTCCATTATCATAATAGATTTTTCCAATTTTATTTTAATATAAATAGAGAATGGATCTATTTAGAAAAACAGTATTTTTCGAGATGCGTCTTCTTGTGACTTTGTTGTTTTTGGTATTTCCCATAGTTTTCGCAGGTGAGAATTGAAAAAAAAATATTTTTCTTATCACCATTTTAATATTAAAAAAAAATAATTCAACATAATTTTATTTGTAGAAGAAGACTATGTCTATTATCCAGAATTGAAACTTTCTTATAAATATCACGGTAAAATCGGTAATTGGGAATATGCAGCACTTACTTGTAAAAATGAAGGTGCAAAATTAATGATGCCGAAAAATTTAGCTGAAATTAACGTTTTAATTTCTATATTCAAAAAGCATGGTCCGCTTCCTAATTTCGCATATTTAGGATTTCATGATATATTTGAAGATGGAGAATTTATTACCGAAGAAGGTAAATTATTTTAAGAAAACATTTTTTATTAATGTACAAAATAATTTATAGTATTTAATTTATATTTTTTTTAGGATATCATATCAATTATTATAATCACACCTGGGCTGAAGGAGAACCTAATGGTGGTAGAGAAGAAAATTGTGGCACTTATTTTTTTGATAAAGATGGACTAAATGATTATTCATGTTACAAAAAATTGAATTATATATGTCAAAAAGAAGTAACTCCGTATGTTGAACACATAGATTCTCATTTTGGTTTAAATAAAGATCCTCGTAAGTTACGATATATATTTTTTTCGTATTAAATATCATAATATAAACTAATTGAAAAAAAATTGTAGTATATGAAACGACATATAGAAAATATTTTAAATTTCATTTGTCGCCAAAAACCTGGTCGAAGGCTAGAAGTATTTGCAAGGCTGAAGGTGGCCAATTGGCCGTCGTTGAAAGCCTCGTTGAAGAAAAATTATTGGTGAATATTATGGAAAAAAAGAGAGCTGAAGGCGAGTATGGAACTAAAAAATACGCACATATTGGATTCCATCATCAATTTAATGTGACTAATCATTTCACAGTAAGAGGTAAAATATGTAATTTAATCAAATTGATATCTTTATTTGTAATAGATATTATATAATAGTTTAATTTATAAATATTATTTAATAGGACATGAATTAAAAACTATTGGTTATACAAATTGGTATACTGGACAACCAGATGATAATAAGGGGATTAACAAATGTGGAGCAATCCATATTTCTGGAGGAATAAGTGATATCAAATGTGATGAAGAACTTTTCTTCTTCTGTGAACAACGAAGACAACATTGATAATATATTGTTAATGGATTATTAACTGGATTTATTACATTATTGTACATTTTGTGATCGCATAAATAAATTGTAAAAAAATACTTTTCACCAGTTTTATTATTAATATTGATTGATATATTTTAAGTTAAACTAAAAAAATATATATTCATGACTTTTTTTAGAATCGAATGGTTGGAATTCATTTAAATTATGGTAGTTACCTCTATTTTAGCAATAATAGAATAGATAAAATTGACTAATTTTAAGACAATTTTAATATATAACATAATATCTAAAGAATTTTAAAAGGCATTTAAAATTATTTCAGTATTTAATTCAGAATAAAAAACTAAAATAATTTAGTATAAAGAAAAATTAATGAATCTTTATATATATCATATAGCAAATTCGGAAATACTTTATTTTTTTATGAATTATCATGAAAAATATAGAGTAAAATTGATATATTGCAAATGATTTATTATTTTTCTCAATTTTAATATAAGAATTATGATTTCTATATATTTAATATAAGAACTATGAACTATGATATTTATTATAGTCGAAATTTTAATTTTTATATAATATATGGAAGAATATGTTTTAAATATTAAAACACTATTTTTGGAAGTTGTATATATAATTACGTAATATTATCGATTTTTTTATTAATAAGATTTTAATTCCTAAAATATTAACATTTATTATTTTTTTATTTTTAAATGAAAATTACGTATTTTATCACGAGTTAAACATATTTTACAAATATCACGAACGAAATAATGCATAATCTATTTGTCGAAGCGAAAATGCTAAATTAGCATTTTTGAAAAATACCTCTAAATCTGAAACTCTTATCGATATATTTCTGAGACATTCTCCACCGATAAGATTCTTTTATATTGGATTTCATGATGTTTTTCAAGAAAACGTAAGTTTATAAATATAGTAAAGTACTAGAGAATATGCAAATGTTGGATTTCATCATCGTTTTAATAAACATATATTTTTATAATATATATGGGAATTTTTAAATTACAATATAATTGATTTATTGTATTCAAGGGCTTAAATTGGAAAGTATAGATTATTTACTTTGACATACAGGACAACCGGATATCAACGGGGGATTAGAAGAATGTGGTGCAATGCAAATTACAGGAGAATTAAGTAATGTTCCGTGTTTGGAAGAACTTTTCTTCTTCTGCGAAATGAGAAAACGGGATTATTAAAGTGCTATTGATTTGAAATGTTAATGATTATGAATATTTTATAAAATGATTCAAATAAAATTACAATAAACATAAGAAAAAAATCGTTTTTTAATATAACATTTATTCTTCCAAATCCATTCCATCCCCTTCAAAGAAATCTCCGTCCGATAAAACGCACTTTTGCTAACGCTTTTTCCAGTCCTCGAAACAGTCTTCAATAACCTTCAAGACCTTTTTCGATTCGGTTTTTATCTCCTCAATCGTGTTAGAACGGCGTCCCCGCATTGGCCTTTTGAGTTTGCCGAATAGCCAGAAGTCGCACGAACCCAATTCAGGCAAATACGGCGGTTGCGGAACGATATGAATCGAGTTTTTGGCAAAAAGAAGAACCAATACAGTACGCATGGTGCATGGCGCATTTTGATTGTTTACGAAAACACGCATAACTCAGAGATAATTAAACCTTTTGACAAACAGATGCTATAGACAGTCCTACAATCTAGATTTTAGGACTGTCTATAGGCAAATGTCATTTTAGGCAAATGTTATAGACAGTCCTACCAATCTAGATTTACAATTTACCTGTCTTTCTAATGACCGGGAGTTTTAAATGACAATTTCATCTTGCTTTTTGATCATAGTAGTATGTACTATATTAAAAATATTTTTTTTATATCAATGTTCATATTTAAATTAAAAAAAAATAGACTTATAAATAATTAATAAAAGATTAAGTTTATATTATATATATATATATATATATATATATATATAGAAAAAATAATTAAGATATTTATGTACATGTGAATTAAATGGCACTAATAAAATTTTCCAAAGACATCGTGTAAAAGGCATGTTTCTCGATACCTCTGAACTAATTTAATTTAATTATTTTGTTATTGCATAAGTACTTTATTATTATTATTTTAATTTATTATTTTAAGTATTTGAAAGATATGTGACATAAATGAAAATGTTTTAAGTATATCGGGTTAAAATAGAAAATTTACATGATAATCGAAAATAAACTAACTCACTCTATATTATTATAACTAATTATATAATATTAAAAATGCATTAAATAATAATAATTTAATTTGAAAATTAATGTAACAATCTTTTTATAATTAAAGTATACATTAGAAATCCGATAATTCAATTTGTAATCTAACTTATATATATATATATATATATATATATATATATATATATATATATATATATATATATAATTATTATTATTATTATGAGTACATTTAGATGAAAACATATTTATAAACACGATTTTCACGTTTTTTTTTAATAATTTATCGTATCTTTGTAATCCAACTATAATTCTTATAATAATTATTATGAGTATTTAGATTGATATATTGTTTTTGTGAAATTATCATGATCGTTAAAATTAAATTAATATTTATAACAATAATGACTAGTTTCATTTTCATAACAGATTTGTCGAATTTTGTTTCAATATAAATAGAGAGCGGGTCTATTTAGAAAAACAGTACTATTCGAGATGCGACTTCTTGTGATTTTGTTATCTTTGGTATTTTCCATAGTTTTCGCAGGTGAGAATCGAAAAAAAAACTTTTTTTTATCACCATTTTAATAATATTTAATTTAGCACAATTTTATTTGCAGAGGAAGACTATGTATTTTATCCTGAATTGAATATTTATTATAAATATCATGAAGCACCCCAAACTTGGGTTAACGCACAAATTGTTTGTAGAAATGAAGGCGCAAAATTATCTATACCGAAAAATTCAGCTGAAATGAATACCTTGATTTCTATATACAGAAAGCATGAACCGTTAAATAATTTTGTATATTTAGGATTTCATGATATATTTGAAGAAGGCGAATTTATTACCGATGAAGGTGAGTTATTTAAAGAAAACATATTTTATTTAAAATTTTATTAATGTATAATTTCATTGTTGATATCAATAATTTTAGGATATCATATTCATTATTATAATCACACCTGGGCTGCCGAAGAGCCTAATGGTGGCAAAGTAGAAAATTGCGGCACTTATTCCATGTATAAAGATGGATTAAATGATTATAGATGTCATTATCCGTTGAATTTTGTATGTCAAAGGGAAAAAAATGCATACGTTGATGAGATAGATTCGTATTTTGGTTTCAATGAAGATCCTTGTAAGTTGAGACATATTTTTGTATTGAATATTATAATATAAACTTACTGAAAAAAATTCTTAGTATACGAATTAGAAACGACATCTGGAAAATATTTTAAACTACATTTGATACCAACAACCTGGTCGAAGGCTAGAAGCATTTGTAAGGCTGAAGGTGGCCAATTGGCAGTCATTGAGAAACTTGCTCAAGAAACATTATTGGTATATATGTTTAATAAAAAGAGAATTGATGGCGATTATGGAACTAGAGAATATGCACATGTTGGATTCCATCATCAATTTGATACAACTGATCATTTCACAGTGAGAGGTAAATATGATGTGTAAATCACTTAAATTGACACCTTTATACATAATGTAATGATTTAATTTTTGAAATTTTATTTTTATTTTTTTAATAGGACATGATCTGAAAAGGGTTGATTATACAAATTGGTATACGGGACAACCAAATAATAATAATGGGGCAGACAGATGTGGAGCTATGCATATTTCGGGAGGAATAAGTGACATAAACTGTGATGAAGAACTTTTCTTCTTCTGCGAACAACGAAGACAACATTGATAATGTTTTGTTAACTACATTCATTATATTTTTAAATATATTTTTGTTCACTTTCTTGATTGCGCAAATATATTGAAAAAATATCAGTTTTGTTCTTTATGTTTAATAATATATTAATTAATATTAACAAATTGAAATAATGTGTTTGAGATACATTATATATATATATATATATATATATATATATATATATATATATATTTCAAAAAAAAGTATATAACGTTGTACAATGCAATATTTAGATCACGCGCGAATAAATAAATACGTAAAGTGAATAATAAATAAATATATAGAAAAAAATATATATATTTATACATAATGCCGAATTCGACACGAAGGCAGAATGTAAAAATGGTTCCATTGTGCAAAAGTTGAAAGGACAAAAATCGACCGGTCGTAAATTGCTAACGCTCTGTGCGTACATTAAACGCAACTCGAATAAAAAATAAACTTTCGCGGCTTTTATTATACATGTCGAAATGGGATTACAAAGGTCAGAGGATGGGTTCTTCGATTATAAATCTTTGAGAATCACCGGTATCATTTATAAATCGAAACGGATTGGAAAATTTACGCGATCTATTAACGATATCGCACTATATATAGTAAAAACGTTTATTACGACGACGCAAAAAAAAAAATCAGTAATGTTATAATAGTACAGTTCGGTATCTTAAAATATTTCAAATATGATTTCTGTATAATTGAGTTTTTTTTTTCGGCGATACGCAAAGCCTATTTTGAAGTTTTGAAGAAAACTGTTATCGTTCCAATTGCGCAAAGTTTGTCGTTTTATATGAAAATCGGCCAAATTTTTGTAACTCGGTCAAAGAATGTGTATTATTCGTGCCAAAAGTAATATTTTTTCAGGGTACACGGTTTTTGTTGAAGAAGGAAAAATACACATCATATTCAATACAACGATGGCGAAATATTATTTTCTTCGGTAATTCGTATTCGAGTATGTCAGGTATTATTGAAAAATATTCTTTATCAAAATGTTCGCTTTATATTTATATACATATAATATAAATTGTGGAAATAATAAAATTGATGTGGAATAAACCGTCGATAGTATATAATTAATATTATATAAGAAATTTTATCATAATCAGTAAAATAATACAATTTGATATGAAAAATAAAGAAAACGTCAATAATACATTTTTTCCGTACAATTATTGAATAACGTATAGTTATCGGTTAATGAACGTTGTTATATAATAGTCTGATATTACGATATAGTATATAATTTTATGTAATATTTAAAATAAAATATACAAATTTTATATTACGTAAATAATAAAAAAATATATAAGAATAATATAAATGTACAATTCATTTTCAAGTCAATGATGGAGAAAAAGTATGTATTTTGAAACAATGAAATGTATTATATTATGTGAGAATCGACCCGGATTTATTTGATACGACTTATTCCATCAGAAAGGTTCTGCATATTTTTATTCTGTCAATATAAAAGGAAATAACCTTTTTTTACATTTTTATATATTTATACATATGCGTGTATATATATATATATATATATATATATATATATATATATATATATATATATATATATACATACAAATCTACGAATTTTATACAAATTTTATCGTTATTAACCCGGCGGCCATTAATTTAACTCGAATTGTTCAAATATTTATACTGAATTCGTATTTTCATATTTTGTTTCGTTATGTGAGAGATACTAAATAATAATGTAAATAATATGAATTTTATTTAATAAAAAAGTATATATATATATATATATATATATATATATATATATATATATTATTTATATTATTTAAACAAATTTGACATTTAAAGATGGTTTTTAATATAATATACAAATAAATTAATTGGGGCGATAACCTTTACTATGTGACCTTTTTTCGAGTTTATCTAACTTTTATATATTGTTTTAATTAAATTAAAAAAAAATAATATAAAAATGAAAAATTATTAAAAAATACGAATGCTTAATTAAATACAAATATAATACTGTTAAATTTAAAATTCAATAAAATATTTTATTATTAGTTATATTTAAGTAAAAATATGAAACGAAAAAAAAATACGAAAAACATCGAAAAAGTATTCTTTAACATTAATTTATATTGAACAAAAATAGTGATCTATAAATTATTGGAACTACAAATATGATATGTTTTATTAGAAATAGGTCAAGTTGACAAATTATAGAGGACAAAAAGAAATAATGAAAAATATAAAAATATTTTCGATATATGTTGGTTTTTATTATATAAAAAATATTTTTGTATTTATTGTGTCTTTTTTTAATATTTGAAGTAACATATTTTTATTCAATTACCTATAATAAAGTGATATGACTATATCATATAAAGTAAAGTTTTGGTGTAGAATTTATTATAAAAATTAACAAGTTCTCAATATTTTTGTTGTCATCAATCGATATTTTATAAATATATAAATGAATTAGTAATATTTTTAGTTTTTTAATATTAATAGTTATAAATGTTATTTACCAGGTAATTTCTATTTCGAGAAACTTATCTGATTGTACATTTAAAAGTCATTATGACCCGAAAAATGATTATGAAATGGAAGAACTAAAAATATTTTTATTGAACAATTGGTATTTTATAGCAAAAAAAAAAAAAAATAAAGATTCGAATGATATCGTCATATGCGAAATTATTTTTCGTTGTAACCGAAGTCGGGTTAATTGTATGGCGGCATAACAAAGGAAATATTCGAACGGATAAATAGATTATTCTTTAATTAAAATAAAACATTTAATCGCAATAAAGTAAATTGAGCCAAGAAATGCCAACCGCATCGGCCAGATTATATATTCAAAAGGGAATAGAGTATAAGGCAAGCCTTTTATTATTTTTCCCCGGAAAAAGGATAATGGATTTCCTAAAGCTTCATTATGTGAACGATTCGGCTTTTCTTCCAAGATAAATTCAAATGAGACGGCTTTTTCGAGAAATTTTCGGAATTATTTTAAAATTTAATATAGCGAAAACACAATAAAACGCAGTTGAGGATGGAACTCATCCCCTTTTCATCATTTTTTTTTATATTTCGAACGATGGCTTTATTATAATAAATTTTTGTTGTGTTCGTCATTTATATATACATATATATATATATGTATATTGCAAAATTTTCTTATAACAAGATATTACGATTATTTAGATCACAGTATAAAAGTCATGAAAGCCTTTCTAAGTCAAATTATTTTCAAGTGTCATTTTAAAATATAAACATAATTGTATTTATATTATGTTTCTTTTTATGGAATTTAAAATAAAACAATACGAATTAATTTTATTATGAGAAAGTAAATTGATATATGATTTTTATAATATATAAAATAATTAATTTTCTTTGGTAAATATAATATTTGTTTAACTGATAATAATAATTTATCATGTTTAGTTTTTTCAGTGTACTTATAAACCAAATTAAATTAATAAAAGTAATTATAAACCAAAATAAAGTTTCAGCTCTAAATATCGTGTGTATAAATAAATGTAATAAAATTTTCCAAATTTAATTTGTCATAACTTTTGGTTACATTTTATTTATAATTTATTTAAATTTGAAATTTAAAATTAAATGATTATTGAATATAATAATGTTTCATAAAAAAAAACATTTTTATTTTTTATAAGGATAATAAAATACTAGATATTAAATATTATATAATGCTAGATATATAAAAACAAGTACAATTATATTTGTTATCTATAATATATAGTCTACGATTTAGTTTGAATACCCCTGAAATAGTATGAAATAAATTTGCGAGAATTCAGATAACCTTGATAACTTCGAATTTTATATTTTTAATATTTTTTTGATTTAATTTTTGTGGTTTTTATGTTGAATATTTGTAATAATTAGAGATAATTAATAAAATTCTTTGAACAATTTATATTATTAGATTATTAAAAGTATTTCACACAAGTTTATTCGAAATAATTTAATATTAAATTACAAAAGCGTATTACAGAGATTATTTATAATTTTTTAAATGTTTTATTTGAATTTAATTCGGGTTTCAAAAAAAAGGGTAAATTTTGTAAAAATCACAAAAAAATAAACTTATCAATTAAATAAAAACGTTCTCATATAGCTTATTTTTTTTTCAACGGTTGACATTTTATAATCCTAAAGAGCAACACAAAAATTTCACTGGAAAAGCTTTTTCGTATTTAATCTTTTAACGAGTGGTTTTGCAATTGAAATAAAAAAAAGTTTCACAACAGTTTTCCATTCGTCTTTTCGCATTCGCAAAAGTTTTATTATGAGAGCAATCGAATTAAATAAAAGAATTTTCTTCGGATTTATATATATATATATATATATATATATATATATATATATATATATATATATATATATAGAATTTAGTTTAATTATGGAAAATGAAAAAGGATGTTAAAATGATTTTTTATGCAATTATTTTTATATAACTGTATATTATTGATATGCAAATAGGAATCTATGTGATGAGTGAAGCCGTTAAGGTTTAATTCGATTGCATTATTCAATTTTATGGTGCGTCGCGAAGATACGATAGCTTAAGACAGATTTCAGAAGAGAAAAGAAAAAGTAAAAAAATCGAGACGAGGGATCGGATAGAAGAAATATAAAGATCGAAAGAAAGAAAAAATAATGGAACAGGAGAGGAGAAAAAAAAATAGAAATTTTATGCGCCATTTTAGGTCTTTCTCTTTCGCTCCGGCGAATTTTAATCCGATATTGCCGAATGCCAAATCGAATTCTTCAAATATTTCAAGCTGACAAGGAAATTTTTCACGGCTGAGGATTATATAGCGATATTTTTTCGATGCCGCGATATTAAGATACGAAAGGAAAAAAAAAGAAAAGAAATGAAAAGAAAAATTATTCGATTCTTTTAAATTTTAAATTCTTCATATTTGGAATTTTGTAATCTGTGACACGACGTGACAATATTTTTTATCGATTTCAGATTTATTTATTTTTTTTATTTGAAAGACGTGTTATCATTTTAGTATAAAAAATGACCTGCATATAGTTAAAACAAAATCTAAGTATTATATTTTTATATAATAAAAAATAATAATTTCAATTCGATTAAAAATATTTTTTAAACTATATTATATATTTTTTATATTAAATTGATTCATTTTTATTTCATTTAAGTCGATTTTTTAAGATTCGAATCAATATATTAGTAAAAAGACTAATGATTGTTGAAATTATAATCATATTGAGTAACATTATATATATAAGAAATATGAGTAAATTGTTTATTTATTGTTACGGGGGGATTTATTGTTACGGGATCACCGGTGACCCCCTATTTGTATATTGAAAAAAATATCAATCTTACAGATAGTTATTTAAATTCGGCACAACATTAATTATAAAATCATAATTAACATTTTAAAATTTGGAATTTTCGCCAACATCGGGCAACTAGTATGACGCGGGAAACCTTTGAACAAAATTATATCTCGATGTCAGTCAGAACTTAGCGTCGGCTAATATCAAAGGATATGCTGAATAATTCTCTGAACAAACGTAAAACTAAGCGATGAAGATTGAATTTTAACATATCACACATCCTGATGGTTACGTAAGAAAATTTTCGCGTTCAAAGGATGATATATGATGATGTGCGTACATATATAATAATAATAATAATAATAAGCGGCGCGTTACATGCATACATTATAACACAGAGACAAAACGTACGACGTATACGCGAGATTAATTAGACGAAGTGTGTAGCTACTAACTCTAAGATAGATTTAGGAGTTGTATTAAAATAAACGACGAACCGGGATTAGGTTTTGGCACAAAACGCACACGACTCGAATACCTCGTTGTAATACCTTGATATCGAAGCTAGAATTAGATGTTTCCAAAACGGGATCCAGAATTACGTACATATTTCGGGAACTTGTCGCCGAATCCAGAGTTTTGCTACAATGCGAACAACGATATATAGTCGGTGTTAAAAGTGTGCGTACACTCTCTTAATAAATATACATGTATATAAATATATATATGTTTCAATGGTGTATTGTTATATAAAGTTTGCATATATATATATATATATATATATATATATATATATATATATATATATATATATATATATATATATATATATATGCGAAAATTGTTTGCGAATGTCAGTGTTGTATGTGATAATTTCGTATATAGAAAAGTGTAGTCATTGCCGTACAATAGCTGGCAGTTTATTCAGTTAAAGTGCGAACGGCGTTCAGAGTTTGCGACGGTGACGCGTTTAAATTACGCGCGCTTTTATTTCATATCACAATTAACCGTTTCGTTGATGGTTTATTACAATTATGTTTGATGTTAATATTTGAACTTTATTTAAAATTATATAAATGATTTTTCAATTATAATAAAAAAAATTCAATATATGAAAATTAAATTTAGATGATTTTGTGATACATTTATTTAAATAAAAATGTTATATTATTACATAATTAATATATATATATATATATATATATATATATAAATATATATATATATATATATATAAATAATAAAGGTATAATATGATATAATTGAGAATTAGTTTAATTATTTATGATATATAATTATTTTTATTATATTAATAAATATTTGAAAATAATAAAAATTAAATAAAAATATTTTTTTTTATTTAAATAAAATATGCATAGAAGAAAAAAATAGAGACTTGTGCTTAATGTTTAAATTGAATTTGGAACGGAATATCTAATGGGTCTGGAAATGTCCATTTAGATTTATTACTTTGATAGTTTAAATTTTAATTTAATATGTATAATATGTTTTTTTTAATATAAAAATATTTTTTTTTTCGAAAAAAATTACGTTTTATCGTTGAAATATTGTAAAATATTTTTAAAGTTAAAATATATAAATAAAAAAAAGTTAATTAGGTTTGATTAAAAGAAAAATCTAAATATACAGTATATTTGTATATATGTTATGCGTAACGTTGCGAACATTTTGACGAACTATTTAAATATTTAAAATGAGACGAAACTTACTTTAGCAAAAGTTTATAAAAGTATTGAAATATGAAAGCGAACGGAAGAAACGTATATTGTTTTATGAAAAAGGTTCCGCGATAAACGTAAAACAGAACACATTTCATAATTTATATGTGTTGTTATTTAATAATATATATATATATATATATATATATATATATATATATATATATATATATATATATATATATATATATATATAATGTATAAGTAAAACGTAAATACTTTATAAATAAACTTACGTATATAATGATAAAATCAATCGTCGGTCATTATAAAGTGGAACAAAATTATATAAAAATAATATATATATATATATTATTCACATTTAAAAAATAATAATATCAATAATAATAAACTTCACTTTTTATATTCGTTTTTTTTTAATATATTGATACGTTTGTGTTAACGTTATATTTATGTATATATATGTATGTATATTTGTTTCGAACGGTGGTTCTAAAACTTTTTTTTTTTTGGTAGTGACGCGATGGGAACGCGGCTTTAGAGTGTGCGCGCGTCCCGTTCACTATCCCGGCGCAAACTGAGACCGGGATTCTAATGAGGTGTGTGCGCGCGCAATATTTAACCCTGTCGGTTGAGAAACCGCGCGTTTTCAGTACCGCGTTAACCCCGTCGTGACCGAACGACGTTGTAAAAGTGGACGAATTTTTTGAATTTTGTTTTATATTGTTTTTTTTCTTTAGAAATTTTTATTTTAATCGTCATATATATATATATATATATATATATATATATATATATATATATATATATATATATATATATATATATATATATATATATATATATATATATATATTGATAAAATTTTGAATGGAAATAATTTTATATTAATGATAAAATTATATAAAAAATATAATTCATTTATTTTATATATCGTTTTATATTTAATTATAATAAAAATACAGTTAAAAAAAGATATCAATTTGAATTTCTCATTAAATACACACATATATATGTATATATATATATACATATACACACACACACATATATATATATATACACACACACATATATATGTATATATATATATACATACACACACACACACACACACACACACATATATATATATATATATATATATATTAGATGTAAAAAAAATAATTCGATAAAATTAATAGTTAAAAAAATAAATGGTATTAAAATTTCATGAAAATATTAACACTTTGCACTCGAGAGGTGCCGTTTGGTCACCGCGATATTTTTTTTTGTAACGAATTTCCACATTATTTCTGTATAATATTATGAAATTTTTATTTTTGATATTTGGTGTAAAGTTTAAATTTTTATAATATCACTTAAAAAAATATTATATTAAAAAATAAATAAACTAATTATAGAAATGACCATTGATTGATTATATAAGTTATTGGTGTTTGTGTGTGTGTGTCTGTATATATATATATATATATATATATATATATATATATATATATATATATATATATATATATATATATATATAAGATTTTTGATGAGATTCTTATAAATAATCAGAATTCCATTATTCTATTATAAGAGATCCTTGTACAAATATATATAAATATTAGATCAATTATAGAAAAATGAAAGACAACGAATATATAAATGTAATATATTTTTTTTTATTTAAAATTATTTTTAATACACGATATCAAAAATTTTAGATATTAAAAATAATAAGTAATATTTATGAGTATATCTACAGTATTTAAAGTTGAATTTATTTTATGCTAGGTTTGATGGTTAGTTTTATAATTAACTTTCAAGTATTAATAATTTAAAAAAAAATGATACATTTAAATATAAAATTTTATAAGAATTACAAATTAATAAATGCAATAGAAATAGAACAGGTTTTATTGGTCGAATTCATAGTTTCTGAAACAATAGAGACCAAACTTTAGGAAAGGAAATTGATTCTACCACGACAATATCCACTCTGATTGACCTTCTCAATAATTTTGAACTTGATACTTTCGAACTTTAATCAATTTTCTAATCCAAAGACACATTTTTTTCTATATATAAAAAACATTACGAAATATATATATATATATATATATTTAAAAAAGCGATAATTGGTAATGCATATATAGGTACATAATTTATTTTTAAATTATTAAAAATTTTGATTTTGTATAAAAGTACGTATTTTTGGATCGTCCTGTATATATCAAGTAAAACAAAAATCAACGCTCATTACATTTTATACAATATGACGAATTTAATAACCGCAAGCGGAGTTTTTCAATCGTGAATATTAATAACTTAATTAATTGAAAAAATATTTAATTTATTAAACACGATAATATCGTAGGGGGAGTGGGGGCGGGGCGATAATGAACGATCGTCGATAAAAAAGTCGCATATTACACACACACACACACACACACACATACATACACGGGTTGTAAAATCGAAAGACTTGCTGAAATTAAAAACTTTGATAGCTTCTCGGTTATAAATTAAAAAATACGCCGTCGATTCTCGAGAGGAAAATTAAACGATCGATCGTCGAGTTCGGACGGGATGAAATAATAATAAAATAAGTTAAAATAAAATAAAAAAAAAAAACGAAACGAAAAGCCGGAGAAAAAGCGGCCGTGCTATATAAAATAAAATAAAATAAAATAAAATAAAAATGAAAAAAGTAGGGAGGTAAAAAAAAAAAAGGAAAAATACAAAATATAATGAACGTCGAAATCATCGAAGGAAAGTCTTTTTAAAATTTTAATTAGTGAACTCGGGGCACCATAACCGGATGCCTTTAATTCACGGTTGCCATTAACGTTGACGGATGGCTTTCATAAAACACCAAGGGCGAGCAGGTCGGTCTCGTCGAAGGGACCGTCGCGTTTAACTTCAGACGCTTTCAACTCGCGTACCGCGGACCGTAATTGAAACAACTTTTCTTTATAATATTACGAAGTGTATAATGACACATTTTTATATAAATGATAGGTTTTTTTTTAATATTTTAAATTAGTTCACAATCAAACTGTATTTTCAGCGTTGAATCTTTGATTTTTTATATTAAAATGTGACAATATTGACAGAAGGATGACTAAATTTAAAATTTTAATCCTTAAAAACATTTAGATCAGTATACCTAAATATATTATTGTTTAAGAAAATTTCTTTTAAGTTTAGAAATTTTTTCAATAAATTAATATATTATATATATATAAAACCACTAAACAGCATAGGTATATAAAATGTTAAAATATAAAAGTATACATTATTTTTTTTGTATATCAATTTTATGTTTGGAGTAAAAAGTTCGCCAACAACACTTCGAAACGTCTCCAGTGTAAAGGGTTAATTATGATTTTCACTAATAATAATATGAAAATTAAAAATATTATTTAGAGCATTAAAATTGGCTCAAAATCAGAAATTTGAAGATTTAATTTTTTTTTTCTAGTATTGAATTATTAACTTTTCATGCAATCTTTAAACATATAAATTATTTTACTGAAAAATTTAAAATTTTGCTGTGTATATATATTGAATATAAAGGATTAAAAAAATAATAATTATATATTTGAGTTAAATTATTATAATAAAATAATGAATATTTGATTATGTTCAAGAATTAATATCTGATGTTGAATATTAATAACCATAACACTAGTTATATAAAGTTTTTAATATATATATATATATATATATATATATATATATATATATATATATATATATATATATATATATATATATATATATATATATATATATATATATATATATATATATATATAAACGATTGTATCAAAAATTTAACGTTTAATACACCTGTTTAAAATTTGCGACGTCTTTTTTTCCGTCGTGCTTGAAAATTCAAAACGAAAGAATCCTTTTTTGAAAATTAAACAAAGCGACTTTAAAAATGCTTAATTGACGTCGGATTTAAAATGGACGTGTTTAAAAACGGAATTGTCGGCCGTGAAAAGATAGGGAAGAAAACGTTTTCGTTCTTCGCCATCAAATGCACCCCGTTTCTTTTTTTTTCTTCTCGTAAGAAAAAAGAAAAGAAAACTCCAACACTAAACCGTTAATTCTTGAAAAAAAAATCATTTTTAATCGTTAAATTTTATCAGATTATAATTAATTAAAAAAATATAATTTGTATTATAAATTATTTTTTATTATTTGTAAAATAAAAAAAAATAGAAAAAAAACGAAAAAAAATATTTTTTAATAATTTTCAATTTAATCCAATTTTTAGATTTCATAATATCACACATATGTATATATATATATATATATATATATATATATATAAATGTTTTTTTATCATGATAAACGGGTTCTACTTTTATTACTATTATTGGAAGAATCGTTTTCACTTATTTAATTCAAGTTACGAAGCGATATAAAAAATAAAAGCGATTTATTTTCACCGATTTTTTTCTATCATAGACGATATCGTCTAGAAAAACTTTGAACTGAGTCGTAATTTAATTTACTTTCGGACGTGGAATATCTGGAAATCGTATATCTAGAATAATATTATATATATATATATATATATATATATATATATATATATATATATATATATATATATATATATATATTTGAAGTGGAAGAAGAGGGGGGCAACATCAAATTTTTGTGTAATATTGATTCGAATATATCTATATATATATATATATATATATATATATATATATATATGTGTGTGTGTGTGTGTGTATAAAAAAAAAGTTTGTTTGTTATGTATGTTTCTGACACATGACGGTGTATGTTAAGCGTTTCTGTGCGATATCTCTTCGGTTCAACTATTGATTGCGTCAAGTTAACCCATTTATGTCTGGCGACCTACAAAAGAAAACACATTGAAAAATGTTGCGCTTCCGCGAAATCGAATCACGTACTCTATCCGTTTGTAAAATATACCCTTTGTGCGCTTAAAAGTTATATAAACATCTCTAGAAGATCTGAATCGGTTACTATAATGAATGTATGGTCGTGCGGACGATAGACGTTGGCCAAATACAAGTTAAGACGATAATTAGACGTATTTGACGTGTCGTCGGCCATTAGGGAGCACAAATGCGTGCAACGTGCGTCGTTATAGTGTTATTGTAATGTTGTGTGTCGGAATTTAGAACTTATTACATTATTATTATAATACAGTTGTATCAAGCGGTATAAGTGCTCAAAATTTATATTATATAAGGTGATATGCAATTACCTAAATTTTTTTATGTTTTTTATATTTCATATATTTAATCTAAATGAAATTATTTTTGAATAAGAAAATGGAAATCGTGTCACCCCAATTATATAATATTATGCGATAATTGATATTGAGAAAAAAAAACTTAATTAATTTTCGCTAAAAACTTACTTGTTTCAGTTCAAAAGAACAGTTTTGCAAGTTAATTTAACGAAGGCATACAAATGGAACGAAACTACCTTTAGCTGAAATAGGATTTTCAGCTAGAGCCGCGCTAATTAGCATGCGCTGTGTTTCATGAAAGAAAAAAATATATCAAAATTCTAATTATGAATAATAATGAAGTGAAAATCGCGCAAATTAATGTTAAAAAGATAAAAAAAAATATTATTTTAATTTTTTTAATAATATTTATATAGAATTATCGCGTTGATTTTGAATAAGAAATTTGATTCTGTTTACTATAAATAGAGTTTTAAAATCTTATTCTAGAAACGATGTGAAACACACACATATTGTCTAATAGAAGTCCCGCTGGATAGGAAAATTAACATGAATTCGGGAGAAATCGACCGTTCTGAATACCGGAAGCCCACGGGATAGAGAAAACGTAGTTTGCGATATCCAGATTTTCGAACCTTCAGGTTTTCCATCCTTCGAACCTGTAAGGTTATGGCGAAGAACGAACATTTCGACGTATCCCACGGGAGTTTTTAATCTGCTTAAATTCTCGCATAAGTATAATTAAGCCAGTTCGTACGAGAATTCGAACTCACCCTTTATTTTTTTAATTTTTTTTTATTTTATTTTTCCACCCACTTACGTGTGTCGGGGATCCGAAACGTTTCAAAAAGCATCCCACAGGACACACGGTCCATTCTTAATGCGAGCACCGAAATCGTTAAGTCTGCTCTGCGTAATAAATCAAAGATTTCGCGTAATAAATTTACATTTGACAGTGAACGGTTTTCATGTGGGATATCATGAGACGGTACCGTTTTCCATGAATTTTCGATTAAAGCCTTCTCTCTATCTATAATATAATATTATATAGCAGTCGACCGAAAGCGGAATTAATATTATTTCGCGTGTTATATATTAATTGCCATCGTAATTTCTAGATAAACCAGTACCAATAATTTGGCCGCGGCTTAATTACGCGAACAATATGTAAACAATAGTGGGAATATCTACGGTTTACGGATGAAATTCGTATATTGCAAATTATTCGCACGTATATAGATTTTATATTATTTTTTTTTACAATTTTATTTATTGTGGTTAAAATAATCACGAGTCAATTGAAATAATTTTGAGTTTGAATTAATTCAATATGAATACTCAATAGGTTGAAAAATTATAATAAAATATATTTTATTTTAATTAGTAAAATATTTAATACTGAAATAATTTGGTCATTATAAAATCGTTAAAATACTGACTATTTAAAAAATTAAAAAAAATCATTTAAAATATAAAGATAATTTTTAAATGGGGATACAACTAAAAAAGAGTGCAATCCTTAAAAAAAGGAGGACGGTTGGTTTATTTATAATGAAGATAATTGTTTTTTTTTAAATATGAATTTTTTTTTATTATTATATATAAACATAATATTACGTTTATAAATGATATATGTAATCGATTGTAGTTTTGTGAATAATTAAAAAAAATAGTATAACAAAATGCAAACTGTTTTACGTACAATGTTTTAAAATGAATAAAGTATACATATTTTAGATATAATATTTTGTAAATATTAAATTACAAATGATAAGTTTTTTTTCCTCACGAATAATATAAAATGAACGAATGTGTAGTGAAAAAAAAAATGACACGTAATTATTTTAAAAAAAAACGATTATACGCCAAACGTTAAGTTAACGATATAATAGAAACGAGTTCAAGTGGTATATGTCGCGGTAGTTATGGGGTTAAATCGATCGAAATAATCTCTATTGGAGTCGTTCAATGGTCCTCTTTGTTGGATTACAGAAGATTCAACTCGGACGAACTTTCGCGATGTGTACGTAATTCGAAAACGTATGCGAGCACATAATCTGTTCTCCTTTAATTTTATTGTTATAACAACAAGTACGGCAATAAATAAAAGTTATTTGCGTATAATCGCGTATAAACTTCGTATAAATATTATATTTTGTTATGCGAACAGGAAGAAATTCGGTGTATTTATATATATATATATATATATATATATATATATATATATATATATATATATATATATATATATATATATATATATATATATATATATATGGAGCTGAAGAAGAAAAATAAAAATGGCATACGTTCGATAAATTGCGATGAATTTATTGCGACGTAATTATATTAATTTTTATACGATTAATTTATATTTGATATATAATATAAGTGGTTATATGAAATTTGAGTGTAAAGTTGAACGTTTAAATTTATATTTGAATTTCTTACTACAATTTATTCGATGGTATATCTGTTTGGTGTGAGGCAAAGCCTGGATTCGAATTTCTGAATATTATTTACATTTTCCATTTTCATTTATGAAAATCACTTTTCCGCTCTAAATTGTATTGAAAATGTAGTATCTTTATATATTTGATTTGTTGACATTATTAAAAAAGTTTAGAACAATGTTGCGTTATCAAAAATAAAAATAAAATTTTACCAAATAACAACTTTTTTTTATATTATTATATATTTTATCGATTTGATAAATGTAAAATGCAGATATGAAGTATATATAATATATATACATATATATATAGTCAAGTAAAATAATGTCTTTCTTCAGTTTAACAAATAAAAACTTGTCGATAGTGTTGAGAAAAAAAAAGAAAATAGTTTCATCTAGAAGCGACGTTATTGCTTGTGGAGATTGTGTAGGATTCTATGGATGTAGTAGAAATAGCAGAAAAGACAGAAATGAAAGAAAAGATGGAGACGACAAGTTTCGAGTGATTTTGAAGTATAAAATGGAACCGAAAACAAGATTTTGCATAAGAACACCTTTTTACACGTTAACTGTGAATTGTTAATTGTATTTGATTTTTATTCACTTTTTGAAATTTTGACATATATAAAGTGTTTGTAAATAAATGATAAATTTTAAGTTTTAATATATTTTTTTCAATATAAAAAAGTGTTTAATCGTTTATTGTATATTTTATTAAAAAAAAATTAATTTTTACTATATATTATTAATCGCTAAAAATCTTACATTGTGAAAATGTTGATTGGATTGGTTTTTGAATTTAGATATTGAAATATATTATATATAGTTCAATTTTTTTTTGTAAAAATATTATATAATATATAGGTTTATATTCATATTTGTATATTCATATCCTACAAATTATCAAATTTATCAGCCGATTCTCGCCTGGTGCAAAAATTGATCCTGGTTCTATTGTAGATATTGTACATTTTGCCACACATATATTACATACACACAACATATACGACGTTTAAATTATACAAAGTCGCAGGTGGTCATAGCACGCATACAGCATTCACATACAGACACCAGAAATGCCTTGGGCGGTTTTTGTACAAGTGTTCCGGGTCCCGATCCGGCGTTTTACTGTGTTCACGAGTTACGAAGTGTATTGCAAACTTGGACCCCCATGACTTATGGTCTGTGTAAAGTATCAACAGAGACCCTCGTCCCTAGCATCCGCCGGCTCGTTTTCCACGTTATCCTTACGGTTTGGAAAGCCCGACCCTTAGGCTTCGGTCGAAGTTTTCGAACCGCCCTTAACCAAGTAGCTACGAACAAAGTGATAACACGCGAACCGACATGTGTCCCTGAGGGATCCGACAGACGTTTAGTAAATATAAATCCATTAATTGTATATAATATTACGTATTAATATTCACTATATTCGATATTATGAAGAAAAACGATTGTTTTTTTTATCTATAATATTCATGTGATTTATATAGCATATGATAATCAATTTTTTTTTCTACTAACAAGTTTTTAAATTTTTCATCTAAATCTAAATTTCAGAAATTTTCTTAAAAAACAGTATATTGAGGTATGCAAATAAAATTTAGCTTCAGTAATCTTTATTCCAAGATTATCATGTTTCAACTAAAAAAAAAGTTTAAAATGCAGTCCAGTTTGTGATTATGCGACTGTGGACTAATTTAAAATAAGAAAATATTATCTCTTTTTAAAAGCATGTCATTTTATACTTCATAATATTATGCAAGAAGAGTGTGGGAATTCATTACAAAGAAATTAACATAAATAGTCATTGACGCACATTGAGTTTTCGCATTAATCTGAATGGTGACCAAATGGCGCCTCTCGAGTGCAAATGGTTAATTCTAAAATCAGCATTTAAATTTGTGATTTTATAATTTTTATTTGTATATATAATAATTTAATATATTTTTAAGCATTAATTTAGAATGTTGAAGGAAATGAAGGAGATTGACAGATTATATGCAGTTCAAATTAAATAAAATATATGGATCATTATCAATACTAATTTATATATTTTAAAATATATTTATTTTATAAAAAATTGAATCCAATAAGTCGGATATTGAAATTTGAACGTTCCGATAAAGTGCAAACGGAAAAATCGCATTATATAGGTTCAGTTTGCGGTCTTTTCGAAAGCGGAACCCTGCATTTATACGCACTATCGCCATGATATATAAAAATAGAAAAAGAAAAAGAAGGAATCGTCTTCAGTTTTTCATGACCCGACCGGAATAATAAGGGAAGAAAGGACCAGATAATTGGATCTGAAAAGCAATCCGATTTAATTGGACAGCCTTTCACACTGCGCCGACGTTAATTAGGAACGACGCGAATTAATAACGTCCGAATTGAAGTTCGCTTCTTTTTGTGTTTTTTTTTACTATTATTATTATTATTATTTTCACTCTTTATTTCTTCCTAGTTACGTCTCAGATATATGTTTAAAAAAAACATATATACAATTTTTAGATAGTTTAAAATTTGAAAAATATGTCTTAAAATCAAAAAACAAATAACGTCGATTTTTGTTTGATATATATTAAGTTTATATATTGTCTTTATAGATGACCTATTATAGATGAAAATTGGTAATAATAATATTCATGATTTAATAAATCTGTGGTATGTCGTGCATTTAAATTATTGCAGTTATCATTAAAATAAATGTATTTTATTTATATATACATATAGAATGTTAAACACCTCATATTTTAAAATAAACATGATTTATAATAAATTAAAATTAATAACGATATAAAAATAATATCTATCAATATTACAAATATTTGTTTAGATTAATATACTTTTAAATGGATCGAATATATCAAAGCGTACATTCTAAACGTCGGGTAATTGCGGAAAATTCACATCCGTTTTTCGCGCGACATTTATAAATTATGTTCAAAATTTTCATTCATTTCGAGCATTTTATAATTTCGAAGACGTATAAAGAACGTCGGAATGCAATGGAAATTTCTGTGTCTACCATAATTTCTAACCATTGTGCAAAATTGTTCATGACTATGGTTTGTGTGTGTGTGTGTGAAAACCGGGAATTGAACACGCCGAATGAATGTAGATTGCATCTTGGACCTGGTAAGGGGTCTCTGCCACTTTTGTGCAGGGTTGCATTTCTAATAATTCATGTGTTTGTGTGTGTGTGTGTGTGTGTGTGTGTGTGTGTGTATGTATGTATTTTGAGTGTTCGTCGCGTTGAATAATATTATTATGTCTATTGTTTAGGGGATGAAATTAACGATCGTCGCACCGGTTGCTGTGAATAAAAGCGTTATCTAATTATTTGAAGTTGAACGATGTTTTAACGCGTTCGATATCTTATCGGCTTAACGAGTTTTCCAGTTTTAATAATCGATATAATTTTGTATTCATTAATTTATTTCGCGTGAATTATTATGTAGAATTGAATATTAATCTCTTTTTTTTAATCGCTTTAATTTTAATTTTTATAAAATGTTTTATTATCATATACGATATATTATATGTCATGTGATAAAATAAATAATCGTATTATATGACAGTTATTTGTAGATTGAGAAATATTTGAAATCCTATTTTGTATTAAAAATATTTGATATTTTGTCTTGTAATTTTACGAAACACTATGTTGCTTATATTCAAAGTATCAACTATAAATATATAGATTAATCGAAATTCTATTAATTTACAAATGGAATCGATTATAAATTGAAATCAAAAAAGTCTTACTTTTACATTTAAAATTATATGTGATAAAAATAAAAATGACGTATTTTCATCGATTTTATATATAAAATTTGAATGGGGATACGGATCGATTTTTTTTTGTCGTAATAGTAGTAAAAAGATTTTTCACGAGCTTTCAAATTCAGTCGCGAACTTTCTATTTGACCGAAAGTTTTGCGTCAATAATTTATGGTGAAAGATCCACTTTGTCAAGTAAGTTAACCATACAGTCAGGTGATCCGTGAAAAATTGCACCTCACTTCCTTCTCATTCCAAGTCACCTTTTTCCCGGGAAGGGGGGAGGGAGGGTGGCTTTCTCGTATAATTGATTGTGAAGGGTCGCGTCCCCCTTTTCGGTGGAAAACTTTTACAACTTTTCCATCCATCGAAGAGCGACATCAAAAAAAAAAAAAAAATAGAACTCGATGATCTATGTCGGTTTTCAGAGCTAAAATACGGTAATGCTAACGCAATTGCTTGTTAGACGATTCGTCGTAAAGAAAATGTATTTTAAATCGATTTATTTTATTATATTATTATGAATAAATGCGTATAAAATTGATATAATATCATTCAATTTATTTCTATCAAAATTATTTGTGGATTTTGTTTTTCTTGGAAAAATCGAACAATTTGTTGTCAATATGTTAAAATGGATTATTTATTAAAATCTCTTTTTCTATGAATTTTCATTGAGAAAATAATGTATTTTAAAAAGATAAAATGTTTTATTATAATATACTATATATTTAATAATTTTCATTAATTGTTGAAAATTTAAAAATTATTTATAGCATAAAAAGATTAACGATTTCTTATAATTAATTATAAAAAAATCAAGAACTTAAATATTTAAAATAATAGGTACGATTTTCAAAACTTTTATAAAAATACAATATTAAAAAAAACTAATGTGACTGAATGAATCTAAATTTTATTATATATTAGTGATTAATATAAAGTTTGACTATCGCTGTTGAATTATAAATCTATAAAAAACACACGTATATCATCAATAAAAAAAAAAATATTATAAATATATTACATATTTTTGCTCCATTATTTTTAATATATCCGTTATTGATTTTTCGTTAAAAATTACCTTCGTTAAAACGGTTCGCATTTTATATGTATAAATACAAGTACACACATATATATATATATATATATATATATATATACATATATATAAAAATTTAGATACATTTTATAAAAAATATATTTATTAAATATATATGTATATTATAGCAATTAATTCGTATCGTAAAAAAAGCGAAATAGGACGAATTTGTACATTTTCGACGACAGATCTTATCGTAACTTGCATATAAAAAAAAACTAGTACATAAGATATGAGAAAAGTTTGATTTGTTTTATTTTTTTTTCAGATCAGAATATCGATAATGTAATATATAACAACAATACGCTGAAATAATGACCGCAATACAAATAATAAAATTTTATCGGAGTTTCGATATCGAACATGTTGTGGTTCTTTCTTGTACATACATAAATACTTATGACGGTTTTTATTGCGTTTTTTTCCCCTTCATCCCCTAGTTTTTGGTTACCCCGAGTTCAATGGTAATCTACGATTTCGTTGAATTATTGAAATGATAAAAAAAAATCTGTGTTTGTTGCAGATATTAAGTTCAAAAAAATTTGTTTTCAATAAAAATCATAAAATATTCGTAAATTATTGCGAAGAGAATATTTATATAAATTTAGAATGAATGAAAATATAGCGTTGTTTTTTTTTTGTATTTTATATAATAATATAAATTTTTAATGATATTTTTTATTGTTCACATCGGTGAATTTTTTTTTTATATAATTTGAATGTTATTATGTATTAAATATTTTAATGGAATGCTTGATTATATATAGTTTATTTTTTTAACTTATAATATTAATAAAAAAAATTCAATGAGTCCATCTTTTGAAAATTATTTTGAAAGTTGTAAAAGAGGGTTAAGTTTTGAAAATGTAAACAGATCAGATATTTAATTTATTTTTCACATTTTCTACAATAAAATAATAAAATATATCACAGCCATATTTTTATATTTACATTGCTAATTTTTTAATATTAAATTATGATTTATTAACGATTTTTTTTACGAAAAAAAAATCGTGTTATCGATTTATTAATTTTGTTGAAGTTCAGAATAAATTAATATTGTATTATCATTATATGTATCGTTATAACTCAATTTTTCATTTTTTTTTAAAACGATTATTTTATATGTATAAACATATTCGTATTACATATTATGTTTGAAAATAGATTAATATCGGTTTTAATGGATAGGGAGTTCGAAACGGGAACGTTTCATTGTTATATTTTTCAACAATGGGTGTATTTCGTTGCATAAAACATAAGATGATATAATTTCGTGATATCGAAAATGGTCTATTAGGAATATCGGTAAATCAGCATCGACATATTTGTAATATATTTTTCATATACGTTGATTTTTGTAGACATATTTTCGTTAGTCGTTGACAAACAAGAACCTTTTATAACGTTTTTTTTTCATACATGTCTATATTAAAAACAAGGGTTTGTTTTACAAAATTTTCATAATAATAATTATTATATTTATATTTATAACGAGTGTTGGTAAATATAATTATTAATATTTTGTAATTATTAAATTGTTTATATAATAGTGTGATAGTGAAAATTTGGATTTCAGAATATTAGATTGATATTTTATATTAAATTGTAGTTTATTAATGCTATTATTTAATAAAATATTAAATGTTATTAATGTGTTATAGCAAAATTAAAATTATAAAAAAGTTATATTAATTTTTAACGCACGATAGAATAAAGATCGAATCTTGGAAAGACTTGTGTAAAGATGAAATATTTCAATAGTTGATTATATTATCTAATTATTTTCAAGTAATATTTTATTAATATTATTTTAATCATTTTTTATATGTATTTTGTTATTTTTGGTTTTTTTTATATTAATTATTACAACAATTTGGTCGAATTAAAAAAAAATATTGATATATCGTAATACGGTTAAATATACAAATTTAAAATGTTTAAAATATTTATTTATATACATGCGATATTTAAGAGTAATTTTTTTTAATATTATCTTTAGTTTAACAACGCTTTCATTAATTAAAATCGAGCTGATGAATATTTAATATTGCGTAAAAGTTAGATAGTCTTTGACGATGTCAACTAAGAAAGTGACTCGCATACATCGCGAACTTTGAATATTACTATAAAGCAGTCAAAAATAACTTTATATATATATATACATATTACAGTGAAGTCACATTAGAAATAATTGATATATTATAATTTTAGATGGCGTCAGAAAGATTTATGACCTACTCGGCGTTCGTACATCAGCGCAACAATATGGCGTCACGTCAATCAAAACCATTAACGAGGGTTGAAAAATTGATGAAGACGCTCAGGTTGTCCTCGTTGGGGAGGCTTTTTCGCTTTTTCGTCGAATACTTTTGCGAAATTTGCAATACGGGTTCCATGCACGGAATAAACCATTTCGTGGCACCCAATCGACATTATTTTGAAACGTGAGTTCAACCCTCTAACGTACGAAAAGCGTATAGAAAAAAAAAATAAAATAAAACGGAATGCGACTGTCGTAAAATTACCCCCAAATGAAATACATTTCTGGTGTGTGGTTTTTTTTTGTCTTGATAAGAAAAAAAGATTTCTTTATTTTATTTTCATATTATATAATTGTTAAAAAAATATTATAATAATTTTATACAATATAAATAGATTCCGAAAATATTTTTCAGATTATTTTGGATGTTTTTCGTTTTATTATCGTGCGTCAGCTTTTTTTCAATAACCATGAATATTTTGGATCGTTATCGCGTAAGTGTGTTGATATAAATATTATATATATATTAATAAATAATACATTTTATTTATAGATAAATTGTTAGCGCTGCGTAATATATTTTTATTTCCTAGTAATAGCATCATATTTTATATATCAATTAATATTTAAACAGAAACTTTTGACGCAAATAATATAATTGCTATTCAGTAGAAATTAATATAAATAATAAAGTATTATTTTTCTATTTAATGAATAAATAACGAATATTGTAAATTTTGTGGAACTTTTTTGCTATTTTTTTTTAAATTTTATTGTAATCAATTAATTAACTTTATGGATAGTCTTTAGATATACAATATTTTTTATTGAATTATTTTAGATATTAAATATGTTTCTTTCTTTATACGTCAAATAATCAATTACCTCAAAGAATTATTTATATATATATATATACAAAAGGATTTCATATAGGAATATAAATATATTTAAAAAAATTTTGAAAATATTTTAAGTGTTTATATATTTCAGACATCACCGACAGTTATATCTATGGAACGTGATCATTTATCCTGGAATACTACCTTTCCAGCTGCAACAATTTGTTTTAAAACTGTCAATGAAACTGCCCTACAAGACGTTATAGAGTAAAATATTCATAAATTCAAATACGACAAAACAGATAAATATATATATATTTTTTTAAGTATCATCAAAATATTGACAAAAATTTAATTTATTGCAGCGAATTAAACGTGACTGATAAGGAAGCGTTGAGAACGTTTTTAGTGCAATTGGCCTCCACGTCCGTTGTCGATGTCACCGATGCAGAATTGGAGGATCATCCAGCCGTTCCACCTGGTCAATTCTTGACTATATTGAACAGGATCCAAATTGATTTTGTGCCGCAAATTTTGACATCGTTGAATACGCCGGTGAGGGTGCAGAAAACGGTCGTCGAAATGGGAATGTGCTATTCGATTAATTCCAAAGTGGCCTTTTATAATTCTTTAGAGTGAGCGTTATTATTTTTTTTAATTCATCAAATTACATAATAATTATTTTAAAATAAAATAATATACAATTTTAACAGTTATTGGAGAAATAATAAAGAGGAAATGGAGTATTTTAATAATAATGCACATCAATTGGACGGAGAGCTTTTCATTCAACTATCAGATTTTACCGAAGCTTATAGTGTGAGTTTACATTATATATATATATATATATATATAAACTTTTCAAATTGTTCTTTTAATCGGATTAGTGAATGCGTTTAACAATAGGTGTGAAGTCAACAGATCAACGAATTTAAAAAACAGTGTAGAAGTTAATGTTTATTTCGTTCAAATTCAGATTTATTTAGTTAATTTATATAATATATTTATATATTGTAGATATACTTTCACAGTCCAACAGAAGTTCCTCAAATGTTAGATAAATCGTTACTCGGAGCACCGTTGTCGTTTCGTTCCGTTATATTGAAAGTATTAAATTTATATTCTACTGATAATGTTCGCGATTTATATTTGAGTCAGAGAAAGTGCAGGTGATTTATCACAAACAAATCAATCGATTTACGCTATATTAGTGAAAATTATTAAATTTATAATTATTTTACAGATATATGGAAGAAAATATATTGAATAGAAGTCCGATATATTCGTACAGTATGTGCAATGTTGAATGCAGAGCAAAGAAAACACTTGAAATATGCGGCTGTATGCCGCATTATTATCGTGTTTTACGTGAGAAATTTCATATATAATTTAAATATTATATTATATATTCTACGATTTTATATATATATATATATTTGTCAATTTATTTATAATTGACAGGTCGCGGGTTAAAATTGATATACGTTGCTTACGCGCCTATTTTCAATTCAATTTTATACGAAAATCATATGAAAATTATTTTTTTGTTATACTCGTATATTGTAAATAGAATCAGTCAGTAATAAATTAGATTGAATCATATTTTGAAAGATTGTTAATATTGAATAATGTCAAATTTTATACGCGTGCAATATCATAGAATATGATTATTATTAAATTACATATATTACCTATTCATATATATATATATATATATATATATATATATATATATATATGTGTGTGCGTGTGTGTGTTTGTAGCTAACGAGCGAATATGTCAACTTTCCGAATTACGTTGTTTGTACACGTATCGTTCGGCGTTGTCTGCCGTTTCGAAACATGGCGAATGCGATTGTCTTCCAACTTGTGAAACCAATTTCTTCACAATATACGAGGACACTTTCATGCAATGGAACCGTTGGACCCAAGTCAAATATGGCATCAGAGAATATCCTAAAATCAGACTCAAACGGGAAGTACTGTATGGTATGACCGAAGTACTCGGTATGTTTTCTCTTATTATATGTGTGTATGTCTGCCATGTTAGAATATATTTGTACAAATTTGATTTTGAGAAGATAAATTTAAAAATATATATATAAGAAATATTGTTCTGTATAATCTAAAAAAAAATTCCTTTCAATAGTATATATGATAAATATTGAGCGTTTTCACGTAATGCATGTAATAAAAATACATTTTTTTATATAATAATAAAATCTGAATATATTTTCTTATCAAATAAAGAAAAAAAATATTTATGAAAATGACATAAAATTCGTGGAAAAATAATATGTTGGTTTTTTTTTACATAAAAACTGTTATGTAAAAAGTTATTATTTTTTCATTGATAATCAAAGTACTGAAAATGTCTATCAGCAATCAATTTATTTATTGCAATATTTCATATTTATTAATACGACGAGTATGCGCGATCGTATTTAAATAATATTTACATTTTATATTGATTTTATAATTGCGATATGAATTATGTTTAAATAATAAATGTTTGATATATAACGATTATCGTTTTTATTTTATAGTAAAAAAAATTGATGTTTTATGTTATTAGCACATTGTAATTTGTTTTGAAAATATTTGATACGATGTTATTTACTGTGTATTTTTCTAATTTTAGTAAATTGCGGCGGTGCTGCCGGTCTATTATTAGGATGTTCCGTTTTGACTATTATGGAAATCGCATACTTTATAACGATGCGCCTTTTTTGGTTCATATTAGGATACAGACACGATTCAAAAAACTAATTTCGTTCAACAATAAAAAAAAAATGAATAAATAAAAAGCATACAAAATACGAGCATATACTCTAACAAGTGTACGAATATATATATATATATATATATATATATATATATATGTGTGTGTGTGTGTGTGTGATTGTATGTGCACAGGAATAAAATTAGGGCACAAACACAACATATGCAAAATAGCATAATGCCACCCCGAATTTCGTGCAGATATACACGCTAATGACTTTTATATGACCGAAGTGAGGCGTATAATCTAATAAAAGGCAGTTAGGATTTAGAAATAAGCTTTTTACTTATCCTGTTTGTGTCATCCGGTTGCTTTTTCTTTTTTTTTTTTTTTGGTTCGAGAAAGGGGAAAAAAGGAAAGCTCGTTCTGAGGGAAAATCTTTTTCGTACCTCTCTCGTCAGCATTTTCGCATATGTTTTCGTGTAGTTGTATTTGTTGGCTCTTACATGTAATACTGTATAATATTCTTACAAATAAATGACATAATAATTTTATAATATTTTTTTAAATTTCATATTGCCTATTTATATGATAATTTTTGAGAATATTATTTTAATAATATGATTTTTAAAATGATCAAATGATAAAGTTGATCAAATGTTGAAGATTTTTATCAATTATTTCAATTAAAAATTACTAAAATACTACATACATAAATTATAATGAAAATTTTTATTCAAATATAAATTAATGTATATTATATTTCTAAGCCAACACAAAGGCTTTGAAGATGACATACGAGTGCGTGTCGTGCACTTTAACTTTTTTTTTGTAACTCAATAATGTACACGAGTCGTAGTGGAGGGTTAAACGAGTGGCTAAGGTGGTTGAAGAGATCGCTTTTTCCCTTCGTGATATCTTTCTTTTTTTTTCTTTTTTTCTTTTTCGACGAGAAAATTGACTGGAAAAAAAACCCTTGCACCTCGCGCAAACTATTCTAGAGCACAATGAAGCACTAAGCGAGGGAATTCTGCATAAAAAAAAACGGCGATGAAAAAAAAAAAAGAAAAAAAAGCGAAATAGTCGATTTCTCTTTATCTAGTGGATTTTGTGAGTCGATTCGCGGTGTTCTCTTCGAGACTATGGTCGCTATCGTGGTCGCTTATGACCGCGTCAGATTGCACATTCGGTCCTAACGTTCGATTACAACGACCGTGCTCGTTCAATTTATGGATCTCGTTTAGGCGTTTTTTTTCGCATGCATGAGTTTTTTTTATTGAAAAAATAAACGAAGAATTTAAAAAAATATTGCAATTGAACATATTATATATATATATATATATATATATATATATATATATATATATATATATATATATATATATATATATATATATATATATATATATATATATATATAATGATAGTGCTGCGATCGCTGTAGCCAGAGTCGTATCTAAATATTGCTTTATTTTTACAATTTAATATTAAATGATCTTTACAACTCTAACTATACATCCTTGCAATGTCTAGATTTAATTTATTACTATATGTTTTCATAAAAAATATTTCAATATTTACGAACCAATTTTGTTTCGCTTTCCTACGATTTTGATCGCTAACCTCTTAAGGTACGGTTATAAAGGCGATTATCTTACTTTTCGGTCATACTGCTTTTATGCAACATAACGATACTTTCGCTACCATAATTTTAAATATGATTTTTAATTTAATATTTTTTTCTATAATCGTCATTTACATTAATTTGGATTTATTATTTTTTATTTCATATAAGTTCATTTTCATATATATATATATAGTAATGTGATATATATATATATATATATATATATATATATATATATATATATATATATATATATATTCGTTCGAAGCTTGATAAACGTGTAAGAGGGGTTGAAAAGCTACAAACGCAGAAGAAGAAAACGAAAGGGCTTTCAGAGAAGAGGGGTGGGGGTGAGAAAAGTCGATGGTGGCTTCGTTTATTTTATATCCGAAAATCTTATACGATAAGTGAGAGTTGTTATGTTGGATACAAGAATGGGATATAAGTCAGGGATGTTCAAGCAGCGGTCGTGGAGAAGGGTGGTTTTCGACCATAAATTCGGCGCGCGTTTCGGGTGTCTCGCATTCTTGTCTGGCAATGGAGGCCTCATAGTTACAAAGTGGAGGCCCATTACCGCCCATAAACTGCCGAGCAGATAACAACCGCTTTGCTGCTACCCCATGTTGGCCATCTAACCATCTAACTGAATGGAAAGATGACGACAAAAAAAAAGTTAAAATGACAAAGAAAGAGTACCGCCGTGATGATGGCAAAAACCAAATGTATCCGAGTGAAGACGAAATAAGTTCTTTTAACAGAGCTCTGCAATCTTTTATAGTTCAAAAATTAAAATATATATATAACGAGAGAAAAGTTGAATAATTTTCGTAATTTATAAATATATTAGAATCATTATTACTATAAATTTAGAATATATTTTGATTATTATATGAATTTATATTATATTTTGTATGAAAATTATTTTAAAACTACTTCATGTGATATATTTAAATTGAATTTATTAATAATAAAAATGCAAACGCAAAGAAATTCAAATACTGTAAAACAAATTTTAGTTAATAATGAATAGAGCTTGAAAGCAACATATGAAATTTAAAATAATAAAATAAGACACTTTCAGTGCACATTTCATATTATATATACATCTCTAGTATATGAAAAAAAAATTATTTCATAATTTTTCAAATGAAAAGATTCGAATTATAATATTTACATCAATTTATTAACATACGTGACCCCAAACTGTTTACTTATCGCATACGCATATTTGGTTGAGAATTCCTGGTTGAAAAGCTCAGATGGACGTGCGACACGAAGGGGTCTGTCGCCTTATAGACAATGACTGAAAATGGGGATGCGACACTGGTGGAAAAGTAAACTCTGCAGGAAGTTGTTATCATTGTCGTTGTCGGCTTCTGTCAAGCTGGTCTGCGGTGCTTTTTCACTTTGTCGTATGGCTGCCGTCTGCCATGTTAGCAATGAGGAAATAATGGTTATGTGCTTATAATGATGGCGTTAACTGCCTTCTGTGTCGCACCGCAAAATTGGTGTTACGCAATTCTATTGCACATGCCATGTCATACCCCACCTTACCCCACTTTTAAATTATGCTTCTTGTTTAGATGATATTTTGTGACGATATATAGATGTAAATTTTATTTTAAAAATTCTATATATATATATACGAGTATATATATAAGACTATAATTCAATGAAAATAAAATAATCAGTAAAAATAATTTTATCTCAATATGATCAAAATGTGACATTAGGAATTGTATACTTTTAATTTCCAATATAATAGTTAAAATAGATTTTTTGATAATGTTTATAATACGAAACGATAAAATTATTACCGTTAAACTATTGGAAATCGCAGCCAAAAATCTGAAATCTGACTAATTTTTTTTTTCACATTTTCTTTTGCTCCCGTGGAAAAATTACATGAAAACGGATCGTTGTAAAATTTTCCGGCAAACATAATAATAATAATAATAATGATTTAGTCATTAGCATGTCGCATCCGATTGTTGCGGTTCACATATTTTACGTGGTCGAGTCGCTTTATTAATTTATCGTTCGTATTAGACAATAAGCGAAGCCGTTCTTGGCCTGAGGCCAGTGCCCCAAATTGCTATTGTTACTTCAGCTGAAATTGCAGCTTTGTTAAATGCACGTATTGCGCTTAATTTTTATTACAATTCCATTTTTTTTATATTATATTAAAATTGGAACTCTCATTTTACAAGTTAGATATTTTTTTACGTTATAAAAAAATGTTGAGTGTCCTTACATAGAAAATGAAATAATAATAAAAAAAATGTAAGTTTCTAGTTCTTTTGATATGTAATATTATCCGGAAAATGTCTAAAAAAATTAGAATCGTTCGTGTAGAAAAACAGGATTCTGAGAATATCTCGAATATATTGAATAATCAATAAAGTTATCATCTGTCGTATAAAAAAAACTAAGTTCATATTAAATATAAAAAAGTGGAAAGTCTCATAAAAAATCAAGATGAATTTTATATTTATATTTTATTATATCAAAATTGATTATGCTAAAAATTTTAGTTTTTTAAATTATTATTATTGTGATATAAAGAATTCGATAATTGAACGAATTTGAATTGTGATATTTTTTTAATTTTATTTATATTTTTCTATATCAATTATCTATATAAAATAGAGTGTTGCGAAAGGTAAATATATAATTTTATATCCCAAAATTAAATTTATTATAGTTTTTACTAATTTCATGCATGTTTACTTTAAAACAAACATAAAGTATTTCATATTCGCAATAAAATGATATAACAAAAAGTGTAAAAGTAAACAAAATCCTATTTCAACCAAACTGAAATTTAAGTTTGTTTAGTTTTATGAATTATTTTGTTTTTTTTTTTAATAAATATTTTTGCTTTACGACAGGACCTCGAGTAATTTGTGTAACAATTTTGAATATTAAAATTTTTGCCGAGCCAAAGACGAGTGGAGCAACCCGTGTTTTTGGTTCTGAAAGCACAAGTTCACATGTAGGGGAGTTTTGGGCACGCATCCCTTGAGTGCCACTACCCACGTCGTATAATATCCACGATTTCCATAACGTATCTCCGGCTCACCCTTTGTTTTCCATATTTTTCTTGGCGTGACCCACGGAGAACGACCCGGACCAAATTGGCCCACTCTTCCCCCTAAAGTCCCCCAAGAAGGCCACGGAGGACGTTCGCTTGAACGAATTTTTAAAATAAATCGAAAAATTTATCAACGAAACGTTCTTGTATGTGATTTTACTTGTCGAATTAATTATTATACGATTATAAAAAAAAATATATATATAAAAGAAAGAAATATTGTATATATGTATATGTGAAGACATCTTTCAATCAATACAATTTTATTAGAGAAATGGTTTAAAAATAAATTATAATAGATTTCTGATTATTATTCTAATCGTTAGTTTATATCACTATCATTGGGATAATAGAGTAGGTTTGGAGTACAAACAAAAATTTACGGTTAATACGTGAAAAGAAATTGATTTTTATTAGGTAACGTTAGTTTAAAGATGTTCATTGGGTTATATTAAGTTAAATTACGTTAGACGAATAAAAATAACATTTAATAAAGGAAAAAAAGATCGTTTTTAAGAAGTCCAATAATTTTATATAATAAAAAAAATATAATTAAATTGAAAATATGTTGTATTTTAAAAATCGAAATAGTTCAAAAAATTTTCTATTATTAGAATATGCTTTTATTATAAATTAATTAAAAATACATTATAAGATAATTAAAAACATTATAATTACAATAAAAACGATAATTGAAATCTTAATTAATGATCAAAATTGTTTTGTGTTGAAGACGAGCTTAAATCGACATGGATTTAATATAATGAATACTTATAAAGGTTTATTATTAAGGTCAATGATAGTTAATAAATTTAAATAATTGAAGTGCTAGTTAAGATTTTCCTAGAAATTCTTTAAAGACTAAACAAAAGCTTATTATTTTTAAATAATTCGTCGACACATTATTATTTTTTATACGATACACATTATATTGATTAAATTAATATATTTTTAATCTTTAGATCGTTAAGAATTAAATTATATTTTTATAAAGATTTTAGTCATAATTTAAAAAAATATATTAATTATTAAATCGTATTTTTCCAAATTGTCAACGGCAATAAAGAAAACACATATACAATATAATATAATAAATTTACATAAATCACCGAACCGAAATCGTATGTTTCACCAGGTGTTACGTTCTGAAATCGCACACTTTCGAAAGTCATTCTTGTATACATCGCTGAAAAATCTATTTGTTTTCACCTCGCCTCCCCCCCGTTTTTCGTCTATTTTATATATATATATATATATATATCTTTTTTTTTCATCCTGTAAAATACTACACTCTTCAGCATAAAAAAAAACCGGCCTTTTGGAAACGTTATTCGTGAGATCTGTATCGGAAAAAATTGGTTATCGGGACATTTTGCTTCGCTTTTCGTAAATAAATGTTTGCGAGAGCTTTCGAACGCGGATCGGTTTGATTGAACGCATATTTCGATAGTAAACATTGGAAATTCGAGTCGCGTTCGTATTTTCTTTTTTTTTTCGTGTTGTTTGTTACCCCCCTGTTATTTATTTATTTTTCATATGTATATATATATATATATATATATATATATATATATATATATATATATATATACATATAAGGAAGGAATGTGAAAGAGTGATAGGCGAGCAGTATGAGTCGAAATGTAATCCTCGAATGATTCAATAAATTCGGCAATTTTTAATTTCTCTATTTCGATTTTTGCGAATGAAAAATTTCATATAGAGATATACGTATCGCCTTTATCTCCACACCGTCGCTTTTTTTTTTTAGTTCGAACAAAAGCCGAATGATGTTGCTGTTATGATGATATGTTTTTTTTTTATTTTTCGTCGTGAAACGATAACAAAAGTTTTCAAACCGTCATGAAAACAATGCGAGCTTTTTCAAGTGTTCCATTCTGTATCGTCGGTCGTATTATCGTTTTAATTTTAACGAGCGAACGTATGTTTCTTTTGAACTTTTATCGTTTCGTGCGACACATTTTTTTATATATATAATATTTATGTTTTGATATTATTAAATTACGCGGTTGACGGCTGCTATAAGTGGTAACAAACATATTCGGTTCACGCGTTCAAATATAATACATATATTTTTGACTTAATTTTTAAATTTTTTAACAATATATAAATTTATTTATTTATATATCATTTAAAATATAGAAAACAGATTTTATTATATTTGTAATATTTTTTCACGACGACGTATTTTTACGTCGTATATTAGGCGTAGAATCGTAAACTAAACCGAATACGCGTTCATAAAAATTGAATTAAATGAAAAAATTGCATTATAATCGTAAAAAAGTGAATCTTTTGCATTATATATGTATAAAAAAAATAAAATAGGAATATTTTCACGTCGTAAACGGAATTTTCAAAACGATATTTGTCGAATTTTACGACCTCATCGTCGACAATAAAGATTACGTTTCGGGTGCGGTCGTTCGAAACGACTCCGGAATAAAAATACACTGTGGTTCGGAAAATGCGATTCAAATTACCGAAATATGGATTGAAATTCGGATTAAAATAATTCGATGAATTCTAGTTTTTATCGTTGTAATCGGTGTATGAGATTTCTCTTTCATATATATGTTTTATAATATTTAGAATTTCAATATGCATTGAAACTGGAAAAAAAAGGTTTTTTCAGATGTATGAAAATTAATTCGCGATTTAAAAAAATCAACATTTATTATTTTAACGCGATATAAATTTATTTAAAAGTTTATTTTTTAATTTTCAAAGAAATAAAGTGTTAAATTTTCGACAAAACTATTTGTTTTTATATGATAAAGCAGTAGTATTTTTGTCTTTTATAAAACATATATAAATTTATAAGCAAAAATATTGAATTATGTTAAAAAGATTAATGAAATATTTAATTTATATAAACTCTAAAAATGAAAATATATTTTTGAAGATTTATTTTATTATTTTAATACTATATGATTATTAAAAAAATATGGCAATATTTTCATTATTGATAAACTAAAAAATTTTAAATAAAATAAAAAATATTTGATAATATTTTAATACTTCATTACTCACGTGATTTATGATTATGAAGAGGTATTGTATATTTTTTTTAAATATCTATATTTAAAAATAAAGCAAAAATGTCACTATTTTATTTATGAAATATAATGAATGCTCGGTTTTTTTTGAAAAATGGATTTTTTTTTGCGAACCGCCATGTGGACCACAGAAAATAAAAAAATTTTCCTCACCTTTGAATTCGTTTATTGCTCGAATTGGAAAACGAATATATAAATAAATAGCGCAGCTCGCGAATAAATACATAAATAAACCAGAACGCGGAAAAACATCAACGCATAAACCGAGTGGAGGAGGAAAAAAAAGAAAAACAACCCGATAAAGCGTAATATTATTGCGATTTTTTTTCATGTTATGGCAATTTAGATTTTTTTTTGCTACAGGGGAGGGGAGGGGCAGAGTTGGTTTGAGGATAAGAAATTCGGACTGACAGACGAACGGACAGATTATTAGATAAGCAAGTGTCCGTCAAAAAACGTTCTCGGAGATAAACAGAAAAAAAATTGGAAATTGAGGCTCATGGTAGGAGGGGGGGGGGGCAAAAAAAAAAGAAATGCTGACGTATTATTTAGGATTACACGTGTCTTTCAATCAAACATGTCACAAAAAATATAAATAATGACTGTCATAATTGAAAAATAAATTTTATGATATGTGGGGGGACGATATTAATTGTGATATTTTTGATATTATATTTAAATAAATTTGATGTCATAGTGCGAAATGTCACGTTGATTTGTTTGAAGTCGGACGAAATAATGTTTGGTATATTAATTTGATTAAATAGAAGATAATTAATTATAGTGTAATTAGAAAATAAATCAGTATTTTATTTTTTATATTTGTAATATGATTGATGATGAATTTTTGATCGTTTAATTAATGTTTAAAATTTTTTAAAAAATAATATGATTTTATTTAAATATTTTTGTATTAAAATTTTCATATATAAAATAATGAATTTTTCTTGGAATCAACGTTCTGATGATATTCAGAATATTCAGAACCTATTTCACAAATTTATTATTAATTTTATCTATTTTCATATACGAAACTAATTTTTATATTGATATATAAACAAAACTTTCTCTTCATTAAATGTACAATAAAATTATATATTATAAAAATATATTTGCTTATATTTTTTACCTTAAACATTTACCATGTACGAAACGTGCAATTTATTAACGCAAATTTATTTCACGGCGACTTACTAAAAACGTGCCTCGAATTATTATTTTTATTATTTTTCCTTCCTATTATGTGTGTACTTAACTTTTTAAAGAGCGTTTAAATTCGCATTTGAGACGAAAAACTTTCGGGACTTATCTCACGCTCCCGTCTCCTTTGTCCCCTGTTTATTTTTTTTTACACCCCTCCCCCCACGTTTATTTTTTCGCCATTATTTTTATTTCATTTTATTTCGTCTACTATATATATATATATATATATTATATAAATATATATGAAGAAGGGTTTTTTTTTGGTCGCTTGTTAACCCTTCGGCACGATTTCGGTTCATTTCCGCGCAGATTACTTCACTAGTCTAAGAACGTTCGCGCAGATTCGCAAAAACCCATGGGAATTTTTGGGGATTTCACGTCATATTTCATGGGTTTTGGATTTCGGTTGTCCCGATTCGGATTCTCGAACACTTGTAGCTTTTGTATATTTTTTTTTCGTACATTTTTAACTTTGAAAATATTACTATTTTCATTCATACTTTCAAAAATTCATTATAAAAATATCAATTAGAATGAAAACTCATTAACGTAATAAGTAAATTTGTATATAATATGTAAAAACATGTCATTTATATTTCTCAATTATATAGCAAACAACAAATATTTAAGATTCATAGATTCTCATTGAAAATCAATAAATTTTATATATTTTAAAAAATTTAATATTTAAATTAAAATCCATATATATTTATGTATATACTTTAATAATTAATAAATAAAAGAGTAATTAAAAGTATACACAATTTGATTATCTAAAATATTATTTAAAAAAAATAAAAATATTTTTATTTATATATTATTTATGATATAAGTAAAAAAAGTTTGTTATTGTTTGAGCCCTTTTATATATTCGTTTAATAATTCAGTTAACGATTTTTTTTTATATTATATATCGGTACATTGAAAAACTTTTAAGAGCTTTTCCGACGAACGAACATGACCTTTTTTTTCTTTCCGTTTTTTTTCTTTTTCTTTATATTTGAAAGAAACTTCCACTCTGATGCTAATTTGAAACACGTTAAAATATTTCCGAGTCGAAACTGAAATTGTCCCGCCATTCGAAATATACAAAATACGATAAATTTTTCAGCGCGAGATGTTCTCGCTTACGATATGAATAATTTTTTCGTTCGTATGTATTTTTTTCAGCTGTTTTTCCTGAAAAAAAAATGTATGAAAAAACGTGTTCGCGTGAGTGAAGTTCGTATATCAGTTTAATATGTGTACCGGTGTTGCGAATTGAAAGATTTATATAAACCCGGAGACCTCAGATTCGCACAATATATTATTATAAAGGTGCGCTCATACTATTCATGAACGGAAATGATATATTAAAAAAAATAAATAAATTTGATTCATGATTATATAATATAGTGTTTTTAAATTATTTAAATAGTAATACATATATTTCAATTTTAAAATATCAATGTATGAAAAAGTACACGTGGGAAATATATATTATAGTTTATATTAATTCATACGTTGTGCTGAAAAATATTTATAAAATATTACAGTCGCTTGGAAACGACATTATGTTCGCTCCGTTCCAAAATATCATCGCATATAATAGAGATGCCGTGTTTTTATATATTTTCATACTATTTATGAGTATTGTTTTTTTAATATTATTCATATTTGACAAATATAACTGCCGATAAAAATTATAAATTACATACAAAATTTGCTATGAATTCAGTTTCATAATTTTTAATTCAATTTAAATAATACGCATGATGAAATATATAATAATTAAATAATTAGATTTTTCATTTCAAAATTTCTATCTAAATAAATCGATCTAAATTTGATTAAAAAACAAAAGTATTAAAAAACAAAAGGAAAAAATACTTTTGATAGTTTATAATATAATTTTCATCTCAAAAATGAGGTCAACTTTAAAAACAACAATTTAAGTATGACCGAGTTTATGTTCAGTATTTTTGCGCATATAAAATTTTTATAAAAATCATATAAAATAAAAATTTATTCGTCATTGTTTAAAAATGTATTTGCACATCTCTGAAATAAAGCAGAGATTTTCAGTAACTGAATTTTTATTTCCTTTTTTTTAAAGGAATTTATTCTAAATTTTACTTTATATTATATATGTAAATAGTTGTATAATTTAATTTATTAAAAAAACAAATATTAGAATTTTAGAATATTATTATTTTCTATTTAAATTTACAATGAGAATAAAATATCTATCTGAATGTTGAAATAAATATATTTTATTATAGAAAAAAAAAATAGAAGTATTTAACTTTTATTTCACATTGAATAAAATTGTTTTATATGAGTCGTGACAATTTAAGTACATGTTTAAAATATTTAATTTAAAAAATATTTTCAACTAAGAAACAACACAAAGATTTGTGTGTTTATATTTTTATATACATTAAATAATATAGCGTTGTAAATATAATAAATAAATAATATATTACAAATTATTTTTAATCAATTGTAAAAATATTTCTTTGTAAATATAAAGTCAATCGAAATTATAGATAAATGAAGATCGTATTTATACAATATTATATCATACGTAAACAAGCGTATGATAGACGATACGTTTTTTTCCCCATTAAATTGCAATGCCAATGAATGTAAACAAAAAAAAAACTGGAAAATCCGATGCGCTTTTCCGATTTTCTGTAAAAAAAAAAATATAAACAAAAAAAAATCCGATTCGCCGTTAACGTTAACGGAGCGCCGTAGATCAGCGTTTGCTCGCTCGCTCGTTCGCTCGCCCTAATTACACACGGAGAAGACTCGACATTCATGAATTTTAAAACGAAAATAAAAAATAAAAAAAAGAACGAGGAAAAACGAGGAAAAGTCGCACTCGTTGTACACGTTTCGTAGAGGGTACAAAAAAATATATATATATATATACATATATATATATAACGAAAACAATAATAGAACACAATGCGACGAGAACGACAACAAATAAACTCTGGTTTTTTTTTCATACTGACCCCTATTCGTTAGAAGGACAAAGAGGGGGTAGGGGTAGGGGTAGTATAAAAAAATATGGTGTATTTTTTTTGGGGTCCGTTTTTTGGCTAAATTAGACGGTCGTACTAATTTGGAGTCCATCCAAACGTTTCGCAATCGCCGGTAGAGCGAACATTGCAGCGGTTACAAGATGCCAATTCCGGTGAAAAATTCACCTCATCCCGGATCGTTTTACAATGGTGTGACCCTATTAAGTTCTTCGCATGCAGTGACACCGACGGGTTAAAGCTCCCGCGGTAACGAGGTTAAAATAACGGGTTGGGGAGAAGAAGAACGAAAAAAAAAATAGGAAAATTTCGGTCGCGGACCGTTAAATTTTCGTCGTTCCAAACGTTGCTATTAGAAAACGGTGCGACGTCGGAAAATCTGAATGGATTTATATTTCTCATTAATATTTCATTAAAATTATATGTTGTAATTTTTTTAATTATTTAAAATAGTTCCATTTTTTTTGTTTACTTTTTCATATATATAATATTTTTAAATTATATTAAATTTCTTCGTATAAATATTTATTTATAAAATAAATAATTGGCATTGTCTTATACTAGAATTCTTATAAATAAAAATCTCTTTTGTCTTATATATTATTAAAATCTTTTATATACATATATTTGTATTATATATATATAAATGTGTTCAAAATAACATTTACATATAATGTATAGTAATAAAATTCTTAATATCATATTATATGAGAAAACGGGAAAGACAAAATAATGATTCTAACACAGAAAAGCGCAGCAATGGAAAACTATTAAAATAATAATAAAATATTTCAAACAAACTTTTAATAGTAAACAAATAATAATTGCGAAAAGATTTAACAATTAAATAATGAAAAAAGATTGGAAGGTTGTTTTTCATATTTAAATCGAACATAACGACAAAATAAATGGTGAATTTGAAAAAGATTGATGCTTCAAAAGATATGTAAAATATAAAGGGAGTAGAAATATGTTTGATTTTGTTGAAAATATTTCCTTTTTTATATTATATATATATATAAAGTTTTTATATCTCTGACCTATTATAGACAGAGATTATTATATATGTATTCATATAGTTAGATATGTAATATGAAGTCGGTTTACATTTTTAGAGATCGCTTTCGATAAGTGAAAATGCAGATTTACATATCAAAAACGAATCGTACCGTTTGACCCGGATAAAAGGTTCTATGTAATATGTACGTGCTCATAATATAATATACAGTATATTTCATTATTGTCAGTACACAAAGGCTGTATCGTCAGCCCTCGATATTGGTTCTCAATTTTATATAAAACTATCAAAGGGATTTTTATTGTGAGCCATCGGTGACGATATCGTTCATTCCGTTTGAGACAAAGGGAAAAGTATTTTTCCGACTTGAGGGCGTAACGGAAGAGAAAAATTGCCAACGGAAGCTATTTTCCGTCGTAGAAAACATTTATATCGCGGCGTCTTTGTTGTCATTTAATGTTTACCCCTTCAATTCGACGTTTACGTATCGAATTAAATGGCGGCAAAAAGTAACATGTGCGGATATTCCAGATAAAAAATTTAATGTATCGTCGTTAAATTCATATTATTATAGTAAAAAATATCATTTATTGTGATTTTAAATATTTACTATTACACAAATTTTAAAATTATTACATATTTATAAGAATAAATTTTAGTTACGATCATAGAATTTGTTTGATTAAATACTATATTATGTTATTATTATGTGAAAAAGAGACTAAAAATTTTATTTTATTGTAAAATATTTTATTTTATTGTTTATTGTTTATTGTATTGTTTATTTTATTTTATTGTTTATTGTAAAATATTGAAACTTTTGTAACATTTTCTTAACGAGGAATATTGAGAATATCATGAGTAATTGGAAAATTTAGAAATAAAATGCAGAGTTATATTGATGAAAAAAAGAAAGACAACTTATATCGGTCTTCTCATATAATTTTTGAGAAAGAGATCAATATACAGGCGTTCAAATTCATAGGTGAAGGTCATCACAAGGACATTTGAAATTTATCATTTTATCTATATTTTATATGTTTATTTTAACGATAAATCATTAAAATAAACATACATATATATATATATATATATATATATATATATATATATATATATATATATATATATATGTATATATATGAATTTATAAAAATAGACGGTAATGTCTAAATTAACCGATAAGGTATAAAAATCGATCGTATATCGGTAACCGGATGCGGACACATTATAAACACCGATGGATGCTAAACTTCGAAAGCTTTCATCGTTCGAAAGCTTCGTTCGATATCGGCCAAGCTCCTTATATAATTTTGCACATGCAACTTTTAAGTAGTGTGTATTCGCATTTGACTAAAGCGTCCGCGGGATAAATGCAAAGTTACCCCACAGGGGTAAACTATCATCCATACAGGGTAAACTTTCTCTCGCTCAAGTTAACGCCTTCGCAAACTTGTCATGTGTATTTATATTGATGGTGAATAGTGAAGATTTGATATTAATCCGCGTTATTATATATATATATATATATATATATATATATATATATATATATTAAAATATTATAATAATACGATATTAAAATTTCATATTTTAAACATTGATAATAATGTGAAGTGGCGAAAAGTTGTATATAATTATAAGTAAAGCGATATCTATTCAATATATATTTTTTTAATATTGCAGAATAAGTTGTTTTTTCTTATCACCAATTTTAACAGACATTTGTTTTTCGATAATATTAATAAAAAAATATTTATTTAGATTGATGAATCGTACATTAGAATTTATTATATATTTTTATGATAGCTATAAAAATTTCAGCAATTTAAATTATAAATCTTGATAAAATATTTACTATTTTTTTTTATAATTCAATCTGCACTTATATTCAATATAAAAAATGTACATTAAAATATTTTAATCTATATTAGAACGCTATTATTAATTTATTATTAAAGCATAAATATATTAGTTATTTATAAATTGAATGCATAATTTAATCAATGATAGATAGTAAAATATACTCGAATTATTTAGATTTTTTTAATAGATTAGGATGTTTTAAAAATGCAACATAACAGTCAATTTTATTTACTAAAAGCTGATAATTTATTACCATGCAAATATCAATAAATTTGATTAAAACACAGAATCGGAGTCGAATTTTATACGAAAACAAAACGAAAGGTTGTTGTATCAATGCGTTGCTGTATAATTTTATTTCGTATTCTATAAATTGAATAATTAAATTAAACCGACGCCGAAATTAAATATATAGAGATCGTATAAAAATTATGTACACACTTTAAAAGTATGCAGAACATGTTCAAATCGTGATTGCGAAAATTTTCACAATATTCGCGCACGAAAATATTGGAAAATTAAATTTATTCATGGATTCGCCGCTATTTTTTTTTGTTACATTATTATTATTATTCGCGTATTTTTTTTTTCAAATTTGTGCAGGGCAAAAGTGAATAATGAAAAAAAATCTAATACAAAAAAAAGAAGAAAAACGCACACGTCACGGGGTGGTTTTTTTTTTGTCCACCGACCTCTCTTTTACCACATCGTCGAAATATTCCATAAAGAATGTTTATTTTAAATTCAACATGCAACGTTACAAATTATAATAAATATTACTCTCTCTCTCAAAGGGAAAAGCGTCGCCAGAAAGAGGAACAGGGTTCGTTATGGTGGGATTTTGTCTGTAATTGGACTCGTCTTATAAACCTATTTGGTTTGTCGCACTGACATATAGTAGACGTTTTAAATAACCAGATTTATTACCGGTTATATATCTTTATTTGTTACAGTACTAAAGTAAATTTTGAAAAGCGCGCCCCCTTTTTTTTTGTGTTTTTATTTATTTATTTTTTTTATTTTTTTTTCTTGATTTCTTACATTGAGATTTATGCGCGGTGAAAATAAAAAAAGATTGAATTTATTACTGTATGAATATAAATAAAAACGATGTATTATATATATGTATATATGTGTGTGTGTGTGTGTATGTGTGTGACGTATATAATGTTATATAAAAATTTCTTTTTATTTCACCTGTCATATGTCCTGTTTGTCCAAATTTATCACAGTGATTCTCAAAGGATGTGTTATCGTAAATATTCATTTGTGTTTCATATTGAATTTGATATATTATAATAATTATTTCATTAAATTGTGTTATTATTAGAATACTTATATTGATTAATGAATATTTTTGATTTAGAAAATATTGTGATAATTTTATTTATATACAATTTTTCCTTATAAAATTTTTAAATTTTCTTTTCAAAGTTATTTATTGCTTTTACATATTTAAAATTTATACATGTTTTCATACGGTAACTGCAATTTTGTGCTAATTTCGGTATAATATTTAAATAAATAAACCGTTTATATTCATCAATTTTGTACAGTTATGTTCAAAAATTCTCCTATATGATTGTGTAATATTTTGAATAATAATATTATTTTTTACATTCAACCAAATATTTTAAATTTATTTTTCAAATTAAAAAAAAATAAATACATATCGAATTTCTAAATGAATTATATTGTATATTCAATCAATAAATAAATTATATAAATATATAAAAATTATATATTCGTCGATTTAAATTATAAAAGGGACCATAAAATACGAAGGTTTGTTTCGTTTTTTTATATTATTATTATTATTATCATTTAACCGCACTTTTTAAAACGGGTTCGCAGCTTCATTTATCAAACTTTAATTTGCACCTCGGTCCGTTTTTATCCTACTTCCCATCTCTCCGACTCTCATCCCCTCCGTTCATTTTTCGGGAATTTTTCCGTTTGCCATTTTTATTATTTCTTTCTTTTAGTGGGAGGGGGGGGGGTTGGGTTGGATGTGGTGCGCAATATCACAAATCACGTTTTGATAACAAAAGGAGCCGAGGTTTGCTCGCCGCTTGGACTTGTATCAATATTTGGACAAAGCCGTAAGGCCATTTGGGTATAATTAATCTATCCCGTGACGTTTTGCGTCGGTGGGTTCAACTCCTGAGGGAGCTCCATCCATCGTCTCCTGGTGGGAAAATCTCTTCGGAAAATAAATCTGTCCTCTCACGGGTTCTAATTTATCAATCCTTGTTTTTCTTCTGCGTGGTTGTTCTGCATGTTTCCTGAGAAGATGCGAAAATTGTGCGTATATATATATATATATATATATATATATATATAAGTGTGTGTAAGGTTGGAAAAATATGAGTTTCTTCTTTCAGGAGTTAATCATTCTTCACACTTTTTGCATCGTGTTATAAAAGGAAAAGTCGTCCATCAAACAAACGTACATTTTTTTCCATCATATTTATATAATATATAAAAACTGCAATAAATTCGATTGGTTTACAAAAAAAAAAATTGTATACATAAATATATATAGATTGAAAAGTTTTATTAAAATATCACATTTCTTACATTCGATTCTTTTCATGTTATAAAATATTTTGTTAAAAAAAACTCGGTAAACAATGCTTTATTATTATTATTTAGAATTTAATACTTTGAAAATCGCTTCGAGTGTTCCATTAAAATATCTTTTGAATAGAACGCTTTTCAAATATAATATTTCTACACGAAATTCTAAATGTTTTAAAATTGATGGTGTATTTCGAGAATTTTTCTTGAAAGTTTCAATGGTTGGATGATTCACCACTTTATTGGTTGAACTAGCGCATAAAATGAAGTTTTTCTTGAAAGCTACGTTACTTAAGTAAAGTTTTTCTGAAAAAACAATAAGAAGTTATCTCAAGTTTTCATTGTAAAAGTAATTTTAATGAATGCATTACCAAAGTTGATGCTTATTTTTAAAATGAATTTTTGAAGAGAAGGTCTTTATTTTTATATTATATCTAGATATTTGAATATAATCAAATATTTTAAGTATAAAAATAAAAAAAAAAATTATATATAGACAAAAAAAAATAGACAGTACAATAAATTTATTATTATATGATAAAATAAACTGTGTATTTAATTTATAGATAAATTTTTAATTTATAGAAAACATAATTTATGTGAATATTTTAATAACACAAAAATAGATGTAATATTGAAAGAAAAGTTCACAAAGATCGCTGAAACCCAGAAGATATAAAGTTTATAATTTTTAATTTATTATAATAAAATAAAAAATAATTTTATTTTTTTTAATAATTTTCAAAATATATATTATAAAATATTAAAAAGTTTTCGCGTTAAATTATATATGTTTATATATATATATATATATATATATATATATATATATATATATATATATATAGGTTTAAATATATGAAAGAATATAACATGTATAACAAAACCGAATATTTTCACTGGAAATTTTTATAGAAATTATAGTATATATTATATTGTATAATACGTCTAAAAAGGCTTTATATATGTTTATGGTATATATATATATAGCCTTTTTATGTTGAAAATAATACATCTGATACGAAATTATAAGTTGAAGCCGGCGACAGTAAATGATTAGGGCAGACGTAGTTCCGTAAATCAAATGTAAAATTGGATTGCGTGCAAGAAAACAGACCCAATCTTTATTGGCGAAACGTAGTTTTCTTTTTTCCCATCCCCCCTCCTTTGCCCTCTCCTCATTTTCCCGGAAAAGGGATGATTTTTATTGAAGTCAACAGTGCGTGTGCGCGCACGTGAATGTACATATACATTCGGCAAAACAGGACACATTGTCGTCTTATATTATAATATAAACCCGGTGTGTTTGTACAATGGCAGTAAGTTACTATTTTTTCACGTGTTGGACGTAAACTTATTTGCCTATATGTATATATAATTATATATATATATATATATATATATATATATACATATATAAAAACATGGAAATTATTACAGAATGTTTCAAAAAGTATTCATCTAAATATTAAATATTTTTTTGCAATAATCGATTTTTATTTATATATTGCTGAATCTGATACTTTTATTATATATTATTATATCAAGACAATTTATAATAGAATATATTGTTTTTACATTAGATTAAATCTTCTGAAAGAATGGAATATACATTGGAATGGATCGTAATTTATATTATTTCTATCAAAAAAAAAAAAAAAAAGTTTGTTATTGTAAAATTTCGAAAAAATCTATATAAAAAAAATTAAATACGTAGTTATTTATCGTTTTCAATAAAACGAAAATTCGAAGTAAAATATAAACAGATTCATACAAAAAAAAATATATTTATAAAATTTATGTTTACAACAGTTCGAAACGATTATGCTTTTATTGTCATACTCTGTATACAATCAACATATATAAACGTACACACATACACACGCATATATGTATGTATATTTGACCTGAAAAAACAACGAGATTGGGATATCGATGGCGAAGATCCCTTTGTTTTCGCACCCCTTTATCTCAAGGAACGGCCTTCCGTTATTTCCCTCTCCTGTCGTTGTCAGCTCTTGTGCAAACTGACCGGAAGAGATTTCCCTTTTTCTAGGAATATATATATATATAAGTATAATCGTATATAATATACCGTATATATGTCTACATATAATATTCCCTAGTTATAAGTGATAAAATTCTCGTTTTAGGCGGTCACTATGTCTGCTATCAAAACGTATAGTTAATGAGATATATTATTACGAAACTGATTTTATATTTTAATATATATATTATATTATATACTATTTATATTTTATATCAAATAAAATGGAATTATATTTAAATAGCGTAATGATAAATTTGAAGTTTTGAATTAAAAGTAGAACACGTGTAAAAGTTATCATACAATTAAAATTAATAACGGGAACAATAATCAGATGCTTGAATAAAAAACATAATTGAATTTTGAAATTGTAGATGTTGAAATATAGAAAATAATACAGTAATTACAAATAGCATAAATTAGTCATATATTTTAGTATACTGTCTTATATTGAAATTTTAATATTTTTATATAGTAATATTACACCGTATCGATTAAAAAATTATATCACAAAGAACAATGTTTAATTTCTATTTTTTTTGCAAGCATCGTTTTCTTTGTCAAAATTCAAAAATTTTAAATTTTTACACATATCTGCCAAAAGTATTGATTTCTGAATTATATTTCAGTATATTTCAATCGTAAAACTATTTGACGAGCGATTTTATGGAAAACGGCGTCTAGTTCGTTTTATTTTCAAGTTAAATCACTATCTATTTTCGATATTTTCCTTGACTTTGATTTTTCTCGATCATTCCAACTTTTTAATATATCGAATATTTTTCCTTATTTGAAAATTTACTCACAGGATATAGATTATATAAATTAAAAAAAAAAACAATATATCTTTATGCGCTTTTTAATACTTAATTTTTAACTTAATGCATTGTTAAATTGTCTATAAAATATTTGAAAAAACTTTATAAAATTAATTTATTTTGTTTGTATTTTTTTCTAATATCTAAAGATAAAATATATTATCAATATTTAAAGATACAATATAAATATTGTTTTAATATTTTATTCTCATACATTAATTCATAAAGAGATAATTTGTTTATAGTAAAACATTTTTCTTTATTTAAGTATTTTTTCTTACTAAAAACAACAAAGTAAATTGCATAGCTTTTCATCGACGTGTACAATGTAGCCTTTTAGAGGTAGTAATTTTTAATCTCTCACGAGTCTCGGAAAATTTTTCGATCAATAAATTTTCCGTAGAATACTAAAATTTCTCAAAAGAAATTTAAAAAAAGAAATACATTTTTTAAAGATATATTCACTATATAAATGCATGTTTAAAATAAAACTTTTGTTTTTATGGTATAAAATTTACTATTTGATTATAGTTTTGATGTAGAAACATTTTGATGTTTGAAATATGGTGCTTTTAATAGAAAATTATATTGTATAAAATATTACATAGATATCATTAAATGGGAACTTTATAAAATAAAATATGAGACGCGTTTGAATGAAATTTTAATGAAACCGGTACAGAATATTTCTATTATGATTTTAATAATAATTGTTTATAAAATGAAAAGTCCGTTTAACTCAGAACCTCTTGAAACACATGTAAAATATTTATATTTAAAAAAAAGTTTTTTTTACATATAAAATGTCATTAATTGTCAAAATTCGGTGAATGGGCGGTAATAATTGAAAAAGTTTTTTCGTGTATTTACCACCTCATACCCTTTAAATAATATTCATCACATTAATTAAACGTTAAAACTCTTCAATGTCGGTGGTAACGCGGAACGTCGCACATTTGTTTACATAATATTTCGCTCGGATTTTGTACGACACGCGCGCCGCCTTTACGACTACACGTACGCCGCACAAAATGAATGTATTAATTTTCACGTGAATCATCATTATTATTATTTTTTATTATTATTAGAATTATTTTAATTATTATTGTTATGCGTATTCGTTTGGTCTCGCGGAATCAGATTTCGTTTTATTTATTATTTTTCCGCTATTAGCCCACGCCGTCCGAATTTGTATACGTGCCTCATTTAAATATTAATAATAGAACACAAACACGCGTTTAAATGTATGAAGTGATTACATTAAATTTAGTAATCGCGTTTATATACATGTATATATATGTTTTGTGTATATACTGTAATATAATATAACGAAAAAAAATTTTTTTTCATAGTGACTTTATATAAAATATAGATCCCTATAGAGTATGAAAATTATGTGAAAGTTTCTCGTATACTATGAGATTTTTATATTTTTTTTTTCGCGTTCAAGTATAAAAATATTAAATTATTTTAAATATTTTAGCATTATCACTCCGTTGAGATCCTTAGAGATTGTTGATTTTAAAAAAGATGTTAGCATTGGTAAAACTATAACTTGAAATTAAAAAGATATGAAATATTTTCATATATATATGAATAAAAATTAAATTATATTATTTGAAAATAATTCGAGAGGCGACCAAAAAGTCCGTCGATTAGTATTTTTAACACATTTAAGAGTTTTTATATGTATATTAATATTAAAAAAATTTTGTACATATTATATAATTTTTTTTACAAAGTTGACCTAATTTATAAGAATCATTTATAAATGCGGCCTATTTTTTAAATCGACTTTTGCAGTTCAAAAAATATTTTTTTTAATCAAAAACGAAGAAAAATTACGAATTTAAAATTCATGCCAATTTTCAGGAAAAAATTAAAATCATAAAAATATTTTTTCGAGACTCAAAATTAGTGTTTCGTAGAACCGATGAATATTAACTTTATTATTATTCATTTTTATAATATATCTTGCAAAGGCCTAAAAATTAACAAAAAAAAAATATTTTTTTTCGTATTAAAAATATTTAACACTGCTAAGACTATATATTGATCATCATATTTTTTGATAATTATTGATAATAAATATATAATAATTTATGATGATAATATTCGATAGATTTGAATGATGTGAAAATTTGACAAATTTCTGTGTAATTTCATAAAAAAAGATCCGATTTCATGTACAATAATTACGTTTTATATTGACGTTTAACCGTTTGAAATCGACAACATTCTGTAATATATAATGTAATAAAAATAATTTTATACGACAATATCATTATTTACGATCAACCGAGCGTATATTCGAGTTATTTTTTTTTTTTGATACTAAAGCGTCGGTCATATGATTTTTATATATATATTATTATTTTATTTTATTTATATAAATAAATATATAATATATCGTATTTAAATCGTAACAATATTGCAAATCGAAATATGATATTTACATTTATCATAATTTTAACGATCTTTTTTAACTTTTATTACGACGTATTTTATCTGTTTTTCGTCGTTCGAGTACATTGCGATTTATCACGATATATTAATATATTTTTTATAATGTAAATATTTATGTTAAATAGTGGATTTTTATATCTAAAATCGTATAAAATTTATATAAGTTAATATCGTTGATATTATTGAACCTTTTTGAAGTCGCATTTTTTACAGGCTCATTTCAACGAGCACTATTTTATTAAATTATCAATACGAATTGATAATTTAATTGCTATTTTGATAATACTATGCAATAAGATAAAAAAAGCTGGGAAATAAAATTGACTTAAATAATAATTTTAATTTTATTCAATAATATCCATTTGAAGCTCTCACTATTTGACTATATAAATTGGTAAATCTTAATAATTTTAAATGTATTAGTGAAAAATTGTTTTAAGAAGAAAATATCAGGTAAAAAATATAATGATTAAAGTAGTTAACTAAAATGTATTAAAAAAAATCACAATAAATATTTTTATAATAGACTAATAAAAATATATATCATGCAATAGTCAAATATTTTGATAACAAAGTCGTCGCAGGTGTTTCTTTTTTTTTCTTTCTGATACAAAATCACGCGAAAATTTCACAAGGGATGGTACATAAGGGTAGTTTTCTCGAATCTTAAACGTCGATACGTACCAGATTTATGCGGAAAATTCGTGCAGCAAATAAATCAGACGTAAATTATTGATAAAATTCGAACCGGTTACAAAATCGCTCACGGGCACACCTTATGTGTGTCTGTTGTGAAAGGGGACACAAAACGCACAAAATACACCCCCATCGACCCCCCCTCGTTATTTATGAAAATTTATCGATACACGAAGAAAACTTTTTAAATATTAAAACGACGCTTGTGCGTATTTAATAGATGTATAAAATATTGTTTATATATAATATATAATATATATATATATATATATATATATATATATATATATATATATATATATATATATATATATATATATAATGAAATATATAGAATAAAATTATATGATTAATTTTGAAGTAAAATATTCACGATAGTTAAATAAGTTATGTCGGTTGGAAATTATTAATATAATATAAGCTAAATATTAAACATAGGCATTACATTTTGAGATTATAAAGCGGGTTTTCCGAGAATATGTTACAGAATTAGCACATTAAATCATAAATTATGTGATCCGATGTAAAATTTTTATACACGATGAAGTTCAAGCGAACAATTCCAATTTTCTAGCGCAACTTTTCTCCTTAAATGTAATAATAGTTTGCGATGTAATATATCTTCATTACGTGTAATATAATGTTCCGCAGAAGAAATCTTTGCGAGACGTATTAATTAGTTTCGCCGTTATTAACGTACACAAATTAGTATATGATATTTAATAATAATACATTGTATTATGATAACATACCGGTAATTTTCAATGGTGATTTTTTTTAATGAAAATTTTAGAATTGCGAATAATAATGAAATTTTGTTTTATTTAAAATAAACTTTGATTAGCTATTAAATATTCAATCAAAATACTTTAATACATATTTGATTGGTTTCATATTATGATACTTTATTCCATAAAAATATAGCATTATGGTTGATGAGGTCTATATTTTAAAAATTGATTTATTGCTTTATAAAACTTTACAGATAGATTATATATATATATATATATATATATATATATATATATATATATATATATATATATATATATATATATATATATATATATATATATATATATATATATATATATGTTAAATTTTGTAAAATTATCATCATTAAATATACACAATCATGTATCATATTATAAATAATACGAATCGTTTTCATGTTTAGTAATAATAGAAATCCCTAAATATAAATTTCTAAGGCTATAATTTGCAATAGGGGCGTTCGGATTTGCGGTTGACCTCAATAATATATAATATTACACGATCGAATAGTCAGTTAATTACATATTAACGCTATAATATTCACTACATAATGTTTCATTATAAAGTACGCAATTACGTCGTGTAAATTGCTTTCATAAAATAAATCTTGTGTTTGCTCAATGTTTTATTCGTTATTAATATTTATTTAAATCAATAGATATGTCGTTTTTATAATTAAATAATGTCGGAAATCGATTGATTGAATATTCATCGTTTTTATTACTTAAATATAATTATCGAATTCGAAAAATTTCATTATTGATATGAAAATATATTAAAATTATTAATTGTGTATATATATATTTTTATTTCGTATTGAAATTGAATCATAAATTATTTATAGCCGTATATAATAATAATAATATTCACTATATTTATTGTATGGCTTTTAGTGCGCTTGAAAAGAATCATATCTGATTGCAAACATGAAAATAGAATAACATTAGAATTCGCTTAGCTTTTCAACGGTACAAAACAGTAATAATAAGAAATAGTAGAAACACACGGAATCATATATCATGTGAAATGTAAAGTTTTTACAAAGCTTCCGACCGTACTTTGTCGAAGTGAAAGCGAGCGGTTCCACGCTTTCCCAGTTAGTTTGACTCAGTTTTCGTCCCCCTTCAGGCAGTTTTCCTATTGAACGACCGATCGGTTAGTGGAAAATTAACACCAACATTAGTTTCATCGAAGTGGAATGGGCGAAATCAACGTGGATACCGAATCATGATAACGGGGATGGTGTAAAAAAAAATTTTTTTTTTTTTTTGGAAGAGCGCTAGAGACCATAGTAATTCGGTATAATGAAATAAGGCTTTAACCGTAACAAGAATTATCCGCTTAGGACGTGGAACGTACATATTAATCCCATTGTCGTCGCTGGAGCCGAAACGCAACCGGCTCGTCTAGATTAGGCCAAATTAGAAAATTAGGTTTCGGGTTTCGTAGGCGTCATTTCACCCCCTAGGAAAACGCTTTTCCCTATTTCGCACAGGGTTGAAAAGTCGACGTTGGACTGTTTTGTTACCCGTTGCACGTTTAATGATCGATGTTTTTTTTTTCATAGGATAATTTTGATTATATTTTTCATCAGTTTATAATTAAAACGGTTGATATTTAAAATTATTATTATATGAAAAGAGATTAAATGTATTTATCGTGTTATTATTTGAATTGTAATTGCATTCAAATTGCTATGTAATCAAATAAATATTCAGATGATGTATGAATATTTATATATTCATCGAATCTATGATTGTTGACAAATCATTTGTTCATAATATCCAATTAAATATATCTTCTATTTTATATATGTATTGCATTTTGAAATAAAAAATTAAGCTGTAATTTTTATTTACTAGATTCAATCAACAATTATAATATATCAAAATATAATAAATATATAAATATAAAAAAATACACATTGAAACTGATAAATTAGAGAAAAAATATTATCGAAATTGAAAACGTAGTTTCTGCAATTAAAAATAAAAGGAAAAATACTGAACAAAAAAATAGTTTTTGGTTTCATAATTTAAATCAACGATTTAGAAGTTTAGTGTTTTTAGGGTTATATCACTAAAAATCAAGATTAGAATGATGATTTCTAAACTTTGAACATGATAAAGAAGAAAAAAATTCTTACATTGATTATAAAATTGAATCATTAATAATTTTACTATAAAATTAAAATGTGTTCCATATTTTTATACATATATAAAAGTCAAAAAAAAAATGCACCAATATTGAAAAAGTAATTTAACAATTTATATAGTGATCAGGAAATATTCTATATTTTGTGAATAGTTTCAGTAGATTTAATATAAACATTCTATAATAATATTCGAAAACCTATCCCTAGATTGCTTATACTTGTACGCTTATTATATAATACTAATCCGTTTTGAATTTAATTCGAATACATAAAATGTCCATTAAGCTTAAATCGAAGATTAATAATATAACACGAACGTTTTCGATATCTGATAACGGCTAATTATCATATTATACAATTATCAATTATTACAATAAACTAAAAAAAAAATAATAATACTATGCATATTATTATAATACAAAAAAAAAGGAAAACCCAGTTGAAAATTTGACATACGTTTAACCCTTTCGCGTCGGTTTTTCGCCATTACGAACGTTATTTACTTACTGCGTCGTCGTCGACCACTAATTATACAAATTCTGCCAAAAATTCCACGTCGGAAAATAGTATTTTCGCCAAAGGCTCGATTGTTGACGGTTTTCCACGTCTAATTACTGTCTGAGCGATGTCTGCCAACTATAAAACGGTCTATAATGATTCCAGACGAATGTTCATTATTAGTTTTAGACAAAATTTCGACGTACATCAATTTTTACAATTTTATTTTTTATTACATCTACAAGATTTTATAATGTTAATATTCGATTTAAATATCGTCGGTTATCTTACATACCGATTCGATAATAATAATAATATTGGAAAATTATATATAGCATGTTTTAATTAAATTATTTGAATATGAAAATGTTGCGGTACAATTTAGAAAATATTGTTTAATATATTTACAAGTATGTTTATTAATTAATTTAATATAAGAGAAATATTAGATTTTATATTAATTTTCTGCCAATTAATTGAATGTAACTAGTAATATATAATAATAATTCATTATAAGAAATGCTCTTTTATAGTTTTGAATCATTATAAAAGAGATTATATTTTATTAACTAAATTAAAATGTTTGATTATAATGTAAAAATTTGGATTTTTTCTATACATAATATAATGAGTTATATTCATCAATTTTACAGTATAAATATATATATTTTTAATGAATTTAATATACAAAAATATATTTTTTTATATAATATATTATAAATAAAAATGTATCAAATATGAAAGTATGTTATTATAATATAACGAGTCTCAGAAAAAAAAAATGTGTACTTCGACATTGGGAATATTCGTTTATAAGGGTGAGCGGTTAAAGGGATGAGTTTTTAAAAAAAAAAAAATTATAAAGGAAAACTTTAACGTTTGTACGTGTAAGCGATACGGTAACGTTTAACGTTTTTGTACACACGGGCTTAAACTTTTTTTTTTTATTACGGCCAAGATAAACATAAAACATGCGGCGAAATTACCGAATGTACAAAATACGACAGCTGTAAAATTTCGCATGAAAAACTTCGTGTGTTCCCTTTTGCGCCGCTGCAGTAAACTTTTCTTCTTCCTTTATTTATTTTTTTTTCAGCCGGTAGCGTTTCTGAAACGGCGACTTTCCATCTTCGGCTGCTGGCTTTTCTTATTCGGTGTGTCGAATGCGAAACGACGACGATGATTATGATGATGATGATGATGATGATGATGATGATGATGATAATGATGGAATATATTGTTTTTTTTTTCGTGTGTAATAAATATATTTATTAAAAAGAAAATTCTTATGTTATCATGATGATCGCGATAAAGATTATATTTATAATATTAATATAATGATATGATGATTATATTTGATATAGAATATTTCATTTTTAAATATGTATAGATCTTGTTATGTTATTAATATGTTAACACATTCAATGTCATGTTATTGACCGATTACTGACACTGAATATAGTGATAAAAATGATGAAAAAAGATGTAGTTTAATTTAATATAAAACATGCCATTTTTTAATATGTTAATATATTAAAAAATCAGTCATTGATTATTGACACTACATATTTTTTTTCAATTCATTATTTTGTATTAAAATATATACATTAAAAAAATATTTATATTTTTGCATATTCTATAGGATTAAATTTACAAAAAAATAAATATTTTTTAAAATTAAAAAAAAGATATATATATATATATATATAATATTTGATTTATATTATTAGTTTACTAGATTATGTTCATTTGTACATTCATATATTCTACAAGTGAAAGGTATAAATTTAGATATTATTTATATATTTAATTTACTATGGACACGTATTTCGATTTTAAAATTTATTAAAAGAAATTTTAATATATATTAAGTTTTTTTAATATGAAAAAAAAATATATATGTAAAAAGTCAAAGGTTAAATAAACAATTTAACTATGTAAAAAAATAAATAAATCATCTCTTCGAAACTTTATTTACTTGAATAACTAACTGTACATTAAATATAAGATTTTTCAAATATATTTTTTATTTTTATATAGAGTGATAAATTTTAAAAGTGAATAATGTTACTTTTAATTCAACAAAAAAAAAACTACATAAGTGCGTATTTATAAGCATTTTATTTTTAGTTTAAAATCGTTATTTTACATATTATGAATGATGTACGTATATTTTGTGCATCAATTGTACATTGTATATGCATGTGGATGTTTTGTGCGATATTATTAAACTTTTGTTATACTTAAGATGTTTTAGACATTAAACTCGTACATTTTATGGTCGGTATGATTATGAAAGTTTAAGTATTTTTACTGTTATTATTATGACTACTGCCTTATGTACTTCTTTGTGTTTGTGCATAATGTTTCAGCTGAAATACACGCCATTGATGTACATAAAAATGAAATTTATAATGTATTAAACTTTGTGTAATTTATATTTTATAAGTTGTAAAATCTGCAAAAGCGTTTATATATTTCGACGGGTTTCAATTTAATACTACACACACACACACACACACATATATATATATATTATATATATATATATATATATATATATATATATATATATATATATATATATATTATATATAGAGCAGATGTTATTATAGGGCAGAAAATAGGGTGCATCCACAATATATAAAGTCGGCGAAGGAAAATGAATTAGGGAAAGGGACCGGAAGTCTGACGAAGTAGGGAAAGTGGCAATTTTTCATTCGGTCGTTTTAATGGGAAAGAATTGTTTGTCGGGCGTCCATCAAGCCTTAGGCACCCCCCATTAATTATTTTCATATCGAAAAAGTAGCAAAATAGAAACGCGGAACAGAATCATCGGTCCGGTCTGTACAGGCTTGACAGGTGCCAGTGAACCGGACGAGGATCGCGCGTTTAACACCCCTGACCCCGAATAGAACGGGCAATTTATTTAGTTTTCGGATATCCTTCACTATTCGAATACACCTTACGTGTGTAACGATAATTGTAATACGATTTAAATAATTGTTCTATGTCAATTTAATTATATATATATATATATATATATATATATATATATATATATATATATATATATATATATATATATATATTTTAGAAATATTTATTATCATTTGGAAAATTGCAAAATTTCCACTCTTTTTGAACAAGTATATGTGAGGTGAGTTGGATTTGTAATGATATCCTAGCCTCTATATTCGCCAAGCATGACCCCGCGTGATTTTATAATAACTCGAAGTTATAACTAGAAATCGAGTTATAGAAGTGTTTTTGACGATTATTTTATATAGGAGACAATATCAATAAAGAAAGAATATATAAAAGTTTTTTTTAATAAAATTAAAATTTTAGTTTATTTACATTCTATTTCTTTGTGATTTAAACATATCCGTTTATACATTATATATATATATATATATATATATATATATATATATATAATATATATATATACATATATAGTATTAAATATTCCGTATAAGAAACAACTAATTAACGAAGCAAATTTTATTACAGGATATACATAAATATTTTTTTTCAGTTCGCGTGACGGCATTTATTATTTGTATTATTATTATGTATTATATTTAGTAATAAGAGCAGACTTTCAAGTTTAATATATAAGTACACCATACGTTGAGCTCGCATGTTTATTTTACTAACAAATAAATTTACGTTTGTGACATTTACGAGTCTTCTCCTCTATTTGCGAATCGTTTCGACATATTTATTTCGAATAATCAAATATACTGGAAGCAATTTTAGTTTTTTTTCTTTATTACCGTTATGTCGTATAATAGAAGTATTTGATCAAACTTAATTTGATTTTCCCATATATATATATATGTATACTTTATATATTTATATACTATTATAGAATTTTTCTTAGTGAATGGAAAAAAAATATATATAATAAATACTTGATAAACATATATAATGGCGGGTCAGTTTATTTCGGTAATGTTATTACGAAGTTTTATTAGAATACACGCAATTATTGATTAGTCATCATATGATATTTGTGTACGCATTTCATTATAAGAATTGGTCGTGTTGATTAAATGTAAATTATATAGGTATATCAGGGATAATCAATGCGATTTTAGCGGACGGCATATATTATTTATGAGGATTTTCATTAAATTTTAACATATATTAGATCATTATTATGTTTATAATTATTAACAGATTTTGATTAAATGAAGAAAAAATGCTTTAAATATATTATCAATATTGTAAATATATATTTTTTATTTTTTTTATTTAGTTTTAAATATTAAAAATTTAAATATAAACTTGAAGAATTGATATATTATTTAAGTAAGATTTTATGTAATATTAAATTACGTCTACATCGTCCATTTTCAATATTAAATATATTGCCATATAAAAATGTAATATATTTTTGAACGTAATATTATATATATATATATATATATAATAAATAAATAGATTGAAAATAGAGATGAAATTATAAAGAGAACTTTTTTCTTTCTTGATTAAGTATAAACTCATATTTTCCAAATGATTTGATATCAAATATTAGAAATTTCGCAGATTAAAAAAAACTTCATCTTTGCCATGTTTTTTCTTTGCTGCTCAAATCGAATTAAAAAATGCGAACGCTTTTTTTTGAAGCAAAAAAAAAATGAAACGGCTCGAAAAAATAAAAATGAAAAAATGTCAATATCAGCCTTCTACGCAAAGGTATGGCCGTAAGGCAAAGTTTTTCCTTTTTCCGGTAAATTTATTAAGAAAAGTCCCGGCGAAAAATAAAGGTGAAAGAAGTCCCCGAGTATAAATCTATTGCGGATACGAAGATTGATTTCAAGGTTGGCCTGTCATCTTTTCCAATTTTCGCGTCCGATGGAAAATTTCTCGAAAATAATATTTTCCTATTGGTGTTCTTTTTTTTTTCTTCGCCATGGAGACACAACGGTGCAGAATCGAAACTGGAAAAGTCAGTCGTCTGTCACGAATGCGGAAAATTTTCCACCATTAATTTTTGAGTTCGAAGTGCAAAAAATTATATATAAATTTCAATAAGTCCCCTTGGTACTTTTAATTTTTCTTTATGGAAGATCCGCGTCAAGAATGAGAAGCAACCCTAAAAATATCAGAAGTTAGTCAACATTCAAATGTAAGATAGTTGAAAGTGAGAAATTTCACAAATCGAATCTTTAGCTTACTTACTATATTTTGTTGATGAAGTTTAACCATGTTATAGTTGAATGTACATTAAATGCTAAACTATCTCAATATTAGAAACTTTCAAGATGAATTTAATCTAAATTAAATAGCTTCCTCAATGTGTAAATAAAGGGTTATTACAGCGTGTACAGAATTTCAGTTTGATGGGAGTTGTTCAATGTTCATAATCAAAGATAATGACTTTTCATAAAAGAATTTATCAAGATTTTCTAAGGATAGTAAACGATTTTTAATACATGATAAACACAAAAATCTATTAATTATGATAAATGTGAATGTTCAAATATTAAATTATTGAAATTAAATTTGATTATATAAAATTTTAGACATTTTCTTTCATTAAAATTTTGAGATTATAAGTTACATAACACATAATAACTATTATTGATGGAGATTTAAACAGATAAACTTTGTATTTAAAAAAAAATCTAATGATTTAATGTGATTCAGTTATTTCCTTTCAGTTACATAATATAATTTGTTAATGCGAGTATACAAAATATATAATTAAAGAAATTAGACTCAATTATATAAATAAAATGCTTAGTAATTTGATATCCAATATTTGTAAGTTTATTTTAATAAAAGAGCTTTACTTTATAATAATAACATTTTATATATATGCTGAAAAGAATGTTTTATTTTGACTGTATAAAAATTAATTAAAGTAGATAGTTTCTAAAAATTATATTTTTCAAAAATATACTTCATAATGAGTTTTTTAACTACTGTTTGTAGAGGGTTTACTATATTTTTTTTTTTGTGTTTGCTTTATTTAAACTCATGTCAGGGTTGAAAGTTGAATTGCACTGTTCATTAGTGATGCAAAATTGCACTTCGCAATTGCAAATATTCCATCTAGTATTGCAATTAACTTGACACAGAAAATTAAAAATATTCAAAAATGAAAAAAAATATATATGTCGACCAATTAAAATTCACACAGCCCTTTCGCGAGGTTTGCGTTTTATCATAAAATTATTGAATACGAATCATTAGTATTTAGATAACTCAATTAAGCTGCATTAATTTATAGTGAAAAGCTATAGGATTATTTTCACTGTGTAATTTCTCGAACGACGTTTTCATTAATTTCAATTAGAGAATAAAATTAATCCTTTATAAGAATCACTAAGTAGATTGAATTTAAATGAATGTCTATTTATTCCCACTTTTCTAATTTGCGTCATAATTTAAATTGATTCTACGTATATTCAACAAAAAAAATATTATATTGCATTTAATTTAATTTAATCAGTGTTAATGGATCACGTTTTAAATATTTTAATTTTAAAATTTAGTATATGACATTTATTTTTAATTGAGGTTAAGAAAATTTATTTAATTCGAAATTCTTACACGAATAATCATTAATATTACATATAGTTTTAAACGGATCATTAAACTTTAGTTAAAATGACACGATATGTTGGAGAAAGGTCATAAGTTAGCTATAATTATAATTTCACACGAAAATTGCTGTTTTCGAAGAAGATAAGACGACAGAATGATTTTATGTATAAAATTACAGCCAGTCTGGAAAAAACTTTAAAATATATTTTGATTTTTTTTATTATATTTTCCATTACTTATTTCATTCTAAATATTTTTGTCTATGATTAGACTAAATGATAAAATTTATATATAAATATATAAAATAGATTGAGTGTCAAATATCATGAAAAACATTTTTATGAATATACAGAATAATATATTGTATTTTTTTTCGTACTATATGATAATATTGCTTTTTTTTTCGCTAGTATTTTTCGACATATAACATATATAAAATTGTATTGAGAAGATTTTCTAAGCTTAACAAGACAACCATATGGCGAAAATCTTCATGGTTTTATACACATTTTATTCGTTATTTATGACTTCCAACTAAAATACGCCAACGAGAAAATATGTTAGGACTCCAGTCTATATATATATATATATATATATATATATATATATATATAATAAAAGTGTAGTGTTTTTGATAGTGAATCGAATTTGAAATATCGATTTCTTGTCGTGGTCGCGGTCAAGAGAAATAAACCGTCGACGCGAAAAGCGGCTCGCGCCCTTTTCGCTCCATTAATCAAGCGTTTAACCCTCGCAGCAGAAACGAAGGGAGAGGGTAAGCAAAAAAAAAAAAAAAAAAAAAAAAAATAGAAAAAAAGAAAAAAAAGAAGAAAAAAAACCAAAAAAAAAGAAAAAAGATGCGAATAAGATATTTATCTTTATCGGTCCATTCTGAGACGGTTTTCCTCGCATTTTCTTCGGGTTTTTCCGGCCTCTTCTCCTCTTCCCTTTTGCCGTTTCGATGCGGAGATTAATGAAACCTCAGACGTGAGACTCGTGTCAGAGACGTATGAATTGTACGTTTACCGTTTGCTTAAATATATATATATATATATATATATATATATATATATATATACGTATATATTGTGGAAAATTTCTTTTTATAACCGTTAAAAACGCAAGTCGGGTCATAAATGGTGAAAATGTATTTTTCCGTTGAATGTAAAAAAAATCTATTTTTACCATATAATATATAATGAGAAAAAATTGCGATAAAGCGGATTCATAGTTTATGTCGCATCAATTTGATTGAAAAAAAATAATACTTATATAATTTAAAATATTTTTTTTAATTAAAGACGATTTCAAAAAAGTGGTTTATATTTTATAGCTTTCAATGTTACACAATTAGGTTTTAATGTGAAATATAAATAGCACTGTAATTCTAGAAAGATATTTATTTTTTAACCAACATCCTTTAATTCAATTATGCCTTTTTTTCAACTATCTCCCTCTTCTGAGTATTTGAGATTTTAGTTTATATTTATTTAACTACAACTTCGTTTATTAATTTCAATATTAATTCACATGAAAAAAATATTTATATATTTATTTAATAATTTTTATATTTTTCAATTGGCATACTTATGGTATATAAATATAATATAGCATATATAAAAATTAAGTTACAATAAAAATTTAAAGATCTGATAACAAAAGTACAAAACTTTAAGCATTGTTAATATATTTATCAAAATAATATTAATTTTTATTTTATTACAATACGATAAAACAATATATCGACAGACCTTGAATATCGTAAGCTTCATTCAATATATTAAAAGTATAATAAAACAATTTTATATCTGTTTTGTGTATAAACATATATAGGAAAATATATATTATATATGAAGGGACAAAAGAGAATTCAATATGAAACATTAATATAAACGACGGATAACTTTTCCGTTCATTTATCGCCATCTGTATTCAACATTTAATTTTGTTATATAATATTCCGATATATTTATTATATATATTTATATATATACAAATATATATTCCAAAAACCCTATAAATTTCAAATATATAAGATAAAACAATGTGTAATATCAACAATGAAACATCTTCTAGAAGCATCCTGTAAAAGCAAGGACTCTTCAATATCGACAATATTAATTTTCCACTCTCGCAAATCAAAAAGAGGACTCAAGTCGAGGATTGCTTTATTATTTTTGAAATAAACGATACGAAGTTTTCAAAAGTTATTGGATTTATATAAGAAGCGATTTTATGGCTATTTTCGTAAAATCAATCGGTTAAATTCTATGAAAAGACGATGTTTTAAATAATAATATAGGAAATAATCAATTTTTAGCGGTTATATTATCCTATAATTGTTATATCGATTATTTATTTGAAAGTTTATTATTATTTTAATTCCTGTAAATTGAAATATTCTTCAGGTTATTTTGATCATTATGCGATTTTCTATCAAATATTTATTAATTTATATCTGTCAACCTTAAATTATTGTAATTAATGAAAGATTTTTAATTATATTATATATTTCTTTGTCAGATTTCTAATATTTTTATACATAATAGTTAATTACTAATATTTATATTTATATAAATCACGTATATTACAGTTATTTGTAATTATTAATTAAGTAAAACAATATCAGAACATAAATTAATTAATTCAAATTACATATTTCTCATGAATTAATACTATATGAAGAAAAAAACGTGTTTTTATATATGATTTGTAAACAAAATGAGTGGAAATCAAATTATTTCGTTTCTAAAAATATTCCGAATCGTTTTTTTTGTATATATGTATTATTTAAAAAAAATATATTCAAACACACACACAAAATTAATTTTGCGCAATGATTAATTATTCTTTAGCGTGAACGGGAAATTAGAAGTTTGACGAAATTGTGTAAAATTAATTATGTATTAAGTTATTAGCACTACTAATACAAGTGTCATTAATCATTCATTGAATGGCACAGAGACGGTCAAACTTTTGGAAACGCTTGAATAAATTATATAATAGATTATTTCGTAATTTTTGACATATTCACTTTTGATAAATCGGATCATGTATCGGAGTATTAAAGTAATAACATTTTCAGCGTTTCAGAAACGTTTATCAATATTCATGAAAATTTAACTGGAAATGTTTCAAATTATTCGAATATCACAAAACAATATTTGAAATGTAAACTTTTATTATATATATATATATATATATATATATATATATATATATATATATATATATATATATATATTGAATAATGAAATAGTTAAATATATTATATGTTTTATGATCATTATCTTTAATATAAATTTATTTTATTATTTGAAATATTTATATTTATTATCATCGCAGTAATTTATAACTTGAACGTATAATATTATTATATATAAATAAATATTACATACAAAAAAAATATGAATAAATTCAATTTGAATAAGAGTGAATACGTGTGGAAAAAATTTGAAGTGTTAGTAGAATCGCTATCCAATTTGTTTGAGTATTTTTCCGTTTTCAGCCGTTTCAGACGTGAAACACGCGAAATTTCAGGTGCGATCACAGCCGTTACGATACTAACTTGAATTTATATAAAACGCTGGAATACGATATTGAACAGAATCTCCATGTCATAAATTACGACGATTCACCGAAAATATTTCCGACGTTATTCGTGAATCGATAGCGACCGAGTTTAACAAAATTTCTGTTTGTACGTCACACACGTATATAATATATATATATATGCACAATATGATGAACATATATATATATATATATATATATATATATATATATATATATACATATTCTTAGGTAACCGTAGCATTCCTCATGAAAACTTTTACACATAAAATCGTCCCGATAGAATCTAAAGAGGAATATATCAAGACGAGTGGATCTCGCATTATGCTCCGATAGGCAGGATAGAACTTCCAAAAGAGGAAACCGCTCAAACAAAAGAGATACTTTCAATAAGCGATCTCAATCCAAGGTTTCAGACATTAATATCGGCGTGAAATCCAAGATGAACGAAAATCCGAACCAGGATAAAAAAAATATATATATATATATATATATATATATATAGGGAAAAAGAATTAATAAAGGAGACCACGCACGTGCGTCAAGTATATACTATATATTATAGGAAGGACGTTTAGAAGGACCAATGATGAGTTTCATCGTTTTTCCTCTATTTTTTTTTATATTATTATTTGTGAAAGCAATTTGAGATCGACCTAATTTATTGCAAATGATGCAATGAAAGTACGAAAAAAAAATTTTTTTTTTGATAATCGTAATAAATATTTTATTACAATTTGTCTAATATTAAAAAAAATCTAATATCTTTATTAAGGTATAATATTAGTAAAAAAAACTCAGTCAATTTCAAAATATATAAAATATGCAAAAGATAAACATAGTGGAATCTGTTTAACACACGAAATTTTTAATCACATATTGTATAATTAGATATACAAATTTATTCAGAACGTACGTGAAACTAAATTTGTACATTATTCTCACATTTTTAGATAGAATTAAGTGTATATAAAAGATTTATTATATATTATATAATTTATGTAAGGACTTGTTTGAATTTTCAAGCGTCGATAAGACGACTGTTACATTCATATATATATATATATAAATATGTATGAATAAAAGTTGAATTCGGAAGAAGATGTCGGTGTTAATCTTATATCTTGTGTACACTAATTATGTGAAAACGTGAAGATCTCAAAACAAATAAGTTATATGAACGAGTCGTGAAATTATTTTACCACACAATTTCATTTCGTACGTTCATAATAAAAGCTCTAGTAAGCTTTCTGGGAAAACATTCGCATATATGGTTTGAATATTTACTGATGTTATTCAATAATTCATAGTGAAACGTCAAACGAAATCATAGTTTCTTTTTTCATATATATTATATATATATTTTTTTCTACGTTTTTTTTCCGTAAATACGTTTCATAATTCTTTAATTTATAATACAATATAATTGTAATTGTAGAACTCGAATAGGTAAAAGAATTCTAAATATAAAAATCTTTACACTATACAACAGAAAGATAATATTTCTCTAATAAATTTATAAAAATATTAATATACAATAAAAAAAACTATTCTTTAACAATATTATTTATTTGAATACTGATTTCCGTTTTCAATCTAATATATAGTAATTTAAGTTACTAAATAATACAGACTTCAATCAATAAAGTTAGATAACTTTGATTGCAATCAACTTGCGAATGTGTCAACAAGCCATAGACCATTAACACTTTGGTTAACATAATATATAAACTTGTAAATGGTTTAATCAATTCTTGGAAGAGTTCGTGTTCGAATTAATCAATCTCAAAGGGTATGAATTACACGTTCCCAGTAATTGAATACTTAATTATCTAGAAAAAAAAATATTATTTTTAATTTTGAAAAAAAATGTCAATTAGAATGACACGATATTTCCATTAAAAAAATTCGATAAAATCTTCGTAATTTGAAAATTAATTTATATATTGTGTGCCAGTATACGAATATGACTTTGTCGAAAGCGTGCGTTCATCGAGGGGTTAAAACAACGCGATCGTTATTTAATTTTAGGGGTAGTTGTCCCTTCGAAGGGGTATCTTTTGGCCTTTATTATGACGCAAAAGATGGTCATTGCTAATCATTGTCTCGTCGGAAAACTTTATTCATTATCGTAAGTAGATTGAGCCTCTGCGTTTATTGAAAAGGGATTCGATAAATTTGAAAATAACCGTTCGTTTCATAGTTAACGTTGTGTGAATTTTAAATGAATTGAAAATAAATAGAACGTTCTATTATATTGATATATAAATAATTATTAAATTTTATATGAATAATATAAATCAATTATAAGAAATAAGTATATGAAAAAAAAAATTATTTAACTTAATAAAATAGTTAGTGAATGTGTTTTATTGAATATTAAATATCGAATCAGTATTTATTATTATCAGTATATGATTTATTTATAAATTTTATTATATATAATTCTTTGATCTTTATAAATCTATATAAATGAATTGAATTTTATACAATGCAATATAATAAAATATATAGAATGAGAAAAAAATATTTTTTTATATGATTATTCTTAACATGATTATCTTTTATGACAAAATTTTTATTTTTGAGATATGAACATAAAACAAAATAATTTTATTATTCAAAGATTTTTATTTGAATATACATATATATACCTGGTTTATATAAATAGAATTTTATAACTGAATAAATGTTAAATCGGAAATAATATGTTGTTGAATGAATATCGAATAAAATTTCAACACACATACACACACAAATATATACATAATAAAATTAGAATTTCAATTATATCCTAAAATTACAATATCAAAATATATTTTATAATAGAAACGTTTTATTATAATATATAAGCATTTTATATATACGACTATTTTAATATGATTTGTATTAATTTCAGTCTAAAAAGTTATATATTCCCAATTGGCGTTTTTTGTATATATATATATATATATATATATATATATATATATATATATATATATATATATATATATATATATATATATATATTATTTTTTAGACCGTGTTTTGCATATACTCTCTATTTTTATTCTGTTATACCTCAATTTCACTTCATTACTCGGGGACGAAGTTAATGAATTTAACTTTTACAGACCCCCCATGCGCTGAAACTTTACTAATTTGTCTTCAAACACGAGGGACATCCTACACGGTTGATTTTTTTTTCTTCAACAGAATAAAAAAATGTGGAAAAATACAAAAAAAAAATATATATACATATATATAGAGCCTCTCGCCGCGTTGAATTGAAAAACTTTTTTCCTACAGCCTCATTGCCATCGGCCATTTCTCATATTGACGTTCATTCTTTTTTTTTCTTACTTTGGCAAGTCTTCTATTTTTCGCGTTTATTATTATTACTTTCTTCATTTTCAATTTGTTTATTTTTTTTTGTCGGAAAATATTTCAGAACATAGTAAACAATACACGTGTTTTGATAACGAGTTGAATATCATATATATTTATATATTAATATATAAAATTCATATATATATATATATATATATACATATAACGAAGTAACTTTTTATTTATTTTTTTTAAATAAGTTTTAAATTTTGTAATGAATAAAATTAAAATTTTATTCAAATGCAATGAAAATGGTTTAATTGCATGAAAAGTATTAAATATATAATGAAAAAGTTTACGAATTCTACTAAAAACGTATTTGGTGAAAATGCACTAAACTTTCATTTCGCATAGACGAAAACTTTTCACATGTTTAATGGAACTCAAAATATAGTTTTTAACTCAGAAATTATTCAAAATATTTTAATATGATTTGTGACAAGTTTTTGCATTTATTAATTGAGTTGAAAATATTGCATTATCATCACGAATCTAATGATTTATTAAGATGTTCAATGAAGTTCAAAAAATACGATATTTAATATAAAATTAATTGTAATTATTATCAATATTTTTGTGATTAAAGGTGTATAATGTTACAGATTTTAAATTCTTATTTTTTTTCATTAAAAAAATATTAAATATCTGTATATAAATATTTATGAGTTTAACTAAGATTTTAAAATTGGAAAATTTTGAATTAATTATATTGATATATAAATAAATATCATTTTTACTAATTTTTATTTATTTATATATTTATTTAATATATATTTTAAATATATATTTTGAGAAACAATGGTATATACATTTTTAAATGAAAAAATAAATTATATATTAGATTTTCATTTTAATTAATGTGAGTTAATTTGTTGGAAATGACTGAAAAAAAAATGATAAAAATAATGAACGTGCACATCATGTGTAGGTTTAAGAGATACACGCGCGGCATATGGAGTTAATATCCTTTTAATCTTTCTATCTGTAAGTTGACAGCTGTCAACCGCAATGAGACGGCTCAAATAATCACTGTTAGCAAAACGAAATAGGTATGAGAATCAGTTGGAAAAGATATATAGATAGAGAGATAGATAGATAGACAGACAGCGAAGAAATCCAACTACCTTTATCCGTGTGTATTTCATTATTTTAGCGACGCTGAATATAAAGGGAAAAGTTCGCAATGTCGTTCCGTTTTCACGTAAAGAACATCACGTTCGACGGTTTAAGCGATAACGTAAAGGAAAAACGCGGTTTATTTTTCGCATTTTCTTACATATATCATTGTGAATGTGTGTTATTTTTTCGGGGATTTACAGTTTGAATGTGGAAATTGGATACGAGATCTTGGAACAATATAGCGGATTATCGTCGTCAGATCCAATTAACTCGCCGCACTAATGTGCGATTATATAATGCAAATTATATATTATTTTATAAATATCAATATAATTAACATGTATATATACTGTAATTATATTATTATAATATATAATAATGTTCATTTTTGATTATAGATAAATAAATTTTTGCTAGTCTTTCTGTGAGTAATTATAAATTGAAGTCGCGAACATTCGAAACGGAAATTCAATTTTAAAATTATTATTAGAACGAAAGCGTAAGAAATGATAAATTTTAATTATTCATTTTTTTTGTAATTTTCGCGAACAAAATCATTTTTAATTATAATTATTCATAAAAAAATATGTTGCAATAATAGAGAACGTGTTTAGATTATTGAAGTGCATAATACTAATGTTCATATCGATAATATAAATAACATAATCGAATTATTTTGTCATTCATACTATTAATATATATATATATATATATATATATATATATATATATAATATTTTGTTCGAATTTGTACGTTTAATATACGCATTGAAGGAGTTTATCGATACGCATATAACTAGTTGCCGATTAATGCGATTTCGCTTAACAATGAACGCTTCGATTTGACAATTTGGCACTTTAGTTTAGCACATTAGAATTAATCGTATCGTTAAATTAACCGATAATATATTTTTCCACATTAATTCGACTGTAGCATAATATACGCGCAATTATAAATTAATACAATATCGCTTATATATTTGTATTAAATGTGTACATTTACAAGTGTTGAATGATAGTATTTTAATTCTACAGATGTTATCTGGTGAATGTGTAGAATTTAAATGACACAAAGAGCACTAGTGTTACTAGGTATTTAAATTTCATATATATATATATATATAAATTTATTAAATATATGGAATGATATAATAGTGAAGATATGTTAATATGTTGAAGTTGTATGAAGGTTTAAAGTTTTGCGTTGTGTCGTATATTATATTAATGTGAAATTTCGGTGAGTCACATATGATATTAACTGGAATTTATAACGGGAGTAAGAAATTGTGTGTGTGTGTGTGTGTGTGTGTATGTTAAATATAATGTTTAGATTTCGTTTAAATTAAATTACATAAAAATATCTATATTGAATTCGAAATATTATAATTTAATTTGTATTATTAAAATTTTATTATTTTTTATATAAAATTCATAATTTAATAAGTCTTCAGTCTAGTTAAAGAAAAATTATAAATTCAATTTTATTAAAATTAAATACTAATATACATATTAGAATTATAAATTTTCGTAATAATTAAAATATTTTAAATACTCTTAAATAATTAAATTCATCCTTTATAATTCGTTATACAATATATTTGCCATTAAAAAATAACCACGATTAATTTAGTTCAGTTTATAACATTTAATATTTCGTTAACGATTGTTTTAACTTATTAATTAACATTTGAATACTATTTTTAATTATAATATATATTTAATTATATTTTAGGCACGTTCTAAATTTAACACATATTTTCATCTTACTATCAGATATTTTAGACAATAATTGTAAAATTTAAAAAAATATTTTTATTAATTAAAATATTTTTTATTTATAAGACAGACATTTATTTATATCCAAATGATAATTTTTATTTTCCAAGTCGTGTCCTCCTTTGAAAAATGCCCTCCTTTTGGTAATATCTTATTTTAGTGTTAGAAAGGTTTTGAGAGTTTCTAAACCAACAAAAGGGACTTTTTTTTGAATTGAAGTCTTAACTTTTTTATAGTTCAAAAATTCTCATCCTAAAAAAATGTCACCTTTTTTATGTTAATCCTTTTTTTTGTGAATTTTTGCATTTTATTGATTGCAAGAGTTTTCAATCGATAAATGGCTTTTTATATTGGAGCCTATCCTAAGATTGAAGACTATTTTTTTTGGAGTCGTCAATTGACGGATTTCTCTTAACATTTCCAAAATTTGTTTTTTCATTTCACTAAACATTTTTCCGTTGCGTCCTCCAACAACCGATCTTTTTGCCGAAAAAAAAAATTTGTTCGTCTTAACAATAACAAATATGACGTTTATAAACACTGCATACAATCGATAAATATTTTTTCATAATATTTTCATAACACGTTATGCGGTCGACGAAATCAAAATAATAATAATAATAAAAATAAAAACCACACGTATACAAAAAAAAAAAAGAAAAGCGGAAAACCGTCGAAAAAGTCCGCAGCGAAATTTCTGGATCGTAAAAGTGGCTTAATTAAGGGATGTAAAAGCATCAAATTAACTCGATCATAGGCTCGCGTGCCGACGGTTCGCGTTCCTCCGGGGCATTAACAAAAGCCGTGTTGACACAACGAGCGGATGGAGTAGAATAAATCTGCCATTATAATTAGCGAACGCCGAAAGATAAGCAAACAAAACGCGAGACAACCGAGTCCTTGGCTTTTCGATCCTTTATATTATATATTATATGTTATATTATATTATACTGTATTATTATATATATATATATATATATATATATATATATATATATATATATATATATATATATATTATATGCTTAATAATGCACATATTTGTGTTTGCTTTACTTCTCGTATCGTCCGCCCAACCCCTTGAATCCGATATAAGCGTACAAAGAAGGGTTTTCAGGGGTGCGCATTAAGACGATCGCGAAACGGAAACTCTTCAATCCGCCCCGTCTGAAAGCTCAATTAATATATTTACTTTTTTTTCTTGTTATTATTTTCATAATAGCGTTAAGAGGAAGATTTATCTCAGATGTTCTCAAATTTTTCGCATTTATATTATTAAAAAAAAAAATTAAACAGTGCGTATTTAGTTGTGATACTATTGAATGTACAAAATATACATTTATTAAATATGAAATATTTATATTAAAATAAAAATATACAGTCAAGTTTGATTAATGTGATATCGGTAAAGATTAAATATTTTCCTATTAATCAGAGTGTCATATAATAGAAAAAAATTTAAAACAGATTGTAACACTAACCGGATTATACTGTAATATATATGGTAAGTTTAAATCTTTTAACAATATTTATCAAATTGATTTTAGTACATATAAATAGTTATATAAAAATACATATATTGTTAAAAGCAATTTTAATATAATATTTTTAGTGCATACATTTAAAAAATATAAATTATATAGATGTCAGTGTAAATTAAAATATATATGGGATGTTGCAACATTTTTATTAATTAATTGCCACTAATTAATAAATCCGTCAATCGATTTGTGTTTTGTCATTGAGAATGAGCAAGTATGTAAAATTTCAACTAAATTGAATATTGGAAAGTGGTCGAAAAATCGATTACAAGAATCCGCTCCGACAAACAAACAAACCAATAAACAGCGCAAGCTTAACGAGAATGTGTAAATAAATAAGAATTTTAATAAATATTAAAAAAAAATATAGTAAATATAAATAATTTTAATTGAGTGTAAAAATTTGAGTAACTTTAATCGAAATCGATTATTAGCACTAGAGTAGTATTAAATATGCACAACAATATAAGTAAAACCGGTTTGACTTTGTTCGAAGTCTCGGGACTAATCCGAAGATTAAATTTGATTCCGAGATTGACGAAGAAGAGTTCGTGTCACTTCCGCATCCTTCATAAACTCGTACCATCCTGCGGTTTCCTATCAAACCTTAAGATGGTGAAGTTTATGAATTTAGTTTGGTTTCTGATGATTAGGGTCTATTCTTCGAATGCGAATATCTGATAAATTTAATAAATTTTTAATTTATAATGTTATATTATTATTATTATTGTATAATGTTTTATACAGTTTTAAAAAAAAAATAGTTAATGGTGTTAAAATGTTAATGGCATTTATGAAAAGCGCATATTGAAGTTGAAGTATAAAATTACAAACGGAATAAAAACTGTGTTCGTGAATGGAATTAAAATCCGAGTAGAACGTTTAAAAATGTATTAATTATGATTGCATGCATTCCAGAAATAATAAAGCATTTAATTTAATTAAATAAAATTAATATAAATAAATTAATGCAATGAAAATTTTATATGTTTTAAAGTTATATTGTTTTATCTATGAAACTGATTTATATTTATATGGTGTCGAATCATTAGTAAATAAATATTTTTTTTTATTTTTGAGTTATTCTATATATTTAAAAATTTTATTATTAAATATGCAGAATTTTTTATTGTTATCTGAATATAGAGAAATTGTTATTTAGTATACTAATTTTATAAATGAAAATTATTTCAATATTAAAAAAAATAATTCGGGGAGTTTTAGTGAAGAATTATAATGATATTTTATTATTACCATATTTCTATATCGTTTTTAATTTTATTTAAAATATATATGTTTTAAAAGCCATAAAAATAAAAGCTATATATTATATTTCAAATTTATATCAGTTGATGGAATATATAACAGATTAATCACTTGTAAATATAATTTTATTTGTCACTTTTCGAACCCAGATACACTTATAATTTATTTACGATTATATTAATGATAATATTTACAGTAAATACGATATAAAATTAAACGACACACTCGAAATATAAAAGAATAAAATAAAACACACTCGATTTTTATTTTTTAAAATAAACTTTAAATTGGATAAAAAGGGAAGGAGGGGGAAGGGGAGACAAAAGTTGAATATGGGATGGGGTTTGAAAACGGGGATCGCGGACGAAATCGACCGCATTTTTAACGAATGTCGTCTGAATTTATTCGGCGTGCGCCAAAATAAGAGCTCGGAATGAATCCGCTGAAAATTTCAGCAGCTCATGAGAATTTCTGCATTCATTGCCCTTGCGTTGCCGTTCTGGGGGCGATCATAAATAAAAGTGCGAGCTTTCGAAACAAAAGCTCGTTTCGCAATTATACGCGTTGGAGAGGTTTTTTATTTTTTTATGTATATATATATATATATATATATATATATATATATATATATATATAATATTTATATGTATATTTACAAATTTGACTTAATTACCGTTATATTCTTTCGGACGGTTGTTTAATTTTTACGATTAGGTTTCGCGTACGATTTTTTTAACCAAAAATGTGCGATGCCTTCTATTTTCATTATACAATTTTACCAAATATCAGTGAATATATTTTTTTTATATTTTGAATTAATTTTGATTTATTAATATTTTAAATTAAATTAAGATTGAAAATTTTAATAAAAAAAATATTGATTTTTATACATAAAATAATTCAAATCTATCATAAATTTATATATAGATTTTTTATTCATCAATCATACTATACATAGATTTAATTTAATATTTTAATACAAATGGACCCAAGTGCGAATTCACACAAGAACCCGCTAAATAGGTTTAGTCATTAATATATATATATATATATATATATATATATATATATATATATATATATATATATATATATATATATATATATTCTGTTTATTAGAGTAAATATTAAAAAAGTAATATAAATTAAAAATTGATCTAATGACTATGTTATTATACATTAATATTAGCGTGATATTTTATATATATGATGACGTCAGCGTGAGTCGTTCGGCGCACGGCGGCGCTAAAATTTTATATATATGATATGAATCTAAATTTTTGAACTTTTTATGAACAAATACATTAAGTTCAATATGTAAATATTCAAAATTTGAAATATTTTTTTATAATAATCGTACATTCATTGTTAGAGGTATTTAAATTATAGTAATGAAGTTAAAATTATATAAAAAATAGTATAATATAATAAAGTGTAATAATTTGTATTGAATATATCTTAATTTTTAATTTATTTTAAAATTATTTCAACTGAATATTAGTTATAAGAAAATTAAATAATTAAATTATTATTATTATTTTAAATAACATATTATTTTTTTTATTATGTAATATATTGATATTACGTTTTCAACGTAATTTTAATGACGTAAACGTTGTAATATGCGATGAAATCGTATAATATTTATTTACGGTCACATTAGTTTATATAAACGAGTTTAACGTTTTGTAAAACGCGTACATTTATATTTTTCGATGTTAAAATATGACGCGGCTTGCGATATACACCAACCGTTTCATAATCGGATTAAGTTAATAAACGACACTGTTTTACAAGGGGAGGGGGGAGCAAAATACAAATATATATATTTCAAAGCTGACAAATACGTACTTACGTGTGTGCGTAACGCTATAAAGAAAATTGCGGGAGTGGAAAATTTTGTATTTCATCACTAGAAAAAAGAAAATTATCCAATGGCATATGAAAAAAAATCGAGTTTTATGTGAAAATCGTATTGCTATTTTTTTCAGGGTTGTTTTAGTTATTTTTGAATGAAAAATATTCGTATTTTATCGATAAAAATAGACGGATATAAATTGGAATTGATGAAAATTGAACTGAGTAAAGTATAGTGAATAAATATAACGAAATTTATATTCCATGTTATATTTTTTTGTTATTTCATATTATTTTGTCAGTTGATTAAAATATTTTTTTTATCATATATAATAATAATCAATAGCTGATGACTGTGTCTAAGATTTATATATATATATATATATATATATATATATATATATTATTTTAATTAGATTTTTCTTTAGATCTAAAAGATTAACTATAAAGAAAACAAAATTGATTTCAGCTATTCATGCATATTTTATTTATTAAAATATCAGATTAAATATAAAACAATGAAATTCTTCTATTTTTAGACGACATAATCTATTAATATATTTTTTAATAAATTAATTTTATATAAATAATTTAAATATTTATATATATCAAATATCAAAAATATTTATTTTTAAGTAGCAATATAATGTATAATTTAATGAAATAGATTTTGAGATCTTAGAGTATATTAAACGACTGTATTATTAAAGATTTTTATGTTAATAAAATTATAAAATATTTTAAATATAATAATAATTATTTTTAAGTTTAGATTACTACGAAAATATTTATAGAATTATAAATGAAGCGATTGCTTTTTAAAACGGTCGATGTAAGCAGAAAATTTTCGTCGATACACGTGAAACATTACAACACATTTTCTGACGTTAAATTCATATTGAAAATGTTTACAGGCGATAAATTTACTGTCGATAAATACGGTAACGTTGAACTCGAATACAAAATCATCGATATTTTCCTTCAAAGCGAAAGCTTTCGAAATTTATTCAGTTTCGTAGCACGTAGTGAATATGCGTTTCGGCTAGGTGTTTGTTTATTGTTCTCAGTTTTGTTTGATTGTTATGAAGTTGTTCGTGCATGTGCATGTCGGGCTTTCGAAGCTCAAAATCGGCTTTATATTATTACGATATAAATGATAAATATGCGGGTAAAATAATTTGATGAAAGCTCGTTCGTTTTAGAATGTATATATTTGTATATGTACGTTTTACGCATTCGTATTCGCATATTTGCGAATTACGCTCGAATGATATCGGACAGTGATACTAATTTGCGAAAACGTGTACATATCGGATAATTTGATCGTATTTCATAATTTACAATTAAAATGTGAAATGAATTTAATGTTTTTAGTTTGTGAAAAAAATGTCTCAATAGTATTTGTAATTAAGTATTAAATATTTTTTTTTAAATTGTAAATTTTAATTATTGAATCGTATCAGAGATATTATAATTATGGTTCGAAAAAAAGTGATACAAAAATTCTATATAAAAAGATATGCAATGTTTATTAATTAAAATTTGACGGATAGTCGTGTAGTTTAAATTATGTTTATGCAAATTAAATTAGCATAAATTTTCCTCAATACTTCACTTTAATTAATTTTTGATTTTTACATAATACTTTAATAAAAAAAATATCACATATTTGTTAGCATTTTAAAATCTTTATATTCAAGTATGAATTAAAATACAATCACGTTTTATAGTTCCTAATTCTATGCATTCGTTTATTCAGAAAAATAATTTTACATGAAAAAAATCCTTTCATATTTTACATATTAACACTAATGACTTTCCACTTATACTAAACTAGACGTGATGTTGGACTTTATTCACCACGAAAAAAGGGATGTGTAGTGTCATTTATGATTGTATTATTCTTAATGATCTTTATTTTATCAAAGTAATTTTTTTCGGTATTTTTCTCTTCATTTTTATTATATATTTATAGTATTATACGGTTTCAGAAATACAAATATCCATTGCCTTATGTAATTATTCAGCATTTAATATCGTGCCAAATAATATCCAGTCAACATTTCAATAAAATACGATATCCAATCAAAACGTCACGCATTCAGTATCAGAATATTAATTTAATTCTAGACATGGCTTTAAATGCATGCATGCTTTTCATTTTCAACAGGAAAACGTTTTAAATTATTCTGAAACTGATGTACGACACGCGCGGACTCGGGATTCGAACAAATAACGTCGTTTACGACGCGAATTCGGTACGAAAAGACAATAAACCGACGGAACGCCGCGTGATTAAGGCGTTTCCACGTTGGATTATTGCGCCGATTTACGACGTCCATTAATGTCGTTCTTTTTAATTTAATTTATTTTTTTTATATACTATTTTATGATAAAAATTCGTTTGTTCTTTAATATTGATTTCATATTTATAAATATAGAATTTCTTAATTAATACATTTCTCATAATCAAGTTATCTACGTATAATTGTTTAAAGTCGCATATTATTAATTTAATATATTCATAATAAATTCTTTAGAAGAGAATAATATATCTGAATGGTGAAAATTTTATATTTTTTCCTTTTAACATATTCATAATTAATTATGATTTAATGTAAAATAAAGTTTCGATTATTTATTTTAAGAAAATATTGAGCGATTTTTTATTTTATATATAATAAATAGGTCATAAAATATAATGCTATGTATATTTTTTCTTGTGATTTTTTTGAGTAGTTAAAAATAGTTTGGCGGCCACGAATAACTTTTTTTTTTATAGTCTAGCATCGAATAGTTTTCACTGAATTTTCCATTCGGTAAAAGCTTTCCACGTTCGACCTTGCGAACGAAACGGACCCGCATACGGCGCAAAATTCGGAAAAGCGGAAAAACAAAACAAAAAGCCGCGTTTGCGAGACTGATTTAGTAATAAAGGTGGGTCAATTCACGAAAACGAGAGATCAAGTTGCTCCCGTTCCATCCCCTCAACCCTTTATGTGGAAATTTAGGGCGGTGTGAGAAAATAAACAGAAGGGTTGCGCGTCAGCTTTTTCCGTCTTTCGAGAAGCTTGCGGAAAAGATTGTATTTGCAATGGGTAAGGGCACCAAGTCGAACTTTTGTTCAAATACCGCCGTGCAAAAGCCGAAAAGGAGGATTTCGTGTTAATAGAGCAAATATGGGTCTCGGTTTGGATGTGGCGTGAGGGCACAAAAGCACGAGTTTTTGGAAATCCGATATAAATCACGATTAGTATTCACGTATGCGTTCGCACGCTTCGATGTGAATATACAGTGGGGCCACGTTTTTATTATGCTTCAATCGTCATAAAGACTATTCATATTGTTTTTGAATATGACAAATCTATTACAACATTTCAATGTGACGAATAAAATGATTTAAGCGATAAATATATTATTAAAAAAAAGGGATCTTAAATAATTATAATAACGATGATCTGTAGACGAAAATCAAAGAATTTTAGTAAGACGAGTCATAAATGTTATCAAAAATTTTATATCTTAGTCGGTTTGTGTAAAAGAGTGAAAAGGAATGGGTTTGGGTGGTCGTATTCTTATCTTCTGTCGTTGTCTTTCCATTTATTAATTAGTTTTCCCTTTTGCTGAAGTATTTTCGAGAAATGTTTTTATTTGCTCTTCAACTCGTCTTTTCAAAAATGTAGATAAAAAGATTTGATATTGTCACTCAAGGTAAGCATTATTCTCCGCTAAATTTGTATATATACGTATATAAATATATATTTTTCAGCAAATTAAGCTTTATTAATATAATTAAAATATAAAAAAATATTACGATCTTTTTATCTTAGAATGTAAATATTTTTAAAAATATGATTTTTATTTTTTTTCATGGTAGTTAAATAAATCTGATTACATTTTGATTATTTAATTTTTGTAAATTAAATTGAAATATTTGTTTAACCGAATGTTTACAATAATTGAAACAATATTTATAAAGTAACAATTGGAAAACTTTTGCCTTCGCCAAATTGGAGAACACAAAAGAACTTCCGGATGAAGAGTTTAAACCGGAAACCAGTATAGAGATTTACTGAGTGCGTTTAAAAAGTTTCGAGACGAACAATAAAACACTAAAAATAATATTGCGGTTTAAAATTAGGTCATATTATAATTTTATTGATATTTTACATTGTAATATGATTATTATTTAAATAGAGAATGTGATATTTTTTAATATATTTATATATCAGTATAATATTATTCAATGAAATTGAATATTTTTATATTGTAGAATTAAAAAAATATTCATTATTATCTATCATTATAAATAATGAAAAGAAGATTTTAACAATGAAATTCCGGAAATTTTCTTATCTCTTCTTGTACATGGATATTCGCTGCATTTTCCGACGCATTCGATACTCACAAAAGAGACGTCAGCCTTTTGAAGGCATAAAAGGAATCGATTTGCGGAAGCAATCGGCGGCCGTCTTAACGTATAAGAAAAAAGAAAACTCCCGTTTTCCCGGCAGGATAGGGGAGAAGAGAAAAAAAAAAAGTTTGAGTGCGAACGATGTTCGAGTGCTGCGGGGAAAATGCTGGAAAAGCGAAGGTGGACTGCAGGGTGTTTGTGTAAGTTTTAACGAAGAAGACGATAGAAAGGTGGGTCGTTCCGTTGGCAAAACTTTACATTGTTATAATGAGTCAACTTGTTAGGCGGGCAAATATTGGAATCGGTCCCCGTTCGAATTTTTTCCGCCCTTCAGTCCGCCTTTCAGGATTTTCGCATTACCCTATCTCGTCGTTTGCGACGCTTTTCCTGTTTTAAAATTTTTATATTGCCTTTAGCTTCGACAGTGCTTCGTAAATATTCTTCATCCTCTGTAAATATTGACCGCCCAATAATTTATAATATGACGTTAATTTTAAAAATGTTCATTTTTTTATTAATAGAATATATGATGTCGATAGAGAAAATTTTACAATTCAGTCGATTTATAAATATTTAATATTTGTATTTATAATTTTTAAGCTCCGAAATGAATATAAAATTCAAAATTTCTTCTCATTTATAAATATTGTATAAGTTTACTAATATTAACATATCCTAAATATACATTTAATCCGAAAGTATGTTGATTTTCTTCAATGTGAATTTATTGAAATGTATAATGTGAAGCAGTGTATTTAATTAATATAAAATATATTTAATTGATATAAATCATATATATATATATATATATATATTAATTTTGTAATATCGTACAAAATATTATATTTTAATAAATTGTAATATAATGTTTGAAATCGGATCAAAGATATTATTAGTTGTAACTTTAATAAATCCGTCTTTCGGTGTATATTATTTATTTTGTACTACCGAATAACTTTTGGAATTTATTATTATTGAAATAGTTTATTCTGTGAGAATTTCAGTCGATTGAAAATAATATGCATTGTAGAACAAAGGCGGAAACTCGTTAAAATCTACGTGAACTTATTGAAAATACAAGTTTAAAAGTTACATTATATATATATATATATATATATATATGACTCATGTAAGTTGCATGTTTATTAAAAATAAATGTGACATTTTTCAGAATGCACTGAAAACGACGCATATTTACAGTGGAAAAATATTTCATTTCCCATTTGAGTTTTCGTCGTCAATATTTTAGAATCGCTGAAACGATTTTATCAAATTAAATTTTCTTATATTTCGTCGTTATTCTTCAATATAAGAACAATATTCGAGCACTTCGCACATTGCGAAATCCGAGAACGAAAAAAAAGAAAATATACATAAAGTATATACAAGGAAAAAAAATGAAAAATAAAAAAAAAATACTACGAAAGCATAAGCTCGTAATAAAGGAGAGAAAAGCGGGAAAAGAAAAGCGCTATCGCGTCGAGGTGTTTAAGAGCCTTTGTATCTTGAGAAAAATAAATAAATGGTCTGTGAAATAGTATGGTTCCAAAAGATAAAAATACGTAATGATGTTATATTATACATAATGTATACGTGTGTACGCATAAAAATAAATGAATAAATAATAATATATAAAAAAAAACAATAACGTATAATAATTATACGTTTTATACGTGCGCGAGAGAGTAAATAAAAAAATAATAACAATAATAAACGTTCGCTTATTTTCCAACTGCGAAATTTTCTCTATACACCCCTCCCCCCCCCTTCTGTTTGCCAATATAAAAGCCTCGTTAAGATAAAGCACACCGCTCGTTCAATATAACCAAATTACAATTATTAAACAAATTAAATGAAAGAAGAGCAGGGGGTAGGGAGGGGTGGAGGCGGGGGTTTGAAAATTGCGGTCCACTAGGGATGATGGTTGGTGGTGTAAAAAAAAAATATTGTGATGTTTGTATGCGTTGGTTTCGGATCAAACGGGGCATCGTTTGTATAGAATTTTAAATGGCGCAACAAGGGATGAAGCGGAATTGTGTTATGCTGAAAGGAGAGACAAATGAGCGCATTATGGGGATGGAAAGAGGTGTTCGCAGAGAAGGGGTTAATTCTATATATATATATAGAATTTATTTATATATATGGTAATCTGAATAGAACAGTAAGTAACGAGATATAATTTTCATTTAGAGTTAAAATTAAACGATACATTTTTCAACGAATTATTCCAATATTATAAATCAAATTTATATTCCAATATTATAAATCAAAAAAATATGAAAAAATCTAATTATTTTAGAAGAAAATGTAAAAAATATATAAAATTATTATGACAAAAAGTAGCGTTGTGCTGGATAAATATAGTAAGAGCGAAAAGTATGATGTTCGCGTATATTGTTAAAATCGAAGTAAAATTGAATCGTAAATGATGAAAAAATTTATATGAATATATATAGTAATAAATTGTACTGATATAGAAAAAATGTATATTTTGAGTTTTTAACGATTATTTAAAATTAAAATATAAAAATAAAACAGCATTCGAGTGCGACTTCGTCGGCGCGCGGCGGCGGCACTAGCATTTGTATACGTTGACGATTATATGAGTTTAAAAATAAATTATTTATATTTGACATGTACGAAAATGTAGTTCTATAAATGTATAAGATTAAAGACACGATTTTTTTTAAATAAAAAAAGAATTTTTAATATCTACTCAAGCACTATTCGTGATGCGAATAAATAAATTGTTAAAAAAAATAAATAATTTTCTCTAATTACAATTGCATCGCTAATTAGCGTCGTTCGATGTGCGCACTTTGATATTTTAAATGTGAGCGTTAAAGCGCGAAATAACAACGCGATCGCTTGACCTATTTTATGAATTTAACCGCGAAACGTTTCGCGCGAAATTTTACAGTTAGTTTAAACCGTTCGTTAACGATTTCGTTAGTTACGTAGTCGGTCTTATAAAGTGGAGAAAGTTCGATATTCGAGATTGTTCGGCTGATGACGAGATTGATCAGCATTTAATTTCACATTTTAATATATATATATATATATATATATATATATATATATATATATATAATTTATTTTTGATGAAATTTTCATCTAATTTTACCACAATTATTTTGATTATTCTAAATTTTTTCAAAGATTTCAATGTTTATATCTCAATTAATATTAATTAAAAGTTATATTTTATTCATTATCTTTAAAGATAAAATTTTGTTGATAGATATAAGTGGGCAAAATTTTTGATGTATCTCTCAAAAAATTTCTAAAAGTTAATAAATATAATCATAGAAAGAAACGAAGCAAATTTTGTTGATAATTACTTTTTATTTATGTTGAATAAACACACTTTTCAGTTATATTAATAATAAAAACTTTGTTATAAATATTTTTGAAAATATTGTTCACCAGAGTGCCGAAAAAAGTTGATATACCATTTGATATTTATATAAATATGTATAGATAATTATTAAATATAAAAAAAAAATTAGAAATAATATTAATGTAATAAATATATCAAAGTTCAGTTTGACGTTTATTTATATAAAGAAAGACGTATTTATTATTTTATTTCATTTATATAACCGGTTCGTATAACTAGTTGAACACTTGTAAAAATACATTGAAAAACCATTATTTACAACATACATTGATACGGATGTAAAAACACATATAATATGTATATATATATATATATATATATATATATATATATATATATATATATATTTCTGATACCATAAGTCCATTTCAAAGTAACAATACACGCTACTAATGGTTTAAAGAAAGGAGCTTTCCTTTAAAAACACAGCTGCGATGTCACAAAGCACCGGTTTGGCATTTCTTCCATTATACGGGGCACTCATTTATAAAGCCATTTCGCTCGTTCAGACATATAACGTTTTTATTTCAAATGCTCTCTCTACCTAACTGTCGATATTTCAGCTCGTACACTACTTATTCAGTAAATGTAACAACATATAGTATAGAAGTTACAAAAGATAGAAAGAACGGGAACACAGCGTGCATTCGTGAATCGCACATTTCAAAGTGCCATAAATTCAACGTATGCAGAAGAAGTATCGAATGTTATTCTTCACATCATCTCATATATTATTCAACAATTTTTACAATACATTTTCATATTATTCACATTCAAAATTTTTATTATTTATTTAATAAATATATACATATATTATATTATATTTTCGCGTATATTAAATATTGTGAACGCGTTGCGTTGAAATTATGAATGTGTTAGTTGGCCACACATCGAAGCACTCTTCGAAATTCATTAAAATTAATTACACGCTCGGCGGATATATTTATATAAAAGGAACTTAATTAAAAAGTAGCTTTTGAAAGCTCGTTATAAAAGCTGTAGCGGCTCGCTCGTAAAACGGGAGAGTTTTGACAGTCTGCCCGTCATACATCATATAATATAATGTGATGCACGGTTATGCGTACAGTTTATATAGAGAAAATTTCGCTATATTGACATGCTCTCGTATTTAATAATAATTAATGAGTTAATTTATGGTTATATTTGTGATTAAAAAAATATATGTGTATATATATATATAAATATTTTTTATCGATTTTCTTATAGCGCTTATTGGATCAAAACATTGTAAAACTGATCTATATTAAAGTATTTAATTATTGATTACATCCAACTATACACAACTTTTCTAATCAGTTAGTGGAACTTAAGTTGAATCGATTTACTCAACTCGTTACAGTCTTTTAAACCATTAATTAAAAGTAACACATATACACATATAAATATGGGATAAACGTATGAAAAATTGTATAATGAAATATAAAAATATATTAGCGAATGAAATAAAATGAACAAAGTAGTTTTTAATGTCGTTAAAATTGAACTTTTAATGTGTTTCAACCGAAAAATCTATAAAAGCGAAATTTACGATTCCACTTTAAACCCTTCTTTTAGCAGGCTTCTTTTATCTAGTACACATCCCTACTGATGTTTAATTTCGTTTTAAACTTTTAACTCGATTCTCTCTCGACTTAATATACTTTTAACTATTTTATTTTAAACGATAGATTAATGAGATTTCGCGTGCCGTATCGGTTAATTCGTTCAAATTTACAGTTTTGACATTTTGAAAAGAACGCTACAGAATATTAATTAAATTCTTTCATTCGAAAATAAAATGTAATACAGACAGAAAAAAAATATACTCATAATTTTACTCATGCTTTCTGATTCCATAGGCAGCACGAGAAAAAATTTTATAATTAAATTATTTTTTCATGTGAGATCAAGAGGATGTTTCGTAAGAGAAGAGATGTATTTGAAGCACTACGTGGAAACTTTTTCCTTTTTATCCCCCTTTTTTTTGTAGAACTCACTTTAGTATGTACCAGAGTCTGGAATGGAGAAACTTCGTCAAACTGGATTTAACCATACGGATTAAAGAGTGCCATGCTTTAACCTGAATACTAAAATAAAATAAAATGAAAATAAAGCAGACTGAAAAAGTTCAAGCCGGGTCCATATTGCTCTTATTTTCTCTATTGCCGTTAGTTATATAATGCTTTTGTTTCGTATTTTATCTACTATGTACATAAATATAACAGTATTAAAATAATGATTTTTACTGTCATATTTCTGTTTATAACGTTTTTTAAATACGATTTTAAATTCTTTAGAAATATTATATATATTTTTTTTAAATTAAAAAGATTTTTTTCGTAGGATAACAGAACTTTATTTGTCTTCCATTCACTGAATCGAAAACGAGGTCAGAGCAAAAGGACAATTAGATTATAATTAATAACGCTTTTCTTTAATATTTTATTCCTGCAATTAAAATTAAAATTTTAATATTTTTGAGAGCAGATTTATAATATAAAAATAGGATAATTTTAAAAGAATTATGAGTTTTTTAATAATAATTTTATTATAATTATCTTAATCGGATGATAAATAATTTATATTTTGTTTTTTAATTTAAAGAATATTCAACTTTATTAGTAATGTGTGATAGAAAAATTAATGAAAATTTTTTATAAATATAGTTAAAATAATTTTAAATATAGTATTAAAATTTGAATATAAATTATAATGGCAGTTTTTTTGGGTTTTTATAAATATGTAAGTCGAATTATCATTTTCCTGACTATTGATGCTACATAGAATCATATTTTTTTTAGACGCCACATGTTTCAATTATGATTATTATATATAAATCATAGATCTGCTTTTATAATTTAGATTTTGTTAGTAAAAATGTATTACTGTACTTGAACATAAAATCCATCCATACTAGTATTTTCTGTTGGTATATTCTAATGAAAGACTGATGATTCCATATGGCATTACCTCTATATTTTTTTATGTATAGTAAAAAAATGAAATAAAATAAATATAAAAACTCTTTTTAAAATTCTGTATATATTTAAAAATTTACATTCAGGAAAAGGTTAATTAGAAAAAAAATAATCAGATTTTTTTTTTGAAACGTGTTGTATAATATATGAAAAGTTTTCGATTGGAAAATTAAACGCGTATAACGAATGTTTTATAACGGCGATACGTGGCTGGCGTAAGGGATTATATGACGTTTAAACATTTGCCATGTGACGACGCACAAAACACAGTAACCGCGAGTCCTGGTAGATTCGGGTCAAACGAAATTTATCCACGCGTTTTGCGCGCGATGCGGATTCCTCAAGTTTGTAATGAAATTCCGCGTCGGAGAAAATGTAATTAAGAAAGAAGCCATGAGAGGGATGAAAACGGGATAAAGGGAACGGGACTAAGGTCGGATTCCCGTCGTTCGAACAAGTACGAGATGCTTTTCGTGAGCCTCATACAAATTTAATACGGAACACACTGTCCGTCGCCGCCGCCGCCGCCGTCGGCGTCATCCCCTTAAAACAGCCCTTCTGCCCTACGGCTCGCTAAACCGGTGTCGTAAGAGCCGATCTCCTTTTATTATATACATAATTAAAACGGAAAGGTGGCCAAAAACCCTGCTCGTCTTCGGTTTAAAATTTGACCTCCTCCTCCCCCACCCCCATGTTAATCTTTCGACTGTAAACGTATATGGTAAATATCAGGAATGTGTCGTTTAAATGAGATCAAAGTATCAAGTTTTTAAAATTACTTTTTATACAAATAAAAATTAAATTATTATTATCCAATAATATAGCACAAGTCCCGTTTTATATAAATATATAATATACACTGAAATTAGTTGGCATCAAAGTATATATATATATATATATATATATATATATATATATATATATATATAATACGATATAATGTAGATATATGTTAACCGTAGTGCTAATGACGATGGTTCATAGTAACGTTCGAAGCACTATGGGTGCTCGTTTGAGGATTTCTGTGTTATCTTCTTCTGGCGCACCCGGTACCCGTTATATACTTCTATATGGATATGTGTTGCGAGCAAACAGTTCATACATCACCTGAGGTCGGGTCTTGCGACTTCATCAACATTATTAATTAATGGTTCGGGATGAAAATGGGCGTTGTCGTATAAATTGTTAAATATTTCAAACCTCCGCTTATATTATCATCGTCATGGACTATACACTATGGTGATTCGTTTATTAAATTATATCGTCTATATATATTGTATTTTAATATATATATATATATATATATATATATATAATATATATATATATATATATATATATATATATATATATATATATATGTATGAGGATCGTATAATTGATACTGTAGTATGGTGACTTTTGGACAGTTTATATGAAATTATTTTTGTTTTATTAAAATTGAGTAGAATGATTTAAAAAATAATTTGAATTAAGTTTTAATTTATTATATCTTTTTGAGAATATTACAATTGTTTTATTTTTATAAAACATTTTTATATTTTTATGAAATCATTTTTTATAATATATTTAGTTTATATAATGATTTTAGTTGAGATTTAAAACTCTCATTGTGTTTAATTATTTTTTTATATATAATATTAATGAATAAAAAACATTTTTTTAATGAAAATATCTGAAATATTTTCAAACAAAAAATATAACCAATGACAATTATTTGAGTTCACAAGATTTATTATAATATTTACAAGATCGAGTCATTAGTTCTATATTCAATCTTGATAGTTTTTATTTCTGAAAGATTTAATATTATTAACCTAAAGATTAACTTTTTTGTAAGTAAATAATTATATCGAATAAGTACTGTAAATTTAATCTTTCGCATTCTGAATAGATTAAAGTAAATTAATTTAACTACTAAATTATTTAAATATTTTTATTCTTCTAATTAGCTAGTTATAAATATTTGATATTTTTATATTCAATTTTATCTTGAATATATAACAAACTATAACTTTAATTTATATTGAAAAATTTTCTGTACGAGAAAAATTTTATTACATAGTACATTGAATTCGAAGCTGAGAAAGAAAATTACATACACACATACATACATATATAAGAATATTCTTTCAGGTTTATGCATATGCGAGTACGTCGAAATAAGTACAGTAAAGTACTGTGAGAAAAAGAACACTTTTAACGCGAGAAGATAAAAGTCGAATCCTATATTGATATTCATGCAGACGAACGTCACAAGGATATTGCGTTACGTCGAACGAACGAACGCACGGCCAATATAAAACATTTTTATTACATTATATTTTATACGATGTTATATATATATATATATATATATATATATATATATATATATATATATATATATATATATATATATATATTGATATTAAATGAACGAATAAAAAACCGATTCGAATCAATATAGAGCGATATTTCATGGAAACGGCAGTAAAAAACTAAAAAAAAAATTGTAGTGGGCGTGGTCGGGTGGAAAATTTTTTTCCGATTATTTTCATTAAGGGATGGCCGCGTGCGCTTGAGAGTTGACTTTTGATTTATCTTTGGCAAAGTTTTTTCCTTGCCGTCTTTCTTTCGCCTTCTTTTTTTTCTTTCTCATCTTTCCTTTACTCTCAACGCGATCTTTATTTCTTTGCGTCGAAGAAGAAAAAAAAAATTCTTTTTTACAACGTGCACTTCGTCGTCTTCGCGGACGCGCCGAAAGACGACTAAAGCGGGGGAAGGGGGTGGGGTGAAATTTTCGGAAAAGCCGGAAACTTTTCCGATGACTGCCATTATTTTTTGTTAAAAAACAATTTAGTCCGGATCCGCCGGACGAAATTGCGGTCACGTGGTTACGTCGCGGCGTAAATTGAAAGCGCGTCGCGAATATTTGATCGCCGATTATGACACAGAGCGACGAATTAACAGACCGACACTCTCATCCCTCAAAAAATCATCCCCTTTGTCGTGTTTATAATCGCATTATAAAGTTGCCAATTTGTGTATATTTTTTTTATTTATATTGAAATTAATTTACGTGTTGAAATATAATGGTATTTAATTTTTTTTTGTGATATTTACAAGTCTTATTATTTATAAAATAATATAAAATTAACAAATATATAATATAAAGTATAAATATTTTGTAATGAATATAAAAAAAAGTATATTCTTATTTTATTTATTGACATTGAAACTTTTTTTATTAGAATTATTCAGATTGAAATCAAAATAATGCATACTTCTGATTTCATTGTTTTAGAATTAAAAAATTGTCATAATAATGTACTTATATATCTATTTTTACCATATTTTTAAAATATATTAGAAAAGACTTATAATAAAAATAAATTATTTTGAAATAGTTAAAAATATTTTTTAGATTGTAGTTAATTGATATTTAAAAAAAAAATAGAATTTGAAGAATTATTATTGATTTTATGAATTGTTATAATGAATAATTAATGATAAATAAATATTTTTTATTGATTTAAAAATTGAGGTTGTTATATTAATTTCATAATTATTTGTTATTTTTTAATGTAGTGAAAAAAAAATTAATCGATGTAGAAGAAAATGGAATAAAATATAAATATTTTATTTTTAATTTAGCGTAATTGAAATATTGTTATGAAAATAATTAACCGTTGGAGGCTTTTTAAACACTCATATAGTATTGTATAATTAAAACCATTACAAATATTAAAATAAATATAATTATAAAATTGATTTTAATATATAATAAAAGGTGAAACAATGTTGACAATTAAGCTCGTCAATCGATTATATAAAATTTTGTAGTCGTTTTTAATCAAATATTTTTTTTTGACACCGTATTTATCGAGCTTATCGAAATTTAATGTGATTTTACGCATTTTCCATTAACACCCCAATGTGGATTTGCGGTGATACATCGGATAAAGTTTGCAAAAAGCACTATTCAATTTGTAGTTTTCCGTTCTATTTTCCAGTTTTGTGCTCCCCGTCGAATTTGTGGTTATTGCTGATTTTGTTCAATTTGCAAATAATTTGTTAAATTGTGGCGAGAGAATAAAAAAAACATACGATTTTGTTTGGTGAATAATATAGATAAAGTTAACTAATTTTTATATTATAAAAAAAATGCGAAATATTTATATTAAAATATTTAAATGAATTCCGCATTCGGTATGCTTTCATTTTTTTTGTATTATGTTTTATTTTTATAAACATGGAATTTTACTGTATAAATAAAGTATATTTTTGACGGATCAGTGAATCAAATCTATTATTGTAAAATTTATTAAAGATAATATATTTTGTAAAGAAAATGATCCAGGTAAACGAGCGTATATTTTAAGCGTTCAGTATCTACAAGGGCGATTTAACCCTTTGAATATTTCATTAAAATTTTTGCATAGGAATTTGGAAACAAAAACCGCAAATAAACTGATAAATATTTATATCGCTATATATAAATTTATACTGTTGTATATAATTCAGTGATATATATATTTTATTTAAATTTGTACAATTATATTTTATTATGTTAATTATGATTCTTGAGATGATGTATTGTAGAAAATTATATTTTTTTTTATGTAGAAAAAAATAATAAATGATTTTATATATTGTTGAATATCAATGTTGGACTCGTATTCAATATTATTAATAAATGAAAATAGTCGGTAGAATGATAAATTTTTGTATAAACTGTACATAGGAAAATTTCCACGATGTAACTTTTCACAGGAAAATTGTTTTAGTCGACCGATATATTTCGGGGGTATAGAAGGTGGGGGGGGGTCAGTGTAAAGGAAAGGGGTTTACAACGTCGAATTATGAAACGGACGTCGTGTCACGGAATAGTTTCGGTATCAATTCATCAAGGGATAATAATAAATACACGCAAGGAAATTGTTAATTTCGCAATGGTTCATTCGCAAAAGGGCGGGAAATTCGTTTGTTGTACGTCGGTTTCGTGTCCACCGAATTCGACTCCATTTTCCTCATCCTTTTCGCTCCCCCCTCTCTCCCCCCCGCCGCCGCCGCGCGCGCGGAAAACGCGGTCACTTTTCGAACAAAGGGAATTTTAATAAATTAGCATCGCTTTTGGGTCAACGGGCAAGAAAAGAAAATGCATCCGTTATATGGTACATACGATATTGTAATAGTGGGACCACGCTTTTGTACCGGATGAATATGTGACCGATAAACCGACCGCTCTCATATTAGCGATTCTTGTGTCGCAACGTTTGCGGTTTTATTAATATAAATTTTATTATATAATAATAATAATATATATAACAATTGTTGATTTTGAGTACTTTTAAATTTTTAAATAATTAATATTTGATTAAATTAAAAAAATGAATATATTTTAATATTTAGAGAAAAATAATAATTATTTATTAATTACTATAATACACGTTCCAGCTTTTCAATTTAATCTAAAATATAATTTTAACCATTATACGTGTAAAATATAATAATACGTACGTATTTATTTAATTTATACATGGAATAAATATTTAATATAACTTCGTTCTATGAATTGTTATCTATTATTAGTATATTATATATAATAGAAACGCTTCTAAATTAATTAAAGTTTATTTCTCGTTGTATTATTTATCAAAATAATTTATTTAAATATTTATAAAGGAGTGATATGAGATATTAATTTGACTAATTCTAATAAATAATTAAATGTAAAATTTTAATATTGTTTCATATATAAAATTAATAAGACGGATAAAGATTATAAAAATTGTTAAATTATTTATATATATATATATATATATATATATATATATAGATTTATAAATATATATATTATTTTCTTAGCATTTGTTAATGAATATTAAAATGTTTCTAGCTTTGAAATAATATCGATTTAATTTTATATCATTATAATAAAAGAGTATTTATATTTAGATACAACGTATTATTAATATGATGAAAATTTAAAACACGAAATGCATATCGAATAATACTGATTGTATTTCACGTAGTCGATCGGGAGTTTCTGATAACATTATATAACATATGAATATTTAACCAAAACTATGTACACACGCGGCAAATGTCAATTTAGATCTTGTCAATTATTACGATGGACGTATAAATTTGTTATGAATTCGGATAGTCGATATAAACTGAAAATTTGTCTCGATGTTATATTAATACATATATATATATACATATATATATATATATATATATATATATATATATATATATATATATGAAGAGAAAATTCAAAATTCCAAAAGTCAAAAGTGTATTCACCAGTTTCTGCGGCCACCACCCATCATCTGGGGTCGTTTTCCTTTTGTTCGCGGCTCAGGAAGACCCACGCCAGATTTATTAAGTAAACAAGCGACAGCCTTAAAGCATGAGCGAGCTATGTATATATATATATATATATATATATATATATATATATATATATATATATATATATGTATATATACGGATACGTAGGGTGAAAATGGAAAGGAAAAGCTAACGTTGGTGGGTGGTGGAGTTTTCCTCCGTTCCCTCGGTTTACGCGTTTTCTTGTAAATAAGAGATTTTAGCTACCGAGAGCCCGCCACCGGAGATAAGTGCTCCATTCTACGAGCCGTTGGGATAAGATCGCTGCCAGATAACACTTTGTAAACTTGTCTTCTTCTGCTTTTCTTCTTTGTACGTAGGCGGGTAAACGTTCACGTGCTAGAATATTCTCTATTAAATGCGACCATCGACTTGTATCTACTTATTCTTTATGATATATATATATATATATATATATATATATATATATATATATATATATATATATATATATATATATATATATATATATATATATATTCTATATTCTATATTAAATCTCAGGTAGTGACTGCTAGTGAAATTTTGTATTATAGCGAACAGTATTATATAGAGAACATTTCATAAATTAATATGTTCAATCTGGTTAAATTTATTACTATAAAATATATATTTTTATATATAAATCATTTATGAAAATTTAAAGTATGAATATATGGAATAAATGATTTTTAATATATATGTATACATATATATATATGTATATATATATTATATGTATATAGAAATGTAATAAATTATTCAATCAATTCTCGACTTATATCAAGGTTCGTTTCAGTAATTTTATATAAAAATAAATAGTTTTATATGATAAGTAAATATCGTTAATTATTATTTGAGAAGTCGGATTTTTTTCGTCGTAAGTACCAACGGTTATAAGTCGAGGTTGTAGTAACTCAAAAACTGATTATAATGAGATATTTTTTTTGAATACTTATTAAAAAATATTAATATTAATAATCTGAATATAGTTTAGAATTAGAATATCAATAATATACTAAAAATTATTTTTTAAATATTTTTATTTATTAATTTACGCGGTACTTTTTATTTAGAAATAATATGACTCCAGGTATTAATTTTGATAGAATAGATTTTCCAAATATAAAATTGAAATTCAAAACCTTCTAATTTAAATATTAAAATATGTAATTAATTTTGATCATAGATGAATTTCAATATTTAGAGTTAAATTTGAACGTATTGTTATTATTTGATGAGAAAATATTGAGAAATAATATCGATTTATGTTTTAATCAAACATTCATTCAAACAGATAACCGAATATAAAGAGGCTTATATAATAATAATCACAGTTATTCAATATATTTATATAAAGAGTGGTAATATAATTTATTTCTATGTATATATTATATATAAATAAATATTTTACTCTAACTTAGAATATTTTATGTCTCAATTTCTAATGTTTTCTTCTTGATACTTTTTTTATTCAATTTTGAAAAATATTTGTGTTTGATCGGAAAACGTGTCAAGCAGTGGAAAGGCATATAACGTTTGATAAAACCTTAGTTAAGGTTTATAAAATGACACGTTGACCCAATTCCGTTAAACCAACATGAAAATTTCTCAATGGAAAGCCTCGGTGATTGTAAAGGTTGGTCTTTTTTTTTACAAATATTATTTTTCAGCTTCAGAGTAACAGAGTAGCTCTCAAAGTTATTTATTAACATAACACTCGTCTATTACACTATGAAATTTTTCATATAAAAATGCAAAATAATATTTTTATTATATTAACTAGTGTACGTGTTTGATTATTTGTAGTACACGTGTTTTTATTATATATTTAATAAATATAAAAGTAAAAATTCAATCTTATATTTTTGATATAAAAAGAAATATATTAGATTTTGCCGAAATGAATGAAGAAAAAATTATAAAAAAAATAATTTAAAATAATAAATTCTAATTAATTAATATAATGATTATAGGAAAAAAAAAAATAATTAAAGTGACAAAAATTATTGTTTTTCATATTGCGTTAATAGCCATAAGAACCCAGCTGTAAAAATTGAAGCAGAATTTGATCGTAAATTTCTAAATATTTTAATAAGTTTAACTTCAAAATATAGATCCAAAGATTGTTTAAGATTAAAATTGTAAAAATAAAGTTGCATTTGATGAAAAAAAAAAATGCTACACCATCACAAACCTTACATCGGCGCTAGTATTATATTTATATGATTTTTATTATTATATATATATGATGTTTATTTTTTTTATATATATAATAGTTCAAATTGTCTTACATATACTATGTATGTATATAAAAATAATAAATAAAATATCCACTTTTCACAACGTATTTATGTTTTATGTATAGGCTTGTTTTCTTCAAGTCGAATCAATTCGTCGAATTTCCACCTTTAACCGTTCTCCTTTTTAACCGTCTTTCGAATTTACATATATATATATATTCATCATCAACCCCTCGTTGTGTTCGTATTGAAAGTCACTCCCGATTACATTTAGCGACCTCTTCTAGCAGCGTTAACGATTTTCGGCTCGGCATAAATTATGGCGAAAGCGCGTACGTACCATTACTTAATTTTTTCAACTTCAGTAAATATTCTCGACCCGAGTTGAAACGAAAGAGCGAACCGTAAACGAGATATATACAGACGGACAGAAAGAGAGAGAGAGAGATAGAGAGATAGAGAGAGAAGGCGAGAAGTGATGGGGATGAAAAAAAAAATTTTTTTTTTTTTTTTTGAGAACCACCCGGTCGGAAAAGTAAACGTTAACGAGATTAGAGATCGGAAGCGGCAAACTGAGTACGGAACAAATGGCGCAAATACGCGTGCATTATTTACTCTGGTGAGATACAGCGGAGACTGGAAAATTCTTATACAAACACAACCTGACTAGGATTCGATCTTTGTTCACTATTGTGTGCGATGTGTTGTTTAGTAATGATTTTAAACATTTATATTATATTGCCGATAATGGAAACGGTCGATAGTGTTTGTATAGAATGCGGCGAATTTGAATTTTATTCGATATTATTAAAAAATATTTTTTATATTCAATATTAACAATGTTTATATAAATTTGAAACGATAATTATAATTATATATATATATTATTAATTTTAATTATTAAACTAATATATATAAATGATAAAAATCTCAAAATAATATTAAATAACACGTTTCATTTACAATTTTTTAACCTTTCGACTTCTATCAAATAGGAATTATGATTAAGCGATTTCTTAATTCTCGTACTTAAAATTTAATGTATTTTTGCTAATTCATTAAAAAGAATAAACATGATTTTTTTTTAATATTCTACAAGAAATTAAAATTTAGAAAAGTTCAATAATATATTTAATCGAGTTTAATTATAATTAAATTAATTTTATTTTATTTTTAAATAACTTCAGAATACGACATTTTTTTAATAATACTCAATAATCATTATATAAAAAATTAAAAAATAATCAATTATCATAAATTTATTTTTTTCAATTTAAAATATATTAAATGAATCAATAGATAAATAATGTCATACAGTTTATACTGAAATCAAATTAGTAATTTTCCTGAAAAAAAAAAACATTTATATTTTTTTGCATCGTTAAAATTAAAATATAAATTAAATTCTAATATAGAATTCAATTCGCGTTAAATAAACTTGTTGCCAGTAAATTTCAGCATGTGATAATTAGCACTGTTAGTATTATATGATAGTAACATTAACCACTGTCGTTATTCACCACCGTGTGTATTTACTTTGGTCTATGTAACGTTTCAAGATTAACCATTTTCGAAAACAACCACAATTACTGCGACATTCAATTTTCCGTAAATCTAAACCCGATCCGTGAAACTGTCGTTAAATTAGCGGACTAAGACTTCGAAGACTAAAAATGGAAAAAAAAATCACAGCTTTGCAAACACTGTCTAATATATACCATATATATATATATATATATATATATATATATATATATATATATATATATATATATATATATATATAGGTAGAAAAATTATTATTTTATACAGTTTTAAAAAGTAAAAAAATTTAACTGAAACGTAAAAAGTTGCTCTATTGACTCAACATAATGAAGGCATCGAGTAAAGTTTTAACCGCACGCCAAATACATAGAGTTGAAAATTAAAAAAATAACTCGGAACATGCTCTTTCAACGTTACGTATTTTTTTTTCCACCTGTAAATTATAAAGATAATATGTTTGTGTGTGTGTGTGTGTGTGTTTGTGCGCGAGACCCCCTTTTTCCACAATATTGCAAATTTGGTTTATCAAGTATTATAATTCATAACTTTTACCTTCAAAGCCTCCACGTTTACTATCAAAACGAGAGCCGACATGTGCCTTTAATGCTTTCAAGTCTTACACTTTCGTATTAAAATTATATATTGTACATATATAACATAATAATTTTTATTATGTTAAAATATGCGCTGTAAGAGTGCGATATTAAATTTTTATTATATGGATAGATATTTTTTTTTTGGCGTTTATTTCGCTCATTTTCGATGATGAAATGGAAGGGTGTCAGAGTTTTTCATTAAACATTCAAAAAGTGAAAAGTTCACTGTCATGATATTGAATTAGGGCCTTGAATACATTTCACCGTTGATGATATGAATAATGAATTTCACCAAACGGATCTTAATTTTCAGTGCTTAAAATTTAATACGTTCATATATTCCTATATATATTATATATATATTGGTTAATGTTCATTGAAATAGATCTAATCCAATTTATGATATTACATGATACCTAAATTATATACGATTAAATATTTTATTATATTATTATTTATTATATTTGTCTAAAATAATATTTTGATAATGTAAATATATTTTACATTTATTAGTTAATTTTGAAGAATGATTGTTAAAGAATTTATGATGAATTGTGATTCGTTTGTCTGAAATAGCATGAAATTATTCGAATAACGCAATATTTTCCGTCTATTTTTACGATTTCATAAATATAAATGTCATGAATAATAAGTTCGTAATACGGAAATAAATTAGTTATACGATATTTGAGAATATTCAGAATTTATGTTTTATTATTAAGGATTACAATAATATTTATATTGTAAAAATAATATCGCTATAATGAGATATTTGATTTAATTAATATTTATGATATTTTAATATCAAAATTTGATATTGAAATCTATAAATCTATTATTAAATATATATAAAATTATAAAAATGTTGTAAAAAGTTTCGACAGATAAAATAGGCTGTTGTAACTTTAATAATAAATCGGATATCGTAAATTAATTAAATTTGATCTTCAGTTTTTTTTTTTCAGACGACGGCAATCTTTGGTCTCGTCATGATCATCGTCAAGTTTTTCCGACGGTTATTCCGAAGGCTTTCAAGGGTTAAAAGCGATCCGTTGCCATCGAATCGATCGTTCGTTCCAGTTTAGTTTCGTTTTCCGTTCACCTCGTCATTATTAATAGGCGGCCGGTAACTTTTCAGGTCGGTGAAAATTTTCAGCAGTCTGCCGACTGTCAAGGAAATTTTCCGGCGAAAAGTTGGAAGGTCGCAGTCGGATCAGTTTCGTTTTCTCCGCCCGTTAATGATTGATAAAGCTGTCATATCGCTCATGAAAGTTAGTTTTTTTTTTCTTCAACTCAACTTTCAGCCAGATGTTTCGAACGCTAGTATATCTATTTAATCATTAGAATATTTATATATTATAAAATAATGTAACTTTTTGAAAAATTCGTCAAAAATTGAATTAATCAGATCGTTTAATTTTATGATTTATATAATATAAAAAATGCTTATTCGAATATTTGAAATTTTTGTCGAGATGGAATCTTGAATATCTATTGAAAAGTTAAATCGACGAAAACCAAAAAATGGAAAAATTCTACGAGGAAAAAAGCGAAGGAAAGGAAAATTTTTCGCAAAATAGAGTGGATACGTGGAAAAATCGAGCTTTTCCCCATAGTAGACGGTGTTCGATAAATGTTTTTGTCCCGATGTCCCGTGACTTTAATATTGGAATAAAAGGCGATCGAAAGAACGCCAATCGTGAAGAAAACAACACGTTCGTAATACAATCGCACTTCAATCTCTGTATATTGTATTTTTATGGACACTGCATACAGGTAAAGTGTATAAAATTTCAAGTAAACAATGACGATGTTGTTGTTTTTTTTTTTATTTGGTTGATGTTGTTATTGTTTTCGTTTTCGATATATAAATGCTTTACCCGTATGTGAATTGTGAGAGAAAATTTTCTATGAAATGAAATTTTCGCACGATTCTCGTGGTCGTATTTTATTGAAATTCTGAAAATTGTCTATGAAATATTATGTTTTTGAAAAATATGTAAATATATATTTAAATATCATCATAAATATATTTTATAATAATTAATAATGATTGAAAATATAATTATTTTTATGATTCCATTACAGAATATTTTATTTTTATTGCAAGTTGTATATATGATTTAAACAATATGATTTTTTTTAATCATAAAAAATGATTATAATTAATATAATATTATTTAAATTAAGTATGAAAAAATGTTGTATAATTTATCAGACAAATTTTTATTCTTTTAATAATAAATTTAAATTTAATTCTAATTTTGAATACTTCATAAAAGAATTGAAATAAATAAAATATTTATTATTTTTTAATTAAATTTAAATTACCTGAATGGGAATATAAATACTTTGATTTCTGCCAATTTAATTTGCAATATAAAATTTAATATTTCATATTTATCAAGATATATAAATATTAATTATATATGAAATGAAAATAAATAATATAAAATTTTACTTTAAAACGTAATATTAAATTATTATATATAAGGTTGATTCATTAGAAAATTGTTCAATTTTCCATTTCGTTCTTTAAATTATTTTAAAATCAGTAATATGTCGACCGAATTAATTTGAAATATCTTATACGATATTATTTATATTATATAATATAATATTTAATCCTTATATAAAAATATTAGATCAATCCGTTACGTAATATTAGTACCACGAAAGAAAGAAAAAAAAATAGATACAACCAATTTAGAAATGCATCCGCCGTTTCTTATCGCACTTTAATTTTCAGACGGTATACAGGTTTGTTATTATTTTTTTTTCATTCTTCTTCTATTTTTCACGCTGAAACGGTTCTTCGAGCACGTTTCAGTCGAGTTGCACTGAGATTAAGTTGCATTTATGGCACCGTTGCGACTGCCCGCGTCGTAAATCTGAACTCAACGGATGCAACCGAGCCCCGGCAACAATGGAAAACTAATAAAGGCCCATCGAAATCGGGCAACCGAGGAAAAACCTACCGTTTCCACACACACACACATACATCGCCCAAAACCGTGGAAAATGCGCACGATGGCGGGATCGAATTTCCTCTCCCCACCCACTCCATCGTCGCGGATTTTCCGCCACTGTCGACGTTTCAATGTTTCGACGTTTTCGGATCTGCTGAAAGTTTAATAGGGTCGCGTCAGGTAAATGTTAAACAGTACTCTTTGTTCCGCCGTTAAAATCGAGAGCGACCGGCACGTGATGTTTTAATAACGCGAAACGTTTTCAATTCGTCGCTTTTCGTGGCCGTTTTTTGTATTTTGTAATTTTATACATATAGACGATAGAGCGGAAAAACGGAACGCGAACGGAAGGGAACGGATTTGTTTCGAATAAGCGGAAGTTGCGACATCGCGGAAAAGTTCCGTTGACGACGTCTATACTTTGAAATCTATACTTGCGAAGATTCGCGTCGAAACGCTAAGTTGAAGAGAGAAATTGTGGACTTTTACGTATGAAACTTTCATTCAATTCCAACGTTTTAACTATAAGACTTTGAATTTATGTGTTCGGAATTCAGTTTCAGAGAATTTTTGAAATATTTCAAATAAATGGCAGATCTGAAAACATCTTATCGAAAGATTAATGTTGAATATGAGACTATATTTTATATTGAAAATCAGATTATATTTAATATTTATATCTATAATTATTCTTATTAATTAATAATGAAAAAGTTGGAATATAAGAATAAAAACAAACATTGAAAATTTAATGAACTAACCGTCTCTCGAAAGCAAAAGCACATCCGAAGAACTAAATGTTGTATGAACGCATTTAGAATTTCATTTAGGTAAGGGAAGTGCAAGAAGGTATCCAATAAATACACCACTGGATATATATTTTTACTTTCTTGGAAAACAAAATTTAATTATTTTTACAGTAGCGAAAGAGAGCTTATATATAAGCTGCTGTAAGCAACGCAAAGGAGAGATAATTAATTTTCTTTGAACATATTGTGAAATATAAATAATATGATGTAATTATTTAGATATTTCATATTATTGTTAAATATATAATATAATAAACGAAATATTTAATTTAAAATTTGTGAATAATATTTATATATATAAATATTTAAAATTTTAGACAATCTTTTTTAAATTTAATTGAAAAGTGGACTTTTCCGCACAAATAATATATTGCTATAAAAGTATAATAATATTATGAAATTTAAAATTAATTAAATTTTCTTATATATAAGAAAAAATAAATATATTCCCAGTTAATATATATAAAGTATAACTAATATATCAAATGTGAAAATATATGACTTTGTATTGAATAAAAAAAACATACGATTTCGCTTTGACTTCGTATGGGTTATAAAGAAAAAAATATAATTCCTAAAGAAAATTTTGTTAGGATTTGTAAAACGTACATATTTTTTTTCTTCGAAATATATTTCATTGTAAGGATTTTAATATATTTACATGTTTCACAATACGAATCGCAATATTTTAAGTTAAAAAAAAATTCGGCAATATTTTTTAGTCGCGTGTTATCTCTTTAACAATAAGAGATAAATCAAGTTTACGAAAACATTTCGCGAAATTCGATTTCGTATATAATTTAAAACTCGGTATATATATAATATATAAATCATTTTAAAGAGCTTTTCACAATATGTAATCAACCGTAAAATACAATAATCGTATATCAAAATTCTATTTTAACCATTATGTTTGTCTATTTTTATTATTATTTTCGAGTTTTTTAATTTATTGTATTGAACATATTTAAGTTTATATATTATTTAAATAAATTATGTTATTTGTGTGCGTATTTTTAGTTAATTAATTAGAATTGGAATTTTCTGTAAAAATTGATTTTTATCAAAAATTTTGAGAATAATTGGAAAAAGGGAAAAAGAAAATTGTTTATCATCTAACAAAAAAAAAATGATATTAGAATGATGTAAAAAAGATATAATTTTTAATTAAATAATCATTATATTAGTTAGATAAGATGTGAGGAACATTTTAGCTTAAAAAGGCTATTTTTCATTATAATGATCATTCATGAAGATCGCACTAAACTAAAAAAAAAAATGTTAAAAAATAAGGTACCATAAATGAAATGTCAAAAATGTTTAAACTCTCAAAACTTATGTGAATTAAATTGATTAAATTTTCAATTTTAAATTTATGATTTTTTTATCAATTTTTAAATTAAAAAATAAATAAATATGAGTTATTTAATAAAATTTAAATGCAAGTCTATATCGAAAATAATTTTCTAGAAAATTCGCAAAATCACCGCACCTAAATATTTATTTCCTGTCACACTTTCATAATTTCCGGCATATCTATGTATATGTACATATATATATATATATATTTTTTTTTTCATATCCTTCAGCAATGACACGTTAACGTATATAATTCCATCAAGATACAAACATCCGTTTTCGTTCACTTTTCAGAAACCGCGTGTTTTATTCATGAACAAAACTCGCGCGCTTTTTTTTTCTACCTTCTTTCTTTCTTATATATATATATATATATATATATATATATATATATATATATCATCGAGGCGTAAACGAACGAAAACATGCGGCCAACGGAATACAAAACGTGTCGTTAATATTTCAATACGTATACGAAATACCGGGTTTATGAATATACGCGTTCGTTTCATATAATATTATGCGAGTGTAGTTTTTCTTCTTTTTTTTTTCTTTATATTTTTCAGCATCGCTTTCTGTGCGTGAAATATTTTTGCAGCGTAAGGTATCCGTATCTTGAAAATAAATCATTTTTTTTCCCGTCGGCGTTATTTCCATACGCTTTTCCTATGTTTTCTTTTGATATGATAATCTATGGGTTGAAAAAAAAAAACGCCGACATCTGAACTACGCTAACTAGGTTACTAACCGAATTTCCGGTGAAAAAATCGGCGATAATTATTATTATTTTCATATATAAAAATAGGTCTTTTCCGAGAATTAATCTGAATGATATATAAATAAATATTTTCCAAACACAGCAATCATTGATAACAATTTGTTATATATATAATTGATAGTATTTTCTATATCATATATAAGTTATCGTTCGATATTCAATAACCTATTTTATTCTAGATAACGAGTTAATGTAAGAATAATCATTGTTGATAAGTTGTTGTATAGAGAAATAAATGAATATATAGAAATCGATGGAGAAATAAATCTAAAAAATATTTTAGTTTTAAAAAATTATTTAATATATTAATATTTAGGAATGATTAATAAATATATATATACATATATATACAACAAAATATCTAGAATTTTTTAATATTATTATCTAGATTACTAATCATAAAATAAATTTATATATAATAAGTTGAAAATAAAAAAAATATGATTAGATAAAAACAATTTGTATATAAATTGTGTTATTGCGTGAATCAGTATCACATTATACAAAGATTTTTGTGTTATCGTCTATCCAATCTATCTAAATCGACTTTTATTTCCTTATGAATGGATAATCGTAAGTGATAAATAAAAAGTTTGAAATAAATATAAACGATTTGTGAAGCTTTGTACATTTGAGCTTTTCGAAAGACTTTGAAATCTTCAATTCCATATATTATTTTAAGTTTTAGCGTTGAAAGTTACGACTTTTTCACGACGTTTTCACATTGCAATAAATATATCGTATAATAAAAAATGCAAATGCTAATAGTGCAACGCGATAGAATTTAATTTTAGAATTGTTTTATATGGTAGTTGAGCACGCTAACTGCAAAATGGTAATGAATATTTTTATAATTGTCAATGTTGCATTAAAGTAGAAAATTAATAATAATTTTAATATTAAACGCATTTTTTTCCCCGTGAGCGAGTTTATAAAATATCGTGCTTTCTAGTCTTAAATTGTTTTTAATTACCAATATAGTAGAAAGAAAATAATTAGAACTATATAAAAAGCTCTTTTGCAAGTTTAACGACGCTAATTTATTTTTTTCACGCGATTAATTCGCTAATTTTATACTTAAATTTCCAACTACTTCTATTGAGATATCTAAAATATTGAATCGAGCAGAAAATTGCTATGTATTTATTATATTATGCAACTTTAGCATTGTCTAAAATAGAAATTAATTGAATAATAATAAATCGCTAATTTGTAAGCGAATGAAAATGTACCGGTTTATTTTTATTTTTTTAACATTTTTTTTTGTTGTAAAATAGAAACGTAAAATATTTCCGCGAATTTTCGATTCGACATTTACAAATACGATCCGACTTTTGCACGCTCGTCTACGAAATAGGGGAAGTTATTAGCGTAATTACGACGCCGATGAAAACTTTTATACAAAATTCAGTTTAGTTTCTTTACGAAAAACGTACACGCCTTTAAAATTTCTCAAATACATATAAATATATATAAAATAAACAATTTACCCAGTATTATGTCAAAAAAAAAAAATATTTTTTTGACTATCAAATCACCGTTATTAATGATCGTGTGGCGTGTTTTTGGCGATGTATGAAATAATAACGACGAAATTTCGTCAGTCGGCACATGTAATAATAACAATAATAATAATAACGAGACGTTATATTGTCAGAAATCATCGAAATAACGACGTTTCGAGTCGTAATTTTTCATTTATTAGCGTTGAAATATATCGATTCTTACGTGTATACCGAGAATGATAAATGAGTGTAATTGCGTTCGTGCCATTTTTGCGGAATTGTGAAAGTATATTAAAGACTCGTTCAAAGACGTTAACTGACACCTAGGGTTGCCGACGATACAACGGGTTATATATGACGATTCAAAGGTGACATTTAACGTGTTGTATGTTATGAAAATATATATATATATATATGTGTGTAGTAGTTGAAACGATAGAATGTAATATCGATGGTTTAATATGAATGTTGATCCATATATTTTCATATATGTAAATTGAATAAAAAATATTTTAAAATTGTAATATATTTATTTAAGTTCATAAGAAAGCACAATAGATTTATTATTAACATTGATAAAACTTGAGATATTAAATAGAAGTAAATTATATTTTCATAGCAGTGACGTTTAAGGAGTAAATTTATATGAAATTTTATTTATAGTATAAAAAATTAGATTAATTTTTTTAACAATACATAATATTATATATAAAGAGTGCTAATTATTGTTATTTTTACGTTGTTTTTAATCATTATAATTGTTGATAAAATTATTATTTGTTAAAAATGTACAAAGGTTTATTTAAAATTTTATATAAAAATGTTTGTCATTTTTAAACTAATCTTCAATATAATATGTTATATTATTCAAAATAAAATTATAAAAATATGTATTTAGATGTCATTAAAATATTAATATTTACCATATATATGATTTTTCATTTTTTTAAATAGTTAAATTAACATTATTATCATTATTATTTTTTAACGCATTACATCAAAATCTATAAAAAAATTGTGATTTATTAATGCTATCTGCATTTTTTTCAGTATATGTTAAAAAAACATGTTAATTTTACGTTTTATTAAATTATTATTATTTTTTCTTAATATGTAAATAATCATATCGATTATTTTTATTTATTAATATATATTTTGTAATAAAAATATATAATAAATATGCACATATGATGACCCTGAATATAATTCACACGGAGTCCAAACGAAGTACGGCCTCCGGGCTGCGAACATTCGGCGATGAAATGACGTAATAAAAGGACTTTGGCGGTGAACATCATCTGTTAATAAATTAGGTGGGATGAACGCTTATATGGCGAATGATAAAGGAGATTTATGTCCGAATGTGTCGTATAGTGGAAAACCGGCGTCTACATATATATATATATATATATATATATATATATATATATATATACGACGTGTCGGGCAACGGAACGACCGACGTTACGACGAACGATGCACAAATGAAAATCGTACGAAGAATTTACGTTCTCAACGCTAAAATATCTTTCATTTGATGACGCAATATCGCACACGCGCACACGCACACACACACCGGGATTCTAGGTGTCGCGGGAGAATTTTACGAAAATTTCACGTAAATTTCGCCAAATGAAGTCGTTGAAATTTATCATACGTGATGCGAAAGTCCTGCAATGTTATGTAATATAATGAAAGTATGTGCTATATTTATATTCATTAAAACTAATATTAAATAACAAAAAAAAAACATTTTTTTTTTAATATTTAATATTTTAAGTATTTATATTTTATTTTTAAAGTAATTTATAGGTATATTTATATAAATTATATTACATTGATGACATAAAAAAAATCATAAGGTTACTGCAATGAAATGTGTTATCGGTATATTTTTTTTATTCTCATCTTTACACTGTAATACGTTTTATATATTTTATAAATATTCTCGCTTTTCATTTAAGAATGCTATATTAATTTCAATATTTACACATTATTTTAGTAGTTATACACTATTTTAAGTATGTATAAACTCGTTCTCTAAATTTATATGTTAAATAATCACTTTTTTTGTACTGCTTTGTTTCTTTTAGATGTTTTATACTTAGATAGATATGTACTCAACACATATTCGCAAAACATCAAAACTACCGCGATATTTTTTTTGAAAATTTGCAATAAATAAACTACAAAATAGCAAGAGATATATTTTAGATACGGGTGCTCAAATGTATTTATAATCGTTTTTGAATGGTATATAATTATTAATAGTATCATAATTAGTTTGAATATTAATTAATACGATAGTCTAATGTATTAATTTTAATTATGTATTTAGAATATTACATGATATTTCTGATGTCATACGAGAAACGGAAACGGAATCAAACGTATTTTGAAATCAAATACCAAGTCGGATGTTCTGTGAAAGTTAATCTAAAATGTGTTGTAGCCGCAACAATATCGAGTAAATAATGTCAGAGAGGGAAAGGCAGATAAAACGGAAAATAACACAAAGTACAACGCCAGAGGTAGAACATGAAATGTGAAATTTATACTCGTAGCCAACGGAAAGCGATAGAATATCGCGGCGCCATTTTGCCATTCGGAGCGTCCCCCGTTGTCACGTTAAAAGCTCACCGCTCTCTCTCTCTCTCTCTCTCTCTCCCCCGCCCCGTCACACGGCGCGACAATGAACATTTTTGTTCTTCACAATTACAATGTTTACTCCGGGCATCATCCTTTACACGTTTCTCTGGCGCTCTGGATGGCTCTTTCTCAATAGACATTGTTCCGCGGGTGCCTCGGTTGGGGATTCTACGGCGGGAAAGAACACAGCCTTTCTAGGGTTGCGACGAAGTATAGGGGGATGTGGCGGCGGCGGCGGCGGCGGCCGTAACCTTTTGTTGTCTACCGAATTTATGCTCACGACCGCCGCCCTTCGCCCGCCCTGCAAAGCCTCCCCCTCTCCCTTATTAAAACAATATTTCACTCGAAGCAAATTGTTTAAGTTTGAAAATGCCAGGTGGAGTGGGGAGGGGAGGAGGGCATTGCTTGCCGTGAACTAAACAGACCCAGACGAACTTTTAACCGAATGGAATTTTATGAACATATCTATATATGTGGATGGCCATTCATAATGTCACTAATTAAAATATGAAAGAAATATATGTATATATTTTTTCAAATATTATAAATATTCTTCACATTTCAACTTAAAAAATATAAACATACAAAAAAAATCAGCATACAAATCCGAATAAAGGTTTAAATTTAAAAGAATTATCATTAAATTGATCTACTTTATATATATATATATATATATATATATATATATATATATATATATATATAAATAGTATTGAATTATTCATATGCATATTTATGTAACTTAAAAATAACTTTTGAATATATCCATAACAGATGGCGCTGTTTAAGTATTTGCATAGTTTATCATCAGAAAAGAGCAATGGAAAATTAGCATGGAGAACGATTTCTTAAGAAAGATTACTGTAAAAAATATATATATTTATGGTTAAATAAATCGTAGAAATCCACAATCTTCGAGTAATGAGGAAGAAAATCGTATTCTTATATTTGAATGTTTATATATGTATGTAACAATGACCCATTTTCTTCGGTTCAGATTTTCAAATAAATGCTATTTCAGATAATGGTACATATCCGATTTCGTAATAAAATAAATTAGAAACTTGGCCGTTTTATAATCAGATATGGACTGCCTTAATCTAAAAATTGTCGATTTTGCGAAGCGAAAAAAAAAAAAGCAAACATAGTCGTAATGAATGAATGGAGCGAAAAAAAAAATAAAAATGAAAAAGAAACATTTCTGAATGCGAAGAAAAAAACAATTTTTCTGGCAATCGTTTAGAAACATCTGTTTATTTATTATCGGCAATTATTTATCGAGATTTATATATACTGTATAAATCGCGCGAAGGGAAATGAATTCAATTTCCTTCAGGGCGTGCGTAATCTCGCAGATCTAACTTAAATTTCAATATGTGACACATTTCACGCGAGATTCTCCTCGAAGCGATCCAATATATAAATATAATATAATATAAAAAAAAAACGAAGGACGAAATTTGACAACGTTGACAAAAAAAAAATCGTCCATAGATTTAGCTTATAGGTCGAAATAATTCTTGTCATAACAGCCAGGAAGTCCCGTATATTGATAATCTAATAGGCTAGTGCCGGGGGGCAACCCTTCGATCCCGAAATGTCATATAATAATTTTACGATCAAATATTGCGGCGGGTCAAAAAGGCCAATTCACGGTTTTTCGTGGTCTTCTAAGGTCCCTTTTCGTTAGGCGGCCTCCTAACACGAGAGGACATTAAAAGTTTTGAAGTGAACGGGTTGAATCGGGGGATGAGGGGGATGGAAATGGTTTATGATTGGGATGTGAGCCCCAAAAGATCCTGTCTTTTCTAAACTGCAATAGAAAAAAAAAACTATTCCTAATATTTGTGATAGATCAAAACGACCGTTAACTTTTATGGATATTCTTGATAAAATCTTCAATGTCCTTCAGAGAATTTATAACGAAAAAAACTTTGAGGATTATATATAAATGTGATTTTTTAACGTTATATTTATTTTAATATAAATTAATTTTTTGCACTTTATTTATATTTTAAATATTAAAATATTTATACGAGCTACATTCGATATACTTATATTATGATTTAAACAGCGACGAAAATTTTATTCAATTAATAGTTTTTCTTTTCTCTGAAATGTTTCAAAAAAAATATATTAAGAATTAAAATAGTAATAATAGTAATAGTAATGTATATTTTTATTCAAAATAAAATATTTATTTTCTTAAATATAAAATTAATTTTATATAATATAGGTAATGCTTTAACATTTGAAAAAAATAATTTGATAACCCATGATAGTATGACCCATGACCTATATAGAGATTAATTAAGAATAGGTTCAAAGTTAGCAATCATAATATTGTTAACTTTAAATTAGTATAAAGATAACTCAAAAATATATAGAATGACATGCCATGATTAAATTTATACTTAATATTTGATTACAATAATGATGAATACGGTAAAAAAAATGATTGTTAAAAATAGTTTGAGAAGCACAAGTATATTCAATTGCCCATCACCAGCCTACAACCACGAAGAACGGCTTTCGATACCTGAAAATACCCGATTTAGGTACGTCGAACGCGGGGGAAAAGGGTCAATTGTGTGGGTTCTCCAGGATTTATTATTCAGTTCGTTTTAATTAAAATGAATTTATGTCGTGCCTTCGTATCCAACCGGTCCGGTCCCGGTTCGGGAAAAGTGGCTCCCATTTTCTCTGTGTTTACAATTTCAATAGATGACCCTCTAATACCGGGGGACTATTGAGTAATTACCGTGGAAATTCCTGGGAAGAACTAGTCCCCGAGTTTCCTTCTCGGCGGCCTCGCTTTTCCTCTTCTCTCTTCCCCGCCCTCCCCCCCTCCGCGGCACTCTCGGTTGACAAAAGGCCTTTCGGGAACATATTGATCGAAAGTGGAGGCTATGATGAAGATTTCACGCTGAAATTATTACATTTCGAAGCCTCTGAAAGGGCGACGCGCCTGAATTTGATCCCTAGGGGATGTTGTGCTCAATCGAGGGCGTTCATTCGAAACCGTCCCTTAAATATATTTTGAATATACGTATATGAAATATATAAATCGATATTCACTTTGACGTCCGTTTAAATATAAATATATACATTAATACGCAAAATTCCGACGAAATTTAACTTTTCGCAAACAGTTCTAGGATTTTATTTAGATCCGACTATTTCAAAGCACCGAAAATAAAATGGAAGGCCTTCTTTTTCATATCCCGTCTACTGTTGATCAAATTGAGTTTTATATTATGTTTGATATGAATGTTGATATATACAACGTAATACATTGTATTTATTATATAATATTTTCATACTGAAAATACATATACAACATATAAAAGTCAACAGCGGCGTTTGTTTGACGTCATCGTATACTTTTCAGTTTTTTTTACATCGTTTTCTTTTTCATAACTAAAAATAATACGTCTTTCCTCACATATTTATCCTCTTAAGTATAATAAATATTATTCTATTCTATTTTATATAAATATAAAAATTGATCAAACGTTTAGTTATACGTTAAAAATGCACATCGTTCATAGCGATTATACACATTGACCGATATATTTTTATTTATTTTTTTTTTACTTTTGGAAATTTTTGTCAGATCAATCATCACGCTTGTCCAGGTTGACAGATGCTCTGCTAAATTAATATATAATGAAATCGGCCGATGTCAGTACGATTGACAGTTTCTGATATTGACGCAATTCGACGCGAACACGCAGAATTAATCTCGTACATTATTCAATACGGCTATTCGAATTACGTGCAATATGTGTTTATTATGTAGTATATATATATATATATATATATATATATATATATATATAAATTATACAGGTGATTCTAAATGTGTGTGTCGTTTAATTTCGCATTAATGATATGTGAGATTCATTCGTAATGATGATCTGTTAGTTTCGATTCAATTTTGTTGAATCATCATTATTTTTTTAATATGTATGTCTATTGATATATCGTTAGCATTAATTAAATATATATATATATATATATATATATATATATATATTGTGGTATTTGAAATATAATTATTATTTAAATATCGATTATATTCTATTTTGTAGATGATCAATATTATAAAAAAATTTTTCTTAACTTTTCACATAATTTTGTTCCAATATCACGTATAGAACATTGAATATTTATATTTTTTTTCGATTCTCGAACTTTTTTAAAAGGTTTATTTTTAAATTTTTCCTTTTTTCTACAAATGAAAAAATATGTTGGTATTACTGCTAATTATAATAAAAAAAATATAACATATTTGCATAATGAATAAAATACATTGATTTTTTAAATTTCACCAAAAATTTCTGCCTTTTTATATATTAAATACATAAAATATAATTTATATATTATAAATTAAATATTTGAAGAGGAAAAATATGTATTTTTTATACCATATATAAAAGAATAATATAATGATCAAAGGATAATGTAAAGACAACAAAAAAATATTTAATAAATTTATTTGCATTTTGCTCTTTTACATGTTATAAAATGTCATTTAATAATGAAAATAAATATATGCATAATATAATATAATAAATCTGTTCATTTTATATATAATATAAAATTATTTGTCGAAAATATAAAGTATCTTAAATATCAATATCTACATTTCGGATATTCGTTATAATTGTTTAATATATAAACAAATTCGAGAGGAAAATTTAGAAAATCCAATTCGCGGAAAACGAGAGATTTTCCCATTATAAATGAAAATCGATACAGATAATTAAATGAAGACGAGAAATTGTCGATCTTAAATCTACAAATTAGAATTTTGCAATTCTCGATTATTATTAAAGGCGAAATTCGAGACGAAACGCGGAAAACGTATTCGCGGTACGAAAAATCTTAATTACGAGTAAGAAACATGCGAAACGAATGAATATAATAATAAACATTAAAAAATATAATTATATATTTATAAATATATATATAAAAATACGAAGGCTAATGATGGAAGATAATGATGGTTATGATATAAATAAATAAATACGAAAAAAAATGAACTTAATATTTTTCCATTTTTGTTGCACAAACTGGAATTTAACCGGTTAATGGGCCGTCGGTTCTAATTGCTTCAATAAACAGTTACTTAATTTTCTATTAATAATATTTTTTAACCGACCCTTTTTTAACTTGGTTTTCATTATGGCGCGCGAATTTTTCTTATTTTCAATCTCGATTTATTTTTCCTATTTTTTTTTCTTTTGCCGCGCACTTTGTAATTGACGGAGAATTATTTTTGAACAACACGTAAACACGAAATATAAATGTATAATTTTATTTTTCGAATGGAGAAAAAAAAAAACGAGAAAAATATTAAAATTAAAATCGCGCCGTAACATGTATTGCGTTCGAATAATGAAATCTTTTGCAATAAAACAGAGGGAAAATATTACAATCTATTATATAAAATTGCGTGACTGCCTATTCTAACAATATTTTAATTTGCATTCAAATGAGGGACATTTGAAAAGTTTACGATAAGTATTTACAAAGTGTCTAATATGATACATTTTAAAAATCATGCGAAACATTAATATATTATATAGATTTTTTAGAATCAAACGATATGTTTTTATAAATATAATCAAAGTATATGATATTCATTAATTTTGATATTTGTTTACTTATATTTTTAAATTGACTAAGAAACGTATATCTAAGAAGATTGACTCTGAATGATCAATTTAAAAAAAACTTTCAAAAAAGCTTTTTTTTGTTACATATGATTTAAGATTTTATTGCCATTTTTTTATATTTTTGATTAGTGTTTAATTTTTTCTATAAATCGATTTAACATTCATATAATAATATACAAAAATGTATATTATATATAATATATAATACGTTACTATTGATCAATATTTTAAATAATAATATATTTTGTACATTAATAATAAAAACATTAGATTTAATTAAATTTCGATAGAGATGAAAAATTATTTAAAATAATATCTTAATTATTCGAAAACAAATTACTCAATATTCAAAATATTTCTAAATGTGATTAATGATGTTTATTAATATTTTTTTTGTTGGAAAAAAATTAATTGGATTTTTCAGATATGCCTCGAATGCCGAAATCGCCGGCGTATAAATTGACCGATTCTGAGCATTAATATGCTACAATGAGTCAATTTAAAATGAAAAATGATACAGTAAAAATAGATTAATTAAAAGTTGCCCCTAATGAGCAATGAAAATGACGAATTAGGCTAATGTGAAAATTGACGCGGTTATCAATCATTGTGATTTATGAAATTTAATTTTACGTGAGATGAAAAAAAAAGTCTAAATTAATGCTTTATGCTGTTTCGAATGCGAATCTATTAATTAAAACATTAATATTAGATCGATATCTATTATCGCATAAGTTAAAAGTCATGTAAAACTTTTTACGATTTAATCGTACGAAAATATTTTTTACGCAATAAATTTCGAATATATTCGCTAAATTTCATTCACAACTTGATATTAATATTTTCTATTCCATAGAAAATAATTAAACGAAAATAGATTTATATTTATTAAACTGAATAAAAAAGTTTTATTATTAAATAAGTTGAACATAAAATTATTAAAAAAAAAAATATCTGAAATTTTGACCGACACTTTTTTACACACGAAATATGCGTGTTATTAACTAGACTACAATATAGCTTAATATATTTAATCGTTATATTGCAGTATATTAAAAATATTATATATTAAAATATTCGTTGCAATAATATTAAATTTAACGATCACATTTCACGTTATAACTTTTTGTAATGAATAATAAAGATAATCTAATATGAATATAATGACGTGAAAAAAAAATTTAACTAGAATGAATTTTGCTGAACGTGATTCGCGTTTAATTCATATTTAATGAGGATTTAATAACGACAAACATTAGTGTTAATTATCCTTTAAACATGTTTATTATTAAAGGACTCGAAATATCGTACAAAAAAACTTTTACTATATAATGAAATTATATTGTAATATTTAAGATCAATTTTGATACATTAATTATTATTTTTGACAATGATTGATTGTGTTTGAGTAAAATTATTGTAATAATTACGCCTATCTATTCTCAATGGATTTGTAATTATTAATATATTTTGTTAAATCTAAAAATTTGATGAATTTAATTTTTATACCAAGATATTCTATGAAATCTGATAAATTAAATTTTATATATTATAATTTATTTATTTTTAATATTTTTCATTTTTTTTATTAATCATCATCAAAAATAGCTTTATAATTTTATATAAATGAAGAATATTTTAGGGTGTGCTTTATCGAGCAATGTTTATTTTTGAAATGCCGAATAATAATCACATTTCGTCATGAACGGTTAAATGGGGATGTAAATGGGGAACGAGTGAACCAACTGGGACGGAGGGGGGGGGGTGAGAAAAATAATGGAAATTGCTCATTAATACGCAAAAATGGGCGCTTACCTTTTGGTAATCTTTTTTTTTTCACCCACCCTCGGTTTAATTATTGCCCATTTGCGTACTCCTCCGAAGTGGTGTTAAAATATATAGTCGAGTACCAAAAAATTGTATATATATATATATATATATATATATATATATATATATATATATATTGTATAGAAAAGGTAATTGTTCTCAAATATTCGTTGTAATTTTGTTACGTCGTTTCGACGACTCGGTATTAACGAAATCGTAAATGTGTGTATGTAATTATTTATCTAATTAAAATTTCTTTGATCTATATATTGACAAAGAAGTATACTGTTTTTTTTGTATTCTAATACTCGAATAAATACGATGATTTATTAGATTTTCTCTTTTATATAGAATTTTATATGAATACTTGAGTATATAATTCGATATTTATCGTATTTCAGATTATAAAAGCAGACACTATTATATTATTTATATATATATAAAATTTAATTTTGAAAATATTTAACTGTAAATATATATATATTTATAATGTCTTTTAATATTAGAAAATTTAATAATATCAAAATTCGTGTTTGTGGAAAAAATAATTTCTTCAGCTAAATTAACTATCCTGATAAATATTTTACAAGGTCGAGTCGTAAAGTTTTAATCTGATATCAAAATTTTCGTTTTTAATGAAAAAATATTACCAATTATTTTATTAATTATTTTTTTTTAAATTAATACTAGATAATATAAAAGATATATGAATTATATTTATATAATAAGCAATTTACAATTTAGAATAAAGCTAAGAGAGAGTATTAAAGAAAAGAAAACGAAAATATAAAATGTACAAAGAAAATTTATATTAAAAATTCTAAACGCTTTTATATATTATATAAATAAACAACTTTTAATAAATATAATAAAAATGTAAAAGCTTTTACTATATGTTATAATTGTATTTTCAATATAATAAAGCGGCATGTAAATACAAAACACATTTTTATTTTCATTACCTTCGTTAAAAACTCATCTTCCAAATAAAAAATAAGAAAACGTGTTTCAGATCTAAATATATTTTTTTTTTGATTACGATTTTTAAAATATTTATTTTAACATATTTACAAATATATCTATATATAATATATATTATTACCGCTAGGTTTTGAAAATTTGTTATAGATCTTTAAAAGTGATATTAATTCAAACTATTTTATGTATGATTATTATTAATAAAATGATGAATGTAATTTATTATTATTTATTGGTATTATTTGTAACCTTAAAATGTTTAACTATTTAGATAACTGGATTACTATTATCGCATTATCTAATCAAATCAAATCAAAATCGATATTGTTAATGCAATATACGGACATGTCGAGATTAGAAGGTCAAAATTAAACTTTTTATATTCATTTTTTTTTTGTGGCATAATCAGATGAAAATATAATATAACTGAATTACTAAATTTTGTACCCCTAAATAAAGCAATAAAAATTCCACGCTAACAACCGTTTAACACACAATATAATACATAATACATTGTCCACCCGTAAAAAAGGCTCTGCCGGGGTGAAGTGCAAAAGGTAAAATTTTATAAGCATTAATGAACAAGGCCCACTTCAAAAATTCTGCTCAAAATTTAAGCGCGGTCATTTTAAGGGTTGCCCGCGCGGCTTTTTAACGTCTCCTGTACACTTTTTTTTTCCACTTCGTCGTTTTATACTTGAGCTTTTCGTGTTTTTTTTTTAATTTAATTTTTTTTTTTTTGGAAAAGCGAATCTCCCCGCTTTCGGGCCCGTCCTGTCCCGTGGCTTATCTTTATTAATATATAACCTAATCCAGGGGGTGGTTCGAGCTGCCTTTTAATGAAATTTAAAATGAATTATGTCGCCGTAGATATGGACCGAAGTGAAATAGCGCGAAAAGCTCGTGCGTATAAATCTGCGAGGAGCTTAATATTGTGCGTGAAACTGGGATAAATATGTGAACTTCGAAAACGTACAAGTTTATACGGGCTTTTAATACTGTTTCACCGCAAAATATTAATTTTTAATTTCCTATTTAATAATTTATTATAGAAATTTTATGTTTTGTTTCCATTCTGAAAATTTATATATATCGTATAGAATTTATGCATTGAATATTTTCTTTATTATATTACAAAGAAAATATGTTATTTTAGTATAAAATAATATTATATTATAATTATTTAAGGAATAATATGATTCGATTTTATTAAAATTTATTGAATTCTTTTAACTAAAAAATATCAATTTTAAAATGACTTATCAATTCATTAAATATTATTTTTTATTCAAAATATATACAATATATATATATATATATATATATATATATATATATATATATATATATAAAGAATAAAAATTTTAATAATGAAAATGTTCAAATATTGATACATAAAAATTAATTTAACTATTATCACCTCGGAATATCGGTGGAAAATCGTGAAAATTGAACATCCTTACCCGTTATGCGAAAGGAAACGGCCATTTTGCGTATCGATTACACGTTATTACTATTGTTGACAAATCGACGAATGCCGAATAGTTTCAATTATGATCGAAATCGAAGAATCGAAACGATCACGATAATTTAACGGGTGTATAAATGAGACGCGTATTCGAGCGGAAAAAGGGTTTTCCCTGCAACACGGGTGACACTTGAACAACAACAACAAACGGAACAAATACCGTTACAATACGACGTTTTGTTTCCGGAAAATCTTGGAAATTTTGCCTAAGTGGAAAATTAAGCGTGTCAAATTTGAATACGTTTAATTTATATCTATAACGAATTGTTCAGTGTTACAAATTTATTATTTAATGACTGTATTCAATCAATTAAATTATTACTATAATTGTTATTATTGTTATATATATATATATATATATATATATATATATATATATATATATATATATATACCTGTTTTATAATCAAATTTAATATGATGTTAAAGCTTTGTTCTTAGTGAACAGTTATTAGTTATAATTTTTAATCCTTTGCACTCAAGAGGTGCCGCTTGGTCACCACTTAGATTAATGACTATTTATATTAATTAATTTGTAATTTCCATATTATTTCTGTATAATATTATAAAGTGTAAAATAATACTTTTCTTAAATAGAGAGAAGATTTTCTTATCTTAAATTACTCCACAATCACAAACAGAACTAAATTTTTGGTATTGAAACTTTGAAACTCTTTTTGGTTCAAACTTGACAATCTTACCAAAATAATTACAATTTTTTTAATACTTATAAACGGGAAATGATAAAATTATTTTGTAACAATAACTGTTTTTTTTAGGTTTAGAAATTTATTCAATAAATCCATATATTCTATAACCACTAAACAAAATGTTAAAATATGTATATATTAAATGTTAAAGTATTAAATATAAAATGTTAAAATATGAAAAAATACACCAATAAAATCTTCATAAAATAAAAATGCATTATTAAAATCTTCTAAAATATCAACATATTTTACTGATAAATAGTTTGAACATTTAATATATAGAGTTAACTCGATACTCAAAATTTGATATTTTATTAATGTTATCATTCTATTAATATAATATAAACTATATAAAATTGTTTTTATAATATATTTGTATTAATAAATCTGTAATTTTATCGAAACGGACATTTGCATACTTTTAATATCGCTCATATATCTTGTACGGAATTCGTCGAAGTGGATATTCGAGCACCTTATGTACGTATATAAAAGAATAAAGCGCTAAAAATACACACAAAAGCCTCCGATTCGGAATTCACTTAACGAGAAAAATCAGCATTGCGGCTTCGTGTGTGTGTGTGTGTGTGTGTGTGAGTATTTTTCGAGTCATTTTTCAGCAACATTCCATTTCGAACGTACGAAACGCTCCTCGGGGACAAAGTTAGCGGCGCATTATTCACGTACTTCGTATAAATTTTCAAAATACACATCGTTTCAAAAATATACGTCCATTTCATATATACATATATATAAATTGAATATTTCAATTTTAAATATTTTTTTTATATAATATATTTATCAATATTTTTACGAACGATCTTTTTATATATGCTAGCAGATCGATGAAAGTTTTCATGAATTTTATAGTGGTGCAATATTTTTTTTTTTTTTTTGGTACACACTGTACCGGCTCGTATGAAACCGTAAAATACGTTTTTGAAATTCATACGATCCCCCCGACTTTCCCAAGAGCAACGTTTGCATAAAGGCGAGTTTCAGTATTGAGATGCTATGCGTTAATATATGATAAGACACGTAACTGTTTTTTTTTCTTCCTTCATTCTTTTGTATGATGTCAAGTATACAATGCCACGATTTTACGTGTCTATTACGTGATATATCATCGTGTGTTACGTCATTTTTATGTTAAAATTAAAAAAAAATGTCATATAAATATATTATTTATATATTCAGTATTGATCGGTGTTATCGATGTTAATTAAATTCCACGTGAATATTTTCAATGTGCACACGTGGACTCATATTTATATAATGTTAATGGTATGTTGCGGAAATTTTGCGATCCTTTCTTGGAACAAATATACGAAATATTTGCCTAAAGTAATTACGTAAATATTTTTGTTTATATTTTATAATATATACGATGAATAAAAACAATTTTTATATAATGTTGTCATAATATTTTTTTTCAATATAAGGATGTAATTAAAATTGAATGAAATACTAATATTAATACTGCAGTTTTATGCGTTGTTAAATGTAATATATATATATATATATATATATATATATATATATATATATATATTTATTATTATAATATTTGTTTTTAAATAAAATCTATTCAATATGTAGAATTGATATTTTAAATTGATTTATAATTAAAATGAATCCACCCAATTCAAATAATTTATATTTTATTATACGCAATTGCGTATAATAAAAATATTAATTTTCACATTTAATATTAATTTCCACATTTAACGAAAAATAAATCGTTTTCGGATTAATAATAGATTTATATGAATTGCTTTCGGAAAAACTGTTTTATGCGACAACTGATTATGGCGATATTAAAAAAAAATATACTAGAAAAAAAAAGGGAAAATTTTCCCATAATAAATTCAAGAAAAACGGCCGTAATTCAAGAAAGGAATCGAGCCAAACTTCGTTCATTATGATAATTTAAATTTATTAAACTTTTAGAACTCGTTATCTCCGTCTCTTTCCCTTGCCCCCCCCTGTAAAACCGCCACCTTTCTATGGTCAGAGGCTTCGAATTGATGAATTTGATTAAATTTAACCTTTGTTCGGAAACGGCTATTGTGCCAAAGTCATATTTACGACACTTAGACCATAATAAATGTCATCGTACTATCGTAATATTTCAACGGTTTCCCATTACGACAAAATTCCGACGATATTGCACATATTGAGAGCCTGTGTTTTATGATTTTGATTTATCGATAAAAATTATGTAAATTCTTCGCCTTTTTTATTTATTTATTTTTATTTATTATTTTTTTCTTTTTTTCTTTTTTGGGTCATATTTATATAATATTCGTGTGCGCTTTGTTGTTGTTGTTGTTATTTTGCAAAAAAAATTATACCGCAAAACCGAATAAACGCTGTAATATTCAAAAGCATTGAGCAGAAAATTGGAAAATGCTTTTTTTTCAAATATATATATATATATATATATATATATATATATATATATATATATATATATATATATCAAACGACCGTTAGAACGTTTAAAATATTGCGTATCGTAAATTTAATAATAAAATTAATATTTATCATCCGTGTTATTTTTGCTATATACGTATAAATGTTACCTGTAATAGTATGTATGTATATATATATATATATATATATATATATATATATATATATATTATTACACAGTTAAATTTAGTAACATATTAAAATGTGCTATTATTTATGTATTTTGAATAATATTTTATGATCATGTATCAATAATATTTTTTTTATTTATAAAACTATAAAAATATCTGATTGTTTCTTGAAATTTTTAAATGAATATTTATAAGAATAATTTAATATACAGTAAAATTTATACATTTTTCATATTTTCAATATTAAAGTCAATAGAATTTTGGATTTAAGTTATGAAATTAAACAATTAAACGAAATATTTGTCGCTTTATATAAAAGCTCGTTTATATCGCTGAAGCTCTGATATTTACGAAAGTTTTAAACGTTCGCCCCAACATGGCTGTCTAGATTTTCTTTATTTTTTTTTTCATTCATTTGCGACATTTCGTTTCATACAAAGAACTGCAAAATGTTAACAACTAATTAAATGCCGGCAAAAGCGTTCACCTATGTTTGTATACGCGAAATATATAAATATATATATATATATATATATATATATATATATAATTATATATATATATATATACACACACACAGAAAGATATGTATATATATATATATATATATATATATATATATATATATACATCGTTTCACCTTTGAATTTTCACTGATTTTTCCTACAAGCCGAAACCTTCTTTTTCCCTTAATGAGAAAAACGACGAAGATTTCCGTCAACAACACAAAGTTGAATACTGATGTAGCTAACGAGCAACTTCCACATATAAAACGCTATGGAATTAATTGTTTCGTCGTTGCTAAATAAAAGAAAATTATATAGAAAACAACATAGAATTTAATAATATTATATATATATATATATATATATATATATATATATAAATATATATAAATATAACGTAATCATATCGATCTTGTACCCTTTAACAATTCCATTGTTAGGGTTTATATATACGATTATTCCAATACTTTTATGAGATTAAGGGTTCAGAACTATATCCTGTATTTCTTTCTTTTTTGTTAAATCAAATTAGATACTTTAAAAAATTGTATCACGTTTCTATATTGGTTATAATTAGATTACAAATAAATATTGATAGAATTTAATTTAAAAATAACGTATAAATGTTTGAAGTTAAATATATAAATCAAATAAAAGTATTTATATATTAATTAAAATACGATTTTTCCTTATTGTTGATTTATATCAGAATTATACATACTATAATATTATATATTAAAAATTTTAATTGGATTATTGAAATGTTTAATATTTACACAATTCAATATTTAATAAAACGATATTGAATTTAATTGTAAATTTGTACAAAAATACGTTTTAATAACTAAGTGATTTATTAAAATAAAAATGAATAATAATAAAAAAAATAAAGTTATTTCACGCGAACGATATTAAAAATAAAAATTCGTCGAAAATATTTATCGAAGTATTTTCTTTTTTCCGAGAAAATTACGCTAAGGCACCCTCGACTATGTCCTTATTTTCTCACCACCCCCTCATCTCATATTTTTGCCCCTCGCCTATCCCCCCTCTATAGGGGGGGGGACGGTCGACTCGCTTTTTTTTTCCTTCCGCCGTCCCTGGTTCGCTTCAATAATTCATTCTGACATCTCTCACAGAAGTGTCAACGTTTCGAAGCGCTTATTTTGAAACTTTCGCGTTTTTCTTATTGTTTATACATCCGAATGGGAGACGAGGATAAATTTATCATAAACCCCTATCCTTACACTTCTAAATGTTCTATTTTCGCTGTCGAATATAACTTGAACGCGAATTCGTTCCGTTTCCGTTTTATTTTGTCATCTTTTTTTTTTTTTTTTTTGTTATACTACTACTACTACTACTACTTTTTCTTTACCACTCTTTGTTCGTTTCGTATCTAAAAACCGTCTGTTTTTCCTTGTTACCGACGCTCGTTTTTCTATCGGTTTTGAAAGTGGGAAAAGTTATCGAGCAACTTATTTTTGAGTGACGTTTAAAATCTTTCGATACTTGTAAGTTTTCAATATGAATAAAGAAAGCTTAGTTTTCTTACGCGTACTCTTTTAATCTTAACGTTCTATAATATTATATAAGTATATTTTTTTTCAATCTAAATATATAAAATCAATATATATATATATATATATATATATATATATATATATATATATATATATATATATATATGGTTCTGAAAGTGAAATTAGAAATGAATGTACTAATTAATATAGGACTGACGTATAAAAGCTTAGTGTGCATTTATAATATTTTCCATAGAAATTCAACGAGTTGTCTAGACAGTAATACACCTCTTTGAATAAGTTAACAGTGTTTTATGCTACAAAGTCCCATATAAATCATATGCGATCGGGTCTTTTAAGGGTGAGGAAAAGCGCGTTTTAAGCCTGTAAGGGGTGGCGGAGTCGAGAGAAAATTTCGGTTTCGGCTGTTTGACCATAATCCCAAATTTCATTAAATCTCAATTACCGAGATTCACCTAACTTTAGATTTATTCAGTGAAAGCAAATAATCGCGTGCCGCCTACTCGTAAGAATTAATAGCTAAATTAACGGTCGTACTATAATTTAATAAGAACCGCTTCCTAACTTTCTATATCGGAATCGGACTTAGAACTTTATATTACATTATATTGTGTGTACGTGTATATTATATATTTTATTGTATTTAAAATTTAATTTTAATATTGATATATGAGATATATTTCGGATATTTGTTGAATAAATTACATTCATGTTATATCAAAGCCAGCCGTTAACATTAATTATATTCATTATGATTAATGTCACATTTCAGATGACAAAATTTTTGAATTACATAAATGGATGGTATGAATGAAAAATTCTTGAAATATATATATATATGTAACTATTAAAGCAAAAAAAATATGTATATTTTTTCTTATGTTATATATATATACTGAAATACAATTTGTTACATTGTTAGATATCGTATATTATTATTAATATATGAGTAATTAAGTATTAAAAAATGGTCAATATATGTCGAAATGAATATATATGTAATTTTACTATAATAAATGTATATTATAAGGTCGATACAAAAATTAGAAATAAATTATCAGTATATCTGTAACACATATAATCGGTGGGCAAATGGGAAATTTTGAAATATTAAAAAAATATATATGAATATTGTTCCTAATTAACTATTATCAGGCACGAAAATGGCTTCGACCAGCCGATATATTGATAAGAAAAACTCACCACTAAGAATTATGAGGATAAATCATCGAGGTCGTGTGCATTGTATCAGATCGCCCATAATTTATAGTGGTTGAAAATATCAAAAAAAAAAATATATAAAAAAACGCAAAAAACTAAAACAAAATTCCAAAAAAAAAATGGTTAAAAAATACAGGTTTTTTTCCCGCTCTGCCGCTAGAGCTTTTTATTAAGGAGTTGAAAAATGAACGAAAGGTCACCATCGGCGGTGTGTGATATATATTTTTTCCCTTTTGTTCCTTGTATTTTTTTTCAGCATTATTAGGGTGACTTAATTTTTACGTGTCGGTGGGAATTTTTGGAGTTCTAATTTTTTTTGTTTTTTTTTTTTGGTTTTAATTTAGGGGAGGTCTTTTTCCACCGTGGAAAACACGCCCTTTTCGTCGAAACCATTAATCAGAATATTGTCGGTGTATCGCAAGTGGGAAGATGAATGTTTTGCGAATATTAATGCGAGACATGGAAACGGTGAAAGGAGGCTCGTCACGATTACATCAGATATTAACCCTTCGAAGGCCATAAGACAAATTTCGTACCCCGCAATTTCCATAATTAATTGTCAGCATGTTGCGATCCTTATATAAATCTAATATAAAAATCCTTTTTATTTTTTATATCTATAAATGATCATAAATATAATTTATATATATATATATATATATATATATATATATATATATATATGTGTTTTTTTTTTTAAATCCATAATCGTTATTATAATTACTCAAATTTCTAATTATAATATCATATTTCGACATTATCTTCTGAAATTGAAATTTTATTTTTGGAGATAAATAAAAACATTAAAAAAAATAAATTGTCATTAGGACACGGTGTGGTTAAATTCACAACAGTGACTTCCTAGCGTGTATTTATTGTCGAATTCCGGACATAATTCACGCGCGACAAAGCACGTGCACATTCAACGCGCCTGCGGTAATTTTGATAAATGACTCGATTACTTCTCATTATAATAATTACTCGCTCATTACAACGGCACCGTGATATATTTGTTTTTCTTCGTTGTCATAATTCACGATTATAAGACGCGTGCAATATTGCATCATATAATAAGTCATACATTTAATATAATAATAATTAAATAATAAATTATATTATAATATTAAATATAGAAAATAATTAGAAAACATTTTCATTGTAAAAAAATTGTTTTAATTAAAAATGAATTAAAATAATAAATGGTTAATAGAAAAATTTGTTTAAATAATCAATTCTAATAAAATTTAAATTAAAATCTATTGAGCTCTCATATGTCAATAAATCTAATTATAAATATTTGAAAAAGATCATTAAATAATTATTTATCTATCAAAAAAAAAATACTTCAATTTAAAATATTTGATCTTCACGATACATATTATTCATGTAACTATTATATGTATTGTATAATGCGAATAGAATTTTCATGGTAAATTAATCATTATGACAGTTAATCATTCATCAGCTAATTAAACATAATATTATGATATCGTAATTATCGAATGACAATTAAACACGTATTTACTTTGTCGTGTTCTTTCACGCTTCACATATCTTAATTCATATTATTACCATATATGTGTACTTTGTACGTACAAACTATCTTTGTACAACATTTTAATTAGGTTTGCATAGTGTGAAATTGTTTCGTCGACTACAGTAATTACAATAAACATGAAAATAAAAAATATTTACCAATGTTTTGTTCATATATTTATATATATATATATATATATATATATATATATATATATATATATATATATATATATAATATACAAGAAATATTTGGTAACGAGAGGGTTGAAAAAAAATTATAAAGGAAATCGAATTAAGACCGGTCCTTTTCGTTAATTGTGTACAAGAATAATCAAGAAAAATATTTACATTTACGTAGATTTAATTACGATTTGCATACGTGTCTCGTTGTCCGTTGAAAAACCATCCCCACAAACCCTACATGAAAATGGTTCATTACGACTTGACATACGCTCATTTCGCAAAACTTCACAGAATTAATTAATTTTAATGAATTCCACGAAAAAATACAGCATATAATAGAATTTTTTTTTATATATGAAACAGAAAGAAAACAAGGATGCTATCCTTTTTTCTTTTATAATATATATATATATATATATATATATATATATATATATATATATATATATATATTTATATATTTGTTAAAACTATTATATATTTCGTTATATTTATGTACACGATAGGGGATGAATGGATGGATCGCTAGAAAGGAATGTGTCCTGTAGAAACATTTATACCGGACCAAAAGGGACCACTATCCGTCTCGGCGTTATTGTCGAGGACGAGACGAACAACAAAGGATCTTTTTTTTCCAAAGAAAAGAAAAAAGAACGAGGAAAAAAAGCGGGAGTATGATGAAAAATAAAAATATCGTTATCATTTTGCGATTTTTCTTACGAATGACGCTTTTCGCCACGTTTTCCGTTTATAACATTTGAGAAAAACCGGTCGTTTTCATTAACAATAGATATGAAATAATTGAAACAATTTCGCTTTTCAATTTTGTAATTGCGATTTATATAATAATAATAATAGAAGTAAAAATTTATGCATAATTCAATTGCAGATTTCAAAAATGTATTTAATTATTTTTCTATCATGTCAAATATTTTCCCTTATATTGTTTTATATGACTTCGTACAAAAGAAAGAAATGTTATATAATAAAGTTGATTTACTTGAATAGTTACACAAATATATTTATCAAATTTAATTTAATAAAAATCGTGTTACTCTTTATAAAGAATTTTAATTATTTATTTATATAAATATATTCCTTTTACAATAGTTATCTCTAGATATTAAGTTTATCTCAATATTTCTTCCGGTCTTTAAATCACTTTTCAAACTCAATTTCAAGGATAACTTTGAGATTTTTCAGCGATGCATTTTTATCTCATTTATCTTTGTAAAACGACAACCTTTCAAGATTCTTTTACTTTATCACTTTATTATACTTACGGATCACGTCTGGCGAATACGGAGGCTGAGCATCGATCATCATATAGTTGTTTTTTTTTTGCCAAAAAAATATGAACATCAACGAGATTTTAAATATTCTTCAGTATTTTCAAAGAGTTAACAATTAAATAAATTTGCGTGTTATATATATATCAGATTTTTTCCTATATTATATTTAGTCTTTATAAATAAAATTCTTGCAATAAAAAAAAATCTATTTCTCTTTGAAAATATCGTGTACATATGGCAAAAGGTTTCCGTTTCAAAAGATCTGTTCTTTACCTTTCATCCAAGTCTAACTTCAGTATCGATTTAATCAGTATTTACAGATATATATATATATATATATATATATATATATATATATATATATATATATATATATATATATATATATATATATATATATAGAGAGAGAGAGAGAGAGAGAGAAAGAAAGAAAATGAAACTGTATGATATGAAATAATATTAAAAATATTATATTTATAATATGTACGAATATAATATAAAAAATATAAATAGAAAAATGAAATTAAATGTTTATTTATAATAGCTGAATGACTATGCATAGAACGTCATAGTAACAAATAGCTACAGCGGTTTGGCACGAGCACAACATTAAAATTGGAAACGGATAGGTGTAATTAATGCAAATTAACGACTGGAGTTTTGAACTAGAAATAGGCTTATCGCAACTGTTTGTTTTCCGGCACGGGGAACGTATCTATGGTGATTTACGGTCACACATATCAAACGCTGATACAATTTGATCGAGATTAACCCTTTCGATGCCGGGGGCCGAGTTCACGTGTTGCTCGCGTCGACTCGATTTATATACCAACTTTGACCGGGTTCCGGTCTCAAAACACGCTCAGATTATTGAAATCAAAATTTAAAATAATTTTTTACGAAAAAAAAAACAAAAATAATTCCGATTGAAAGAAAGTGTTCAAAAAATAGACTTTTTGGCCATATTTTTTTTTTTTATAAAAGTTTAATATTGCGCAAACTTTAATTACGCGAACGAAAGCTTTGATCAATTTAACGCTCGTATCGGTTTTAATCAAAACGCGCGCCAGTTAAATTTTAAAATGTGTTTATTTTTTTATTTTATGGTAATTAATTTCGGATGTGTTTTTGTTATAAATTAAATGCAAACTCGAACGTTTTGACTTTTTGATTTGTTGCGTGCAAAAAAAGTTATCTCAAATTGTAAAATTCGCACAATTAATTATTGATATTTATAAAGTTTTAAAATGCATTATATTACTATTATATATATTGTTAATTTTGTTTCTAGTAAATAAAAGTGTACTCAGTTTTAATATTATAATAAAATATTATGGATGTAGATAAAAAAAAATACTAATCGCATCATAATTTGAAATTGTTAAATATTTCACAAAAATTAGACGAGAAATTTCTAAGAAGGTAAGAATATTTTCGAGACCCCCCCCCCGTAAGATTTTATTTATGGGGTTCGTGCCCCATCGGTTCCGAACCCCCGTCGGGTTGCACACTGTGAAAATCCACCCCCCGAGAACCAACTACCCCACGATATATATATATATATATATATATATATGTGTGTGTGTGTGTGAGGATTCTTGCCGGTTAATTCTCGTGGCCAATTATTCGTGAATTTGTTCACAGGGGTTGGTTCCGCAAGTTTGCGCCGATTCACTACCCCTAGACAGCCGAAACTTTGGGAGTCACCGAGCGCCCATCTTTACGTACTTATTAAACCATCCCCATAGTCCGATTTCAGTATCTTTACTACGCTCGAATTAATAAAAGTTGAATAAATCAGTGAACGGGGGTAAGATCTTGAAAAGTTACCGTTTGACGTTTAGAAATTTGTATTTCGCTTTTGAAAAATACGCGAAAATCTAAACTTATTATATATAATGTATAGATTCGCGTTTAAAATATTATCACAAAAAATTCATATTCTATTTAAAAAAAAATGTATAATATATTTTTTAATGTTATCAGTGTAATATAATTTAATATTTTTCTTTTTTTTATATCGTTTTCATATAAAAATATATATAAATCGTTGTTCATATAGTATAGAAAATTAGTATTAAAATTATTATATTTCAGATTCTTTAAAAAAATATTAATATATTTTACAAATTGGCATAAATTTAAAATTAAAAAGAAAAAATTGTAATAAAAAAGTAAATATATTGATAAGTGGAATAAAAAAAATAATAATAATTATACCCTTAGTGCTACGGAGCTGCGTTCGAAGCGCGAGTCATCTTTCAATGTCTTTATAACCGAAGTTCGTATTCTGGGCGGAACAAGTTGTCACTGAAAGTTTCGACGAATAGTTTATGGCTTTAAGGTGTTAATTTCAGGTATTGGTTCCTGTGGAAACTTGTACGAATATAGCCTAACCGGAATGCGGTCGCGAAAGGGTGAAAATCGGGTGGATGATATCTGGGTGTAGTGCAAAAGGCACAACTAGATATCCTTAAAGGACGACACGTAATATTAGTACCATATAGTAACTATGATTATCTAGTGTATAATCTTGTCGGATGCTGTTATATTAGTAGACTTTGTTAAATTACGTGTTGAACTATTGATTGATAACGGGCAAAGGTTAAAGATAACCCTGACAGATATGTTGAAGAGTGACCTTAATTAATTGATGTTAATTACCCGAATGAGATAGGATTAGAAAGAAGTTTCGTGTATTCAAATATGATATAGATTAAGGTATTAAGATTAATTTAATAAGAATAGTTCAGTTATAATATGGATTTAGTTGATTAATTGTAAAAGTTATGTATTATGATGTGAATATATTGCTGAAGTTGTTAATTTGAATTAATATAATGATATATATTGCATTATTTAAATATTATTAAATATAATATTCGATAATTATTTTAATAATATTATTGGTTAAAATTAGATTGTTTTTTAATATATTTTGTATAAAAATAGATTACAATATATAGTTCAAACAATACAATATCGATTATGTGTCAAAATGATCTGAAAGAATATATATTAGAGATTGTCTACTCAGCTGAAAAAAAAAGTATCAAAAAACGATAAATATTGTATATCTAGATATTGTTTTCAATGAAGCAAAAAATCAAACAATAATAAGAGACAAAAAAATCCAAATGAATTTTTTTATGGGAAAATAAAATTATATTTTATAATAAATCATACACAAAATATAACATATAAGAATCGGACGTTTTACTTATTTAATTTATACTGTATCATTTATATGTAAAATGGAAAATTCTATATTTAAATATTATACAAGAGGGATATACTATTCTAAAGTTATAAGAAAAACGAGGATACACTTCGTCCTGTTTGAATATATGTTCCAGTTTTTCGGAAAACGAGAGAGACTTTTCATAATTTTCCGTACATATTCGGCGAATGAAACTTTTTTATACGCGTAATTAACGTTTTCAACTTTTTGAAGCGGTTGCGTTTTGCGAAAATTTTAACTTTAAAGTCAAACCGTCGAAGACGAAGATTTATGAATTCAAATTTCAAGGTTTTAAGCACCATTAATTTTCGAGAGTTTTGAGAAACTCTTAGCACTGTGTGGCCAATGTTCGTTTTCTTCTCGTTCTTAGAAATTTTATGTTATTATATTATTGTACATAATTTTATCATGTAAAGCTGTTGGAAAGCATTATATAATTTATATGAAATCCGCATAATCTATATTTTTTCTCAGAAAAAAAAATCTTTCTTATATTAAACAAATTATTCATTATATCTATAAAATTAATTAAATTAATATTCGTATATATTTTTCATAAACATATACATATTTTATATCCTTATTTATAATATGATATATATATATATATATATATATATATATATATATATATATATATATTGTATAGTATTCTTAATGGTTTTTGCATAATTTACAAATATATAATGTAAATAAAGTCATAATGCGAGAAAGCAAAAGAAAAATAGTTCACAATTTCGCCGATTTACGATCGTAAAAATAATTTTAAATTATTATTTTTCGCTTCAAATGCATTATTAAACATGGATATAAATCACGATTATATTCGTATTTGGGGGGGGGGACTCTTCGAACTTTTTTAATTTCGAATGATGTTGGCGAGATTTCGTTTTTTACGAGTAAACGATATAATAATCGTCGAAAAATATTTTAACGGGCGGTTTAAAAGACGAATAATTGCGACACGATAAATAAAATTATTGTGTTTTTTTAATATTTATTTATTATATTGTTATTAATGATTTTTTATTATATATAAGAATTGAAAATAATATTACGAAAATGGATTAATTTAAAAATATTAATCTGAAATTGAATTAAACGCAATACATGTAACAATATTTGTGGTGTATTTAAAACGTTCACGTATTATTTTCAAACTAAAAAATATCGAATTTATTTTCACATACTTTATATAATATTTTTTGTCCCCGTTTTATATTGTATTTATTTACAAGAAATGTCCTTTTTGATAACGACTATCTAATTTAACTTTTAAATGTCCCACGAGTATGCAGTCCGCCATTTTCAAGTTTAGGACTATTTTCACATTTGAATCTTTATATTCAGAATAAATATTATTTATATTGACTATTTTTGATTTTTTTTTGCAATATCAACAACAAAAATATTTGCAAATATGAATATTTTAATTTTATATAAATATCTAAAAATATATTTTTTTATTTGTTTCGTCGATTCATTTTTAATATTATTATACATAAAGAAACACTTTCATGCTTTTCATAATACAATTGTGCTCTAACACTTTATCAATTATATTCACATTCTTAATTATTCGTTGATTATATGAAAGTTTATAAAGAATGATATATATATATATATATATATATATATATATATATATATATACGTATTGTTAAAAAAAAATATATACTTGTAATCCTATATAAAGACGGATCTCTGTGCTGAAATTTGTCATTTTATTTATTTTTATTTTATCTTTAAAATTATCACAGTGTCCATTCATATTTTCATAATGGAATATCCACATGTATCCTGATGTCGGAGCGCGGCTTACAAAAACCGACGATTCGTGCCGTAGAATTACGGTCGCGTCTTAATTACGCATAACCGAAACCGAGCGAAATTTTATCATAACAAAAGGACGAGTCCGTTCTACGCGGAGGATCCTCGTTTCTGGTGTTCAGCGTTCACGTCCTCGTTGAGGGGAACCTCCCCCCCAAAAAAA